>CM055851.1:20119815-20719815 GCA_029490765.1 Euthynnus affinis
CACCTGTGCATGTGTTATTACTGTATGCCATTTCCTGTATGATGCATAATGTCAAAATAGAATCTGCATTTATCGACAGCAACAGGTGCACCGAGTAAAAACACTTGATTTACCTCTGTGGGAACCTTGGGGAATACCGACCAGCACATCGTATTTATTATTCATTATTATCTCTTTTAACTATAAGAAGAAACCGTGTACTGTAGTTTTGCGACTGTGCAGTAAAGACTGTTAATTATGTAAAATGGGGAGCCCAAAAACATTTTGCATATCTAGAATGCCAGTCTCATCATTTATCATAAGCAATTTATAAGCCTGATGTATCTGTTGTTTCTTGTGCCCACTGTTGAAACAAGTGTAAATATCTGGCTGAATTATGCAACTGATCAAACAGATTAGATTATAGAAGGAAATCATGACTCTCAGATGCATTAAAATCACAATAAAAACAACTCCAGACAGGTCAGCTGCTGTCCACTAAGTCTACACAAGATACATAACACTGGTCAGAATTTGGACGTCACTCTGGCACTTTGACACAGTGAAACCGGCCAACAGTTGCCGTGTTGTACTTTCTCCCCCGACAGGACTAGCACCCTGTGTTCTGGAGGCTTGAAAGCCCCGCCCACTGGGCTACAGAGAGGTCACATTCTCAGGGTGGCTTGATATGTGAGAAGGCCAGGTCTTAGCCAGGGGGGGAACAGAGTGGAGGATTCACCGGGATCAGCCAAGTCTGTTAAAATAGGGGCTGGAAAAGCTGTGTGAATTTGAGAGAGGGTTGCTTGTCACCGCCTCAGAAATAAGGGGAGAAATATGTATGTGGCTTCATATCCTGTAGCGCTCTTGGCTGTTAATGTCATACTGTATTTGATCAACACTTAGACTATACACTTTGATTTACAGGGGGGAAACAATGCAGGACACACAGTGGTAGTAGATGGCAAGGAGTACGACTTTCACCTGCTCCCCAGTGGAATCATCAACACCAAAAGCACATCACTTATCGGTAAAACTTGAGAAGCATCCTTGGTGTTAAAACAAATTAGTCTACCATCAATTATTACTACTAACACCTCCTCCTTCTGCTGTTGTAGGTAACGGTGTGGTCATACACTTACCTGGCTTGTTTGAGGAGGGTGATAAAAATGAGAAGAAAGGTATTCTGAGTAAAAAATACACTTAAACACATATTGCATTGGTGTAAAAGACTGGCGTAAACTCATGTTTGCATTCTTCGGTCAGGTCTGAAAGGTTGGGAGAAGAGACTAATTGTGTCAGACAGAGCTCACATTGGTACGTACATATGTGTAGTTAGTTTATAGAGGTTTACCTCATTAAAATATGTTAAAAAAATAAAAATAAAAAGAGTCTGTGAAAGTTATGTTTTGTTCCTTTCTCTCCACAGTGTTTGATTTCCACCAAGTTGTCGATGGCTTACAGGAAACTGAAAGGCAGGCACAAGAGGGAAAGAAGTAAGTGTAGGGATGGTGATGAAGGCAGGAGAAGGTTCATGCCTTCCAAAATTTTGCTAGAAGCTAAGAAATACACCAATGTGATTATACAATGAATATAAATCTATGATAACTCCAAAATGTGTTTTCAAATCACCTGTTTTATTATGACAGCATTGGAACAACCAAGAAGGGCATCGGACCGGCATACTCCAGCAAAGCATCTCGCACTGGCCTACGTGTTTGTGACCTCCTGGGTGACTTTAAGGACTTCACTACCAAGTAGGGAAACAACCTCTGACTAATTCAGCCCCAGCAGTGTGACCTGATTCATGAGTTTTCTTTTTGGATCCTTTCAGATTCAAGAACCTTGTCCATCAGTTTCAATCCATGTATCCATCCTTGACAGTTGACGTTGAGGACCAACTGAAGAAACTCAAGGTAGACACAGATGAAACAGACTGTTAAAAGGTGATTTATTGTTAGTGTTCCTGACAGGAAACCATATTTCTGTTTTGTGCAGGAATATGCCGAGAGATTGCGGCCAATGGTTAGAGATGGGGTCTATTACATGTATGAAGCTCTTCATGGATCTGCAAAGAAAATTCTGGTTGAAGGGGCTAATGCCGCTCTCCTCGACATTGACTTTGGTAATATTATTAGTGATGAGATAGATTTAGTTTGAAATGTTTATGTTTTTGGATTTGTGAAGAAGTCCAAGCTATTTTAACAAACTAAATTCTTTTCTTTAGGCACATATCCTTTTGTGACATCATCAAACTGCACCGTGGGAGGAGCATGCACTGGTCTTGGCATCCCTCCGCTGAATATTGGTGATGTGTTTGGTGTAGCAAAGGCATACACCACCAGGGTGGGAATTGGAGCCTTCCCCACAGAACAACTCAATGTAAGATCTTGGTATCACTTAAGTAAATCACTGAGAGTGTTTGGTACACGTAAGCTAGATGTTCTCACGTGTCTTTCTGGCCTGCCATATTGTATGAAGAAGAAACACATGACCTGTTATGTAATACACTGATACTGAGTTTGACATGTATATTTTATTTCTGGTCATGTGGCTGACATGCAGGCAGAGGGGCTGGCAGAAGAGGGGGAGGGGGTTACTGACTGAGTGCAGCTGTCAAATTTTGCGAGAGACAGGCTCAAACACTCTTTACCTCTTATGCAGGTCACATGTTCATAGGGATAAATTTAGGGCCAGAGTGTGGGTTCAGGATATATTTACTGTGTGAGCCAGGGTTATGTTACTTGTCACGAGAACTCACCATAGTGATGTAAGTTAAGATGTTAAAACTTTGTCCCCCAACCCTTGTGATGTTTTATTGTACTCTGCTGTGTATATAAATAATGCACCGGTGTCATATTTTGAACTTTTTTTATAGGCTTGTTTAATGTCTGATATAATTTGAGTCCATTTGCACCGAGGTAACTGGTAAGCTTTGTTTTCCTTTTGTTTGTAGGCAGTAGGTGAGCTTCTGCAGACGAGGGGTCATGAGGTGGGAGTAACCACAGGAAGGAAACGGCGTTGCGGGTGGTTGGATCTTGTTATTGTGAGATACGCTCACATGATCAATGGCTTCACTGCGTGAGTGGCTAGAACAGTTAAACCAAATGAAATCAACAGGTGTATTGTGGTTGTTATGTTTGGATATTGAAGCATTTTTTCTGCACCGTCATCTTTCCCTTCCCACAGCATTGCTTTGACAAAACTTGACATTCTGGATGTGCTGGATGAAATCAAAGTTGGAGTCGCATATAAACTCAATGGAAAAAGAATTCCCCATTTCCCAGGTAACTAGCGATACATAAAATACGACTCACAAGCCAGTCTGCCTCGTTGGATCGCCGCTAACGTAGATGTATGTGGGGATGGCATTCAAGACCTAGTATTGAATTATTTTCTTTTACTCATAGCCAACATGGACGTTTTGCAGAAAGTGGAGGTTGAGTATGAGACCTTCCCTGGTTGGAAGACGGACACATCTGCTGCCAGGAAGTGGAACGACCTCCCAGCCAAGGCACAAAACTACATCCGCTTCATTGAGAACCACATTGGAGTTCCCAGTAGGTTTGACACAATACAACAATCACGCATATGTTTACCTTGCACAACAAACAAACATTAATATGCAAGAATGTAGAAAACAATTGTCAGCAATTCCCAAACTAGAATGAACATTTCCATTAGATGGCACTGTTTCCTTTCTCAGACTCTAAGGATGGTTATTATGACTTTTACAGTGGGTTGATGGCAAAGTTTGTTTGTTTTTTTAACTTTTCTACTGTCTTTCTCTTTCTCTTTTAAGTCAAGTGGGTCGGCGTTGGAAAGTCCAGGGAGTGCATGATCCAGATGTTCTAGAGGGAAAACTTAACCTCCACACTGATGGAAGCACAGATAATGTGGCATATTCTCATCACCTAAAATGATCATCAGTTAATAAACAATACAACTATGTAACCTCTTAGCAGTGGTGGCTAAGACTTTGGGTGTTTTGTTTTTTGTTTTTTTGTTTTTTTGCAATTAAATATTTCTGTTCTTTGGTTAAATTATACAGTTTGATTTTAAGATGTAAATCTGTTAATTAAACAAGCACAAATGTTTACAAATAAAAAAGAATAGATTCATAATGGTCATAGATCATTCATCATATTGTTTTGATTTATAGAACCAAACTTGTCTGTATGCAAGTAAATATGAGCAAATGATAATAATACTTCACATGAAACCATAAAGCCTCGTTAAAGATATGTGTAATGTGTAATGATCATTAGTTCAACTTAAACATCCAGCCCTGATGCTCTAGCTATTGATTTCTAACGTTTAAAAGGCGTAAATTGCAATATTTTCGACAGCCCGTGAAAGCAACATCATGTGGACGAAGTTATAGAACCAAAGATGACGTTACAGTGAAAAAGTTATCGATTGGTTCCTAGCTTTCACGTGACAATAAAGGATGCGTGTGATTGGCTCCTTGATTCCACCCTCACAATTTTCCCGCAACAAACAAGTGTACTGGTGCGCGGCGCAGCAGGAGCACTTCTGACTTTTTCACAGCCAAAATGCCGAAACGAGCGTGTCCCTTTTCGGAAACCTTCTCTTCACAATACAAAGTACATGTTGGGCAGCAGGAGTTGAATCAATACAGCGTGTTTGGGAACAAATACAGACAAGAAATCTACGGTAAGTGTATGCTAGCGGATATATCGCTGCATTGCAGCGTTAGCTTCGTCGATACGTATTTGTTAGTGAACTTCAGTGTTTCGATGCAAACAAGAACTCCTTAAACACCTATAAAACAGTCTCAAATGATGTTTTTGACGCATTTGTCAATGTTCATTAAAGAACTAGCCATGTACAACTCATGTCATCACAGTAGTTTGGTCGTCTGACCCACTAAATAAGTTAATAAGTAATACGATTGTTTAGCTACATATTCATGTTTGTTATTAGCGTCTCCTGACGTGAAATCAGAGATTGCATTTTATGTACCGAAGAAACCGCTTCCGTACATTATCTCCATATTTAATCACTGGCATCATTCTTACAGAGAAGACAAAGAGTTTACTTTTCAACGGTGCCAAGGCAGTGGTAGGCACAATATGGACTGGGGAGGAGAAATGCACAGACCCGCAGCCCATCGGACCAGCTGACACACCTGCGAGCGGCCAGAAACTGCTGAGAGGACAGAGACTGATTGGACATGATGGCAGGCTGACAAAGGCAACCAAAGCACCAGGTGAGCCACCTCCTGCGTTGAAGTTTAACTTTAATCCTCCAAAAAAACACATTGGGCAGGTTGACCTGGAACATGTCCTGAGTCGACGACAGGACAGACAGCAGTCACTGAAAACCTCAACAGAAGTGCCAAGAACTGAATAAATAAAAGCAAATAGGGGACAACAGGGACATCTACTGATTCAAACGGAGCACTTAAATAGGGCTGCTACTAATTTCTCGATTACTTCATTAATTATTTAATCTATGAAATGTTACAGATAATAATGCTACAGATGAGTAGCTGATCTTATGTTTCAGATTATATAAGCTGTATCCCATGAGCAGCTTACCTGAAGGACACGCTGACCCATTTCCTTCCCAAAAATGATCTCTTTAAGACCAAAATTAAGTAGCTCAGCAGCCCTCAGGAACCTATAATGCTTTAAAAATTGTCAACCATATAAATTAAAGGTTTTGGCTGCCCTTAAACAGCTGACAAGGGCAAGTCTCAGTGTTACTTCAAGAAATTTCATTACACCCCAATGAAGACTTCAAGTTACACCATAACATAATATAAAACATTGGACCAGATTAATCATAAATATATCCACATAACTTCTATTCATCTAGTATGCCCTGTCAGTAACAACACATCCAGGCTGCCAACAAAGACATGCAGTGGAGCTTCTGGCTGGCTTACTTTATGTCCATCTTGCAGTGGCTTTTTTATGAGTATAGTTAAAGGAGAGGTTTCTGTCTTAAAACAACTGCCATGTGTCCATATGAACGCTGAACAAGGTTTTGCTCGCTGTCATCGTTCCTCCTGTTCTCCTGTGCTAGTAAAAGATCCACCTCATGCTACACTTTTAACGTAATTGATGAAGGTCAAAATACAGGCCTTGTTTTAAACAAATGTATCTAGAAGTTAATCTGATAATATGCAGTTTCAGCCATCTGAATAATTCATATAAAGTGGATATCTTCTACAGTACAAACATGTTTGTCTCAATGGACAGTGTTTTCCTGTTCAGCTGCAGTGGAAGGATCATAACAAGAAGGGGAAAGCCAAACTTCTCTGTTGACTTGATTTGACTAATTTGGCTGAAGGCTGACTGAAGCCTCAAATTAGCTTCAGATAAACTTTGAATACATTTTTGCACAGAAGGAGGAAGGCTTTCATTGCAAGTGCATTATGAAGAGATCTCTGATGGTCAGTAGGAATGAATACAACAAGAACATGTCAGAGTTCATTTGGGTACCTGACTGTGAACCTATAATGTGATACATTACCAGTGATTGATAACCACCTAAACCACATCTTACCTCATGTTATGAGGCCTGCAAGAGCTTGTAAAGAATATAATTTGAGCAAAGTGTTGATGTGTACATGTATAAATGTGTGGGTAAATGTCATCTCAGGTGTTCAGGAATTACCAGCTCCAAAGTTTTTGATTTTTGAGTCCACAATCTGGGAGAAGGTTTCTATCATACATAAATAATAGACAGACAGACTCTGGTTTGGATAAAAAAACAACGATTTCAATCTGGACTGAGAACAAAATTCAACCGCAACCTGACCCGGACCACTTTTTGAGAGACGCATCGCTATCGTCATTCAGCTGCCACTGGTCACCACGGTTAGCAAGGTTGTTGAGGAATGTAGGAGCTCCGGTTGATAAAATAAAATGTCTTGTTCAAAGCTAGTCATTATATAAAAAAAGAGGTTGACAGTGGAAAAACACTGGACTGAGAAATCCATATTCATTTTGCCTGAGGGGAGTAAGAGACCACTGTGTTTGAAATGCAATCAAATAGTAGTTGTAATGAAAAGTGGGAACGCAAAACTCCACGATGACACCATGCATGCCAACGTTTTGAATAAAACTATCCATTGTTATTGTGACTTCATTACTTGCTGGATATTTCTTTTCTTTTTTTTCAATATATTGTATAATAGTTGCACACTTGAATGTCTGCTTGCCATTATTTTTTTTCTCAAATTCTGCTTTCAGAGTTAATTATTAAATTTTTACTAAAATGAATAATTGAATGCAGAGATAATTATGGAATATGATAACGAGCGGATACATTTATATAGCCTAGTCTTAGATCTACAAAAGGCTCTTTGAGGGCAGTCATAACACTTATGTGGCCCAGGATGACACCGCTGGCCTAAACTCATAAGCATGGTGGATATGAAGTGATCACATTATCCAGATTTTACAAGTTGGCGAGTCAGTCAAGAAATAGAAACATTCAAGCGTCAAACATCTGGATAGAAAGACAGCAACTGAATACAACAAAAAAAGATCACTTGGTTAGCTCAGTTCATGCCTTCCACCAGCAGATGGCAGCATTGTCACAGATTTGGATGTACAGTTTGTTTACTTTTTAACTGAAGCACTTTTGAAAATACTCATCCAGTGTGCTGTACGGGGGTCTGTGTGTGTGCTCTTTTTGTTTTTCTAGGTGCACCAACGGCTCCTACCGGCTGCTGCGTGTGTCAGAAGAGCCTGGGGTCCCGGACACCGTGCTCCCAATGTGACCGTCTAGCCTGTTCCTCCTGTACCCGACAGTGCTCCAGCTGTTCCAGCCTCTGCTGCTCTGTATGCACCACTATAGAGTAGGTCACATTCAGATTTCCCTTTCAGCTTTTTTTTTTTTTTTTTTTAAATAACCCAAAGGTTTTCAAAGAGTAGGCATGTCTGCAAAGCATCACATCTTCTGCTCCTGTATTTGTGTTTCTAACTAACTAATTTAAAATGTATATTCCTTTCAGCTAATGTAGACATGCAGATATTAGTCTCAAACTATATCAGTGTTTCCTAGCTGGAATCCAGCTGCAGTGGGATTTTTTTTCCCTCCCTCAAATAGTCCCAGCTTCAAATGTTAATGGATCCTGTTTAAAGTGAGAGAGTGTGCATGTTGAGGTTAATTAGGTGCCAGTTGGAAAATCACTTGCTTTAGCATTAAAGATGTGTTTATGTGAAGTGGGGGAGGAAGTGGGGGCTGTTTTTTGATCTGCTCTGTAAAAGGCATTCCTCTTGTGCTTGCACTGTGAACAGTGTACGATAGAGACACTCTGAACTGCAGACTGCAGTACTGTAGGGTTGTGTGCATCAATGTCACAGGACAAAAAAAAAAACGCCCTTTTAGATTTATTGCATTTGACATAAAGGAAATTGGACACTTACATAACTGATAAGCAGGCCAAAACCATGACCCCACTTAACTCTAAACGTTGTAGTCAGCAGCAAGTACCAGCAAGTTACAAACGGTCCTCCTAAAGGTGAATCTGCTGCATGTTAAAAACATCATAAAGCATCGGACGCAGGAAGCAATAATAGCTGCTTATTCAAACTTTTATAGTATAATGAGAAGGCAAACTACACACAAGCCAGCAAGAGGAGAGTATTCGATGCTCAAAACAAAGATCTTTGGAGTGTCTTAATTAAGAAATTTGGCAAACATGCTGTATGTCGAATGAGGGTTACTGTCACACTGATCAGGGTATATTTATTATAGCTGCAGACAATGATGAGGAAATAAGTGTCAAGATATTTTGGGAGTTGCTTTCTTGAGGGTTGAAATCGTTGCCAATGAATACAAATTTTGCAATTGCGCAGCGGAAGTTGGTTTTTTGTTTTTTTTTAACTTTCTCTCTCTCTCTCTCTCTCTCTCTCTCTTCCACAGTTACAGCGGACGATACGATGAAGTACTGTGCTGCAGTTGTTCAACGTAAAGAAAACTCAATCATGAATTTATGCTTTGAACATTATATAGTTGCCTCATATGAGATATACTAAGACTGCATTTTATACCTGTTGTTGTTTTTATGTGATCCAAATGTCTTCTTGTATATATGTAATTCATTCCTAAAGTAATTGAAATAAACTTGAACACTTTTGTATAAAGTTAAATGTTGTGACAGATGTTTTTTGTTATTAGTAGTACATTCACAGTGAATATATTTTAATAAGGGCAGCAGCAATGAAAACTGAGTATCTGAACAAATATCTGCCAATTACCTAAAAGGTTACCCAGCTGTCTCCGTGTGTTGTCGATGCATAGATCAGCAGATGGCAGCACACTTCAAGGACTCTGGTGAAAAGAGGAGTTCTTTCAGACTGGGGCTGTATTATGAGTAAACCCTCCTCAGTCAGTGGAAGAACATATTTATCTCACTATGCCAAAAAAGCCCAAATTTAACCTTTTTTTTTTTTTTTGTATGAAAGTTTTGTCTTTGCTTCAAGATGATAATGAAATTCCAATCCAGCTTGTCTAGACTGACCTTGAGAATCTGCTATCAAATTTATTTATTAAAACAAGTAGAGCCAGAGGTTACACAAAACCAGGCCTTTGCAGCAGACAGTTTGGCTACAATTATCCCTGCTGGACATGACCTTGAGGTGTAGTCATCACTTTCTCTTGGCTCTGGCTCATCACTGATGATGACTGCTTTCAGGGTCAGGTATTGTACACTGTGAGTAATTGTTCTTGGTGGCACAAGTCCTCAGCGCTGCTTTATAGAAATCAATCACATGACATGGTGTTATAGATATTAGCTTGGATGAGTGCACTTCCTGGAGCTTATTGCAAATGCGCCTATGAGCTGTTGAGTCACATCCCCTGCTCAGCGGGGCCAGTTGTGGCTCCAGTCTTTGGGGAGCTCTGCAGTTGGTGTCCGAGGGCACCGCTTGATTTCTGGCTGAGTGAACAGGCAGCTGCTGGCGAGCCAGGCGTCAAGTTGTCTGCACATTTCTTGATAAGGATTTAAGGAACTCAGAGGTGGACATGTACACTTTTAAGGAAGACATACTTTTGGAAATTGTGTATCTTTAACTCATGACATGAGACCTGTGTTCGTAACTCTAAATCAGGTGGATGTGGTTTGTGCCCATTAATAGTTGGCATATTGTGAGTTATAGGATGGAAATGATTCGATCAACAGAGAAATAGCAGGGAATCTTGATAATTGATCATAATTTATCTAGGAAAAACACTGAATATTGGTTATATCCTGCTTCTCGAATGTAAGAATTATGAATGTAGCCCTGTTGGTTGGACAAAACGAGACCCTAAACATACATAAATGAAAAGATTCAAACAGTAAGTCCATTTTCAAAACTTTTATTTCCCTGGCCCTTATTTTTAAATTTTCCTCTTTAAAATATGTAAAATCACAAAGTAGCCCACAACATCTCTGATAAAAATTATTATAGTTATAGTCAAAAACCAAATTTAATACTGAAGTTTTAAAATAACTCATGATCCATCCTGTCTGTACCTGTACGTCTGATTTAATCCGTGATATTCCTAAACTGTGCAGCCTAATGATAACTTCTTAAATGAATAGAAGTCTCACTCTAGACTTTTTGTTTTGAACCTTAATAATAAGTGCATTTAGCCATCTGAACGTATTCTGGACTCCGAAACGGTTTACAGGTAGAGCACAAAAGAGAACTCATTCACCCTGATCACATCAAATATGTCTGTTAATATCAGATGGCAGATTTTTGACCTGGAAGATGAGTTTGTTGTAATAAACTGAGTAACCTTGTGGGGATTAATGAATCAACTAATCCACAAATATCTGGAGCCCAATTTCAGGTATACTAAAGTAACTTCACTATCCAGTTGTTTTCGCTAATTTCCTGTTATCCATCATAGCATCAGACTTTATTACCTTTGTATCTGGAGAGAAATTGAGGATTTCAGTGCATAACAGTGGAGAAAAGAGTGTCCATAAAGAACAGCAACTCAGCCATTTTTCATTCATTCTGATCATTCCTTCTTGTCATCTCAGTCATTGTCTTGATAGTTAAATCAGAAACTATCAGTCGTAGAGGTTTCCACTGTCATTTTTTCTTTTCCAAACCTGAGAAATTATGAGCAAATCACATTCCAAAAGATTAGACATGTCTGTCTCTCATCTAAAATATTGTATCTATACTATGTTCACTGTCAACTTATTAGAGGGGCGGATGCTGATGCTCTGCTCACTGTTAACTCCGTAGTGATATGATGTGTTTATGTACCTTCAAAACAGGAGAGTGCAGCTGTCACTCAGATGGGGAGGTTCAGCACATCCCCATCCGAATGACACCGAAAAGGAAAAAAAAATGGTCACAGTATGCTTCCTCCTGCCCTGCCCCGCCCCACCACCTCCCCAAGAATGGTCCTCATCTTCTCCCCTGGTGTATGTATGTCTGGGTGTCTGCACGGGGAGAAGGGGCCACATAATCACCCACAGCGCTCCAGATAGGAGCAACTGCAGTCGGCCAGCGGGAGCACGTGGCTTTGTCTTTCACCCATTCTTTTGGGGACCAGCTGTGGTCTGAGTGTGGCCAGCGTCAAGCCCAATGATGCTGCTGCTATAAATATGCGTCAACGAGTGTGAGTAAGTGACAGCTGTACAGTGGACCAAGGACACACTGTCTTGGCACTGTCAGGGCGAGCCACTCCAAAAAAGGCAAACCCAGTGTGAGAGCACTAGTTGATATGTATTTATGCACTTGTAACACTTGATACGGAACCAGATTTAAGTTGTAGATCGTTATTAAGATGTTAAATACTGATTGAAATGTGGATGTAGCTTTACAATAACTGACAATAATGGCCGCTTTTTGATTTTTTTTTTTTGTTTGTTTTTGGTTTTGGTTTTTACATCAGACTATTATATTATTAATAATTCAATTAATACTGTTTCATCTTGGGAGCAATGTGATTTGGATTTTCTGAAAGTCAAAAGAATGGCTCCTCAAACATTAAGTGGATGATAACCATATGCATGTGCGTTAATATGGAGAGAGGAAAAGAAAGCTACACGAGCATGTGTGTGTGTGTGTGTCTGTACACAAGCGCGTTGTGTGTCTGTGTTTGTGTGCCCTTTTCAAGTGTGACCACCTGTCTTTTGTTAAGAAATAAATAAATAAACACAGGCCACACCAGCTGTCCCTGGCAGTCCGTCCCTTCAGAGGTCAAGGGCTCCCACCGCTGGCCTTGTTGAGGTGGTGGACACTTACAACTTTCCTCTCAACTTCTCTCAAGTACCTCTAAACACACACATACAAACACACACACACACACACACACTCACACTCAAATACACACAAAACCTTCGCTCACAGCTAAATGAGCCAGGCTTTGAGCCTCAGAGAGAGGAATGTTTTATTACACCATCGAGTTACACTGCACATATCCCAGCTCGTCACCCTGCAGCTAAGCCCTATCACATGGTCCCTACTTTCCATGTGAAGGTTTTGGTCCATAAGAAAACGCTTCACACCAGGCAGCCCGAGCCCTGTATCCCGTTAGGCAGATGTGAGATGTTGGTGCCAGTGAGCGCGCTGAGGCCTGCTGCTGTGGATGTTTACAGTGTGAGGCGGCCTCAGCATTGCAGAGGGACCTTATTTACTGTGAGCTGGCTGGGGCTGTTCAGGGTGTTTATGAATGATCTTGGGAGGACATTGTTTTCTTTATGTTGGAGCTGCCTGGCTAGCGCCGCTGTGTCGTCTGTTTGTGCATAAAGTACGTGCTGGGGAGCTGGGCCAGACAATAGCCTGGCTGAGCTACTACCCACGCACACAATAGAGTGGTGGGATGAGGCCGAGGTTTGGGGGCCGTGGTTTTGGGGGCCGTGGGGGTGGAGGTAGGATAGATGGGGGGCAGGGGCAGTTAGATGCGGCCCTTGTCTATATGGCGTTCCCAGAACGGGTGCACTGGGATTGGGGGGAGGGTGGTGGGAACCCGAGTCCATCCCCATTGGGATCACGTAGCAGAGCAGCTGGATTTCTTTCATGGTGCAGCGGGGAAATAATTAAAAGTTCTCGCCATTGAAAATGTCCAGGGAATTGGCATGGAGTTCCTCAATTAGACACACATATTTGCTATTTGTTTACTTCTAAATAGATGTGTGTGTGTGTGTTAGTGCAGTTTAGTTTGTTATAGCAGATACAATCAAGCTGAGTGTTAGTAATAATTACATGTCAAAGTCAACTGGCTTTGTTATACCAGGTTTATCTCATTCAGATAGTGTTGGCAACAGATCTGGAACAATGGGGGCCCATCTTGAAATCACTCCGTCCTTGAGCTCAGTTTATGGTTTCAGAGGGATAGGGCCTGTAAGACCAGCAGTATTATCACATTCTGTTGTCTCTGTACACATTGCAGTGCTGCCCACACACACCGTCTGGCTGATTGTTGCTGCTGTGTCTCAGACGAGGGCTCTTCTATAATATTCTTAGGTTGTTAGTATATCAGACTCTACTTCAATTAAATTAAAAACTCATCTTGTGCTTCTAATCAGGTTTTTTTGTCTGATATTGATAAAGCAGTGTGACAAAAAAAAAATCAGCTACTTAAGTGTGAAATCGGTGTGACAGAAATGAATGAAATCCACACAAAGGAAGAAAGTTGTTCCATTTAATTCTATGCATAATCTTAATAAAGACCTAAATCAAGATTGTCACATTTCCACAGCACACACACACAAGCACACTCCAAAAGCGCAAACAAATGAAATGCAAATACAGTTATAGAATCAAAGTAAATTGCCTCAATATCTAAGCAATGTCAATTCTGCATAAAGATTGTCCACTAATCTCTACACCACTAACACTGAAGCAATTGATTACTATAAAATATACCTTTCTTATTAAAAAATTATATTAAATTCTAATGGCACTTCTACAAATTCTATTAAAAAGATTTTCATTTGACATTTAGAAGTTTGTTTGTTTTTTTTAACCAAATTAAAACTGAGACAGTCAAATGTTGCACAAGAAGCAAATAATAAATATTTCTCATGATTATACACAATTTCACAGTTGTAACCTGCAGAGGACAAAATTCCAGTATCAGTATAAAGTCATTTTTAGACTTAAAGATCATACAGCATGAGTTAGGCAAACACAGCCCTCAATCAAGAGTAGCACTGTTTCCATAAAAAGTCAACAATCAAAATCTCAGTGTTTCACATTCAACAGTGACATTAACTAAGGAACAGACTGTTAGTTCCCAATTGTATTGGCTAATACAAGCCAAAACACAGTTTAACATGTCCAAAACTGATTTATTCACAAAAACAAAATGGTCAAATAAATCTCAAAAACCTCAATGTAATCTCCCGCAAAGCAGCAAAAAATAAATGGACTTCCAACTTTTAGTTTGTCTGATTTAACATTTTGATAGGATTTAAAAAAAAAAAAACACAAAAAAAAAAAAACCCAGGGACAACAGATGTGAATTGTTTCATATCAGTGGGCCACTGTTGCTGTGATGTGAACTTTACCACTGCAGTTGAGGGCAGAATGTACAATATAGAAAAAGGGCTTCTCCAGATGCAACACCTATTAGTGTGTCTACAAGGCACATTTGGTGATCATCCTGGAGGTATAAATAAAGACTTGAAACAATAAAAAGAAAACAAATTCTTTACATATTGTTAGTTTTTCTACCTTTGTACACATGTACATTAGAAAATCAAGCAATGTAACTTACGCCACATTAGAAATGTTCCTTTAAAAAAAAAGAGAAGAAACTGTGACAAAATCTACATTCCTGTGTTTTCTGATTGAAATGTACAATATCAACACAACACCACGACAACGAATCTGAAATAAAAATCTGTTGTTTTGTCGGCTAACTGAAGTGATTAAACTACCACGGTTATGTTTTTTTGCAACCGGAGTGTTTGTGCAAGTAAACAGGGAGCCGGATCACATTTCTTGTAGAATTACACGCAAGCCCTGATCATTCAAGCCTCGTTGCTGACAGCAGGTTCGGGAATAGAATTAAATCTTGACTTGAGCTCCTCCATTAAAAAAAAAATGCTGACAAACCACTGCAAATGCAGAGAAATCACAAGTGAATTCATTACTGTGTCCTGAAAGACATCTTGGTGATGAATGTAAAAGGGGGGGAAAAAATGAATGAAAAGAAAGAGAAACACCTTAAAAAAGGTGTCTATGCTGAAATGAACAGATAATCAACACCTACTGTACATCTGACTTCTACTGTTAATAAAATCACAGTTGCCAGATAGGTTATTGTCAGTCTCAACATTTTCTAAAAATCTAGCACTTGGAAAACAATACTGTGACAATTATGATATTCTCATGATAGATGTGCAATCAAATCACCGTGGTATCTCCTCCATGTAGAGGAACAATGAGGCGTTTATCTACTGCATGCTGGGATAGAGGGGAGGGGCTGTTCTTTGATGCCTCCAAACAATACACCTGTTTACAGTCTCCTTGGTCTCCCTTTGCTAAATACATTTCTCACATTCCAACAGCTCCATTCAATACAGAAAAGTGCAAAGAGAGACTTGCGCTGCGTTTTCTCCCCACAGCTAGGAGAGAGATACACAATGATCCCTTGAGAACTACCTGGGACTTGGTGGGGGTGTGGGACAATGCATGTATTGTCTCATTTCTATAGGTAGCCTACGCCGTATCAGAGTGGCTGTGCTTGTGAACAACTGTTTCCTGTGGCGGAACAGCAGTCGAGGCGGTGTTAAACTGTTGTGATTTGTAGTGAGGCGGAATTCAATCAAGTCTTGGATATGGAAAAAGGAACCAGAACTCCCTTGGGAAGACGTGACACTTTTAAGAGGACCGCAGCCTTAATAAGACACCTGACTCTTTCTCTCTCTCTCTCTTTCTCTCTCTCTCTCTCGACCTTACGTGTGTTGTAACACGGAAAACAAAAACAGTTTGATAAATAGAATATATATTTACATTAAATATACAAATAGTAAGAAATAGCAGCCTAGACAATAGTGTTGAAACTATATGCATGCTAAAAACAAGTGCTTCTCTATGTTCAATGTGACAAATCTTGAATGCTCCGTGGAGATTTTTCTACATACAATTACAGTAACTCGATTTGCACAGAGAAAAATGAACAGACAGCCCCAATACCAGTTAATGAGTACCAAGATCGCTAGGCAAGACACAACATCTTTCAAGCTTATAGAAATAAGAACTACACCTATAGTAAACCCTGAACCAAGTCAAACTAATAAATAAAATTCTGATCAAGTCTTCTCAGGACAGATTAGACAAATATCACAAACTTTTAGTGCTACGCCCCCTGTTAAGAATCCACTTAGCAACTACTTAGAACAGACTGAGCTCTTCAACGCTCCTCTCTGCCCAAAGACTCTTTTTTTTTTTTTTTTTTTTTTTTCCTTCTTCCTTTCGAGGACAGCTATCACTAAAGGCTCCAACTTCATCAGTAGTAACATACACGCATACAGTAAGAAGATTTGATAATGTGAAAAAAAAGGTTAATTCAAAAGAAAGAAGGTCAGTAGATTGAGCAGAATGGCACGTGGAGCACGGCTCTGATGAACCAACAGCGCTACCAACAGACGCAGACATCCTTGGCTGAGATGCACTCAGCACTGAATATCCACCTGTCTCCTCTCTGTCCCCTCCCTGCCTCCTGAGGGTTTGCCCTAAACACCGTGTCAGTGTACCCTTTTTCTTTATACCAGGAAATAACAAGGTAATTTACTGGCACCTATTTCCTTTTTTAACCAAATGAGTCTAAAGATTTAATTGACAGGAGAGGTGATTTACATATTTTTTCCACATTCTTGTAAATGATTTAATTAAGGGCACTCATGGATCAATTGGCATTTCAGAGAGTAGACAATCACCTTTGTTACCACCTGGTATGCGGAGTCAGTCTAATCCAGACTTTTTTTCTTTTTTTTTTTTTTTTTTTTTTTTAAAAGGCTTTGAAAACTCACTGATTATGACAAGAAGGCATGGCAATATGTCTCAATCTTGTTTAAGTAAGTACACTAGGTGAAGTGTTAAGAATTTCAGTAGGCACCAGTGTTACAGGCATAAGCTGTAGCTTTTCACTACTCTCTCCATCCCTCCTCTGATTATACAACTTCTTTTTAAAGTAGCAATTAGAGGGTCATTCCATCGATATGCGCCTGCTGACATTAGCAACCAAAGAGCTGGTAATTCTCCCCAAGGCAATAAGAAAAAGAAATGTTGGTGATATGATGGTTTTCTTGCCTTTCATTGAACCACAAAAAACTGTAACCAACTTCATTTCAACTGAACAAAAATTCTATTTCCATGAAAAAATAATCATACTTCCAGTAGTCAAACTTCATTAGTTTTGCTGCCTTATGATAGTTTACTTGTTAAGGACAAAACAAATCCCCAAATAAATAGTAATAATAATAGTAATAATAATAGTAATAATAATAAAAATAATAATAATAGTAATAATAATAATGATAATAATAATAATAATAATAATAATAATAATAATAATGTAGGAGTTTAAAAAAAAAAAATCATTATATTGCTACTCATGGACGGTTCTGATCTCCCATGTGCACAAATAAAGTCTCACTCACTCTTGACGATTGTATTAACATATGTTAGCATTAGCTATCCCCCATAGGGTATGAACATAGGATGCCTTTCTTTCAGCAAATATATTCCTCAAATAAACTCAAACAGATTGACACAAACAAGACAGAAACAAACAAGTGCATCATCTGATTTGTTCACCTTCGAGACACTGATCCAGCTTGAGTTTCACAGCACCCATGTTAATCTGAACAGCCTGTGCACCTTCAACTGCCGGCCTCTGACCATCATGTACACCTATGACACAGTCCAGCTCAGAAAACAGCTCCAGTTTTTAAGTTGCTACATCTTTAAAACATGAGAAATACCACATGGGGTAGAATCCAAAAAGATATGTCTCCAGCAAACTGCCAACATGTGTATACTAATGGGAAAATTGTTCAGTAGTAGTAGTATTCAGTGTATGAAAAGACATTCTGTCTTATGACATGGCACTGGTGAGAGGTGTTTTATCCTTTTATCCAATGGCGAGAGTCTTGACAAGGCCACAGTGAAACTTCCTGATGTGGCGGTAGAGGTCCCCAGACTGGGTGAAACGCCGTTCGCACCACTTACAAGCGTGAGGCTTCTCACGTGTGTGAACTACAGCGTGCCGACTCAAGTTATGGGAGTACTGGAAGCTCTTGCCACACTGGCCACAGGTGTATGGCTTCTCGCCAGAGTGTGTGCGCTCGTGGCGCTTAAGGGTATACATGCAGGAGAAGGTCTTGTTGCACTGCATGCAGGTGGGGACTGAGCCGTCGGGGGATAACTTGGAGCGAGCGCTGTCCTTTTCACGGAAGTGGGAGCTGAGGTGCAGTTGCAGCACATGGGGGCTGGGGAAGACTTTACTGCAGAGGGGGCACACACACACCTGTTGCCCTGGGGGCAGGAGCACCCCGCTGGAGGTGGAGATGTCTGAAGAGGCCAAGTCGTCCTCCTCCTCCTCCTCGCTGTCCCCCAGCAACCTACCCCTCCTCTCCTCTACCTCCCTTCCCGGGGCGCCCTCCCTCCCTCTGCAGGCCTCCCCCTCCTCGTCCATCAGGTCCTCCTCCTGGGAGAGCAGGGCGGCTGTGGAGCCGTTGTTGCCTGGGAAGAGGGCAGCGAACCCTGTCACCACTGAGCTCCTGGCACTATTCCCAAAGCGCTGGCTCTCAGGGCTCATCGGCTCACTGTCCTCCTGCTCTGACAGCAAGTCGTGTTCGTCTTTAACAAGTGGCTCAGTGCCCTGCTGCTGGCTGTCGAGGGCCAGCTGTCCCGAGACGTAGGAGGGGTGTAAGGGATCTCTGCTAGACAGAGGCTTGAAAGACAAATCCAGTGCACAGTCCATGTCATCTGAAGCCCGGGACCTCTGGGACAGCGATACGGTGGAACTACTGACATCAGCTTTTGTTTTTCCAGCTGTTTGGACGCAGGGCTCGGCCTCTGCTGACACATAATTGACACCTACAAGGTCCGGGGACCTGCCAGAGTGACCGTTTGCCTTCTGCCTGCTCTGTGTAGACCTATCACAATTTGTGACAGCCAGCCTGACTTCGCTGTTGTCCATGTCAAACTCCTCTGCTGGGGGGGGCCTGTGAAGCCCCTGAGACTGTGTCTGGGGCTGTCGCCGGCCGAGCTGCTTACTGTGCAGCTCGCCATCCGAGGAATATTCCCTGTCCAGACAGCTGAGTCCAAAACCCTCACCCATCTTTTCATCAAGGGAGGAAAGTTCCTTATCTTTCAGCTTGCCTTTACACACTTTGACTATATCGTACATGTGGAGGTAACTGGCTGCTGCCAGGACATCCTCCACCGGCAGAGTGCTGAATTCCAACTTCCCCTCATACATAAATTCAAGGAGCAGACTGAAAGCCGGGGCTGTCACAATGTCACTGTTGAGATGCACAACGTCCCTTTTGTCTAGCTGGTCCCTGTAGAAGAGATGGAAGTACATGCTGCAGGAGGCCAGCACTGCTCTGTGCGCTTTGAATCGAGCCTCCCCGACAAGAACAGTGCAGTCACAGAGGAAACCTTGGTGACGCTGCTGACTCAGACACTGCAGCAACTGGCGGCTATGGTCTGGAAACTCCATTCTTCCTTCATAACCTGATGAAAAACAGGAAAAACAGGATACTGGATAAACGAAATGCCATTTAGAGGGTACAGCGGAGCACGGATACCAACTCACCAAAACCAGAGAAAACGTGAGGAGTAACTTGAGCCAAATAGCGCAAATGATTTAAAAGTGTCAGCAAACATACCGTCCCTTAAACCTCTCCTATTTTAAATTAAAGTTCATAAAAAGATCATTCTCAGTTTCACATTTGAATTTTGAAAGATTTATAAATAATCTAATAGTCTTTTATAATAAGTTTCCCCAACTTGAAAACATCAATTTTACATTCTTTCCAGTGGTGCAGGATACGCTACGCTGCGCTCACCCACCCATGTATCACGGTGTAAAGAGATCCACTCTCCAAATTACTCAAAGTATCCCGGTCTGTAGTGGGAAGCTTACTTCTACAGCTTCCAAAATTTACGAAAAGTGACGCACCGGCGCGTTTCCAAGCGCACACAAAACAGCGGTGTTTACAGAACAAGCAAGTGAGACAGGGAATGATACCAGTCGTCCATCAGGGAAGGAGGCTAACGTGAAAAAATAAGACCAGTGCAGAGTGAGTAAACTGGTGCTCTGTTTGCTAATTACACTGCAAGCTGTGGAGTCAGCTGCTCTGACATCACCGCAATGGAAACGCTACCTCCAGCTGTGCTCCCCTTTATGCCATATGTTAACACTGGGCGACGCGGTCCAAAAAAGACACACAACTTGTAAGAAAAAAAGAAGAAGAAGAAAAGAAATAGATAAAGAGATGATGTATAAGTGTCACACTATTAAACAGCATCTCCAACTTTTAAAAAAAAAAAAATCCAGTAACGTATCAGCAAAGAAAACTGCAGCCGACAACCGTGGATGAGAATAAAACGCTTTTACGCACTCGTCAGACACACAGGCACAACTGTGAAATATTTGTTTAAAGGTGTTATTTCACAATAGAAAATACAGATGTTTTTTTTTTTAACTCAAGTCAATTAGATATTAAAGTTTGATGCTGCCGAGTCCACAGTGCAGCGGCGTAATATTGCGCGCAGCACTTAGATTATTTTGAAAGGAAAAGGAAAAGTGCAAGTAGGAGACAGCAGGGCCAAGGGCGCAGTAAACCGAGCTCCATGTCCGTGTTGGGAAACGCATTGCTGGGAGCCTTTTAAACAGCAGAGGAACTCACAGCAAAGCCAATTGCGCTGAACGAAGCGGCGAGGGGGGACACTCTTTTAACTTTCGCTTCCCCACCCCCCCGTTTCAAAAGCACAAAAACGCAGTACTTACATTTATTTCCCCCCAGTTCGTCGTGTTTTTTTCCCTAGAAGCCCCGATGTCCTTTCATGATGTGCGGCCAGATGTTCGCTTCTCCTTGTCGTTTCTTGAGCTTCACAGTCCGACCCTGGCAAGGCAGGCTGCACTCAGCGCTGCTGTGTGTCAAGCAGGTTGATAATGGCACAAGTCTCGCGATATCACCCGGCCACAATAAGTTCTGTACTACTCCGTGAATTCACACAGCGGCAGCAAGTAGCAGTGTACATTGGGAACATCAATTGGCTGTCGAATTACAACACCTGTCCCATGAACAGAGAGAGGGGGGGGTGGTGGCGGGGGGAGGGAGAGAGGGATTTCAGTGCAGGAACTCCTCAAGTGTGGCAAAGAGAAGGAAGTAGACGAGTGGAGCAACTGCTGAGTTTTAGACTGAAGATTAGTCATGTATTTTTAAGAGATGGATGTGGTCATGTGTTTGGCTATTTTGCTCTCTTTTCTAATCATCAAAAACTCTAAATTGTGTTGTTTTGACTGAATAAACTGTTTGCTTTTTTCCTTTTCTCAGGAGTATCCAGACCTGTTTGAAGATAATGGGATTTCTAAAGTTCAAATCCAGAATGTCAATTTGATTAACCTAACAAGCTTCTCAAAATGTTGCCCGTGGGATGAAAGAAGCACGTTTTTGTATCTAAAGCATCTGAATTGATAAAAGAATTATAAATCACGCATTGTGATTTGGAGTGTCAGTGCTTTTTGGGAACTTTAAAGGTCTGTTCTTTCTAATCCTTCTTTGAGTTGTGGAATTCCCTGGCACCGAACCACCCAGCGCCTTTGTTTTCCCAGACCACACCAGGTCCCGGCTGGGATTTATTTAGCCTAAATTGTCTGAAGACCGGAATGATGCTGATTTAAATGGAGAAAGTTTGAAAAATCGATACTTCCCCCCCCCCCCCCAGCAGAGTATGTTCGGTAATTGTTAAAGCTAGAGGTGGCAGCACAGTGGAGAAACAGGCTCGAGGTTGCAGCTGCTCATCTCGTGTCCCCCCCTCCCAACCCCACCACCCCACCTCCCAACCCCCTCCTCCTCATCCTGTCCCTCACTGTGCTCCCCCAACTGCCTCGGTCACCTTTGCCCTGTGTTCCAGCTGTCGTGTGTTTTGAAAGGGCCATTTGCAGCTCCTCACAGCCTTCTGACACAGAGGGGAATGAGCAATGTGACGGGAGGCGGCAGCCACTGGTCGGAAGGGGCCACTGGCTAGATTCTTATCCACTTACTGCTTTATTCCATTTTTAGTCCGGCTGTTATGTTACAGAGGGTGGATATCTTCACTCTGTTCATGTCCAGATGATCATAAGCAAGTCAGTGTCATGCTCTCTAAATAAAATTAGGCATTTCCTTTTATTTGGTCTGAAAGTGTAATTGGATGCTAGTAAATTATGGTGCACGGAGCAAGAAACAAAATGATAAATGACTTCTTACTTGTCACAAAAATGGCAGTAAACTAAATGTTTATGCTGATGTGTGTGCCACATGAAAAACAATTTACCATTCAGCGCTGACGCACACACACACACACCATCCACGCAGGAGCAGCGATGTGGATAAGAATAGGAGCAGTGGCCCTGTGTTTCTCTGGCCCTGGCAAACGTAGGCGCCCAGTAGAGGAGGGGTGTGTGTTCACAGGGCAAGACAAAGCAGTGGTTGTGCCTGGGGACCGTGGCCTCAGAGAGTGAGGCTCAGCACGGTGAAGGTTCTCACACACAGAAAAAGATAGAGAAAGAGGGAGAGAGAATGAGAGTGGGAGAGTGGGGGAGCGGGCAGAGAGAGAGAACACTTCCTGGAGGTTCATTCTTCCTCTCTGCAATCATCAATGGCATTCTCCCCCTGACCCACTCCTCTCTCAGACAAACAAAAGACCCCGCATTCCAGTGTAGCCTGACCGGCCAACCAGCCAGCCATCCAGCCACACAGTTGAACCACATCCCTCTCCCCAACTGGACCCAAGTCTCATCACAGGGGTGAGCTTCATCTGCATTGTAGGTGTTTGTCTGAGGATGCTTGTAATGCATCCTGATTAAAAAATCACCTGCAGCCAGTTAAGACTTATACCCATTAATGAAATTTATTGTATTGGTTTGTGATTTGACTCTTTTACAGACATAAGTATACTGTACAAACTCAGTCTGCTCTTGCACACCCAAGTTGTGGAAAGTAACATTTACTCAAGTACATTCATTAAGCTTTAACAGTAAGTATTAACTGTAATTAATTGAACAGTATTTGTACTCAAGTGTCTCCATTTGAAGCTACTTTATGCTCCTACTTTACTACATTTCAGAGGCAAATATTGTACTTTTTCCTTCACTACATTCATCTGACAACAATAGTTACTTTGAACATTAAGATCTGAAATACAAAACATATTTTGCATTTGCATTTTCTTATTACATATGCTGCCATTGCAGAAATTAGACTATCTAAAAAAATTAGTAGACATTAGCTCCACCTTGACCTGCTGTGACATTAAATTCCTGCTCACTCATTAACACATCAACAATAATACTATAATTAAAAAGGGGCCATTATAATGAATACTTTTACTTCATAAGCACATCTGGGGGAGACTGCTTGTTTGTAGCAGAGAATTTTTATACTGTGGTATTACTTGTACTTGAGGAAAGGATTTGAGTGCATCTTCCACCACTGGTTATGGTACAGATTTGCACAACTGTTGGACACAACTTTTTCACACTGGACTCCTCTGTACAGTGTAATTCTTTCCGCAAATCAAAGACCTAAACATAAAGGATGTGGTGTGTTCTACAGACTGAAAAGCCCTTTGAGGTAAATTGGTGATTTTAAGCTATGTAAATTAAACTGACTTGACTTTCAAGTATTTTTCTCTATATATGGAAATCAGAGAGGACAGCGAGGTAAGAATTTAAGTGTGCAGTGCATCTTAATTTCTGTGCAAATGACAATAGAGCTTCGGAATTTCAGTGCTGTAGGCAAAGCTGCAGGTGGATTAAAGATCCTGGAAAATAATGTGACAGTGCTATCAACATTGCACTGCAGTTGCCGGGAGATGCTGTGCTGGTGAGACCCCCCGCCTCCTCCCTATTATGGCCCTCCTGCCCTTCTGTGTCTAATTGTTGCTACTGCACAACATCCATTCTCCTTCAACATCCCGTTAAGTTCTGTGGTTTGTTACATTCTGTAGAACTGCAAGAAGACAAGAAAAGAGATCAGATGAGTCTTTGATGGGAAAGACATTATTAACTCACAAACTAAACAGAGCAACTCTGGACAGGACTTTGATCTTGTTACTTGTTGCTTTGAACCTTCAAAAACCACAGGGTAGGCATTCCCATCACCAGACCAGAGACAGGCGAGGAGGAGGCAGCGGAGGAGGATGGGGAGGAGGCAGAGGAGGAGGGCCGAATAACAGCAAAAGATATGGGATACCCTCAGTCAGCTCTGTTTGTATGACAGGAACAGCTTGGCAAGGCTGACGCATAGTAGCGGTGGGGAACACATTACAGTGTAAGTGACAAAGAGGGGAAATGACAACAGAGGAGGCTGAGAGACGGAGGGTAGAGGCCAATAAGTTTTTCATCACTGCGAGAGCGCTGCCAGCTGTCCCTGCTATCCTGTTCTTGCAACAATTTTTTTCATCAGATATTGCGCAACAATCACTGCTTCGCATTTTTTACATCATACGCATTTATAATTTACTGCACTTCACTGCTTAAAATTGAACGTGATAAGCCAGGCTATGTTACATGTACAGATAGAAGAATAATTGATGTATCTTGAAAAGTGAGAAACCTTTAAAAGATCACAAATATCACAGTAAATAAACTAATTTTCTGTGAACAACCGTCGAGACTCTTTGACCAAGTCGACCATGTCAACTCAGGGCCTCATTTGATAAAGAGGATCCATGACTTCTTTGAACAGACTAAGCTGGCCTGTCTGTACCTGTCCTAAACTGGTTTAACTCCTGCTTCTCCAGCAGGGAGTTCTTTGCGGCTGCAGATGACTGTTATAGCTATAAAATTCGGTTACAACCTCAGGGATATAACTCTTCAGGCTTTTATATTTCCTGTGGCAGTTTTATCAGGACAAAGCTCTCCTGATGTTGTCTAACTTAAGGTTGCTGCGTCTCCTGGTGACACAAGGCCACTTAATGCCAGTTTTAAATGAGCAGTATTTAAGTTATTAATATAAGCATGGGAAAAATACTTTTCTACATCTCAACCAGGAAAAATGAAGTGCTAAAAAAGAGGGAACAAGGCTGCAAAAGTACATGTGGGACATATCTGGCCACTACTAAAGGTTATGGTTAGGTTACTTCATGGCTTAGGTGGCTTTTTCTTGGAAATGTCAATAGTCCTTTCCACCTCACAGCAACTTAGAGAGAGAGCTTTTTTCTTTTCTTTTTCTTTTTTTTTGTATGAGCAGATTTATGTAATTCTCTCCAATCAGGTGACCCCAGTAATAAGTCATAAACAGACAAATCAACACTGTTGCTTAAAAAGCAACAGGAGAGAAGCATCACATCCATTCCTACTCTGCTTACGTGTAAGTTTTTCAAATTGATTTTAATATTATTTGACTAGAGCAAGCACTGCATGTCTGAAAGCCTGCTATTCATCTGACATGTTTTATTTTGCTGTGTTCTTCTTTATTTTGAGTTTTAATTTTTAAATGTTATGCTCGTGCATTTTTTAGATAGAGAAGAATAAGCAAAGATAAACTTGCTCAGATATCTCATAAAGTTTTTGTGCACAGAACATGAAAATGACTTTCTGTAGTCTGCACAGACACCACTTAAACCACACTTCTCTTTTATTGATATATTTTTTAATAAAAGATGTCATTTAGCCTTCTATAATAAACTGTAGTCTGATTTACTGCTCTTACTTGAAATCATTTAGTATCAGTTACTTTTCTTTTACTTTAAAGCTCTTTGAACTGTATAGACCTGCATGAAAGGTACTTTATCTGTCAAATTTGACTGATTGGTTGATTGAACTAAATACATTTATCTTATTTACTTTTACTATATTTCTGTACCTCTTCTCTGTTACTTTGCAAATAAAGGGTCCAAATAAGCTTATGAAATATCTCACACTGCTCTATTGACGTACAAAACAACAAGTAATTTGCCACAGGGTTAAACTGCAACAACATCTTACATCTTAACACATAAATAATTTAACACTCAAAGGAAACCACTCTTGAAAAACGCTTTTACTTCTGATTTGTAAGTGCAAATGTGAGCTTTTTTATTGCTTGGAGTGTTCTTATCAAATGGCATTTGATAAGATCTTGTTGTAATGTGACTTAAAGGAGTATAAAAAACTGATTAGTCGATTGACAGAAAATTAATTTTGGTAAGTCCGTTTTAAAAGTAAAAATGCTCAAATGTGGTTCCAACTCCACAACTATGAATATGTGTTGGTTTTCCTAGTAAGTAAGAAGTTTCTTAGTAAACTGCATATCTTAAGGTTTTGGAAAGTAAACAGAATATGAAAATGTCAACTTGGGTACTGAGAAATTGTCCATGTTGACAATTTTTTGACATTTTATAAACCAATGATTAATTCCTTAATCAATAAAATTATCCGCAGAATAATTGACAACGAATATAATGAGTTACAGCCTTTTGTACAGTAGGTGGCCAAGAACCAAATTGCAATCACAAATCAGTGATATCCCTCATTGCACCGAGGATCCCCTGGATGCCTCACAGGGGCCTCCGTAGGTCCCTGGACCCCATTTTGGAAACCACCGCCACAGACAGAGCACCGCAGAGTTCAACAAGGCCATGCAGAATAAGCCCCTACAGAAACACTGCAGGATTTTTTTTCAATGGGACCGCTGACAACCTCCGACTCCTCCTGTGAATCATAAACGGGTCGGCTTTAGGACCCGGGAGAGAACGCTGCCACAGAGGCATTGCAGACAGCGCGTTTGGGAGGTGTAGTGGAAGAAAGGCAAGAGAAACGGAGTCAATGAGAGCACTTTTGTCCAGATTGTTGAAGGACTTATCAACGTTATATACCGCCGAAACAGCTCACTATAATGAGACGGACACATTGTTGAATTCCTGTCCAGGTAAATGTCCGCGTTTCCTTCGCATGGTTAACTACAAGAGGTCGACAGCTAGACAGGGTAGGTCCCCATTGTACTTACATGGGATGCGGTTATTCTCACCCAAGCTGCCCTGCTAGGCCCCATATCCTTTCTATCGCTAAATGCAAACCTGAAATGAGGTACTTTCCTAGCTCCAGTCTACTGTAGAAGTTACTTAGCACTAAAGTCAAGGGCACATACGCGTTTTGAAGTGAATTACAACGCGCTGTTGTGTGTGTATGTATGTGTGTGCGTGTGTGTATATGTGTGTGTTCGTGTGTGTTTTTTCTCCCCCACAAACAACAGTGAATCTCTCTCCATTCATTTTTTGACAATGACCACTTTTGAGACACAGCCCTCAGGCCAAAATATCTGCAGTCATGTTACTTTAAACGCTTCACCTCTACGAGAAAGTTGTTTTTGCTTGTACTTTGTGGCCCAGGAGGCAAATGAAAACAAATGAGCTCAACAAGAGAGCAGCTCATTCATTGTTATGAACTACCACTGCGTTTGTTTACGTGTTTGAGTGAGCTATTTATTGCCAGACAATAGTTTTAGTCATTAGCTTCCCTGGCTTGTTGCTATTCTGTAGTTACACTGTGGCACTCACTTTTTAATGGTAAAATGTGGCACATCTTTGCTGTGACTGCTTGTCTCCCCCCCCCCCCTCCTCTTCCTCCTCCTCCTCCTCCTCCACTCCTGTGTTGCTTCTCAAAATGGGGCCCCAGGACCTCCTAAGAACAGGGTGTTGTAGTGTTATTTTCTGATTTTCCTCCCTTGTAATCAGTTGAACTGGAGAATGCATGTGGTTAGCTGTAACATGGTGGTAAGTTTCACTGTCCTCACTGTTATAATGCCACCTACAGTGATGACAGCTATATATGTCTATACTAAATCAGTGTTAACTACAGGAATTTTGTCATGTGGGTTTATTTGTTTATTTATTTATTTTGAAGGGATGTCATCCAAAAATGGGAGTGATGTAAAGCAGTATTGATGCGATGGGAGGTGACATGGAAAAGTTTAAAGGACATGTAAATATTCACAGATTTTAAATGAGGAACTTAACCTAAAACCCTCACATTGCTGATATTACTGATATTGCAGATATTAACTGTTTGCCAGGGTCCACATGTGCTTGCACAGTCCTCCCAAGAGTACATTGTCCCCAGGCATATTGATACGCCTTTAGTGTCAAAATGATTTTGTCGGTCATGAGACTACGTCTGTCCACTGTGTGTATACCGGGAGCGGGGGGGGGGGCCGACATGGCATGTGACCAGAGGAAGACGCAACAAGCTGGCGTAATGATGCAGCCAGTGACTGCTTGGCTCTCCCTGTTCTATTTAGAAAATACCAGTCACCTCCCACCCAATCTCCTTGCAGCCCCGTTGACGCAAATGTGCCACCAGTTGCATGCAGAATCTGAGGAATGTTGTTTGAAATTTTGTCCCTGTACACAGTCAGACTTATTGTGCCCGTCCCCCAAGCGCTGCGCCACAGGAGTTAATGTATTATCACTGAGAAGGATACGCTTCTTATGATGGTAACCCACTGTCAGCATCACATGATGATGGTACTCTTCTCAGTTTGTGTCAGAAAACATTGAGAACATTGCAGCCAAAAATACTTTTTGTTAATCTTGCTGCTCACGTTAGCAGCCATGTCATTTGATTTGCAACAAACTTCAGACACCAGGATCATTTTTAAAGGGACTGACAAAGTATATAAATTAGTTTAGTTTTTTGTTGGTTTGTCTGAACCTGTATAAGAACAAATACATTACAGCACGTTAACGTGAGTCACAGAGCGGTTACTGTTCCCAGGATTAAAGTCTATTTTACTTTCAAAGCTGCAGTAGCTGTGGTTTGATGTTCAACTACACCTACCTACAACATTCTTATCATTAGTGATGTCTTTTCAGGGAACTTAAAAGAGGAACTTGGTACAGTGTTAAATATCAGACCAGCACTGGTTTCACTGTGGCGTTTTTAACACAAGCTAAGTGACGCTTTGGAAGCTGTTTTCCAGCGACAGGTGAGCATGTTTGATGTTCTCATTTCTTTTGAATCATTTTAAATATTTGAGTGAAATGTCATACCTTTTTTTGTAACCGTAAAACCTGCTGCTGACTCTCTTGTTTACTCAAGCTGCAACAGAAAATGGAGCAAAAAACAGACTTGTATCTATCGATCTATGATGAAGGAAGTAGTGTGGTGATGTCGGCCTGATTTTCTGCTTCCTGCCATAAACACATGGGACTGTCCTTTCTGGCCCAGTGACAGACTCGGTGTGTGTGTGTGGCGTCTTTGCTGCATGACACTGATTTGCATTGAATGAGGTGGCCCCCGGACTTGGAGCCAGAAAGATGAATGATTGAAAGCTGCACTGACAGCAGGGCAGGCGGGCAGGCAGGCAGGCAGGCAGGCAGGCAGGCAGGCAGGCAGGCAGGCGGTGGCCCAGAGGCCTGAGGACCATGTGACCCGCTGTCAGGGTACTGGGTTCATTCAGTGGCTGCTGGCTGCAGCGCTGGCAGCAGCCCAGCTTTTCCACACAGGCCGCAGTAGCAACAGGTCGCTCCCATTAAAACAGCAGCGCTCTGTTGTGGCTCCAGAGCCGGTCTTGTGCATGTGTTGCTTTTTTGGCTGTGGTGTGTGCGCTCAAGTTTGTTTGTGTGATGTATCCCCAATGTGTATGTATAATGTGTGCGTGCCTGTGTCACAGAGTACACACCAAGATGCCGAAGGGATCCAACGGTTTGTGTGATCTCTAGTTTGAATTGCACTCACTGTGCTTTTTCAAAATCCCTCTCCAAGATCCTTCCAACATCGACTGTGTGACACAAGCACCACAACCCCAGAGCAATAAACAAAAACACAGAGCAAAAATAAACCCTGCTTTCATAAACTCACTTTTGCTCATTGATGGAAGTGAGCAGAATGGCAGTAAAAGGGCGTGTTGATCACACATTCACTGACACATGTGTTTGAGCCCGGGGCTGTACTGATATAACTCGTAGTCTGTCAATAGTCACATCCACTTCCTGTTGTTGTCCCCACCAGTAAGCTGGATGAGGCCATTCAAACAGAGCTCTCTTTTGATGGCTTTACTCTGACGGCGCAGCAGCAGGCAAATTGATTTCAGTCGAGGGTCAGATATTGCCTGGCGCACTATGTGACATTTGTGTGAACAAGTATGGCAATTGATCATTCTTTTGCTTCAAAGCTTTGCATTCAAAGCTGTCTTTATAGAATACAGAAGTACTGATTGAATCAAAAGGTCAAGTGTTTTTGTTATGATAGCCTCCATGTTTTTAATGTGCAGTTGCTAAGTAACTGATAAGTCTGCGATGGGGTTAGGTAGTCAGTTTAATTCTGTCTTTAATTCACCGTACAGTCATACCTGACTCTGAGTAGGTAAGGCTATTGCTGTAGCTTGATCTTGATAGTTGTTGCACATGTTTAGTTTCTGTACTGCACTTAACACTATAGATGTGTTAAATGTGTCAATATTTTTTTTCTGGTCAGGTCAGGGCCTAGTAACGTTTCTGTATTCTTCCACCACATGTCAGGTGTGAATAACAGCAACAACACTCACAGAAGCAGAACAGAAATGTTATCTACATTCTTTGACAGATTAACAAGCAGTCTTCATCCTCACTGTGACCAGAGTGCTTTCTCTTCAGAAGTGTATTTTTTTTTATTGACAAAGCAATAAACCTTAAAGTCCATATGGGAGCTATTCTGGAGCTTTCAGTCATATGACATTGATCTTCATCAGAAGACTTGCTTTGGCCATTTGTCATAGAATTGTAGAAGATAAAAACATATTTCAGTAGCCATTGAAGATTTGAATCAGGTGATGTAAGATGAACATGAGTTGACAAAACAGTCTCATCTCTAGGTCCATTTAGTAGCTTGGAGCTCTTGATCATGTCACATGTCTCATATTTATTTTTTATATTTAAACTAGAAAAAATAGCACAACTGTTGTGCTGCAAGATAGCAGTGTAATAATCCGTGGTGAATTTTACATGTAATTATTTCTATTGTGCAAGGAAATAAGATTCATTAAATAGATGACTGTAGCAAAATTATGCAAATGAGTCAATTTGAAATTTTAAGAGATGTGAAAACCGTTTTAGAAATGGTGTGTGTGTGTGTGTGTGTGTGTGTGTGTGTTTGCTGAGCCTGCTGGATTCTACATGTGTTCTGTGATAAATGGTGAAACTTATTATAAATGTATAACAGTGAATTTAATGATCGATGAGTCATTTTGCTCCTAGCACATGCGTGTCGGACTTCACTGTGACAAAGGTACACGAGAGTGATGCTCTGTTCAGAACACAGTGTTTAAAAACAGTTTTGTCGTCAAACCCTTTTAAAGTTTGTCATCCGGTTTTATCCAAAACATAAATCTGCAAGTGGGATAATAATCCCTACCACCCCCCTCCGAAACTCGCAGCCTAAGCACAGTACAAACAAAAACATTGCAATCGTCAAACCACTAAACAAGGATCCCTTAAATTTTGAACTTTCTGCACCAACTGCTTACAGGATAATAATTTAAAAAATATATAGTTATAAAATTGGCATAGGAGCACATGACAAATGTGATTTAATTAAAAACTTAGCTTTGGCTAAATCATAAAGAGAACAAACCATGAAAGTGCAAATTAAGTTTTAAAAATATTATTTATGCACCCAATGTGAGTATTGTCATCATTTTATAACTCACTGCTGTTCTTGTCATGAGTAGAAAAAAACACTTAATCAATCAGGAATGGTTTTGTTTGGGCGTTCCAATACGAGAGACCTCATGGTGAATGCCAAAAAACATGGACGTACACAGCAGTGTTTGAAAGGGTCTGTACCTTGGTTTAAGCATATATCCTCCACTAACTGGGCCGTAAAGTACCAGGATCTTCAGGATTCCACCGCCTCTCCTCCGTGTTGACCTGAGGGTTAATATTCAGACAAGTGGGAAAAAAAATCTTTCACCTCAATACGGGGCTAATTTTTACTCTTCTTCGACTAATAGGTAACCACAATTGAGAAGGCGGCTGTAAACCCCAGGACCCCGTCTCCAGGCTCCCGCACAGGGTTGAGTGAAGGAAACTTGGGAAACAAAGTGGTGACTCTCCCTGTGGGAATCCTGGATCCTCCATCCTGCCCACCAACATGACCAATGTGGTGATCGTCAAGGAGGGATGGCTGCATAAAAGAGGTAAATGCACGCATAAAGCTTTTGCTATAAACTTAGATTTAATGTCAGTTGTAAAGCGTTTTATTTGTATTTCAATGTAAGTGCACTTGAAGCTTTTCTGTGCTTGAACTTGAGGTAATTACTGACTATTTTCCCTCATCAGTTATGTTCCATGGTTTCTTTTATGTATTGTTTACAATTCAATCAAGATGTAGTACCGTCATCATCACCTCGTATACTAGAAACCCCAACTGTGCAAACTTATGGGTTAACCAAGCTGGCGCAGAGCACAAAATATGCAAAGGCCCTAAAATATGTTCATTATGCAAAAGATTTCAAAATCCCTTGTCAATACAAGTAGGGAAAATGCATTTTGACTGCAAAACAAACTGTACTTGGTTTAATGGAATACAGGCACATAGTGGTTTTCATGTGGTATATTAACAAGAATTACAATAATAAAGTAAAGTATTCTAATGGTAAATAACTAATTAATATTTTTTACTTTAATAGTACAAATATTTCACAAATCTGCATTACCTTCAATCTTGAGGTACTTGTATTAGCATGAGTCTGCAGTTGCACGAAATGCCTGAACTGAATAACAAATTATTTAAGGTGATTGATAACTGGGTTAACCTATTTAAATGAGGCATAAATCTAATATAAAGAGCTAACCAGTTGCAGAGTCCCTAGCGGGCCCCTTTTAGCTGCTCTGACAGCGCTGTGTGGCGTGGCGTGGCGTGGCTCTGTGTCGGGCGTGAGTCCTGTTGTTTGGACGAAGAGGCATTCCTCACATACCTGCTGGCTTTGAGCGCTTTATGTGTGCATACTAACTCTGCCTTCGGACTGCGGCTGCCTCGCTGAGCCCACTCTACCACCACCACCACCACCACCAGGGTCAAAATAGGATAAGAAACCTCTCCAAATCCACTGAAGGATCTGGGGCTCGGTGCCAAGGAACCTGGCTTTTACTGGAAGAGGGGAAAAGTAAGACTCTGAGTCAGGGGATAAGGTGATGGGAGCAGGTCACTAGGAGAGTTTCTGGGACTCTGGGGGGAACAGAGTGCCGCTGTGGTGTGTTAGCCCGCGCTCCCCCTCCTCAAGGCTTGGGCTAAGAGCACAACAGACTGCTGTTTTAGAAAAAGGGTCAGCCTGGTTCGGCTCAGTTGGTCTCAGGCGGACACACCCTGGTCCTTCCCGTAAGGATAAAACGTTAGCTGCTATTAGTTTTTCATTTGCTCTCTTCAGTATAAATCAATGCTGCAAAGTCAGGAAGTAGGTGACAAAAAAAACTTATGTACAAATTTATATTTCATTCATTCATGATTTCTTGCAGCTCTTCATAGCAAATCTACAAGCAAAGTTCATATCATGAATTAGATTTCTGTTATGTGATGATGCTTTTAGTGTCAGACTGTGTTATTGTGTATGTTCAGGGAAAAAACAAGAACAGGAACATCCTTTCTTTGGAATATGTAAACATGTAAAATTTGTTTAGCACGACATCAAACATTAAGACTGAAATGTCATTCATTCTGAGTCTGTAAATTTGTATACTCATTTATTTTTGGTCTCTGTTCAGTTCTCTGTGTATCATCTGTATCACAAATCTGGCCCAGGTTCATTTTTTCCACACCTACAGCAGCGCTGATCAGCAAAGAAGATCCTGATAGAGAGCCAGTGTAAAATATAACCATAAGAGCGGTCAAATAGTGACTCGTAAGAAAACAGTCAGGTTGTGCGGCAGCGAACGTGCACATACGTTCACACATGCATGCACACACACGGAGTTCTAGCAGTGACACCCTTCTAGTTGTGACACACACACTAAACAAACAACCCTTCAGGAATAGTGAGTTGGCATGCTTGTCGCAGCCCAGCAGCTGTGCCCTGTGAAATGTCACCCAGAGCCTCTGTGTTTTGATTGGAGGGCGTCCGCCTGCCTCCTTGACAGGAAACCTTTTAGTGTCGCGTCACTGTCATGCAGTCTTTGCCCCAGAGCCACTGCACAGAAGGTGAACCTGCAGTAGCCCTGTCTCGCTGTCCATCACCTCAACCAGGCAGCCCCCTATTCAACCACTATCCTTCCATGTTGCACCTTGAGTAGAGTTTTTTTGTGTGGTGGCGCCACCCAAGTGACTCACATCTCTATGTGGGCGTAATAATAAATGGCTTATACCACTTCCAAGTGTGTTCAGCATGCTCATTACTCCCATGTGTGCACTCAAAACACCAATTTAATGTTTTACAAAAGATAGCCCTTCATATTTCCATCAACATTTTGTGTGTGTTCCACGGACCCGGTCTAACACTGAAATGTGTTCTTATGGGTCTGAACAAAAGCAGGTAGAGTTTAAGTGAGGCCTCATCTTCTAGTAATGCCTATTTAATGGTTCTACATGATGAATGGATTTCATGGTGGGCTAGTCACATGCACAGAGCACTGCAGCTCTGGCACTTGGACTAAACACATCCACGCCACTCACTCTCGCTCTTTGATTCCTGTCTGATTAGTCATGTTCAGCATGCACATGTGAAAGGCTCCTGAAAGAAAGTGGAACAAGCATTGTGCCTTAGTACCTTGTAAAAACCCCCAGTAGAGCTAATCTGTCATTAGAGCTCCAGATTCTCAGCCTTGGAGTGCTCTGTACATTTGTTCCAGACGGGCTGCACTCACTGAGATGATCTCATTCTGAAGGACACACCTTCATACTTTCTCCTTAAGCCTTGTGCTGTAGTAAAGTGTCTGGATTGTGGACAACGCCTGGGATGTGTTGTTGTGGTTGTTATCTCGGATATCTGTTGTTTTTTCTTTTTTTTCTTTTTTGGGAAGGACAGTGTTGGAATGCGAGACAAAGCACCCAAATAGGAGAGTACGAGTAAGTCTGGACATACGTATGCAAATGTGTGAATGCGGGGATAGCGTGAAGCATATTTGTTTAGAAGTTACATCGCCAGCAGGACATTACCCAGTGCTATTATGCACAGACCGCATCGCAAGTACAAGCTTGCAAAAAACTCTGTAACTTTGTTGTTACTATCATAACCAGTTGTTATGCGTCCCCAAATGATACTTCCCTTTTAGATCCTTCACAGAGTGCACCCACACACTTTGAATGTGCCTACGGCCTCTAGTGGCCACAGAGACCGAGCAGCATGTTATTTCTTTTTTGCAAGTGTGTTTTTCCAAAGTTTCCATCAAAGCCAGAGCATCATCAGACATCAAAGAGGCAGATTGTGGGTTCCCTAGTTTCCAGGGAAGTGCTGCGGCCAAGAACCCAGTGAAGCTCGACAGAACAGCGCTCGCTTGTCCTCCCCTCTTCCCTGGCCCTTGTTTGTTTGACTCATTTGCTCCCTGACAAGTATAAAGAGCCGGCCCCCTCGTTAGGCTAACGAAGGCCGCAACAACTGTTGGATTTGGGTAGCACGCTCAGCTGGCTCCGTCTCATGAGAGGAGGGTTGGAGCGAGAGAGCGAGAGAGAGAAAGCAAGAGAGCACACCAGTAGAGACAGTGAGGGGAAGATAGCAAGGGGCAGGCAGAGAGAAAGAGAGAGAGAGACAGACAGAAGTTGTGCAGCGTCTTTGTGATGTTCCCAGAACATTGCTCAGTGACCCAGTCGGCCTCAGGAGAGTGGATGGATGTTGTGTGCGACGTGCCACAGAGACCCTCTCATGGTTTGGTTTGGAGCTCATCAGCTGATTGGGTCCTTTGCTGGTCATGCGGCTGAAGGACACCCATGAGCTGCTCCTCCAAGCGAGACCTTGTTGGTGGTCCAGGAAAGTGCATGAGACTCAGAGACGGAATGGGAGGGAGGAAAAGAGGAGAAAAGAATGCACGGGTTTTGTGAAACACCAGACACAGTAGTCAGTGTAGCTGAAACTTTTTTTTTTTTTCATCTTTTGAATATCTGTGCCTTGTGCATCTGGTGAGCAGGCCTTGCAACAATTGAGCCAGCATTTTCCACATTTGTATTAGTTTTCACTGTAAGAGCTCAGCAAGGGAATGTGGTGTTCCTGCACTGTTAAAAGCTCTTCAAAGGAGCAGACCCACCTGATTAAGAATGTCTCATGATGCTGCAATGCTGACTGTCTCAGGACTTCAGGATTTTGAGTGGCTGCCAGCTCTGCTGCTAGGCTCGCCCAGGCTAATACACATCCCCTCATTTTGGCTGTCATGGGCCACACACTGCAGCAACACACACGTTACGTACTGCAAAACTGGAACAATAGCTTGTGCAATTTGTTTCACCTACTTTTTACTGTCTATAGTGCAAAAGTCTCACGTGCACATAAAAATAAGCAAATCATTCTAAATACATCTCAAAATTTTTCTGTTTTGTCATCTTGAAGGTTGTGGAATTTTTTTCCACATATTTTCCATAGTTCTGTCATTAACAAAGTTGTGCAATGCTTTATTAGTTAAATTTAGAAGTGTGACCACATTAATTTATGTTATTATATTATTTATATATATATATATATATATATATATATATATATATATATATATATATATATATATATATATATATATATATATATATATATATATATATATATATATATATATATATTTGTTAAATTATATTTTTGTATCCTTTCATTCAATGCTATCTGCTGCAATTTTTTAACTGATCAACAGCCAGAAACCATTAAATAACTCGATCAAGTATAAAAAAACCCCACAATTTAGCAGATGTCTTATCAGCAATTTGCTGATTATGATTATATAGCAAAGTTTAATTTAAAAGCACTTAAGAAGCTTGTGTATAAAGAAATAGAACAAAAGAGTTACTGAATGTCAGGCCACTCTACCGGACCTACTGGTTAAGACACATACCACATAACCACAACATCCACGGCTGTGGACCTTCTTTTGCACACCCTACTTATCTCTCTACCCATGTTTCCTGTCTTTCACCTGTCAGATAGAGCCTTTTAAAGAATATCAATAAGAAATCAATTTAGAAAAACAAAAGCTGAGAGAGAGAAAATGGATTTTTATAGATGGCAAACAGTGAGTTAGATATCATTTGGTGTTGGTAATTTATTAGTTTGACTGAAAACGATCATCATACCATGTGTTACTTTTTAATAACTTTTTCCATATAACTTTCCAACATTGGTGGTTAAGTACTGAGACACAACCCAATTGATCAACAGCAGTGGAAGTTGAAGTGCCAGATCTGGGAGCGGGGCCCCTGTAGACAGAGTCCAGCAGCAGAGGGTGTCACACCGGGAAGCCAGCGCTCTGGCCGGGTGTCTGGCCGTCAGCGCGGACCCCCTGCTCTGGGTAATGGGAAGCAGTTTTCCTGCTAAATGTGGTGGAGAGAAGTAAATTACTGGGGTGCAGCTGTCGGCAGGCAGGCTGGCTGGCATGGTTGGGCGGGGGGGGGGGGGACCAGGAGGCTGAGAGGAGATGGCACCTCCACCACTTGCCTCCTCTCACGGCAAGCCCGCTGTGTGCTTACTTTGCTGTGCAGAGTCCGCCTGCTCGCCACAACTGTGGTGCTCAGCAGCGCTCTCCGTCTCTGTCGCTCTCCTTCCTTTTTGTCTCTGTCGTTTCCTTGCTGTCTTCATCTCTGTCCTTCCTCTTGTTCTCTTTCATTCTTCCTCCCACATTCTTCCTCTTCTCCTAGTCTCTATTAACACCCCCCCTTTTCTTCTTTGACTCTGCCTGCCCCCGCCAGCTCAACGCCTCTCAGTCCTCCCCCACTTCCAGCGCACGCTACCCGCCCACTACCCCACCACCCTGTTGCTAGGATAATGACCCTGCTGACAACTCAGACCCATGGCGGAAGCGGCTATGGACCAGTGAAAAGCTCCCAGTCTCTGACATCAATCACATCACTGGCACCTCTCTCCAGTTTAGGGAGGGTAGGGGAGACAGAGAGATGAAGGGGATGCTCAGCTGTCTGCAGACTAAGAGTTGACTATATGCTCAGATATGTGATTATGTGCATCCTCCACATCAGCTCATTCTGGTACAGGGAACATATTTTGCAAATTATTCAGAGGTTAAATGTGCAGTACACAAAAGCTTTAGCATACTTTCAGAAGGAAGTTGATGTCGATCATATCAACAGCTGGAGAGTACCTGTCTCTGTAGAAAAAAAAAAACAGATGCTCTGGAGTTTATTCCTTGTTCGTTTGAGAGTTTTAGATCCTACAGTGTCATTGAGAGTTCATTGGCACTAATTTGCTCTAAATAATGTGTGTTTATTTGTTTGCCATGCAGTAACCCAGTTAACTAATCCATGGACTGCTTGTTTACCCAGGGAGAGGGGGCAAATCTCAGCCCCAGTGTGGCAGGGGGGAACTTCCCACAGTGTCTCTATGGTAATCAGCAGGTGTCACTCACCACGGAGAAGAAGTGAGGGCTTTCTTACAAGCGTGAGAAAGAGGGGCAGCCTCCATTGCGCCCCCCCACCCCCCTTGCTTTTTTTTTTTCCCCTGTTGGGGTAGCAGCAGCAACCGCAGTGACAGAGAGAAAAAGAGAGAGGGATAAGGGGAAGAGACAGAGAGGGCTACATTGGAGGCCGGGGTGGCCCTTCCCCACAACCTGTTGATGCTGCTGCCAATGCCCTGGCAATGGATCCCCCCATCCAGCTGCATGGGAGAGAGAAGGGCCAACAAAAGAGGTTTGGGAAGGGGGTGGGATGTCAGGAAGACATAAAGAGAAGGGGGGGGGGGGGGGTGTGTGAAGGAGACCAAACTCCTGGACAGTTTAGGATGGCATGTGAGCCTGGTGCTGCCTTATATGGACACGGTGAGATGGGCAAACGGATAGATGGGTGTCCGGGCAGCACGAGAGGCCCAGCTCAGAGCTCTGTGGAGGAGGATGGTGGAGGCGGAGTCTTCGGTTGCTGGGGCTCATTGGTGACCTCTGCATCAGGGAGCCCCCTCTCCTCTGGAGCCGGCGGCCCGTGGCTCATTGAGATGCAGGGCACAGGGTGGCAGGCCGCAGCTGCAGCCTACAGGCAGAAACCGGCAGAAAAGGGCCGAAGGGATGGCGGGGGCGGCTGAGGAAAAACCAACAAAAGGCGCAGCCCCCTCCCCCCTCCTCCCTCGCTTTGGAGTTCTAATTCCCTAATCCTCAACCTCCGCCTACCCCCCCTCATCCGATTCTCACCACTCAAACACACACACACACACACACACACACACACACACACACACATACATGCACAGTTCATGCAGTTACCACTGGCTCCCTTCCTCTCATCCCCAAGCCATGAATGGCCAGACGGGGACAAAACCCAACAGCAGCCCCCTCAGGAAGTCCAACCACTGGGTGTGGGCACTGAGAGGCGCATTTTGTCTGACGCTCTCTTGGTTCTTCTCACCCTGCGTGTGTGTGTGCACATTCACCCACATACAGTGTGAGAGTGTGTGCATGGGTTTATCTTGTGCCAGATGACTAAGGTGGGTCTCTTTGTTTTAACATTATTGTTTTGGATTTTTTATTAAAAACCCTCAAAGTAGTAAAAAGAAGGGATAGAACAAGGGGCAAGAGAAAGAGATGATATGCAGCAGAGCTGTTAGTCTGGACACATTGTAAGGACACTGTGGCCTCTCTTTTTGGGGGCGGCACGATGAATGCTGCTTGATGCGCCTTATTAAAAGCCAACAAGCCACAGCAGCTGGGACCTCAACATTCCTGTCGTTGTCATGTAGAGACGAACAGAACAGGACGCTCCTCGGAAACAGCCACTAACCTCTGTCACTCTCTGTCTTCTTTCTCTCTCTCCCTCTCTTTTGCTGCCTCTTGTATCTAAAGCTGTCCACATTTTTCCCTTTTTATTTATTGACCCCTCAATGGCCAGCCCTTACTGTTAAGGCCTTTTTAATCCAAGTTGACTTGCAAATGGTTTCAGCATCAAAAAGAAGCACTATTGTACATTTTTAATCCCTTTAATCCCTCTTTTCCCCCACTTATAGATTCAGGTGAAATTTTTAGATTTGTAAAAGTGCACTCTCACTGTCCAGCATCTGGAGTAGAAGGATTAACTTTAATTAAGAGCTGTCTTGTGATAAAGGTGTACCTATGTCCTCTGATGGGGAACCTTGTTGGATCACAAACCGTTATGCGCAGACTTCATACAGTACTCCTGATTTGTCACACATAAGCAAACAAGACAATGCTCCATCATATGCAGCTGTGGCGGAACCTGTTCTTCCCCCTCGTACCTTGATGTGTGTGTATGTGTGTGTGTTTGGGGGTATAGAGGGCGTGGCAGTGGCAGCCTGGAGCTGTCCACACACAGGGCCATGCAGCAGTTGGCAAATAAAGATGAATTCTGTTGTGTTTGGCAGCGGTTCTCTGTTCATTATTTTCCACTTTGCCCAGCGCGCATCCCAGACCTCAGCAGCTGCTTGTCATGTAAAGACACTCTATCAGGCCCTGACAGCTCCTCCCATGCACACACATACACACAGTGCACATGGATCATACACACTTCACTTGTGCTCACCCCCCCACTCCACTTGCAGTCCTACATATGTGGGGAACATATGTAGTGATCTGTCTCACTACCACTCTGCTCAGCACAACTCTTTGCACACTGTGTAGCTTTCTCATCCTCTCTAGTTCTCTCATCTCTCATCTGGTGTCAGATCAGTCTTCCTATTCCTCTGTCCTTCCCCCAATTTCATTGAGTTCAGCCACATGTCTGCTGTCACACTGTACTTTTATTAGAAATGCTTTGATTCTGAGACAAAGCATTTAGTGTGTTTCCTCCATAGCTAAGTGTGTCTGTCTGTCTCGGCATTTACAGTCAGACACTTGAAGCAGGTTTTATCTTATCTAGGTTGTGGTCAGTCTGTCTATTGGCCAGTTTCCTGTTTTGGAGAACACGTTGACATCAAACGGGTTTAGTTTACAGGAACGCTGTGATGATGAACTGACTTAAAAGCAGAAGGCTCTCCTGTGTTGTTATGAGGCCCATTGTCCTTTGTCAGCAGTCTGCACTGTGTTTCTCACTGTACACAGGATGTATTTATGGTCTACTCTGCAAAGCATTGAAGTGAAGCATACAATTTTGAAAGCTACTATCAGAAATTTTGCATAATATTAAATAAGTGAAAATATTTGTTCTTCGTTTATTTTGCTGGTCTCTATTATAGATGCATAACACTACACACATTTAGACATTTACTCATCTGAATGTGTGTTTGAGTCAACAACAAAAACGCAATAAGCATAACTGTTAGTTTCACTGTCATCATGTCAGTGCATAAAAAAAGCCATGGTGTGGAAAGTAGAACTGAATAAGAGTAGAAGAGGAAATGGGTGTAAATAGGAAGCTGACAAGGGTCATCTTTGTTGTTTATGCAGACTGTTTGCGGGGGGTTGCACTGCAGAGTGGCGGAGATATACACATACACAGACAACCGGATATGGCTGCTTCCACTGTTTGTCATGTGACCAGGTTTGTGTGGTTAAGAGACGAGGAAGTCGGTGTGTCCTCCTGTCTAGAAAGAGCGTGTTGTAGTTATAAGATTTGGTTTGCTAATGTTGAGTTTCTCAATAGGTGGCTTTGCTTGGTGCCACATCCCTACGACATTCTATTGATGATATCACAATTACATAATTCAGGTACAGTGACAATGGTCAGAACAGTCTAGTTGCTAAGAATGGTGAGCTGGTATCGTCATCTGTCTGACATCCATGTGACCGAGCCCACCTCAGCGTTGGAGAATGTCTAGCCGATGCACGCCAAACCATGCAGCGCTACGTCATGTATGACCACCCATGCTACTTCTGGTGGGTGCTGTGCGTCACTAGGGGCTGGCAGGACGAGCTTGAAAGCGTTCCAAACTGAATGTTGTTGTCATTCATTACATACAAATATCCTTCAGTGCCTACGGGCAGTGTACACAAAGAAATATATTTACACACAAGCACCTACATGCGTAAACATAAACACCTGCCTCTGCCCATCAAGATCTGAATTCTATAGTGTAAGTAAGGACTCTACTCTGGTCTGGATGTGATTTGCTGCATTCCTGCTGCCAAAACCAAAACTTCTAAACTGAAAGTTTAGACTCCACCGCCCAGACAAGCGTGGACGTTGTGCCTTCATCTGGTGTCATGGTGTCAGGTAGGGAGCTCATTATGTTGGCTCTGCATTGTGCACATACTGTCCTCAGTGTGGGCTGGCATGGACTATAGCTGGGGGATATGGGTCAGCCAAAACCTGACCACAGAGAGAGGCACCAGCTGGGGCCCAGCTGAGGAAAACAAGGCTCGGTGCGGAGGGCTCAGGAGACTTTCTGGCCACAGTGTGAAAGATTAAGGCAACTAATGTTTGTGTTGAACTGGCTCTAGGTTTAATTCCCAGCTGATACTTGTATGAGCACATGTACTCTTTTGTGCTTTGATGATTTAGATTTTTATTCTATCCATGTCCGCAAACACCAAGGTGCCGAAGTAAGGAAGCTTGGTTGTCTTGAAGGCTTGTGATAAATAATACTACGCATGTGGATTCTCTGGAGATCAGCACACACGTGGGTGACTGATGTGGAAGTTGATTGGTGAGGCTCGTGGTTTAAAACAGACAAACGACTCATCACAGTAATTGCGTCACATTTGAAATGGGCATGAGGGAAATCCACCCAAACGGATTCCTGCCGGTGTGTATTTCAATTAGAGGCATCTTTAGAATGGCGAGCTGATGGCTGACAAAGTCGAGCTAATTTCTAAATGAGCTGTGTTTGGTATGAAAACACTTACTCTGCAGAAAACTGGATGAAAAATCTCCTCCCGTGCCATGATGAAAAATGTAATAACGTATTGGACATCTGCTGTGGATTGAAAACTAAAGTATATTGTGCTCTGGGGCAGATGTTTCTTCTAGAGCGGTGATTGGTGCCACCACCTTGCCAGTCGCGGTAAATCAGGTGTTTTTTTTACACTTGGGTGTTTACTTTGGGTTTATGACTTTATACTCTCCTGGAAGGTGATGTAAAGAGTGTTTTACAAGGCTTCATCCTGCTGTATGTGATCAACTTTACCGGAATGGTGGTACTTTTCTAAAGTGTCCTTGTCCTTTCCTCCCTCCCTTTTTATCTCGACAGAGAAAAGCCATATGGAGGATGTCCTATTAGGGTTGGCTGTTCGTGTCATCACTTTCTCAAAAAAATGTTGAAAAGAAGCGGCAAGAGGAAGTTCATAATTTCGAGGTGTCAAAAGTGACAAATCTTGACAAGTGACATTCAGTCAGAGTAAATTATTTTCCTCTCTTTAAATATTTTATAAGGACACACACTAAACAGAGGCGGCATTACAAGTTGCTGTTTGTTCTGCGCCGTCTCAAACTGATCAGTTTCATCAGTCAGAAGTGTGTGCTTGAAAGAGGGTAACAGAAGCTCATATTGACAGATCTCCTATCCCTCCCCTACAGACACAAGCACACACACACACAAACACACTCTGTCTCTCACACATGCACGCCACACTTCTGTGTTGGAGGAAATGGGGCAATTAAGGACAGCTTGCTACGGCTCTGCATGGGGTTAATATGCGGCTCCGTAATTAAAAATAAATTACATTTTTCCTGTATAAATATTCAAGTCCCACTCCACTGTGTGCCACTGCCTTGTTATGGTATGTAAGCTATTTTTTTCACCCCGTCTGCAAAACATCTGGCACAACATTTCCTGAAGCATCACCGGAATAAATTGAGTTTGGTCTGCCTACGAGAGATTCATTTGTGTGATGCTAGTGTGTCTAAGTGAATGGGATGGACATGCATGGCCTGAGGTTATGGGTGTTGTCTAGAAAATGGGAATTGTGGGTGGTTCTTTTTGAAAATCAGATTGAGGTTTGGGCAGGCATGATGCTGGTGTTACAAAAAGATTGATAGCAAAGAGACAGAAAAAAAAAGTGGCCGCGGTTGATGATACGTTAAACTACATTTACAGACGAGACTTCTAAACTTGAACTTGCCAGCTCAAGGAAATGGTGGGAGAAGGTTTTTAGACCGTTTGAATGTTCCCTGAGAATCTATCTCCAGTGCAAATCACTGCTGGAAAGGGGACAGACGGGGCAGGGGAAAGGGTCCTGACTCCTACTAAAACCACCATTTGTCCTGCAGCTGACCTACACTAAAAGAAAGACGGTGACAAGATGGTCATTTTAGGGAGCCTTACTGAACAGCATAGTAATTAGATTGCAGGAAATGGGTTGCACCTCTGGGAATTTAAACAGAAAGAGAGAGGACGACATAGTTCTGTCATTAATCATGAAGCCACAATGTAAACAAAAGGGTTTCGCACTGGTCAGCGTTTTGAGCGTGGAAGCACGTATGTTCTCTCGACGTGCATCATGAATTGTTTTGAGCAGAAACTCTGAAAGTCTGAAGTCACAAGTTGTTTAATTTTCTCTCCTGTTATTCAACAATCCCCCTTCAATCTCTTTTCTCATATCAGGAGAATACATCAAGACCTGGAGGCCAAGGTATTTTCTCCTGAAGAGTGATGGTACATTCATTGGCTACAAAGAGCGACCGCAAGATGTTGACCAGCTGGAAACCCCCTTAAATAACTTCTCCGTAGCACGTGAGTATCTGCTTCAGAGAAACCACTACATTTTTTCCCCTCTGTTTCTTGGCAGCTATTTTTTACTGGTTTTGTTTGCTGCTTTCCTGTTTTTACTTGCATTGTTATAACCAATATGTTCACATACTTGTTTTACATTTACCTCAGCTGTATACACGCTTTGAAAAGTAATTATTAACAGGAAAAAATGTTTTTTAAAAAAAACAAACTTGCCCAAGTGCCTAGTAGGTAAAGGTGTGAGAGTGAGTGGTCTCTAATAATATGATAGCGTATCTCTTTATCATTGCATGCCACTTTTTAATGATTATGAATAGAAACATTAGCAAATTGGCTGTAGTATCGTCTCAGCAGCATCACTGCAAGTTTCTTTCAATAGGGGCACCGCTCCAAGGCAAAAAAGCAAGCTGAACATGCGTGCAAGATGTCTGGCTCCTGACATTAATACATTGGACGCCTCCTCTCTGTATGCATCCTTCCCAGCTCCCTGAAAATAACAACAACAAAAATGCCCAGAGCAGCACAGCCCACTCCATCTTCACATCAGAGAAAGTTGCTGTGATAAGCTGTGCGAATGACTGAACACAGCAATTAGAGAGCATACTGTTTGTTTAACAAAATGTTTCCTCTCTGACACTCTCGAGTTATTGTGGCTATTAGTCGCCTGATTTCAAGTATTTATGAGGCGCTGTCTCCATCAGCGGTGGCTTTGGGTTTTTGTCACCACTGCGACCCCACCGCAGAGGACACATGGTGTGTCGCTGCTGACGAGGCTGCTGCAGCTGGATTACATATTCACCCTGATGGAGCCATGTTGGATCTCAGTGGTGGTCCACTCCCCTGCCCTCCATCTATCAGGCAGAGGCCATTTTGTGTCACTTTCTGACATATTTGCTGACATGTTTCATTTGGTAACAGATGTTAATGCCAAGGAGGTGCAGATGGAAATCTCTGCTTTCTAAATTCCATTATTAGACTGATGTGAGTAATTGTTTTGCGAACTGCTTACAAGACAATTATTTGCTGCAAAAGTGTGAGAATTTAAGAAAATTGAGAAAAGGGGATTTGCTTTATAAAAAAACTTTAATTTCAGTACTTAAAGTGAAAAATGTGTTTCAGTCATTTTAAAGTGTGGCTTTTTTAGATTTTGCAGTAAAGCATATTTTAAAAAAAAAGCAAATCTTTGCAAATTTGTAAATTGGGCTGAATTAAATAATAGGTACATTTATTCATTCCCTAATTATAAAGAATCCTGTTTCTTATTTGATACTACACAGATTATCAAAAGCCATATCAGCAAATGTTAAGTTTTAAAGGGCTGTCAAGTTAAAGATCAGAGTTGTTTTCCTCCTCCAAAGTGCACCTGTTCTTCTCCAAATTGGCCAACAGTGTCTGTTAGGGTGGCGATAAAGATAAATGGCTATAACTGTGGGTCTGTCTCTCCCCTCTGCTCCCCTACACACTGGCCCTTCTCTCCGTCTATCTCCCCTCCCTCCCTGGCTATGGTCAGAGTGCCAGCTGATGAAGACGGAACGGCCCAAGTCCAACACATTTATCATTCGCTGCCTGCAGTGGACCACTGTCATCGAGCGTACCTTCCACGTGGAGACCCCCGAGGAGAGGCAAGCGAGAAGCACACACCTCTTAACTTGCAGAGCAGTAAAAGACAAATCATTTACATGCAGAGAATTTTCCTGTTGCTAGAAAGAAGTTTAACAGTTTAAGAGCTCTGTTTTTGTAGCATGTAGACGCACACACAATTATACACATTTAATCATTGTTATGCTCTCACACAAGGTCCACTGGCTATTGGCAGAACTCACACTTGAAATTGCCTTCCTGTTGATAAGAAGACAATTATGTGATTGGGCTGCTGGGCTTGCATGATGGTAAATGGGCTGATGTAATCTTTCTGCTGCCTGTGCCTCCCTCAGGGAAGAATGGACTAAAGCCATCCAGACAGTGGCTGAAGGCCTGCAGAAACAAGAGGAGGAGATGATGGACTCCTCTCCGGACCCCATGGACATGGAGGTCTACCTGACCAAACCCAGGCAAAAAGTGGTATGGCCCATTAACCCTCTGCTGTGTGTGTTGAGACATGTCAGTGTATGTTAATATAAATTTTCAACTCACCCACCTTTATTTCTTCTCACCCAAAGTGTATCTTACTCCTCTCCTCAACTCTGCCCTGCCTTTTTTTTTTTTTTGCACTTACACCACTTAAGCCCACCTTCCTTCACCCTCTGCCCAATTTCTTTTTACTTTCCCAACATCAGTCGTGGGTGGCTTAGCACCAGATTGCATGTCCACTGGGTTTCACAACCCCCACATTTGTCATGACATAAAGGTCCAAGGCCACCGGATTGGATGTCCCCTGCACAACCATTTCCAACATTCTCCTTAGCATCGGGGTCAAAGGTTAACTGAGACACAACCACATATAGGCCAAACCATTAGTGGAATGGAAATTGCACAGTGTGCAAAATAGTGACTTAAATGCTTCTGAGCTGTTGTCAGTGGGATTGTGTGTCCTGGCTAGTTAAATCATGAGTTTGTTAATGCTTCTGTTTGTAACCAGATGCCACTTTCTCTCCTCTGGCTCTCCAGACTATGCACGACTTTGAATACCTCAAACTCCTGGGAAAAGGCACTTTTGGCAAAGTTATCCTGGTAAAGGAGAAGGCCACAGGACGCTACTACGCCATGAAGATCCTGAAAAAGGAGGTGATCGTAGCAAAAGTGAGTGGTTGCCAGTGAGCAAGTAAAGGGGAGAAAACACTCTGGGCGGGGAGGGCAGTGGAGCAATGACTGATATCTAAATGGTTAGGTATTGTGAGAGTTGCACAAACACTCTTTGTGGCTTTTTTTCTTCTTCTTCTTCAGGATGAAGTGGCGCACACACTCACAGAGAACAGAGTCCTCCAGAATTCAAAGCATCCGTTCTTGACAGTAAGAATCCCCTCCATATACCTATACCAAACCTTATTTTAACTCGCAGAGATCCTCAGTAGCCTCTTCAATCCAACCCAGCAGCATCCATTCAGAAAACAGGCATTTTTACCAGGAATGTTTTGAAGAGCTGTGCTTACAAAGGCTGCAGTCGAGCCAGGCTTTTTTATAGCAACACTGGACGTCTTTTCTATCAGTTAACCCTTTCTCTATAAGTCTGAGGTGGGTTGCATTGAAAAGCTCCTTCAAAATAAGTGGTGGGTGGGAGCAACACATAATGCGATGTGCTTAGTGCAATGAATGGAACCAATGTTTGTTGTTAAAAAGCTTCAACACACTGGATATACTATGCTGTGGTTTTTAAATTCTATTCTCATCAGACTTTTGTTTTAAAATGTTGCTTAAGGGGAAACACTGCACTTTTGAACTTCTGCACTATTTGTTATTGTTAGTTTTCATTTTATAATCAGCTGTTTAAATGCCAGCTTCCCTTTACGTAGCTTGAAACATCACCAAGTTCTGCTTTGAGCGTTTTGTTCTTTGTCTGCAGGGCCTGAAATACTCCTTCCAGACACATGACCGCTTGTGCTTTGTCATGGAGTACGCAAACGGCGGTGAGGTAAACCATCTTAATCATCAGTAAACGTGCACCTGTGGCTGTGACAGAATACTTGTGAACTTAAATTGTGTTACCGTTCCTATTTTCCCTGGACTCACCAACTCTCTCTTCATCTGTTCTGCCATCTGCCCCCTCGCTGTCAATCTCCCCTGTTTCCCTCCAGCTTTTCTTCCATTTGTCAAGGGACCGGGTATTCTCAGAGGAGCGGGCACGGTTCTACGGTGCAGAGATAGTGTCAGCTCTGGACTACCTGCATGCCGAAAGAAACGTGGTCTATCGAGATCTAAAGGTAGGTGGGGAAATGTGATTTCTCTGTCTGATACTCGCTGTCAGCCTCACTCGTCTGTCTTTCTCCTTTCCCCCTTTCCCTTCATTTCTCCCCTGGCAGGATATAAATAGGATTTGCCTCCATCCAGAGCAGTGGCAGTGGCTAGGGCCTATTGATCCGCCTCCCCCAGATCAGTCTCCAGATCTCACTGCAGCTGGAGGCTTGGTCCATACACTTACTGCAGCTAGACAGAAATAACCACCAGTCCTATTTGAACAGATAGCCACCACTTCCTATTTTAGCACACATATGTGTTCTCAGTCGCTATATTTGTACACTTTGTGTATGATTGATGTCATTTTCTATGTAGGCAGTACAGCGCTAAAGAGATAATGTCCAGCATCATCCTAAAATAAAGAAGTTGCAAAATCTGAGCTGCTTCTTTTTCAATGTTTGAGTTCAAAAGCTGAACAAAACTTTAATACTCAAGATCAATGACGGATGCTTCGGACCGATAGAACATGTTTGGGTTTAGGAGGGCTGTGGGGGGTTATCAGTTTTGCAATTGGCATCTGTAGCCCTACTATTTCCAGCTGATAAAACTATACTAGCCAGGTCAGCACAGCACTGTCTCCCTCCCTCCTTCCCTCGCTCCCTCCCTCCCTCCCTTGGGTTTATGAGGCAGGCTCCCAGCCTGCTAGGGTTCTCCTGAAAATGCCAGGGTAGCAGGATTGGAGGATGTGCTGACTCTGGCCGGGCACTGCTGGCCACGTGTGAGCTGCAGCTGCCAGGTGACTTTAACTGAGAGAGAGAGGGAGAGAGAGGACACACAGATATTAATAGGCCATGCAACCTCAAGTCATGACACTGCATCATGCACATCCTTCAGGCCTTTAGGTCATTTAACCTGTACATTTTAGCATAAGTTACATTTCTATCCACTTGTGTTTATGCATATTTTCGATTTGTGCATAATAAAACTTTCTGTTTAAATGCCAGAATGAAGAAAGGCCATAATTTCACTGGGCTGAAGTGGGGAAAGTTGCCATATTGAAAAAGAGAAAATTCAATAATGGCTGACAGAAACTGATTTTCAAAAGTGGTTGTTACGTCAACACTGATTCCTGTATCTTTGTACATGAATTACGAAATAATATTTGCATCACTTCCCATAATTATGTTCTTGGTGATCTCCCATCAAACAGTGAGTCATTTTAAAATTAATATCCTTCTTCCTTCTGTTTTACCTTCAGCTGGAAAACCTCATGCTGGATAAAGATGGACACATAAAGATCACAGACTTCGGCCTGTGTAAGGAGGGGATCAAAGATGGCGCCACCATGAAAACCTTCTGTGGGACACCAGAATACCTTGCACCTGAGGTAATAACAGTGATTCACTCTACCTGACATAATGATGTCTTTCTTTCATGTCCTCATTCACTGTATGGAAGAATCTGCATGTGTTAGGTTTCACTCATTTATTTAACTTCCTCACCTGTCTGTATGTTACCTATTGGTTTTATCTAGAGCTCAAACATTTGTTGACTATAATGGGGTGTAACAAAAGTAAACAAATATAAAGTGAGATCATTTTGATTGGAGTAGATAAAAAAATAGCATAATGTGGAGCCTAATAATGAATGCTAGTCCACATCAGACATGAGTAGATTTCAAAGAAAAATGCAGCGTGTGTTGTTGGACATCAGTGAATAAGAAGCATGTGGAAGAAAGGGCAGCTGTCCCAAAATGCCTTTCTAATCTCCAGCTGAAGTCTGTGAGTTAATGAGTGTGCCGTGTGCCCAGGGCAGGGCAGCCTGCTCTCATATTTGCTGTATGAAGAGGGGTGTGGCTACTCCCTATTGCGTGCAGGTATGACAAGTGTTGGAGTGGGCTGTGTAACTTGATATTGCATTGTGTGTGTGTGTGGGCGGTGTTGTATGTGTGAGTAAGAACACGAGTGTTTGCTCTAGCCCCTCGCCTGTTGCCGTAAAAATGTTTTCCGGGAGAAGGGTGTCCATGTTGACACAGTTGTCATATCGTTGTTTTTAGCCTCCATTTGGAATTTTCTGGTTAGGGGAAGAGGAGGGGTGATTGGCTGACAGTGCTTCAGGAAACGTGAGCTTCCACCCCTGGAAAAAAAAAAAAGAGAGACCACATTGGCTACAGCTGTTGTGTGGAACCAGGAGAGCCACAGACCCACTGCTGCTGGGATGCCTTGGTTGACCTGGGCAAAGCCAGAGCCAGTGTGAGCACGCGATCCCACAATCTTTCAGGCTGCCGCATTGGAACACATACCTTTCATCAGTCAGACCAAACCTCCCTCTAACCATGAGCACCAGGACATCAAGGCAAAAGCCCTGGTTGGCCTAGTATCTGATTATTTACTCCCTCACACCTGTATAAACATACAAAACCGTATATTATCTATACATTCATATATCAGTTTTTTTATAATTCCTCCGAGTCCCACCTGTCCATCCCAAACTCTTCCCATACCGGCTCTCTCCTCCACAGAGAGGCACAGTGTATGACAGCTCCAGCCTCGGCAGCGGAGAGCAGGGAGACATCAGGGGGCGTTACCATGGCAACAGGGTCGCTGGCGAGCGTCTCTATGGAGTGCGGGCCAGGCAGTGTTACAGGTTGTTCTGCAGTAAACAATGACCTTGTTGTGTGAGCTGCACAGGAATGCTGTAACGTCTGGGAATATTCCACCCCGAGCACGGGGGAGGGAGAGGAGGGAGAGACCCAATCTGCAAAGCTTGACCAGTTTGTCTCTGAAGTAAGGAGTGGGACAAATTCACTTTGTCACTTTTATTAATTAGTTACAAAAAGAAAACCATTGGCTGAGGGAATTGACTTTTAGGGAATATCTACTAAGAAAAATGTGGATATGTTTAATCTAGCCACTGAAACTGATCTGGATTCAGGAGTTTAGAGGATTAATGGCTGTCAGAGCAAAAAAAAAAAAAAAGTCTGCTATACAGAGTTGGGTCCCGGAACAGCAGCAAGTGTTTGTGCCTTTTTATCCTCCATCTCCTCACTTTCTCCTCCCCCTGTTTCTGCTCCTTTGGGGCAGTGTAATAGTATTAGTTTGGGGCTGGGGCCCAAGCAGGCAGGCAAGCAGTCCTGGTTACGTATATGAGGGATGAGCTTGGCTCCTGCGCTCCTGGCAGCTTCACAGCTGTGGCGCTCTTCTACATATATGGGGCAGCTGCAGGCCCAGCTGTCGCACGGTGTGAATCACACGACAGCAGCGCTGGAAATAGAGACGGCCCAGTAATCCTAGCCCCACACCGGCTTCACGTTACTCCCCCTGCCCTCTCAGTCCTCCTCCTCGATGCTCACCACTCACTGCAGCGCCAGGCGGCACGGTGTGCCCACAGACACATACACAACCGTGTGCACGCACACACACACAGTAGTTTTGTTCCTTTTACGGACACATCCGTCCATCTGTTTTCCAGGACCCTCTCTTCTGGCCTGTGCACTGTTGTGTCCATATCTAATTCTATTAATCCACCCACGTCTTTTACCGAAGTTGCTATTCTTAGGTCTGAATTGCCTAGCATCACGCTGCTTGTTTAAGAGAACAGACTGTTCTCCTTGTCTTGATTTCACCTTCAACATCCGTCTGGAGAGGTAGAATCCAGTACATGTCCCCAGAGACCTTGGAACAACTCTGCACAGCAGCACATTAGTCATGCAACAGGTTGCGCTGTTCAGTAAGCACAACACTGAAGGAGTTTGTCTCATTAAGAACTGTCGAGAAAAGTAATCTTATGGAAATAATAAATTACTAAACATTTCCTTCTCTGTGATGGTTGTATGGCTGTGTTCATTGACCAGTTTGTTTTTAAAACCATGGTTTCTGTTTGTTGCTCCACGTTTGCTTATTTAAGCGACCCACACCTCTGCTGCTTGTTGATCTGTATGTGTGTGTTTGTGTATGTGTGGAAGGCCCTGTGGTGATTAAATATGCAGGGCTCCAGGGGAAACACTATCCTTGCTCCTAATGTGAGATGTGAGTCAGTGTTGGCTGGGGCTGCCTCAAAATCCCAAACCAGGGGGGAGAGCAGGTGATTTCGGTGGGGGTGGGGTGATGGGGGGCAAACCAGTTGCTTTAGGGTTTGTATATTCAGCCGAAAGACCTGCTGTCTTCACAACCTTCTGATGTTCAAACACAAATGTAATGGGGCTAATTAGGTTTTTTGTACTATATATTAAAACAATATGAATGAAAACTCTAAGATCTACATACTATATACCCTCGTAAATATCCCATCAGCTGCATTAAATAAACTTTCACCCTACTCCCAACTCCCTAGGTGCTAGAAGACAACGACTATGGCCGTGCTGTGGACTGGTGGGGTCTGGGAGTCGTGATGTACGAAATGATGTGTGGCAGACTGCCCTTCTACAACCAGGACCACGAGAAGTTGTTTGAGCTCATCCTCATGGAAGACATCCGCTTCCCCCGGACACTCGGTCCCGAAGCACGCTCGCTGCTCTCTGGCCTTCTCAAGAAAGACCCAATGCAGAGGTGAGGACCCCTCCCCCACCCCCAACTGTATCCTCTATCTAATGACGTATTTCTACTATTGGCTCATGATCTTTTTTGTGATACAATATCTGGAAAAGTACAAAAAACACTGATTCAAAGTGATATTTATCTCATCATAATACATTTTATGCCGATCTACCAGGTTAGGTGGCGGTCCTGACGATGCCAAGGAAATCATGCAGCACAAGTTCTTTGCCGGGATTGAATGGCAAGATGTTTATGAGAAGAAGGTCAGTTCCTAAGACGTTCACATTGCAGTGTTTCTTCCTCATTCTTTGCACTTTGTCATCATTGAAACAACACCAAACTCGGATAGCCGCCACCCTCCCCAGGGATCAATAAAGTCACGTCAATTGGAGCACCAGCATCTAGAAAAGATGTACATTGTCATCAGACCGACAACTGTTACCAAACTGACTGTTGGCACTGATGTGCTGATATGTTTGTGTCTCTTCCCCTCAAACAGCTGGTCCCACCGTTTAAGCCCCAAGTTACCTCGGAGACGGACACACGATATTTTGACGAGGAGTTCACAGCACAGACCATCACTATTACGCCACCCGGACAAGGTAGCATCTCACCATACACAGTCACGCACACCTACATACTTAATAAGGCCTTTCTTATACATAATAACTCAAATCATTAGACTGTTCTCTATAACATAGAGTTTACGGTCCTGTGTTTGAATGTGATGAGCACTGTGGGAGAGGAGATGAACTGTCTCTTAACTTCTGTGATAAATTCCCATCCACCCTTATGAGACTTCATTAAGCATGAGAAATTTCATTTCAGTTCACTCAAAATAAGAGCCACCATGGGATCATCATTGTTTTAACTTTCATTTTCTGTTAAGCTGTCTGACCTGTGAGTGAATTCCCCATAAAATTTCCTCGTAAACTGAAGAGGTTAGGTGTTTTCCTTTTCATATTACATTTTGTACTTCGCTCCTGGAATGAGACATGAGTTGGTTTTGGCAAGCTCATTAATAATGTGAGTAAATAAACTATTCTGCAGGCATACTTAGCTCCCTTGAGAGCAGTCTGCCCTCTTCTGGAGAGCCAGTGCCATAAAAACACAGGATCGTACTTTACAAAGTCATCATATGCATTTTATTGACAGCTGAGAGATTGCAGAGATTATACCTAGAAAGAAAATATACTGAGATAAGTAGCAGTATATCGGAATAAAAAGATTTTTTTAATTGAATATCTTTTTTTTTTTTAGAAACTATTATTATTAATGTGGATGTGATGGTCATGCAGGTAGAGAGTTCACTGTTTATTTTACTCAGCAGAGACAGTTTAACAAGTTCAGGCAATTATATAACTTTTACTTTAATGCAGCTTTTAAGATGAGAAAAATACCTCCATATTAATATCTAGTAATATAACATTGTATTTCCCATCTCTAGGAATAGTTGAATTAATATGTACCTCTACTAGGAGTGCAGGATATGGATATAATCTGGTAAATCACAGTATATGTAATGTTATATATTATAATACCATTATATAGTAGATTATCTGTAAAATTAACTGACAAAATCAAGGTACTAAGTCACATTGATTTCCAACTTTGTCCACAACTGTCCACACCCAGAGATATTAAAGAGGGAGACATCATGCTTTGGCAAGTTCTCCAATGATAGACAAATCCATATCATCTCACACGGTGTGTATATTTATTGTCTTATCGTCCATAACCGAGTCTTTGCCCTCCATCCCCAGATGACAGCATGGAGTCCTTCGACAGCGAACGGAGACCCCACTTCCCCCAGTTCTCCTACTCTGCCAGTGGGACGGCCTAAACGACTCTCATACATTCCTCTGGTCCCACCATCTCCCTTCTCCCCACCCGACTGCACTCTCAAAAGACCCAGGGGGGGGCTACACCCCCTCTCCCCCCCGTCCTCCCAGCATTGTCTCCAGATTTGCAGACGCTGTTGGTGGACGCAACATTACAACCTGCAAGTTTTGTTATACAGGAAGGAGGAAAATACAAGACAAAAACAAAGATAACTGTGGTTGTTCTGTGTTGGCCTTTGAAGACTGACCACGGAGAGAGTTAACACTACCCTGCATTTCCTGGTCGTTACGTTGTATACCGAGCAGGCATCCATACACCATAATGAATGGGGAAATGTAGTAATGTTATGCACAAAATTAGGCCACTGCTATGAATTTCGAAAAGGGCCATTTTGTATTGAACATATATATAATAGAATATAAAGCAACCATTTCAAATAGAAGTAGGCATACTGTGGACCAAAACATCTTGTGAGCAGAGAGTGTGTTGTTTGTTGATTGGGTGATAAAACCATGTCTGAACAATTCAAATACCATTCAGATCAAGTCTTCAAGACATTTTTTTTGGCTTCAAAAGTGAATGTACCATATCAAATAAAGTCAATCTTTCTGCATATTTATGTGTTGTAACACATGGTTGATTCTCCTAAGACTGAAATGCCATCTTCTGGACAGGATTTGTATGACTTTTTTTTTTCTTATAACCCTGATGCAAAATTGACACCAGTCAGTCTGTTATATTATCATGCAACACCATGATGAGTCTGATGAATCAATTGTGCAATACAGCCTGATGTGAGGAATGGCAGACATGCAAAGAATGCAGAGTGATTAATCATTTAAGTAAAAGCTGGCTTGCAGTGGATTCCTGTTTGCACATCGGAGTCACAGAGAAACCCGGTTTCCTGTTCAGATAATAAATAGCTCCTCCAGACCCCTCCCCCCTCCTTCCCCCCCTGAAGTAAGTGCTTATAGTTCCTGATGCCTTCCTATCTCAATGCTGTGCTGCAAACACCTCCTGGTTTCCCTCTGATCTGGATCAGTCAGGCATCCCAGTCCTCTCTGACCCTTCAGAAACTCTTCTCTCCTCTTAGGGTTTTTCCTCTATGTACAGTATTGGGTCTTTTCCACCCAGTGCATTCACTGCAGCCTCAATGAGGTCACTTTAACATAATACATTTCTTTAGGAAAACTTTGCAAGCAAACTGGGCTTCAGGGGAAAACACACAAAGTGTCATCTTTGATTTGCTACTTTAGGGGGACTTGTGTCCCTTCACAAGCTTCTTAGTTATTTATATGAGACCAGCATTGACTAAAATGAGTTTTACTGTGCCAATGATATGCACTTTGCTGCCCCAAAATGATTGTATTGGACTCTTATTTGTATTTTATGGTTGGTAAAGATTAAATTAGCGTCTTTTATGATGTAAATTCAAATGTTGTGGATACAAATAAAATAAGAATTTGCTTGTTTGTATGATTACTCCCCTCTTACAGACGGCTGAGGCTGAACTGAGACTCATGGGAACCGAAACTCTTATTTCAAAGTGTGCTAAGAGGTTTCCGAAACGCCTCTGTGTTTATAAGATGACAGATAATCACTTTTCAAAAGTGCATCATACGTTATTGAATGTAATGGTTTTTATGGTATTGTTTTCACTTCAATCGTTTTGCAAACCTTTTGTTCATTTTTTTTTTTTAATCTGATTGTTACTTATTCCTATGCACACTCACCCTTTGCTGTCACCTTCTGAAAATAGGGAAATTCATTTTATACTTTTTGTTTTTTATTTCAACTTTTTTTTTTTGTACCTGCCTTCCCATATTCCTGAGACTGAGGACACCAGCTTTAGTAAACAAATAATATAAACTTTGTACACTGTTTTTACTTGTTTCTTTCAAATTGATGAAATAAAAAGGTCTTAACAATAAGCTGTGCAGCCTCATCTTTCACTGTGAAATATTACAGTCTTGCCCTTGAAGACACACAAATGAGCACTTTGATGCGTTGTAAAGAGTCCAGAAGTCAAAGTAATGAATCTAATAATCTGCCATATTAAAAGCACTGTGAGATATTGATTACTGTGTCTAGACATTTGCAGAAATTAAAATGTTGAAATGAGTTTTCCAGGAAAAGAAAATTATTACTTTTTCCATCATTTTCTACTGCAGTTATGTTGTTTTTCCACACAAATGATCATCGTTGTCTTTCTAATTGCACCTGAAATTCATTTAAGGTGCAACAGCTACATCAGTAGACTTTACTTTTACTATCTGCCACTAAATAGTAAAAAAAAAAAAAAAAGAATCAATACGAGCAGGAATTGTGTTTATCTAAAACCTTACTGTGATCACACCCCACAGACAAAACATGGCTAAGTTTGTGAGACAAATGTTCCAACACTCAGCAGCTCTGACTGTGTCTTGGCTGTGTTCTCTGCCTCCGCAGGACTGCTCAGGTCCACGTCTGGGGCTCCGCAGCTGGTCTGAGACGGGGAAGATGTTCCCCCCGGGCCTCGGGCAGATGGTACAGTCTCTGGAGCAGATGTTGACAGCCAGGGCTCACAGTCTGTCTTTGGCCAGCTGCAATGCACAGCGCCACACAGTGAGACCAAGGTTTGGCCCAGTGTGGCGCTCACCTGACAACCATCCCTCACCTGACTCCAGCTGCACTGCCCGAAACACACCGTGCTGCGGCTGCAAGCTCTGCCACGGGTCTCCCTTGGGTGATGTAGTGCTGTGCTGTGTGAGGAACATGTCACTCACACATGCACACAATGCAAGACAGAGCTCTTCTCCGCTTTGTACTAGAGACACAAGTATTTCCTGTTACAGTGTGATGAAAATATAGAGAGGCTGGTACTGACATACTCTGAATGTATGAAATAAAAGGCAGTGTTACTCTTATTTAAAGGTAGATGGTCACAGTTAAAGCCAGTATGATGATTTAACTTATAGAATTTACAGAAATGATAAAGGACAGTTGTAGAGAAGCAGACAAAGAGGATGTTTAGGTTTTGAGACAGATGAGATATGACTTATGAAAAAGGCCCTGCAACTCAAAATAAAGAGGAATTACCTTAAAAGTAAACTATTTTAGTATTTCATACTACAGATAAATGTTCTTTCTTTTGTTCCCTAATGTTACAGAGGTGAGACTTACAGGATGAGCTATAGAGCAGACAATCACTTGAACTGTGAGAGAAAGTAAAAGCTTGAGGAGAGGATGAATCATGAACTGTTACCTGGATCATAAACTCACTGGATGTGGTGTTACACAGGTCAGTTTCTTCCATTTTAAAACAATATGCAGTTGAAAGTGATGTAACCTTAAAATGTAAATGCCTGTGACTATGATATGGTATATAATAGGAAAAGCATTAACAATGTTCCATTATTCTATTCAGGTGAAACTGGAGCAGCTAAATGGAATACAGCCATTGTTAATTGATGATGATTATTATTTTTACCTGTGGTCTTCTCACTATGTCAAATGTTTTCCATGACAGAAGTCCTGTTGTTGTTGATGGAGCTTGGTAAGAGAAACTGGTGTCATGATTTGGTGAAAGAGCAGGTTTGTTTATATGAGGGTGGGGGTTTAGTGTTACAGAGGTCAGAACACAGAGAAACAGGTTCATCCTATTTACTACAAACCCCCCTGACAACACTAGAGCAGAGGTGTAGTGGAGGGTAGAAACCCACCTGAACTCACAATGAGTTTACTCACTTTACTCACTCAGAGTGATATAAATATAATAGTGATAATATGAATATACATCGGTGTATAGATTGTAATGTATTTGTGTAATATGTGCACAAATTATTTGTATGTTTATGTAGTAGAGATGCTCGGCCTTACAGACTTACTTACTACCAACTTAGAGAAAAACATCAGCATGAGTTCAATGGGAAAGTTTAAATGAATGAATGGATTATCATTATTGTGATATGGTCACTTCATAAGAGTTTTCCCTTCATTTAATTTCCCTGTGACATAAATGTAATCTTGGAGGGAGATGATGCTAAAGCGCCACCTAGTGGTTACTATGTAGACATAAAACAACTGTCCAACACACGAACATCACCAGAGGTTTTGTTGAGTTGTAATCGGGAGCAAAGGATTACATAGACTGACTACTTGAAAGTTGGATTTGAATTGGGCAATGAAATTTCACGGTAAACTGTGACAATTAGTGACGCATTCACTCCACAAATTTAACGTTTCAACAACAAATCTACATTTATTCCCTGTAGCACTCTGACGCAGTGCAGTGACTCGTTTGAGCTGTTTGAGCTCGTTGCCACGCATTAATCTTTTTTGTTACTCTTCACCTGCACAGGGGATGTTTTTCTGTCTCCCTGTGCCAACGTGAAACAGCCGGATCAACAAAGTCCTGTCCTCGTGAATAGAGCCAAAGATCGCTTATAAAGAAGATGAATCACCCGGCGGTGAAAAGTCTGGCACGGTCTGCAAACTTGACCCTTAAGTGTATTTGTTTTATTAAATGTATTCATGAGTTCAGCACCTGTAATTTTTAATTTACTAAGTGATGTCATAAATTCCCACTGGACGCCCCTACAAAACCGCTATCCTACTGACCAGGTGGGTTTTATATTCAGAGATAGAAAATGAGGTAAACTGAAAAAATAATCATTTGAACAATTAATTAAATATTCAAGTACAAATATCCAATTATTAATTACAACAACACCATATGAGATTATGGCTATTAAAAAGAATCAATAAAAAGAGATAAAGAGATACTTTCATGCCATATCTGAAGGGAAAGAGTTATATCATTTCTACTATTTAATAGTTGACTCAGTTATTTTTGTGTTGGTCTTTGCATTGGTTACATCAACTGATGCGATCCAGTTACATAGAAAAATTGAAAAGCACACAATGGCAAAGAGAAAGAAGAAGAAATGACATTGCTTCATTCTCAGTTGTCTAACTTTTTGTTGGTGTAATTTCAATGATAAAATAATTGTAAAAAAAAAAAAAAAAAAACAAAACTTAAATAAAAATATATTAATTATTGATATATAATACATGATTACATATTTAAATATCATTAATAAATATCTCCCTCTAAACACAACTAACCAGTCATGAAGAATACTATTTGTTGATTGGTAACATTTATGTATTACTATTCACCATATTAGGTTCTATCTTTATTTATATTGAGGTCAAACCACATATGACGCAATATATCAGACAACATATTAGACAGATGTTTTTATTTTTATTTTCCAGTGTAAAGGATTCAAGAACCTCACCACAGCTACATTTATACTTTCCAGTATGAAATGTTACACTGAGGAAATAAAATTTCATTTCCTTGGTGAAAAGATAAAGCATAAATGCACGGGTATCAAGTGCAGTAGTGCAAGAGGTGATGTAGGCCTAGTGAATGACGTACAACTGCTGAGGTGTGAGTATAAACAGAAAGTTGTAAGAATTTGTCAATGGCAGAAGGTTGACAGTAGCCTATATCTCCTTATTGCCAATAAAGTCTGCCATATGACAACACAAGCCCCTTGCAGATGAAATTAAATATGATAATAATTATACATTTTAAATACCTAGACGTAACACCAATTGTAATTAAAATCCACATCCAAACTCACCATGTTTTTAGTGGTTAATTCTTAACTGTATGCTGATGAATAGACTTAAATAAATGTAATGTGCTTTTTTTTTTTTTAAAAAAAAAAAAAGCGAAATATTGTTGTTAAAATACAACTAGAGGGCGTGCTGCTCATCTTGTTCCTTGACCCCCCTTACTATGAGAGCTTTTCTGTACCACGGAAACCAAACAGAGTGAGCGCTCTTCCCTCTCCGGCACCTCTCAGCTCCAACTCGTAATGCGTTTTGATGGGACTCGTCAGCTACGTCACCGTGTCGGGAGAAGAGGCGTTGGAGAGTTTCGCCCGGTTGACATTCCCCGAGGAAGAAGAGGGTGTGCTCGACATTTACCTGTCCAGTGTTACCTGCTGCTCTTGTTGTCTCCAGAAACTTGGTCGGTCGTCGAATTTCAGCAGCTCTCAGACGTTAAACACTGGCTTCACTTAGGAGTAAGACGGAGAAAGCGTTAAAGGTAACGTACGTCCTTGGTGGGAGCAAATCATTGGAAAAAGCTTGTTTCGGTCGAGCCTCGGAGGCTCACTAACGTTAGCTAAGAAGAACCTCACTGTCATCGCTGTCCTCTGTTTAATTTAAAACAACTTTTGTGCTGCCATTACGAAGCAACGCATATGTTTTAATTTCAGATATAATAAGCGATATCTGGCTAATATTCCTTTGGCAACAAGTTATTCAGTGTTACAGGAAGTGTTGTAAGCTAACGTTACTCTAAACGGCCACATTTCAACAGGTTACCCAGCATGCTTAATTATACACAGACATTATTAATAAAGAAGTCTACTTTCCTGTTCAAGTCTGTTCTTCATTTAATCTCCTGCATTGTGTGAACATGCTATAAATATATATCCACAGGAAACATGTCTGTCTGTAACCTGGCTGACTCACCAGCACTCAAAATATGTTCAGAGAGGTTATTTCATTGTGCTCCTTCAGGAGCTAAACAGCCAGACAAGAAATGGTTGGATGAGCAGGTGTAGCTCAGGTGAGATGATAACTTCCCCTCAGTAATCTGTACATTGAAGTATGTTTTTAGAAGAGAGACACCCAGCATTGTTCAGCCACACAGGTGTTGAGTAATGATCATCCCTCCTGAATGCCACCTCAGCTTTCCTTTACTATGAATGAAATGTCAGTTTTTCCTTTTTAAATGTTTTTTCTTCTCTTCTTCTTTTTTTATTGTCATCCTTTCCCCAGGATGCTAAGAAGTTCCTGACTCGTGGCCCCAACATGAGTGTGACATCATGGTTTTTGGTCAGCAGCTCTGGCACACGCCACCGGTTGCCACGGGAGATGATCTTCGTCGGCCGGGACGATTGCGAGCTAATGCTTCAGGTGTGTGTGTATGTGTGTGAGAGAGGCTTTGTATGTTTTTTTAAAGAGTGTGTGCGCTCGCTCACTTGATGACACTGTAGAGAAGAAGAAGTGTGTGTTGACACAGCAAACACCAGCAGAGTGTCTCATGTGAATCTTGACAGCTTTTCACTATAATCTGTCGAAAAAAAAAAAAAAAAAAAAGCTCAGGAGTTTAATCAGCCCTCACTCATGTCTGACAGGACAGCACGTCACATAAGTATGTGAAACAGCGGCGGGAAGTTCCTATCAATGCTTTGTGTGCTTAACCTGGTGACAGCGCCTTCAAGTTCCCAAAGATAGCCTTTCAAACAGTGACTTACAACACTGGGTTGTTTTTTCCATGCTGTGTCTGTTTAAAAAAAAAAAAAGAAAGAAAGAAAGAAAAAAACACAATTTCCTTGTGGTTTTTGTATAATATTCTCCCTCTCGTTTTCTTCTCTCTGTATTTAGAGCAGTGAAAGAGGAATGTTGCCTCAGAAGAAGTTGTTTATACTTCCCTCAGTCAGTGTGTTATGCTCAGAAAAGCCCTGCCAACCACAGAGGTTGGTTAGATTGAAAAGTTGCTCGTGTCCACATTTAGGCGTCGCCGGATCCTGGAAAAACCTCAGCTTCTCCCAGTCTGAGATGATGCAGACTTTCTGCAGACTCTCTGCTTATGTGCTCAGAACTGTTTCCTTACTTAGCACACAATCAGTTTCTGACACAAACTGTCCCCTTTAAACCCTTTAATCTTTTGTTTTTTGTTTTTTTTTATAGCTCAGTGCATTTTTTCCCCCCAATTCTTACTACAGTTGAATGTAACTCTGTCTGTGACAATCCTGCTTGGCTTGAAAAGCAGAGATTGAGTGTAGTGAAGTCATAAAATAGCAGCGCTGAGGGCCTCGACTTGAATGTTTGGGCTTTCCATGACAACTGCTGTCTGATGAATGTCTGTTTCTCCCTGACCAGTAATTAGACTGTATGTCTCCTACATTATTAGTGGCTATGTTTTGTCTCTTGTTCAGTTGTGTATTTATTGTTTCCTAGCGCCAAAGCTAACATTTTCTCTTTGATAACGGGGACAAAGTGAAACAAATTGTTGTCAGATAGCCAGGGAGCCGTTGAGTCAGGAATGTAGAGTTGTTAGTGCTGCTGCACAGTTAACCTAATCAAGCAGGTAAACTGATTGATTAACACACCGTTTCAGGCGGTGCAGTGTTTACAAGACGTTATTTGAAAAGTGCACTGAGTGAATGGGACAACACAGAAAGCACACACACCGCCTCTGAACGCTGTTTATTCCAGCTTGTGGCTGGTGTGGAAGAGTTTATTACATCCATATAAATGGACTGTTGAAGGATGGTGGTCATTCTGCAAATGAGTTTGGCAGTCACCCTCAAAACCTTTGTGATTTTTGTGACAAGAAAGCCCAGAGTAGTTAATGAGCAGAGAAAAGGGAGAGTGAGTCAGTCTGAATCAATCACACAAGTTTGTACCTAATTGATGGAAACATGTTTAGAAGTAAGCACATTTCCCTCCCTGCTTAATGGCAGGTTGACCATGTGCACAAAGACAGCGGTAGATAAGGACAAACTACTATGAGGAGAAACTTTTTCAAGAGTTTGTATCCTCTCTCAAACCCTGAATGAAAGACTGCTGCTAAATTAGTATCACACTGTAGGAACGATATTGACATTGTCTTTACTTTCTCTTTACTTTTCAGTCTCGAAGTGTGGACAAGCAGCACGCTGTGATCAACTACGACCCAAACACAGACGAACACATGGTGAAGGACCTTGGCAGTTTGAACGGGGTGAGTGAGTCCATCTCTAGTGTCACACAACCTGCCTGGGCCCGGAGTGATAAAGGAGCCAGCCGCTGGGCTCCCTGAAGGCTCCAGCCCTGAAGTCCACAACAATTCCCCCCCCCCCTCCCTCCCTAGTACAAAATCGTCTCTGTGTGCCAGAGACGGTTGGTAGAACAGAGGTAATCAGGAGACTGGATTTTCCTGTTGGCCAGAATCCCCTCTTTTTTTTTTTTTTTCTTCCCATTCTCTCTCTCTCACTCTGTAGCCCCCCTCCTCCTCTCTTTCCCTTCACTGCTCTGTTGCCACTTCATTGCACCATTATCCCAATAAAATCCAGAGTCGAGCAGTGGGAGAAACCGTTCATTGTTCTCAGTTTCTTTTAGCCTTTATGACAGCAGTCAAACTAATCAGAGCAGAACAGTGCGAAGACCTGTAACAGAAATTCAACATGGCTCAGTCCCCCCTCTCCCCCCAATTATCTTCATTTAGTCTGGATTGAAGGAGGTTTGCTCTCCCATTCTCTCCTCTGCGCACCGTCAGCTGGTGTTTCTTCACATTTAGTGATCCGAAGATAAACTCTGAAACCTCTGTCTCACCAGTTGTTAGTTTATGCAGAAGACAAAATGAATTGATCAACAGCTCAAGCACCGTTGCATGTGAATTTGTGTGTATTTCTCTCTACACATCCACCTGGCCGTTAAGCATTCTACAAAAGTCGAGACAGCCATTGCATAACGACATAATCTCATCAGAGTTTTAATGTGCTGGTGGATTAACTTTCAATGGGCCAAAAAAAGGGCCAGCTGTAAAGCACCTTACGGTATCTGGATGCATGCCACAAGGAATTAGAGAGCTTGTCACCTGTGAGTCAACACCTTTATTTCATTGATAACTAATGAAAATGTGAGCATTGATGTTATTTTTCTCTGTTTTGCAGACTTTTGTGAATGACCTCAGAATCCCAGACCAGACGTACATCACTCTCAAGCTCTCAGATGTCATTCGCTTCGGTTATGATATCCTTTTTATATCGCTTATAAGTTTTAGTTGCATCTGATTTGTCAGTGGATGTGAGTAATTCATGCAGTACATACTTTCTGCTCTCCAGTTTAAGTTGGTGATTAGCAACCCACACTGAAAGCTAGCAGCAGGCAGCTGCTCAGTCACAAATATTTTACATATTCTTTTTCCCCTCTGTGGTCTTTGGCTCCAATGGCATGTTAATCCCCCTGTGGTTTTTCAGTCAGGGGTTTCAGATTATGGTCAACTGTGTACGCTTTGACCCCCACTGCAGAAAACCCATGAATGGTGAAATTTAGTTTAGATAACAGGGTGGGAAAGCAGTTTAGAGTACAGAGGCATTAAGGAATGTTTGTTAGCAGAACTGAACACAGCTTGTGGCATGTGATGTTACACGTTTCAAGGAGTGGGTTGCTGAAGATATGGGCTTGTTTGAATTGCAACAGGGCTTTATTGCTTATCTGTTCCCCTCTTTCTTGCAAAAAGTAGTAGAAGGTACTTTTGACCTCCTCGGGAAGGAAGGTGGAAACTAATCATGAATGGAAGTTTAGTAGAAGAGCACTAACTGCACATTCATCACACTTCAGATGTGTGCCCGACTATGAATATAAATAAATGTATTATCATATTGTTTTGTGTGTGTTTGTACTTTAACTTCTCCTGCACATGCTCATGTATATATTCTGGAGAAGAGTCAGCACAAAGTCCCAGAAGAGGCTCTTAAAGTAAGTAATACCTTGTAGGCCTATTTAAGACTAGCAGTGCTGAAAAGTCCTATTACAGATCCTTATTTCTGTTCAGTTATTGGAGTCCATTGTAATATCCTTAATTTGCTAACTCTTTAAGCTAAACTTTGCTTACAGTCAAAACTCTAATTCTTTCAATTTACAATGAAACAAACGGAAAAGAAAGTGCACATAAGAAGCTGTGATGAGGAATTGTTTGGTGTTTTACTGATTATTTAAACAGTGAGTTGATTGAATAATATACTGTTTCTCAACAAATATTTGACTTATCATTTCACCACTAAAAGCTGCAATAACTTTGTGCAACTTTTCAACCCAAAACATCAAGTGTTTTGTTAATCACATCCTCCTCTCACTCAGTTGGTTCCTGTGCAAACAGTTATTACTCATCAGCTCTTTGCCTTGAAACAAATTTGATAAGTGAGAGCTGGAACAGGCCTTGTTTGCTGCCTATTACAAAACCTTTGGTGATCTTTCAATGCTTTGTCTTTAACTGCCAGCTACACTTAGAGGAAATGATAGACGCTACAGAAGGTCATGTAGTGAATTTAGTCCATTCCATGTAAACAAGGTATACATTAATAATGTATAATTACCTGTTGATCTGTTATTTTAATGTAAAAAGTTAGCAAATTGTAATTAAGTGCAAACACTCATTTCTAACTGTTGAAACTGGTAAATGAATCCATTTTGTAAAGAGTATCCATAGATAACAATAAGAACAGGAGCTCTGAGAATTCCCTGGAGGATGTTCTTCCTTACATTGTATACATGTGAGGACAGTTACATCTGTACTGATTGTTGGCAGAAGGTTTATCTAATCCTGTTTCCCTCCTGTCTCTCTGTGTGTGTGCAGCATGAGAAGTACACCAGCCAGTTGCAGCTTAGTATAAAAGCCCTGGAGGCCAAGGTGAAGGAAAAACAGCAGCTCCAGAGCTCAGAGATGAGCAAAGATGCTGTTTCAAATGTCAAGCTACCAGACAGGGCTGAGCGCAGAGCCCAATCACTCACAGGTAAACAGCTCGGTCCACACATACTCCATCATAGCCGATATTACCAGGAAGGCAGCGAGTTTTATGATAACAGAAGTAGGTTAATTGTTCTTGTTGACTGAGAGGAATTGTTTGAACTAAAGTGGATTTGAATGCCATGGTCACACACACACACACACACACACACACACACACACACACACACACACACACACACACACACACACACACACACACACGAGGAAGAGGAAGTCTTTGAGTCCACATGTGTTGCCTGACTTTGGCTGTAGATCCCCCTGATAAGGCTGCTTTGGCTTCTTTTATTAAGAGCTTCCCTGGTGTGAGATTAGGTTGCCCTGTGAGCTGAGAGCCTGAAGCTACAATCCCATAGTGTCAGTAAAGAAATAGAACTTGACATCCAGGATGGGACAACGAGTGTACATGAGTAAAGGCTTGCCAGATGACCTAAGCGGTGGAAAGTGAAGGACAAGCAGTCTTATCTCTGTCAACCATGCCTGTCTGCTGACAAGAAGTTGGGTGCTGCCAAACACACCCATGATAGTTCAGCATGCGTCACAGAAGAATCAGAAAGGTGTTTCAGTTTTTGGTGCCAAATCGGTTCTTTTGGATTTGTTGCTGCTGATATTCTCAGTGGCTCTCATGCCCTCTCTGCCCCTGAGGTGTACTGAGCAAATCCTGATTTACAGTAGTCATCAGTGGAACAGTCGGAGAATTGTTAGTTCAAGAGAAGTGCCGTGTGAATGAAGTTCATTCACACTGACAAAAACCCCATTCCAGCTGTTGTTGATTTAGCAATTCTCGTGCTTTCTGCGCCATAATCGCCCCTGTGAGCTTTGAGGGAAAACTACAACTAGTGCTTAAAATAGGACTTTTCCAGCACTGGGCTCAAAGTGCCTTACAAATGTGTTGAATTGCAGAACATGTTAGGAAGACGTCTCCTGCTAGGATGCGAGTGTGGCTGTATCTCCTGCAGCGATAAGCTAACCACAGAGATCCTGTAAACTTGTGACTGCAAACTGCTTGCTGAACTTACTCACCCAAACCATGTTTACTAGGGCCCGTGAAGTTACTGACTGCAGTCTGACAGCAGACCTGCCCTGTGTTGTTGTAACCCAGTCCACCAATAACTAAACTAGGCTAAAGAAGATAAGAACGGTGTTTCATAGTAGGGCTGAATGCATTTGGAAAAAGTATCTAAAAATATCTATTTTGACTGATATTGCAATCGCAATATGATTTACATATCAGAGTGAATGATCTTTTTTTTTTTTTTTTTTTTTTTTTTTTACATCATTATTCTCATTTTCATTGTAGAACTTATTAAAATGAGTATGGTGTGGTTTTTGCAGGGATCTGTACCAAACAAAGATGTTTTCTTAAGTCTGTAGAATATGATGTGTAGGTCATCTGTGCAGCATGACAATATTTAATTTAAAATGGTATTTCAACATACATTTCACCTTTTTAACAAATATTTTGCCTCATGTGATTTGAAAATTGAAGTAGGTCATATTGATGTTTCGATAAAATTCTGATTACTTGTTCAGTCGTATTTCTTCATAGTGTTAGAAAAATAAAGCTTCTCTTGTTTTGCACTTTTACAATGTGTCAGATTATTCTTGCAGATAACTAAAGATACACTCTGTCTCTCACAACAACAATCTTTGTTCCCTTTTAGTTTGTTTATTCAAGGGAACATGTCAGAAAGTTTATCGCCATTTTCCTCATAGCGAGAAAGGAAATGTCCTGAACTTTGCTACACAACCAGCCTGTGTATGCATATCTCTGTTGACTTCATGCAAATGGTTCCTCTTTGGCTGAATTTGTTTGACTGGAGGCCCTGATGTAATGTGTTTTCTTGTCTTGTCCACCCTGGATTGGATGTTTCATAGTGATTTTTGTTTGTCTTTTCTTTTAATTATTCAAATCTTATACAATTCTGTCCCTTGCTTGAGTGCTAAGAGAGCTGTGAATATCTTCTCTGTGTGCTCTTGCCTGTTTTCCCCTGCAGCTGTACAGGATGTGGAGTGTGTCCAATTCTCCAGCTGTCTGTAGGGCAGGACACTTCACTTGTACAGTGTGTGACTCAGTCAGTCCTACTTTAGTCTGACAAGACTTCTGCTTCTCAGTATTCACTACAGAAGTATAAAAGGGATAGTTCACATGAGTACTACACCATTTAAAATGTCTTAATGCTTAATCTTTTTTAACTTATTGCCCATTCAGTGACTTACTATGCTGTCCAAGGTTCCATACTAAGCTAATGTAAAACATTAACTAAAAAACCTTGAAAAAGTAGATTGGAAGGTTATTTAACTGGGTTGACACTAGTGTTTATTTGGGAATTGTATCTTTTTATTAGACCACATATTCAGTGCTTTTGGTTTTCTTTGCTTATTGTTTTTAAAATAACAAACTCAACATAGCTCAACACTTTGCTCAGTCCAGTTTAATTGTGACACTCAACTATGTTTTCTTTAGCTAAAAGTGGAGGATTGTGTAAGGGGAAAGGAATTGGTAACATGCCCTTCTGCTTCCCTCATCCCTGTGTTGATGCCTTATTGTGTGCGTCCCAGGCAACAGCGGTGGAGTGCTTCTGATGCTTGGAATTGCGTAGTCTCCACATTAAACCCCAGAGCACTTGTTTAGCCTATCTATCAGATGACAACCAGTATCTAGATTATCTGATTAGTGCCATATAGGCTGGCTGGCATGTGTGGACTGGCAAGCCAGAGGCTTAACACCAGTTCAGCTATGGCATGAGGGCAATCACCCCTCATTCCACTGGTTTCACTTATAAACAGAATAAATGCGTAGATCAGTGTGAAAGCAATAAGAATCTGCAAGAGGCTTCACCATAGAAGTAGTGCTTATTCTATATCATGTATTGTTTTTTTCTTTTCCTTTTGAAGATTAGGATTAGCTTCGTCCCCACTCACATGAAAAGGATTATGTTTTTGGTGGTTTGCGTGATACAGTTGGTATCACAGCATGACCCTACTCTCTCCATGTAATGGGAATATGTGGGAATTCTTAAAAAAAAAAAAAAAATCCAAAGGCCATGGGTAGTGTAACACCAGTTCCCTCTGAGCTCCAATATTGTGCAACATTTTGTTGTTGCAAGACTAAACCCAGACACAACATTGTTTTATCACGTGACAAACATAAACGTGTTGCCTCATTAATACAAGAGACTGAAAAACTTCAGTTCTTTGTCTTTTGCCTTTACTCCCCGTGCCCGAATGTAGCCATGTGGCTAATGGTGTGTGTATGTCTGTGTTTGTGTCTGTGTTTGTGTGTTTGTCTTTTAGCTGCCACAGATTCTCCGATATCCAAGCCTACTCCTCTGTACGGCCAGCCGTCCTGGTGGGGCGAAGATGAGGACCCAGCCAACAAAAATCACAACAGAGGTGGAAAATCGCCAGAACGGGAGTCTCCAGGTCAGAGAATGTGTCTTATATTTTTATTAATATGTGTACAAGCCACTGACTTAATTATGGCTTAATTTATTAGCTTTTATTTTTAAATCAAAACAGTTATTTGTACTCTAATTGATTGGATATTCCCACATGTGTGAATTGGATAGTAATTTGAAATGACATGCTTTTCTATGGCATTGCTATCTGATGCCCTTTGTGGGTCATTGAGAGATGGATGGTGTTAAGCCCAAGGCAGATCTCTGGCTGCCAGTTGTGGACTGTTAGCCAGATCATACCATGCCAGGCCAGTGGGCAGTCCCTGTCTGCCTCGTGATGGATTATGACCCTGTAAGCTGCTGGAAGGGGGAGGAAGGGTGATTGTTTGCTTCATGTTGCCCAGGCTAAAACAGATTATTCCTGCACAGCTTCCCTCCACTGGACTCTCAGCTCCTAAAGTGATATTTGGCCACATCCAACTGGCACCCAAAGAGCAAGTGACTGATTTGTTTTCTCAGCCTTACAGCTGGACTCTTCATGTTATTTGTGGCTCCCAATTTCAGGGATTATGTAACTGTGACATTCCAATCATCTCAATCAGTTTCTTTACTACTGAAGTTTGAGTTTTAAGAACTTGAAACAAAATAGCATATCACATACATATGCTTCTATAATTAATATCAAAATAGTATTGTCTGTAGTTGAGGATTACAGTATGTTGAACCATAATTAATGCTTGCTGTAATGATTTGCTGTGATCTCATCATTCTTTATTGTTAACAGAGCCTGCTAAAGATGTATCCAGATATGAGGTCAACGGTTCTCTGTCTGACAGTCAGGCCAAGTCCATCTTCTCCTACCGCCGAGAGCCTAGCTACTTTGAGATTCCAACAAAGGAGCTCCAGCAGCGATCTCCCAAGAAACCGGAGTCACAGGTTCATGAGGTTCCAACTAAGGACACTCCAGATCCCTCTCAGTGTGTCCCCTCTACCCCCACACCTCCCGTGGTCCAAAGCCATGCCTCCTTCACCATTGAATTTGATGACTGCACACCAGGCAAAATGAAGATCAAGGACCATGTGACCAAGTTCTCTTTCCGCCAGCAGCGCAAGCTACCTTCCACAGATGTTGTTACCACACCCACTGAGGTGATGTCAGCAGAAAGCAAAGTTGCTGATTGGCTGGTCCAAAGCAATGCTAGCATGATAAGGAGGAGGTCAAAGGCTGAAGACCTGTACAGCACCAACAGTGACCCATCACTTCTAAAGACTACCAAGGGTGAGTCCTTCTGTTTATGTTTACCAAGACTAGCTTTAACAGCAATAATGTGCAAACTCTCAAGCTAACTTGGTTGTCCTTCCATCATCAGTAAACCATGGTGAGGATGGCACTCACAGTGATTCAGGGGATCCTGCAACCAATGGAAAAGATTTTCTGCCATCAGAACCTCAGATTGGATCCCAGGTGTCTCCACAACCCCTGAGAGCCTCCCCACCACAACGCTTCACCTCCCCTGACTCTGAGGAGCCTTTGTCCTACTCTCCTACAGAATCTCATTCCCTTTCCAGTCTTGGCAAGGCCGATCCTCAACAAGCCTTTGTCATTGAGTTCTTTGATGATAACTCAAGAAAGAGGCGCTCCCAGTCCTTCACTGGTAACACTACCCCGCCTGAGCCATCAGGCCTCAGAGTCCAGCTGGAGAAGGCAAGGAAATCCTCAAGTCCAAATGGGGAGAGACGCCCCCCGTGTCCAGCCTCAAGCACTCCCCCAACCCAACGATACACTGTCCCCCTAAAAGGCTCTCCTTCCACAGGTCCCCAAAGAGCTGGTTCTCTACGAAGGGAGAAGACAGAGGACCGGATCAGCACAAACTTTTCCTCTCGCTCTTCATCCTCTGTTTCTGTAAGGCCTTTTAGCAGTGTAGGACGGAGATCCAAACTCGGCCAGGAATTTACTGCCGAATTGCTCAAACAAGCAAAGCAGGCCTCAACTGCCACCTGGGAGAAAAATGCTTCTAGTCCCCCAACAAAAGCCCAAACAGGGACAAAGGTAGCATCACAGTCTGATCAGAGGTCCCCTAGCCCTCCTCCATCTAATGCTCCCTATCAGCCCCAGACATCCTCCCCTATCCACCAGCCTGTTCCCCTCAAGGCTCCCATGATGCCCCTGGCATCTCAGAGTGCGGAAGTCAAGGGCCCCCATGGTGGCCCCAGAAACGAAGAGGAGGACAGTCTGAGTGACGCAGGAACCTACACCATTGAAGCTGATATTCAAGATAAAGAGCTAGAAGAGGCACGGAGCAAGATCGATAAGGCAAGTTTCTTTCTACATTTAATGTTCATCATACTTTGTGAGTCGTTAATATGGGTTATCTGTAGATGTAGACGCAATCAGAACATGTTGGTTTTGCAATTCATCAGTTTCATCTGTCTCTTGGGACAAAGTCTCTTTCAGAATGAGCCGTGGACATTGGCAGTCTCAGTTACTCCAATCCTGCACTTATCCACTTGCAATGCTTTGTTCCTGACAGGTGTTTGGTGTTGTTGAGAGCCCAGAGCGAACCAACCAGACTGAAGCAGAAACATCAGCAACATTTAGGCCTGTTATTGGTCAGGGCAGGGAGCAGCATAGGCAGAGTAGCTGTGGGGAGGTGAGGCCAACTCCAGAACAGGGACATAGTCTGGTAAAGGTAAACCTTCCTGCTTAGGATGGGATCAGTAAATGGATGGAATAATAAATCATTTAACATCAGTTCTTAAGACAATTATTGGATGTGTTGGGTCAGTAAGCTTATAAGCATTTAAATGGGTAGATCAGCTTGCATTGCTGTCTTGATTTGCCTTCTTGGTGTTTCCTCTCTTTTTTTTTCGGTGCATCTCTCTTGATTTCTAGATTTGCCTCATCTCACAGATTCTGGGTTCTTCATTGTTTTGTTTTTTCTTCTAACCAAATCTCTTTTTGTGGAACTTGTACTACACACTTACCTATGTATTTTCTTCTATCCATCATATTAAATTTGTTTCCTACTAAGGGAATCATATGATTATCAACTGTACTTTCTTCAGTAATCTTTTATCTTTTTTACGGAGACTGAATAAGTTCTATGTTTTCTCATGCAGGTTCAGCCAGCAGGTGCAGTGTTACAGGGGGCTCCTAAGTGGATGTCTTGCTGGGCCAGCTTGGCAGACAGCTACACGGAATCTGGCCCTTCGTCTGGCCTCTTTGACACCCCTTCCCAGATGGAGCTGTCAGGAGGGGGTAAGCCACCTGACGAGACACGAGTCTATTTGAAATGATAATGAGATGCCCTGATGAATATGAATGATATTCCGTTTCAGTATGTGTGGTTAATATGCATTAAAACTGTTTCATTTCAGCACGAGGTACAGTCGCCCACAAGGCAACGCTCAGCAGAAGCCATGACAGCGGCGACTCTGAAGGCTCAAGAGCTCGCCGCATCCTGCCCCAGGTACCGCTGGGGGAGAAGAATGACATTCCAGCTCCCAGCATTCATGTTCATTATGACCCACATTCAACCTTTGATGTAGGAGAGAATAGCTTGGTCGCTCCAAGGTCTCAGGAAGGCATTCATAGGTTATCAGTGCAGGATGACGTAGAGCCTGACAGTCTGAGTGATGCCAGTAAATCAGATGATGGTTCCATCATAGAACAGAGGAGACCGCTGTCTGACACAGAAGAGAAGAAAAATGAGGACAAACCCAAACTCCCAGCCAAGGCTACATCATTCTACATCGGGTCAGAGGAGGCTGTGCCCCGACCAGAACGTGGAAGCTCAAAACCGAACACTCCTAAAATTGAGAGAAAACATCCGACCAAAACCTTCTCAACAGCCACCCTGACCAAACAGAGAGGTAACCAGGACTCTGGGAAAGTCAAGCCCAGCATGTCAGCTCCTATCCTGGGCCAGGGGACACAGAGCCCTGACTTTAAAGAAGGTACAGTATCCCCATTAATCAGACAAGAGAGCTTCACCAAGGAGCGGCCTAGCAATTCCAAATTGCCCAACATCTCCAGCGAGCCTCCTCAAAGAGACCCAGACCCTGAGTTATTCCAGGGATCCTGCAATCAGGACACTCATTCTTACCTCAAACAAACAGAGGATGTTTTGGCTGCTCTGGAGGCCAAACTCCATGCAGGACAATCAGAACCCACTCCGTCTCCTATGATGGACTCTCTCTCTGGGGATTCTGATGTGGATACCTCCAGCACAATCAGCCAGCATAGCAATAAGAACAGGCCAAACACACTGACTAAAAAACCCTCTATTAGTGGCCTCCACAGGGAGAAATCTTCAGCCAGTATAGCTAGCCAGGAGTCAAATCACCAGTCTTCTACTTCCGAGCGCCTGTCAGACAAGCGGCGCTCTCAGGGAACAGACAGTAACAACAAGACTGAGCCTGTGAGGAGACCGGTTGGACTTAGACGTAGTATTGGGAAATGTGGCTCCACTGATCTAAGTGACGACCCTCACAGTTCCAGTGTACCTTACTCTGATCAAGAGTCAAACACTCGCCAAACCCGCAAGAAATACACTGTGCCCCTTCAAAAGGAGGACAACAAGAGCTCCAGAGGGTCCCAGCCCTTGAGTCGTGCCAACAGCTTGTCAGCCCCAAGACCCACCAGGGCGTCCATGCTTCGACGGGCTCGCCTTGGCGAGGCTTCAGACAACGAGGGCACTGAGACAGACCGGCTGTCCCAGGAGGCAGACAACACCGCAGCTAAGCAGTCCCAGGAACCCAAGAAACTCTCCAGGTTGGATATGCTGGCGATGCCTCGTAAGCGGACGAGCTCGTTCAACACACCCAGCGACACTGAGGCCTCTTCCACCCCGCAGTGGACAGGCAAGAGCACAGGATTCTCCAACCGCAGCGCAGATTCTGGCAGCAGCTCGGTTCGCAGGGCTTCTGCTCCGGGGCCAAAACCTGCAGAAAGGCCGCAGAAAGCAGCGCTCGGCAAGACACCAATCACTCGTGGACGTTCCGGCAGTGCCAAATATGCCAGTAGCACAGCAAGTGAGTAATGCAGACATGCACACACTCCCGTTTCACCGAGTGTAAAATATTCTGACTGTGATAACCATTTACTCGTGTCTTAGTCAAACTGGTATCCTAGAAAAGAAATGACTTCGTACCTGGATTGAAACGTTACAAGGTCTGTCAGTCAACCACAGTGGTGAATTGGTTTGATACATTTATAGGCCTCTACTGTATTTCTCAACAAATGACACTTTAGTTCTTTACTTTAGCAGTTTTTTTTTCATTTAAGTTATATGTGGGAAGGGAACTGACTATTTTTTACTAACACTAACCCAATAACACCTACATTCATAATACTATACTTTTGATAAAATTAGATTTTTGTTCATCTGCACAGTGTTCTCATACAGCGTATGGCAATTTACAATCTTGCCTTTATTTTCAGTTATGCAATATGAGGATATTGTGGCCATGATGATTACATTACTAGCACTTCACTCGACATAATATCCTTAATGGTGCATATCACTATTGTCAGTATGGTTCTTGTCTGGTACTTAGCTACTGTTGCTGTGGAAGTTAACATGCTCATTTTGAGTTTGTAAAAAAACAACAACAAATTACTTGAGTCATTTTGCTGTGTAAAATTCTGCTGTAGAAATGAGCACTTCCACAGCATCTTTTCTGTCTCTTGTTGTGGGAATTGTTGTGACTACATGTGGAAAAACTTGTCTTTTTCTTGGCGGTGTACTTTGATGGTATCTCTGTCTCTCCTGTTTTCCTCACTTCTCTATCCTCATCCTCTGTAACTCAAACCAATTCACGCTGCCAAGGCTCCAGGAGACGACAGAAAGGCTCTGACTATACCTCTACCTCAGACGAAGAGTACGACTCAAACCAGAGCACACCTAAACACAAACGCTCCCAACCTTCCTCAGCTTCCCATAGCCCACGCAGACATCCTCGGCCCCAGCCGGTGGTTGCGCTCCGTCCAAAACCCCGCAGCAGAGATTCTGAGGATGAGAACCACGAGGGAGACGCATTTCACAACTGGTCCTCCCACAGTGCTGAGATTGCACGGTAAGACAAGCGCTTTGCTTTCCCTTTCATGCAGCCATTAGCATTTACGTGACAGCATTTTCCCATTAAGGGCTCATGTGTGACTAAGTAGCCAATACCACAATCAAAATTGAACAGTCAAATTACCATGACGGACTCACTGCCATTAAGTTTATTACTGGAATATTGGATGGGCAGAATCATTACACATTACTGCAGCAGTAGAGCGAAAACCAGCACGCTCTGATTACAGTGCTTATCATTTCTTGCCAAAGAATACATTTAGTTTCACTGGTTGTGTGTGTGTGTGGTGACGTGACATTAAAATAATTTTAAGGGATTGATTATCTGAGTGACAGAAGCTGCTACTTCTGCTGGAACATTTTGGTCTTTTTATTCTGTTACTGCCATGGAACATCTGTGTAAACGTCTAAAGAAAGCAGCAGTGTTTGACTTTCAGTAGAAAATGTTTTTTTTTTTTTTTTTTTTTTTTTTTTTTTTTTGGCCACCACTTATAACATGTGTTCCCCTCTGTGGCAGGTTGAGTCAAGACCTGGCTAAAGACCTAGCTATCTTGGCCAGAGAGATCCATGACGTGGCAGGTGACGGGGATCCACAGAACTCTGCAGCGGAGAGCAGCACACCTGTCTCCACAGTGACCGCTCACGAACAGGTCCGTCGCTGCTTCATCTACAACACAAAAGCACCAAATCTGTATTGATGATTCTTTTTTCTTTTCTTTTTTTTGTCCTTAACATGAACTACACTCTTTTATTAAGAGAGGAAGTATCTCTCAGTGCTGTTGTCGCAGGTTCTTATTTAGTACATTACTGCTACTTTGCCTTCCCAGATCTGGTACAGTTATGTAGAAGTCAGTATATGAGACTAATTCCTGAAGTCTAATTGTGTTGCAGCTGGTTCATCGTATTCCAGAGGCTGGATTAAACTACCAGAGAGTCCCACCAAGTTCTGCATCAGCAATGGACGCTGACCAGAACTTGAGTGACCATGAACAGAACTCCAGGCAGCGAGCTCGGAACAGAGAAGAGGTCTGGCGCAACTTCATATTTAAAACCTCCTGATGCTAGCACTTGGAGATCGTCATTAAGTGTTTTATTTTTCCTTCAGGTCATTGTGGACAATCTGATGCTGAATCCAGTGTCTCAGATCATCGTCGCCATCAGAGAAAACACTGAGCAACTTGCTGGGAAAATTAAGTAAGATGTTTCAAAAACAGACATCACACAGACTTATGTAAACATCCTTCCTTCACATGTTTAATCAGGATTTGATGAAAAACTTTATTGATCCTCTCTGACAGCCAGACTGCAGAGCCAATAATCATGTTAAATTAGTGTAACTGAGCGAGTCAACACAGTCTGTCTGACAGTGTGGGACTGGGAGGACAGAGATGCAATCTTTTGAGTAGATTAGATGCAGAATAAACGTTGGTGCCTGAAAGTTTCTGTTCTGACATTTTTCCCATCTTTATTTAATTAAAAAACAGGATGTCAAAGAAGAAAAATATACATAATCACACAACTTGATTGGATTTAGTTTTACAAAGTCACCACAATTAAAAAGTTCCAAGAGGTTCTCACGCTCTGTTTTGCAGAGTAAAGCAACAATGTTTTAGATGTGCGAGTTCTCCCTTTAAGATCCACTGTAAGTCTAACAAATGCATGTGACATTGTGTGTGCAGGGTACTGTTCCAGGACAGGATGGATGTTTGGGAAGATATTGAGTCCAAAGTTAATTCTGAAAATGACGTCCCAGTTGTTAAAACCTCCAACAAGGTTGGTGATGACTTTTTCAATGTACATCATACATTGTACATTTTCAGTCTAAATATATTCTAATTAATGTTGTGTGTTTGAGCTAAATCAGACATCTGTGTTTCAGGAAATCACATCTATTTTGAAAGAACTCAGGAGAGTTCAGAGACAACTTGAGGGTAAGTCACTCTGACCAGTTATAGACAGTAGTGATAAATAATGTTCATCATCTTCATAATACTTTGTTGTGAACCCAAAAAATCATCTTTTTCTTTGTAGTCATTAACACAGTGGTGGAGCCTGGTGGGCAGGCTGAGGAGAACAAGGCCTCAGCGTCTGCAGCCTCTTCCTCATCTGGAGTCCGGCTTTCCAGATCATCGTCCTCGCGAGACTGGCGAACAGTCCACTCTGCCTCTAAACGAGGTGGCGGCCAGAGGCCCAGCGAGAGCGTCAGGAGAGCAGCTGTGACACCAGATGATCTCAGAGAGGGATATTTAGTTTGAGGTTTGACACAAACGCACAGGTTCTACTAGTCCTGAACTTCTGCTACAAACGCAGCTGTCGGTCTATTGAGCAGAGAGTGAAACCGAGAGGTGGGGAAGTGAAACAATAGCCTCCTGCACATCCAAACACAATGCAGCACTATGAGCACTACACACCTACACTGTACTCAGTGGTGTAATACAAAGGCAAGCCTGCACTTGACGCCCTTAAAATATACTCAGTGTGAGGCCCTCATATGAGGTGGGAGAACCATAATACATAATAAATCTATTTCACATATAACAGACCTCAGAACGATACTTGATTCTCTTTGTGTTCGTTATTTCCTCGTTATTTTGCCAATGATATGACCAACATTTCTGATTTTTAAAAGCTTAATGAAATTAATTGGTTTAATGGAAAACCAGCCTGAGAATAATCAACTCAGGGAAATCTTATAAACATGTCTGTGTTTAGTGACGAATCACATTTCTTGAAAAAATGTTAATAGTTATTAATAGATATTTGTTAAGTAGGAAGAACTGCAGTAACAGCTTATAGTTGTTGGTGTACTGTGTATTCTCATTAAGCCTGTTCATTTCCTTTTTTTTTTTTTTCTTTGTTCGCCACTTTCCTCATTGTACAGCATTGTACAGCAGATTTAGCAAAGAATGTAAAAAGTATTTATTAGGGCTCTTTTGTGAGGCGCTGTGGTATTTTGTAATTGAGACAAGATGACTTTGGGGAGAGATTTGGGAGACTAACGTGCCAGACCAAGTAATGTTGTGTTCACAATTGTGTGTATTTATTCTGGTAACAATATCTCTGTGTAGTGACTTTGTTCAGTTCCGTTTGTCTCATTACATTGACACCATCTATTTTGTCCAGCTGGAGGTGAAAATCCCTCAGGAATGTGCAGTCTGAGTAGAAGGAGGGGCTCAGTCCATAGTTCAGTCACCTGGCAACCAGAAATGCAAGTGGCTATGAAACACTACTACTAGAGAGTTTTTCAGTCATTCCTCCTGACCCCTCTACTTTAAGAAAAGTGTGTTTTATATTTGTGTCAAACACAAATGGCTTAGACTTGTTTTTTTGTTTGTTTGTTTGTTTGTTTTGTTGTTCTCTGAGGTTTGGCTAAAGACAATCATAAAACGACTGACAGGAATGAGACTCCTTTATCTGTGTTATCTGTGTCAATGACACAGTATTTTGCTACTGAGCACATCACAACACACCTAAACTATCCTTATGGTTGTTATTATACACTAAGAGCTAACACAGCACTTTGTAAGTGTTTTGATATTTCCTCTCGAGTCATAAGGTCACTTGCAATGGCTCCTCACATGACAGGGGAACTCATGTAAATTTACCATTGCGGTGTGAAATTTGTAAATCTTGACGTCGGTATGTAAATATCTAAAGATAATCTATATGTTCTACAGATTACCTCTCAATCTTTTGCACTAATGTAGTACATTATCCCCCTCAACCCTTATATGCTGCAATCTGAAAGCCTTTACTCTCCTGTGAAAGATTGTAAACATTTGATGCTGTTAAGGCTGAAGCAGTGGACCAGCAAGTTGTGTTTTTTCCCCCTTCTTCCCAGGCCAGGTTGTACATCTGATTGTAATCGAGAAGTTCCTCTAAGTGCCACAGAGCTGTGTGGGATAATGTCTCACACAGACAAGCACAGTGGTTGTTTACAAGCAAAAATTGAATGTTTGTCCCTTTGATTCCTGTTGCTCAAAGTGTTGCTGCTATTCATCTTCTATGGGGATCGTGTTTCCCTTTATTTTTGCTTTACTCCATCTAAACTACAGAAAGTCGAGAGAGATTAAATTAAAAGAGAGTTTAGATTAAACTCTAGTGTGTCAAATTTGTGTCCCATTTTTAAGATTCAATTTCAGTTTCACCTTCTTTCATGTCTGTTGTTATCTTCTTGTCTTGTTAGTTGGTCTTTTGGTTATGTGTGTAATGTGTTAGATGATGATTCCGTGTTTTTTTTTTTTTTTTTTTTTTTTTCAAATAAATTTGATCAGCAAAGCTGTCTCATTTGAATCTTTGTCATATCTTGTACTCACTAACTACACTGTTATCTACAAAGTAATTATTTCCCAAAAGCTGAAATGAAAGTAAAAACAGGAACTGTGCTGTGATATATTCAACTACAGAAATATCACCAGTTCAGTGTCGAGTGAAAACTCGAGGGAAAGCACATGTGAGCTCTGTCTAGTGGACAAGTAGTAACTTGTTTTGGGTAAGTTACTTTTGCTTTCAATACTTAGAAAACTAAACTTACTGTAAACCAATGAGATCTCAACATGAGAGCTTCTATTATTCTAAGCTATCAGAACAGATCTCAAACTCTATTTTCTGTACAAAGGGATCATTTCCGGCTTTTTGACTTTTAATAGACGAGCAGTACTGGAAAAGAAAGATGACCACTACGTATCAAACTCTTCATGACAGCTACATCCCAAACAAAGGGGTAGGACTTCATCAAACATACACCAAGCTGTTCACGCTGTTTTGTGCATTCTCTTACTCTTGGGAGTTGTTTTTAATACCCAACTTGGTGTTGTTAGAGGTCGACCAGCTGTGTGACGTTAGCTGTGGTTTTGGGTTGTCTGACACTGTTGGGGATCTTGCTTGCCGTTGCTGTGCTGAAGAGACCACCAGCCCCCAAAGATCATGAAACACTCCCTGGGGACAATGGGAGCAATTTCACTACAGACCAGTGCAGGTAATAATCCATTCCTGACACATGGATAAGTTTATCAGTAGCTTATTGCTGGTAATGATACAGATTTAAAGACACATAGACACTGTGCTCTTTCTTCTGCCTGCTCTTGGGTTGTCTTTGGGTGCCATATAGGTTGTTTCTAAGATTCAGTCTTTTGTGTGGTTGTAATTGTTATTACTGTCATTTTCAGAAATTATATTCATGTTTTTATAATTGCATTTCGGCTTAATTCAGGTTTTACAGCAAAGGTTGTGTCATTTGGTATCTTTTTTGTTTGTAACTGTTATTCCTGCTGTTATCTTGAACATTTCCTAATTAAATGTTATGTTAATGTCAATTATAATAGTTAAATAATTAACAAAATCTAGCATAAATAAATGAACAAGGCACTACTTGCCAATAAGTTGGCTTCAGATCAGTAAAAGAAAAATGTGTATTATAATATTGAATGTGTATGTATGCTTACATTTCCTGTTTAATCCCTGTTAATATTTCATATTCAGCGACTATTGTTGTGTTCACCAGCCTGATCAACTGTGACCTTTGATAGGTTTGATTTACAGTTTAACATTATGTTACAGTGTCAACAGCAGGAATTTGAGACTCAACTGAATATGAATTTCTGTTGTGTTCAAACAAACTTGTTGTATTTGATGATATATATGTGTATATATATATGTATATATATATATATATATATATATGTGTGTGTGTGTGTGTGTGTATATATATATATATATATATATATATATGTGTGTGTATATATATATATAACATGTCTCCATCAGACAACCTTTATTAAAAAAATATATTTTTACTCTGAATGAAGTCAAATATGATAACAAGCTACCAGTTTATCCTTTTCAACTATACATAATTGATATAATAAATACATTGTTCTTTTATTAGCCAATAATTTGGAAGTGAAATCACAAACTACACAGTAGTCCCGTCTTCCTCTATTGACCAAATGATTAAGGTTTTTCTAAACTGTCTATTGTTTCTGAAAATTGCATCATTATGTTCTGAGTTTCATTTCCCAGAGAAGGCACTCAGCAGACATCTTTGTCTATCCCATAGTATGACCCTCGTGGAGAGCATTCCTCAACATATGAAATATAAAGCCAATGTAACGCTTGGGATCCCTTTGGAAGAAGTCTGGAAAGACCTTATCTCCATGGCAACGGACCAAGTGGAAGTGGCCTCTTTCTACTGGACTTTAACTGGGGAAGACATCAACGTTAACTCTTCCTCTGACGCACCTGTAAGTTTTCCACAAAAGAGAGACACTTGATAATATTGCTATAATAAGCATCCACAACTCCCCGACAAATCTTTCTTAAATATGTTGTTGTGTTGATGAAAAGCTCTATAACACTCTTATGTCTGCGCTTGGCAGGGAAGGGATATCTTGGAGCAACTTGAAACATTGCCCTCCAGGAATGTGTCTGTCCGAGTGGTGACCAGTGTTCCCACCGTTAGAACAAACTCCACCGATTTAGAGCTCTTGAAACAAAAAGGTTTGACACAGACTCTCATTCACTACATTCACTTTATTGTGTTTTTATTAGCAATGCTACTCTACTTTCTCTTCCTGGTCGTCTACAGGAGTTCAGGTGAGGGCAGTGAACTTTGGGCGCCTGACACATGGTGTCCTCCACAGCAAGTTCTGGATTGTTGACAGAAAACATGTGTTTATTGGCAGCCCTAACATGGACTGGAGGGCTCTCACACAGGTAACAATATCAAATCTACAAGTCTAAGTGCTTATTTTCAACTTTAAAACACTCACCTCACAATTTGATGATTAATATTTGACTGTGCAGGTGAAAGAGCTGGGAGTGGTTATCTACAACTGTTCCAGTCTGGCAAAGGACCTGCATAAGATCTTTGAGTCGTACTGGGTGATGGGAAAGTCCAATAGTTCCCTGCCTCAGCCCTGGCCCTCAAAATATGACACTGCCATCAACAAAGATCACCCCCTGCTGGTGAAAGCTGATAACGTCTCCAGCAGACTCTACCTCGCAGTGAGTTCTTTAAGTTTCAGTCTCACTTCCCTTTTTACAGGCTGTTGTCTCTATTTACAATCAGAACAATCTTTGAAAAAGGTTTTACGTATTAAATGGGTTTTTTATGGTGTTTTTTGATATTTGTGTTTTATACAAGGGTTCTCCACCATCATTCTGTCCTACATCGAGGACTCAAGACCTGGAGGCGATTCTCTCCATAATCTCAGAGGCTCAACACTTTGTTGATGTAGCCGTCATGGAATATTTCCCCACCACACGCTTTGAGAAGCCTCAGAGGTGAACCTGACCCACAAAAGAAAATCTTTTTTTCCCCATCAAGCTACATATATACACCTCTTTTTTCTTTATTTTTCTCAGTTGGAATAACTTTTGATTGAACAGATACTGGCCATTCATCGATGATGCCATCAGGACAGCTGCATTCGAGAGGGAGGTGAAGATCCGGATGCTTATCAGCTGCGGGCGGGACTCTGATCCAGCAATGCTGCCCTTCCTTAAGTCCCTGGCATCGATGGACAGCCCTCATGAGCATATCAACATTCAAATAGTAAGACATAAAATGAAATAGATGGAAACAAACTTCTTCCCCCAATGATTTGGCCTTTTTTGTATTCATGTAGCATTCTCTTTACAGAAATTGTACATAGTGCCTGTGGGAAACCAGTCTGATATTCCATATAGCCGAGTCAACCACAATAAATACATGGTGACTGATAAAGAAGCCTATGTTGGTGAGTAACAGATTACATTCAGGATTAGTATTTATGCATATTTGTTGTTGCACGCAGGTAAAATCTAAGTGTTTAGAGGGCCATTTGTTGCATGTGAATCAGTTAATGATTGATGGATTGTTGCACAGGTACCTCCAACTGGTCTGGCGACTACTTTCTGACCACAGCTGGAGTCGGTCTGGTGATTTCCCAGCATGCTCCACACCCTGTATGGAAGACCGAGGCCCTGCAGAGCCAGCTCAGAGCAGTGTTTGACCGAGACTGGTACTCTGAGTTTGCAGTGCACCTTGACGACCTGGGCGACAACCCAGACTGTTCACTGTCAAAACGATAGAAGATAAAAGCTTCACATAAATATAGTTAAACCATAGTTGAGGTTATTATGTTATCTGTATGTGAAAATCAGAAGTTTTTATGGATTTTTTGTTGATTAAGCAAAGGTATGAATACTAAATGACTGAAGGTGAGGATGAAGTTCTTTATGAATGAAACTGTGTTATCAAAAGGGCAAAAACATCACACCAGCTGTGTCATCTTAAGTTGTCTGACTTCATAATGTAATGCACTTGTACTTAGCTTTATTGTTTTATGACTGACAGTGTTAACCTGATTGTCTAGATGTATGATTTATTAAAGATTGTTGTGTAAGTATTAGGTATATGGAAGCATTTGTGAATTTTTTTTGCAAACAAACAAAAGGCTGTCACTAATTCACTGTAACGAACTAAAAGCAAAAAGGAGAAAGTCAAAGAGCTCCAACAGCTGTTAGAGTCCTCTGACCTGCGTGATGTTGTGGTTATGTGGTTATCGATATGGTTGTGACTGTGACTTTGGTTACGCTTTATAGCATTGTAGATAGTAACATTTATTAGAAAGTGCCAGATACTATCATATTCATGAAACAGGACAGATGTGTTGTTACAGCCATGTCAGTTCAGTTTGATAACAAGGAAAAAGAAATGTGTGTATTTAATGTAATAATATTTTTTTGCAAAATATCATATCTGCAAATAAAAATGTATAAATACCAAACCCTGTTTAAACAAAATAAAGCAGTACATCACACACTGACATGTTATATAATGTCAAATAATATTATTTACATGTGTGTTTTTCCTGGTTTGACAGGTCAACATGTCTGCTGTGAAAAAGGTTTGATGAAAAAAAAAAGCTGTTAAAATACTTTTTAACATTATTTTATGGTTTTATACAAAGTATAAGGAACCAAACAAAATACAGGACTATGAAGGAATGTTCATCGTATGACTTTTTTTCTCCTATTTTGTTGTTTGTATTTTGTTTGAATCAGTATTGTTGAAAGAGCTGTTAAATGCATAGCAGTTGTGCTCTACCTGTGTTTTCACCAATAAAAAATCATTACCAAAAAACAAACTAGCAAAACTAACAGGTAAAAACATCCCTCGACCACAATGTCTGTGTCACCTGGTGAGAATTAACACTCCGGTTTCTGGTAGGTACAACATTTTGTACCTGCTGGAAAATACTGACAAAGAAAGAATGAACAATATTTTATGATGAATTTTCCCTTCATACATATATTGCATGAGGGATTTTCCCTTCAGGAGTCAGGGTCTGTGGGTGTTGTTCTCCTCCCCGACTGCAGGCGGCGGTGTGCCGACAGCTGGGTCCCCGCCGTGCGGGCGCAGGGCGGAGCTCCCGGCTGTGTAGTACGTGTGCTTCACAGCGGCCGGTGAGCTAACTAATCAACTAACGCTACGGCTCAATTGTACTCACAACCATGGTGCTGCTTGAAAACGATTCGGTAAGAACAAAACTGTCTTTAGGAGTGATTTTCGTGTTGTCGTTGTCGATTATTAAACTGAAGCTGTCCGTGTGTGAATTAGCTTGACGTTAGGTGAGGTAACGTTAATCGTCAAACGGGCTCGTGAGCTAGCCTGCTAACACTGCTAAAGCTGTGCTCAGTTTTAGTAATTTCGGGCATTTTGACAGCCATAAAGTGGCATTTGCAACGTAAAGACTTGCAGAAATGGTTGAATGTTTTGTTCAAATCAATAGTCTTGACGCCTAAGCTATCATCTCGTAAATTGACACCAAGAAAACCTAGTTAGTAGTCAAACTTAGCAACACTAACTTAACAAGTTAGCAAATGCTAGTAACTTCTTTTTTTTACCAGTTAGAGCTATAGACTGACATTAACATTATCGTGTACCTTTATAACTTAGACACTTGTCGTGATTTATTTAAAAATGCAGGTAAACTGCCAGGTCATCCTTAATATTACAGCAACCAGCTGCTGTCAAAATAAATGCAAATTAATACAACGGCCTAACGTTACATTGTTTTATTACCTTGCCTTGGTCATTAATATCAACTGTGGTTAGAAACACCCCTACTTCAATACAATTCAACTCAACCACACACTAACAGCCCCCAAATGACCATCAAATAAAATCAATACCTCTCTTCAACAGTTTGAACGGAAAAAAGACCATTATAGTCATGATGGAAGGATTCATTGAAGGGATCTTACGTTAGATGCATCAAGTTTACTTAAACTGGCATCTGGATGTTTAATCAACCAATGTATGTGGAAAAAGTGTGCTGGTCAAATGTGTCAAATCTTCTGCATTAAGATCTGTGTTTGTTCGTCCTCCAGTTCCTCACAGAGCTCACACGGCTTTTCCAGAAGTGCAGAACCTCTGGCAGTGTTGTCATCACACTAAAGAAATGTAAGTAGGCTCCTCCCTGAGTTTTGATAGTGATCCTCACATTTAAATCAGGTGGTTAAGCTTAAAAAACATGTAACGCAACATGTATTTCCTCTCTCAGATGACGGGAGGACCAAGCCGGTGCCCAGAAAGGGCCACTCAGAGTCTTTTGAGCCAGCAGACAATAAATGTCTCATCCGAGCGTCTGATGGCAAGAAGAAAATAAGCACAGTGGTGAGCTTTATGTTGGGTTTTAAAGACTTCTCTTGTTTTGCTGTTAATATTTTTGACACACTGTTAATGCTGAATTATCTTCTCTTGCATTTTTCTTTCAGGTCAGCACCAAAGAAGTAATCAAGTTTCAAATGGTAGGTTGACTTTTATTAGCCTGGGTCCCTGTATGCATATATATATCTCTCTTGATTAGATCTGCTTGACGTCAATAAAAGATTCTTTGTTTCTTTGATCAGTGAGATGTTTGTGACTTATCATAAACTCCTCTTCACAGGCATATTCCAACCTCCTTAGAGCTCACATGGACGGACTTAAGAAGAAAGATAAGAAAAGCAAAAGCAAGAAAACCAAAGCCACCCAATGAGCAATAGACTCTTAACATAACCATGGATACCTAAACTGGCCAGTACCATCTGAGGGGAATGGGAGGAGAGGGCTTCACTTAGTCTGCAGTCCCACCCAGCCATTCACCCCTCACCCCCTACCCAGTTCACCCGAGGCCTCAGAATCACTGTTCATCCACCTGGTGACTGCTTAGATATTTTGCCATTGTTTGCATGGTAACGTCTCCTCCCTGGCCGCTCAGTGCCATCGGTGATTTGGAACAGAAAACCTGAGGAATTTCTTGTATCCTACGCAGCACGAAGCAAGCCAACTTTATTGAATCTCCACCACCTCTGCTTCGGAAACAGGTCGTCAACAACTGTGTCGCCTCTGGAGCCAAATCCATGGAGTGCAATGATTAACTGCCTTTCATACTATTTAATTGTTAGAGTCCCTATTTATGTTATATTTACGGCTGACCAGTGAGTTTTGTTGGCTTGTTTCAAATATACTGTGTTAAGAGGGATGTTTTAATTTTTCCTTTTTTTTTTTTTTTTTTTTTTTCTTGCATAAGTGTTGAAATTTCAGCAAAGGTGCTTGGAAACAGAACTAAATCATATCTTGTTTGATATATTTTTTAACCATTTTCACTCTGCTTGATATTAGGGATAAAACTTTGTTTTTATTTTACCCTCTGATGTACAATGAATGTTATGTTTCCCCCTCGTCCATACCAAGCTTTCAAAACTGGTGGTCTGAAATTGTTAAACACCAATAAAATGTACAAAACGTATAGCTTCACTCAGTGTGGCTTCAGTTAATTCGAAAGTGAATGAAATACAGTTTGTAAATGTCATTGATTGAGTTAAACGGCACAAAAAACGGTAAAAGTTGTAGATTTACTGAAAGGCATGTTTGAGTTATGAATACAGAGGCAAAGTATTGGCTGTAAGTCTAATTACATCATTTCTGTTCATTAAGACTACAAGGCAGCATTTTTTGTCAACATTTGTATTGTCATGCTGACCTCATGAGAGGACTGTGGCAGAATTTAAGTTCAGAAATAAAGTGCTTTGTTAAAAGTCATGGTATCATGTTTGTCATTCTGATAAAATAGCAAACAATGGGTGTGGTGTACATGAGTGATGTAGAAAACGAGACAGTAGGTACATTATATACATGAACACATTTCTGTGCTGTACTTGTAAAAACAGTCTTGAGTTGTGGTTGAGAGAAGCATCTCATAGCGCCGTGTTCCTCTTGTCTGGTCTTTCCTTTGGGGAGGTCGCTAGCTGCCGCTGTTGGTTGCTCTCCTCCTGGTACCCCCGCTTCATTAGGCCGGTCACAAAATCGAACATAGTCTGGATCACAAACACAGACATTGAACCAGGTCAAGGCTCCCAACATGTGAAGGATACTCTTTCAACCACAAGAGAGCAGCAGAGGCCATCCATTGAAAGATGTAGATGTACAGAAAGGGAACCTTCAATTTATATAATTATAAATATAACTATTATTATATAATTATTATATTTTATTTTATTTCATATAATATGATGCAACAGATATACAGAGTCAAAAAAGTGCAAGTAATTCCAAAATGAAAAATTATTTTCTGTTACATGTGTGATTTTTAATTTTTTTTTTTCTTATAACCTCTGAAAATGTTGTGACCCCAATGTTTTCTGTCAGAATCCATTTATCTATTCTATGAACTGAAGATGTATCGTGTATAAATCCGGAGTAGCAACAACATTATTTTCATTATATTTGTTATATTAATAACACAAGAGATCTTGGTGTGACATAACATGATGTGACAGATCCATGTCCCATTTTCTCAATATGCTCATGTATGGTTCAGTGGGATGTAAATTTTCCCATCAGTCAAGCTTGTGCTGCACTGGTTTCCATCTTGACGTTACATGGCGCATTAACCCTTAAAGACCCACTGCTTTCACTGGTCTGAAAGTGGGAAACCTGAGGATTCATTTCAGATTCAGCTCAACATTGTGTGTCAAGGTTTTCTAATCATAAATCTGTAATAAACATGTTTCAGTTAAGCGCTTAGTCATTTTTGAAAGTTCAGAGTGTATAACGGTACAATATGGTGGCCAGTCCAATGCTCAATTATGTCTCATAAGTTGTTGCAGCAATTTTTGGGTTTATACCATTTGTTACATAGTTATGGTCAAATTTACAATTTTTTGCCTCTCAGAAATTAATAATAAAAAAAGGTCAAAAATCCCTCCAAAATACCACATTAAGACACCAAAACCTTGAAGAACACCATATAAAAATTCATGCTGTGATTTGGTATCAAAAACTGTTGACATTTGGAGATTTCTGTAAGAATTGCATTTTTGGCGATTGGATGGTGATCACTTCTGTTCTGGAAATTTCCTAGAGACTCCTTTATTGTCAATATACCCAGGAAAGCCATAGATCCCCTGAATGCCATCGATCTCTAGTTTGTGGTTGTAAAGTTGCATGAAGCTATGATAATCCTAGAGGTTACAATAGGTAATTTTATACAGTGAGGCCAAGTTTTAAAAAATGGTCTCAATGACCATGAAATGGCTACTATGGAGACTAAACATCATCACACATGAATACAATTGAATCCACAAGAGTCTCAGTGTTCTAGCCATATCAGTATGCAGAAATATTCAAGTACACCATTTGCAAAAAACTGCATAGTGTTTTGTCTACAACTGCATGGGATTAACATAAAGTGGGCCTGTCTGTAAAGGGGAGACTCGTGGATAACCATAGAACACATTTTTATTCAGATATCTTGAGGTGAGAGATCAAAGGACCCCTTGAGAAAATGGCCTTGCCAGTTTTTCCCTCGACAAAATTCAACCAAACTTTGGAGGTTGACCAGTGTTACATGGTGTATTCCTTATGCCATCTAGTTTAATACCATTATCTTCACTCTAGCTTTAAAACTGAACCTGCTGCAGCCTCTCAAAGACAGTAATGTCGACCGAGGGCACAGAGATCTGCAGAACTCTGACGCTGATGCGAACCAGACACAAACCATCCCTGCTGATGTGCTGGTTGCACACATCGAGCTTTTTTCACAAGACACTTACCCAGTGTCTCTGATTTACACCCACATAAGGAAACAAACAGGCTGAATGACACTCCTTACCTTCCATGCCTCTTCCAGCTCAGCTGTCCACCTCTCCTTCAGGATGGGCTGCACGGCACAGATGAATTCTGCTCCGACATACTGGAAAATAATTATGTGAGATACTTACTGATGTGCTCATGCCTCTGTAACTAGGCTAGTATCCAGTTGACATGTCACTCCTTTGTTATTACTGTTATTTACAAGAGTAGGTGTGCTTTCATTTTGCAGTTTTTGGGAGTGGGTCAATTCATTCAGCTGCATTGATTTTTAGGGGTCTCGGTATAATGGTGAGACTAATAAAGAGCTGCAGTATCAGTTGAAATTAAAACACATGTACTCTGTTACAAACAAAGCAGTATCACAAAAACAGAAAGTAGCTCGGCACTGCTGGGATCATCAGGGTCTTACACTGTAGTACTTAGGTGAGGCGTTGTAATGATAATGGCTTTTTCCAAGCTCTAGAGCCAGAGCCTCCAGTCTCTCCATCTGGTCCAGTCTAGCCACGCATTTCTCGATAAAAGACATCACCCTGAAAGAAGTGGAAAAAGAGACACCCAACGTTATTGATTCACTAGTTAATCGTGAATTAGCAGTAGGCGACTATCAACTGATACACCTCCGCTATAGAAAAGTGTGACTCTCCTCTGTGTTGAAAGGCTGCTGACATTTTCGGTTCCAGCAACTCAAATGCCAAGAAAAATAAATGAAATTGATTGTGCATCTAGCAATCTAGCTAACACATGATGCAAAACCAACTGATACTGCACAATACTTTAACCCCCCTCCCTAGATAAAACAACACAGGATCAATTTCCTTTGTTGCTTACAGGCGTGTCTGGTATCACTGTGCTGTGTGTGTGTGTGTGACGGTTTTGAAGATGAATATGGAACAAAGGGTTAGAGTTGGTTTAGCTCTCTCTACCTCTGTCTCGCTGCTGCTGTGGACATTTGTACTAATGTCCCTGAGTGCGGCTGAAGGGCCATTTGGCCTTATCACTGAATTTGCAATGCCACGCTAGCCTCTGTACCTTCAGGTCCTCAGGCGGTAATTGGCTGGCTTGGCCTCGTGTATAGAGGAACACAGAGAGGCCTGATGCATACTGGGAAACAGCGCACAAGTGCTTGTGATGGATGCTACAGGCTCCATCTGCAGTGGAGTGGGAAGCGACGTTATAATGATCTGACTACATGAGGTGTTCTTCTCCGCCACTTGTCTCATGATTTGTGTCTCTCGCACTGCGCTGTATGCAATATAGTTTTATCATATATTGTTGTTCCAGTGACTTAAGTGAAAGGTGGTGCCTGGAGGGAAATAAAATTATCTTAAAGGATGAGGCTGGTGATATTCTACATTATTCAAATCCAATGAAAAGACCAGAACACAATAAATAGAACCTACAAAGCCTGATTTAACTTATTCCTCTATGTATTTATTGTCCAAAAATTATTAAAAACATCGATGCACCACGGCATTGGTAACATGAGAGCAGTGATTCCTAACCACTTGTATTCCAGTGGGTACCTGCCAGGAGGCTACCTGGAAAGTCTGCAGAGTAGTTTTGATGATTTGAAAGAACAGAAATTGCGTTTTGATTTTGAAAAAAAGGTATCCATATACCGTATTTGTGTTTCAGAGGAAATACAATTATGATTACAGATTGGTGTGAATGAGGCTGTAAAAACACCATCTATGAAAGGCTAATTGCATAGAGTATGCATCTTCAGTTGTTAACAAAGAGATAAAAGTAAGATAAGTTCAAATGTCCACCTTCAGCTACTCAAAGTGGTAGAAATACTAATGAGAACTTGGCCAGATCCATAGAAGAAAAAGATAAATAGCCCAAATGTCAGCATTAACAATGCCAGGATCGCTATTGTGTTGTAACAAAATCCACCTTCATATTATTAATAGTGATAACTAACGTTAGGTGTCAATAAAGGAGATCTCAAGCTAATCTAATAAAGCTGTTTGGCTACATCATTCAAACAAGGTTGGGAATCACTGCACAAGAGCACCAAATGTGTATTAGTCCGCGGCTGAAAATAGTCCCCAACAAATACACAATTTACATTTGCTTGAGTAATGTTTGCTAGAAACTACAGTGCCCAGCTGTTTTAGGAAATTACTGCACCTTATTTAAAAATGAAACTATATACGTGTGAGCTGTTTTGAAAGATTTTGTCCTTCAGTAGGAAACAATGGGCGACTGAATGCCACAGACATGGTAGGAAGGTCCGAAAGTTTTGAGAGATGAAATATATCACACACACAACACACAACAATCACAGTTTTGTCCTGTAAAATCAAAATTTTGCAATTGGTCATTATAATGACAGAAGCTGATGAATGAATGTTGAGCTAGAGGATATTGGATATTAAAGATGCTCTCCTGGATGATACTGATGTGTGGTGAGTCTCTGACTGACCGTAAGCCATGTGCCCTGAGTTCCCGGTTGGTCCGCAACCTCTCCAGGTCCTCCACATCTCTGAACAGGAAGAAGACATCCTTGCATTCGGGATGAGTCTCAAACAACCTGTTACCAAGACAACAGTAGAGGCAGCCATCCGTGAGCCTCTGAGAGCGCCCGCTCGTGAAAAGCAGCCTGTCATACTCATTCCCACACCAAAACAAACCTCCCCCCGAGTTTCCCAACTAATATGACATAACCCCGAGAGTGTTAGCGAGGACAGTCACACTACTGTAATCCTGTGTGTGTGTGAACGTGTAAGTTTCAGCTCATCAACATTGTGATTAGGAGCTTCTCTCTCATCCCCCAACCATTCTCTCCATTCCACACTTTGAATAGAGATCTGATTGTGCCTTTCTGATCATATCCTGATTCCTGTTATTATTGCTGCCTTCCGCTCCGATTTAACACCCAACAGCTGCAATCAGTAACAGGCCTCAGTGGATCTGTGGGTTTGTTAGCCACCCTCATTTCCACTCCGAGCTGTGATGAGCTAGCCTGCCCTGTCAGAGCCTGGGAGGAAATCTTAGTCAAATAGAGCCACTGCTCCTGCTAGGCTCACACAACACGAGAGTTTCCCATTTTCTGATTTAACCCCAATCAATTTCCTTAACCAGAGAGTTTAAGTATGCTGATATCCAATCAGCGTGCCTTCCAGTCTCCAACTGGGGTATCTGTGATTAGTCATGCAACAAGTAGGAGTTATATTATGCTCACACTGAGAAAATGGTAATTCTGTTTTTTCAGTAAGAAGTCGGTGTCGGAGGAAAAATGAGAGGAAATAAAGGTTGTGAGGTGGACTTGGAGAACATGAACATATAGCTTTATAATTCAAACTTGATCTAAACAGGGACTTGAGCTGAGAGCAGCTGTTAATGGCACTGGTTTTATTGTTATTGTGGGTGATACTAGATGTAATTTAAACTGCTCAGATTTGATATATGTATGTAGGTTACTATGCTATAACAGACAATCAGGCATTAATAATAATTATCATTTAAAATACTTATGGGTGTGCCAGTCCAAACAGTGTTTTTTTTTTTTCTATTTCCTGTTTATTGTCTTTTCCTTACATGGTCTCTATCACTGGTTGCAAGATGTGTTTTTAAACCTGCAGCACATAAAGGAGCACAATCCTCATGAATAAATGCATTACATGTCTATAACATGTTGCCCCCATCCCCTTGACAGATAAGTCAGACAAATAGAAGTGTTGGGAGAGGTGTTAGAGAAGTGGTGGTCTCTCTAATGGCTGCTGTGAAAAACATCAGTAGCTCTGTGCCCTTTGACAAGCAGATAATAAGGCGGCTGACATGTTCTGTGTTTCTCGTTTCATAAAATGAGAAATATTCAAGCTATTCAAGTATTCCAACTACATTGAATGACTGAATGTATTTGTGCTTCAGTGTAAGTCATTTTTTTTGTTTTTTTATGGGAGGGGGATTTACTTTTCAGAGAGAAACTACAACAAGATTCATCTTGGCCAAATGACTGTGAAATATGCTTTCTCACTATTCATAGCCCCCTGCTCACCAGTGTTATTGATGAGACAACAGTGGAAATTGGCTGCTCATGTCCCCCTCCCACCCCGATCCCCCCTGCCACTGTCAACATACCAGCAACACGGAGAGAAATGGTGTTATTCCATTCTTTGTGCTCCTTTGGACATGGGCGCACATACAAGCGTGAATAACATATGCAGACAATGTAGCACTCTATAGCTCAAATGGAATTTTAATTGGTGCTCCTCAGAGGTTTTATTCATAGCCAATTTGGCACTCATCAATAGAGCCCACCTAAGTCTTTAGAGTGTCTTATTGTGTATATGAAGAGTATCTCCCAGGATAAATGGAGTCTGTTAAATTCAGATCGAGAACATGCTGAAAAACAGGTGCTTCGCTTTGCTGTTTACTGTTTTACTGTAACAACAAAATTATGAGATATGAGCCCTGACAGTCCAGGGGCCCTGGGGGGCCATGACCCACAAGAGGTCTGTGTGTTTCCAGGCTAACACGCTAAGGTCAATCTCTTCAACTGTTCAGGTCACCTGGGGGCATTAATTGGGCTTCCAACCATGTGCCCGGTAGTCTCTTTATTCTAGATCCAGCAGCCTGAATGACCGTCAGTCTTTATCACCATATATTCTTATTTGTTTATCATCTCTGCCAAAGGGCAAAATATGTTTTCTCCCGGATGCTGATCATCATCATCATTGATAAAAATTTCCTGATGGCTGTTGCCATTAATTGTATAGTAATATGGCAGACCTGGAGCTGTTTATTATTATTATTACATAATGCTGTTAAGATGTGATATGAAGTGATAAGAAGGGAGGAGGGGTATTCAGCTCCAAGCTGTGGGTCACAAGGCAGAGCAGAGGGTCATGATGGAGGTGAAGGGGATGCTGGATGTTCAGTTTCTGGCATGTATGAAAAGGTCAGGCACCATGTAATCATCACAGAGGATCTGCAAGACCTCTTCCTCTTGGGCCAGCAGGTCATCCATCACACGGTGCACAGGTTTCATTATAAAGCTGTTTTAAAAGGCTGAACTGAAACATTTTGCTGCTTTACTGTGTTTCATGTCAAGTGTACGAGGCAGCAAATGTGATATATAGATTGTAAATTAATTTGTATAATTTTTATGCTCTGGATACATTTAAGCTGCTGCAACAAAAACATTTAGGCTACATTTAGAAAATCACTTCCTCTACTTTTAGAAAACTACTTCCTCTACTTTTTGACCTTATAATACTAATATATGGATTTATTTTCACTAAAACGTTCATTAATTTAACATTTTTGATCCTGTTTATCAGCCAACTATAAGAATATTCCTTTGTTTTTTTTATTATTCATGCATCAAACACTTGAGAAGTATAGAAAATGTTCAAGAATCTCACCTGACAAACATAATAATCCCAACTTTGGCTATATCGTCCCGGATAACTTTCCATGACTCCTTGATCATCTGAATGTGATACTCGCTGAGATGCACAGCAGAACCATCATCTGTAATCCTCTCTCCAAACTCTGATTTTGCTGCCAGATCAGATATTGCGCAGCCCATTCTTCAAAAAAAAGATGAGGCGAGGATGTTTTTTTTTTTTTTTTGCACCAGTCCAGTAATTGAAAATATTATTATTATTATTATTATTATTATTAATAATAATAATAAAAACGCGGAGTTAAATGATGATGTGACGGAGAAAATATGGTGTTGCTGGCATCTGGCGTTAATACCCGACTCCAGTTGCTTATTGAACTACTCTCCTCTGGTTTGGTATCGAGGATCGGCGTCAAATGAATAAACAGAAAGGCAGCTTCTGGTCGTTAGTTCAAAATAAAATCCCTCACTGATGAACGCATATTGCGGCGGGTTGTGAGCACTAAACACGCTTTTACGGTGAAGGAAATCCCAGCTGACATCCGCTTCATGTTTGTCTGTTTCCAGCTGCTTTGACGCACAGATGATCCAGTTCACAGCCAAATAGCGCGCGTGTGGATTCATCAGGGCTCGTGGTAACCTGAGGCTCAGAGGCTCGGCTGTGCAGTCATTTTAAATAGAAGATGGCTAACACAGATTAATAAAGACACACACATGCGCCCACCTAATAGTACTGTCACTGTTTCTATTCTCTCCATTGTCAAGTTTAGATTAAAGGGCACTGATCAAAACATTAAAACCTCATTGAAATACGATTTATACACACTCTAATTTTATAAGCATGTCCCCTGAAATGAATTTTATGCGGTTCAACTATCACTCTCTGCTCAGTTTACTTGGTCTGATAATATGTGCTGATGATCGTCATGTCTCCCTTTTTTGGTCTGGGAATTGTGCTTTTATTTTTCTTTTAACAACCAGGGCTAATAGACTCAATATACTGAAATTTAACACCAAAAAATATATTGCTAAAGAAATAAGGCTGCTTTTCTGACCTAATTGTCAGATGAACTCATTTCAGTGCATTTACAGCAATGTTCAATCCCTATTAAATGAACAGTTTATATAATACCTTACTTTTAAGAATATCAACATGGTTTGACTCTTTTACAAAATAGAACTGCTCAGTGCATCAGCGTTAAAGGTTTTGCCTACATAAAATACATCGGAATGTTTTTCCCACATTTGGGGGACTGGGACTCATGAGGTCAGTATTTCTAAAATCCTATTTACAGCCTTGTCCACCAGCCTAAGTCTTCCTGTCATTTCCAAGATCAGCATCATGGCAAGAAGACACATTCTTTACAGGTCGTGTACAGCACACTGCAATAAAAGTCCTGATTCTCCTTTACTCCTGCATTCAATCTTCTAAAATCTAGACAACTGTCTTAGACAGATGTGAGAGCATTCTTCCTTCCACTTATCCAGTGGATTATTAAAGTTTTTTTTTTTCCAAGTGATGCTAAAAATCATGATACATGCATGTACATTAGTGCATAACACAGTAAACAGGACACCTATGGACACTTAACATTTCTGTTTTTATTGAAAATATGGTCAACTTCAAGTATGAAACAATATATTTTCTGGAATGGAAAAGTAAAAAGGGGTTGCTACTGCTCGGTATTTACATGAGGCCAATCTCTCCCAAATATACAGTTTCATAAATATTATTAAAAGAAAAATATACAACATATTGAGAAAAATAAAGCTCCAGTGATGTGTGAAAAGTTATAGAAGCAGCAACAGATGGTGCGGAAGCAAATTATTGCTATGACCACTTGTATTAATAGTGAACAAATGCTAAAAGGAACTCTTTGGTATACGGTCAGAGACTCTGCTGAGAGTAGAGCTCTCTTGTCGATGAGACTGCTGTCTTCACTGCGGTAGAAGTAGTGTGTGTGTTGTTTTGACCCTTTTTGCTTTCCTGTGAAACTACAGCTGACAGTTTACGTGGTTAAGTGATAATAGTGCTATAGTCATTATAGCAAGTATGGGTTGGAACCAAATAGATGCATATAATAATAAAGTAGGACCTCATCTTCAGTTGATAACGGGATTATTTACACATTTACATCAACTTTGTATTGTACAGTGCAGAAAAATACCCAATGTACAAATATTGCAATACACCTTTTTAAAAGACAAAACGCTTTCCCCTCATGGCCTGAACCAATGACCACTAATATCCCTTTTATGTTTCATTTGTGGCAAATACGCAAATCACCCAGTGTCCCGTATACTGAAAACATTGTACAGAAAACAAGTTGCATTTTAGGAAGAAAAAACAGGATGTGCATGAAGGGGATTTTGAGAAGAGTGAGATAACTGGCAGGTACATTTTAAATGTGATACTTCCTGATAATAAAAATTTACAAAATTCACGAGCTTGTGCTTAAACTCTGGAACTTCTCCCGTAAGCTCTTCACTAGATTACTTTCTGACACTTTCACTGAACTCAGGACAGCAGGCCTTGTGGGACAGTCTAGGCTTTCCTGGAGGAGGTGGTCTCCGTCTTGGAGTTTGCCGCTTTCTCTTGTTATCAGAGACACCTGACTGGAGGTGTAGCAGCTCCTAACGGGGTCCTGCAGGTTTTGTACTTCATGGAGGGGAAGCGATCCAAGCATGTGGTCCAAGGAGCTCCACCTGCACAGCAGGGGCTGAAGCAGAGGAGATTCCTCTGCCGTGGGAGATTGTATTGTAGGACTGTCTGTCAGTGCTTTGTGAAGGTCCGAGGAGCTGCTGTACCTGTGTGAGCAACCATTACACCTGTTCGTACAGCATTCCAGCGTCCCGTTTGGTACTGTGCAACTGTGGGCTACTTTTGAGGAGTGGGAGGCCTCTGTCTCCAGCTTGAAGGGGGTGTACTTGGTGCGCAGCTCTTGTACGTCAGGCCAGTGGAAGGTGTCTGACTCTGTGCTTTGTGGGCCAGTTATTGTGCTCTGGGAGCTGGCTCCAGAGCTGGGGGTCTGGACTGGACTTGGGGAACGCAGTTCATGGATGACCGCCTGATCACAAGTGTTCAAGGCCAATCTCAGGTTGGGTTTACCTGCATACATACAAAAAAACCCAGACAAACATACAGAAAATGATTTTCAGTTTTCTCCATACCTTAGTTAAAGTGGTAGGTTACTGCAAAAAAAAAGCAATATGGCAATCATTTGCTTTTTATTTACCCTTTTTCCTTATTTGTATCTTCTCCTCGTGGACAGCAGGCATATTCTTGAATCCTTGTTGACTTGCTGTTTCTCGGTTCTTCTGCCATATCATAGGTCTGTTATTCTTTATGCGCTGGCTGTACTGACGTGCCAGCTGGAACACCTTGTTTTTCATCTTTCCCATGTCTTGTAGGATCTGCTCTTCTTCCACACTCGTTCTGAAGCTAATGATCTTTGGCAGTTGGCCTTGAGTGTCTTGATTCTTATCTTGAGACATGGTGGTTTTACATGGCTTATAGTCCTGACCAGATCCCCCTTCCACTGCTGGAAAGTTTGTGGTGGGTGATGAGATGGAGGAACCATCTGAAGCAGAGCTTATTTCACACTCTTCTAAAATCTGAGGCGGACGCTTACTGGTTTTAACATCTGAAGTGTCCAAGCTTATATCCTGTGTCACTTGTAATGGTGAATCATTCACTTTCTCCTCTACAATCTGCTGGACTTCCTGGCCCTCCTCCTCCAATTCCATATCTTGCCAAACCTTGAGCATCTGTGATGAGGGTCTGAACTCTTCATCCGTGGTAGAGGAATCAGTCAAACTCTGAGATTTTCCTTTGGCTTCCGCTAATCTCTGCGGTGCAGTCTTTTGATTCGTTTCAGTCTTTTGGCGCTTTTCTAAGCCAGGAAGGTCAAACACAGACCAGGAAGTTGGTCGGTTGCGAGAGAGGCCTTTCCGGCTGGCAGGGACAGCCTGCTCCTGAGGAATACTGTTGAGCTGTCGGCTCAGGTTCCTGACCAGACCTGCTGGAATATAGGAGAGACTTTCCCTGCGCTTGATGCTGAAGTTAGCATCTTGGTGTTCAGCATGCTCGTAGTATCTTCTGATCTTGTGGATGAGAAGGCGATCCTGTTTAGAGAGCGTGGACCTGCGCTCCCCTTCGATGAGCGCGGTGAGTGCAGGTTCATGTGCAGGTGTTGACAGATTCACCTCTGTGGTCACGTGTGGCTCTGGAGAAGAACTGGCCAACACTTGGGTCTCTTTTTCCAAGTCCATGCTCGCCGAAGGGCTTTTGAAGGCGTCATCGTCTGTTAGGGGTGAAGGGCAGGCCAGGGAACCCAGGTCCTCTGAAACCAGACTGCTCCGTCTGGACAGGCTGCTAATGAAGCGCTCCGCAATCACACTTGCCTGATCCAACACAGAGGAAGGTAGGATGCTTTTACTGTCTGACAACACCTCCTCTTCTTCCTCTGAGAGCTCTCCATTTGTCAATACACTCGTCTCCTCCACATGGAGACCTGAAGAATCACTCCCTCCTTCCTCCTCTTCCTCTCCAGTTTCTCGAGAAGTATCCAAGGGTTCTGGGGTTACTGCTTCTTGCATTTGGGAAGGGGAAACAGGAGACTCAGGGCATTGGGAGTAATGCGTTTCCAACTGATTGCTGCTCTTTACTTGAGGGACACAGTCTAGAGGGCACAGCTCCTCCACATTGACCTGAAACATGATAGGAGTGTTTGCAAAGTGGGACATAATGAGTAAAAGAGACATTATCATGGCGAGCACTCTCCATTTGCCATTAACTTAATAGACCCTTTCAAAGTCAAGTAGGCAGTTTAATCTAAAGCATCCACAATTTATGATGCATGTGTTTTATATTATGAGGCCCACTTGAGCTTTATTGCACTGTTCCATTTCATGTAGAATATCAAGGCTTGGTAAAAATGCGAAGACGCTGTGATTGCATTTGCAGCTTGGTTGCTAATAACTCCTTACAGGACCATTTTTGTTACCCATGGCGAGTTAAATGGAGAACATGGCGATGTCTGCGGCTCTAACAATGTTCATAGTGCTGCTGTCAGCCATTAATCTAAATTTGTTTCCAGGTGTTGCTTGCTCTTTTGGAGTGCCTGCGTTTGCAAAGCGTGCAGTTTTGGAGCTGTGGGGTTGAGATAAGGTTAGCAAGAATAACAACCTGCTGTGTGCTCTGCTCAGGTGCAGGAGCTGTTTCGCTAAGTTACCATAAGAATCAGGTAAGAGCTGCACCTGGCCACTAAATCAAATGTTGCCTTTCTCAGTGGGAGTGCTGACCACTGGATACTAGTGTGTGTGTGTAATTTTAATTTATGGGACTACAAATATACTGAAGGTACTAATACAGCTGGGATGATTCAAATGGCCTCAGAGAAATGCTGTGCTCATGGCAAAGGGCACCTATTGGGTAGGAAACTTATTTATACTTATATCATCAAACACAGAAAAAAAATGTTACTCAAAATATACAAAGCTTAGAAAACAAGTTTAAGTAACAAACAAAGCAATCAGGTATGAGGATAGATGGCCATTCTCTGACACAGTGAATACAAGTCACATGTACCCTCACAGACAGGCCAATAAAGCCTGGAAATGAGGCTGAAAGACTGTGCGTACAAACGTACCTGTGTGCTGAGAGTTTCTGTCATAGCCACATCCCCGTGTTTTTCCTCGTGGTTGTGAGTTTCCGCCTCCTCTCCTGGTGCTGTTTGCAGCTCAGCTGTATCGCTGCTCTGATCATCCTGAAAGAGCAAAACATGGCATGAAAATGAGTTTTAATGCCACATGCTCCTAGAACACACTGTGACGTAGCATGCAGCAGAAGTATCTGTCACAGTAGACAAACATTTACTAGACACTTAATTTGTATTTAGGTCATCCTTGAAAAATGCACTATAATGGTTATAATGAAAGTCTTCGAATTGAAATGACATGTATTCATACATATTCAGAAACAATAGGGGTGTAAGACTTTGTTATTATGAAAAATCAAAAGGGAAAATATGATTATCAAAGAGCAAAGCTCTCACTATTATAATGATAATTTAATTAGATGGCTAGATTAACCTTTGAAGTCAAACAGCATTTAACAGAACACATTCAGCCACTGGTTGTAATGCAAATCCAGGCATGGTTAAAACAGCATAAGCTTCATGATCAAACATGTCCCCCCCCCTCCAAAAAAAAAAATACAACATACAAACAACAGTGCATGCACAGTGGGATGACCTTTGACTCCAAAAGGAAACAACACACAACACAAGCAAAGACACGCACCAAGTATGACTTTTAGGTTTCCCCCATTCAGTTTTAGAGTTCACTGTTAGTAGTCTGGGTGAACTTCAATAGCATGAGTATGAATAAAAGCATTTAATATGCACAGTGCAAAAGGTAGCAGGTGTTAGTTGGTTGTGTTTATGAAGAAGAGGGAGAGGGATGAGAGCCAGCGTGGGAGAAAGCGTGTCAGAGAGTATAGGTAAACTGGTGGAATGGATGCAGGAAATGGGAAACCCGTGGGTGGCAGAAACCCTCACCGTTGTGAAGTGAGTAGAAAGCAAAGCCCTGGCTCTATAGTGCCAGCAGGAGATGGCTGCCAGCACTGAGCTGGCAAAGTCGGCTACCTGGTCTTCTCCCATCAGTATATCTTCCTTGTAAATCTCTCCCTCCTCCTCCTCCTCCTCCTCTGACTTCTGCAGCTCCAGCCCCCCCTCACTGGGTGAAGAGCCCAGTTTCGGGTCACTGTCAGTAGGACTTAGCTTCTCCAGAGAGTCCCTTCTGGGAATTAGATCCTCCACACATGGCCTCTCAGCCTGGGGCTCGCCTAGACTGGAGGCCAGCGTACTGACACTAGTGGCTGGCTGAAGGGAACACCTATCCCCCAGCAGTGCACCCTCACTGTCTGCATGCTGTAGCGTGAAGTCATAGACATGTGGTTTGTTATTGCAAGGCCAGTGCTAGAGCCATCTTGTGATTGCAAGGCTGTAAATGGGATGGAACACTCATAAAGCTGCTTTGGCTTTGGATGAGATATGGTTTTTTGTAATCCAAGGTAAGTCAAAGTATGTTCTGTGAAGATTAGTTTTGCACTTTTTTTTCCATTTTTGATTGGAGTTCTTTTGCATTTAGAATGGAAAGTTTGAACTGCTGAGTCAAAACCAGACAAACCATATCTCACCACAGCACAGTGACCTAAATAAACTACTTTTCTACAACAAAATGAAAAAGCTTATCAAAGTTTTTTTTAAAAAAAAAAGAGACTACATTTGGATTTCATACTTACCTTTAAAACAGCTGAATGGAGTAGAATGGTAAAGAAGAGGAGGAGATAAAAAACAAAACAAATGAGAGTGTCAATAACACTGAAAAAAGAAGCATGCTTAAGTATGACGAAATAACCTGAACACCACATGCATCTTGTACAATTACGATGAGGACACAATCTCTCCCTCCAGAGTGATTGAGGCAGCAGTTAGTCTGGCCCAGACTTAAGGGAGGCCTTCTGATTAGATAAATACCAATTAGAAACATCTTCCTCTCACAGACCGAAACTGGACATGATGCAATTAGCCAGGATGTGATGATCTACTCCCTCACCAAGATGGGAAGGTTGACATGAAAATTGCTTCTTCATTACACTGGTTTTCTCTCTTGAGGTTTTCTCTTTCATAATGGCCAATTAGAATATATAAGAGCAGGAAGACGCCCAGATCTGAAGGCAAGGTTGAATTTGACTCCTGAAAAGAGCTTGTGTACGGCAAAGCCTTCGACCGATGTGGCATATCATTAACTTCATTATGGGCGAGGCCAGTCGAGTGGGAGTGAGTGAGTGTGTGTGTGTGTCTTTTGATCTGTTTTCCAGGTGTCTTTGTAGGAGAATAAAGCAGAAGTGCGATGGAGACATGTCAAGCTCTTATAGAAAATAACCTTGGGGACAGTGGGGTGGGGGCGGGGGGTTGTGGGGCTGCTGGGCCACTGGTCGGTGCCCAGAATGTGGATCTAACTGACCCACTGTTAATGAATCTGTCCTTTTGTCTGTGGAAATCCAATGTGACAACGATGTACCAACCTTTCGTGCTCCTTGTGATTTGTTTTGCAGGCTCTAAAAAGAGAGAAATTGAAAACAGGACGATCAACAATGCTTTTCTATTATAAATATTTTTTTGAACATGAAACCCCGTTATTATTACAAATAGATACAGAGAGAAATGTTTGTGAGTTGATGGATACAATATGGAATAGGGGTGGGGTCTTTTACCCGATCTCCTCCTCCCATTTCGTCCTGCAAGATGGAAGTCTTCAGCTTGATAGGACTCTGTTCTCTTCAGCCTCTCAGGACTATAGTGGTACTTCCCAGGATCTAGGCATCGAGAAGATATATCATTACACTCAGAATCGCAATTACGGAGAAACAATTTTCTCCACATAGATGGACAGCATACAGGCGGCTACGGCTGGTAATTTAAATGGCATTCCATATTTTCCTGTGAAAATGAAACACCTTCTCTTTTGTAAGCAGCATCTTTGGTTTCTACAGCAACAGCTAAATTGTTCCCAGCATAACAAAAGTTACACCATTTGTGACACTTACAGTTAGAATTGTCCAGGATGGCTTCTTTTGCCTTTAAAGAAAGAGAGTGTGTTTTAATGCGAGGCAATTCTTCAGTATCTAAGAAGAGAGAAATCCTGTGTGAGGCGACAATGTTGTTTACCTTCGGTGGGACGATGGTGTTGTGGTTCTCAAGAATGAGCCTCTTAATGTGATGAGCCCAGAGACGCTTCTCTTCTACTGACTTGGCCTTGAACAACAAGCACTTGTCATTTAGAAAAAGTCATTGATGCTTACAAACGATACACCAGATACATGTTTGAAAAAAAAAAAAGACCGTTTTATGATAATTCCTTGAACTCATCGATTGAAATGCAATATTATGTGTTGTGTAATTGTGCTGCAGGGTGAAAAAGGTTGACAGTTACTGCTGTATGGGGTTTACCTGCGCTGTATGGGGTTGCTTGGGATGCTTGAAATGGATGACACTGAAGAGCAGGGGATCCTTGGCACTGTCAAGTAGCATTAAGGTGGAGCACTGAAACCACAATGAATACAGTGATGCAGTGGAGGTTAAACCCAGTTAAGTAAACGATTCATTTGTTAGCTTATTAAAAAATGTATATTTATAATAATTATCTCATGTAATGGGACAGAAAATTTGATCTTATTCAATTTTCTGTTACACACAGATGTCATTGTTTTTTTTCCACACTACATTAAAAAAAAAAAAAAAAAAAAACCACTATCAAATCAATGATCAAAAGAAAAAAAGTCAAAAATCATACTGAGATGTGGATCTTGTAGACATAGTGTTCCCCTCTTTTCTTGGTAATGAGGAGCATCTTTTCGAAGAGGAAGAGTGTACGGGTGTTCTTTGCCCGTAGGACATGAAAGGTGCCCTCCAGCACCAGCTCTCCATAGGTGGTCAGGTCAGGACCCTTCCAGTTGATCAGAAGAGACTGTATCTCCTGCAGATGCACATGAAAGCACAACCCCCCCAACACACACGGTTAGCCGTGTTCCTTCGGCATGAAAGAAAATAGAGCTCAGTGTCAACTTTTATTTTTAATCCTTGTAAAACATCCCTACAAAGAAAATCAGAAAGGTGAACCAGCCACTCAATGACTCAAACCAAGGAAATCATTAAAAAGCCCTAGTCTTCACTTTAACACTCTACTAGACTTGATAGAAGGCTTACAGGTCAAATGCTAAATTGTGACAAATTGTGAGGGTTCATGGGTTTGCTTTAGACAATATCTTCTTGGAGATTTGGAGCTTTAAAATATATATTTACACAAGATGGAAGTCGCACAGGGCTGCTTTATTAAGAGAAACAAATATGTGGAATAACAAATGAAAGGTATTACTTTGGGCCCTCTAGGCTCCCATAGGAGCAGGAAGAGTTATAGTGGCACTGGGGGAGTTTAAGAGGACCGCAGAGGTGTAAAATAAACAAAAAGAATGCATATGACTGACTGTGAAGAGAGATAAGGAGGAAAAAGAGGGAGAGTACCTCATGCAAATACCTTCACTGTCTATGTACTATATCCAAACACTGCACATATGTGTGTTTGTATGTTGTATAATTCCAACTGACCTGCACTCTGACTGCATGCTCATGTTTCCTCTTCATATCGTTGATGTACCAGGCCACTCCTGTCATAGTGTCTATGGCCTCCTGAACCACATCATACCCCTCCTCGTATGGGTCAAAGTGCTTTGCAATTTCCTTAAAAAAACAAAACAAAAAAAGACATCAGGCACAATAAAACAAAGATGAGTTGAAATCAGTGTTTTTTCAGATTTTTCTGTACTTTTGCCTTGTAAAATACTAAACAGTTTTTAAGCCTTTAGGCATAAAAAAAGCATTAATTTCTGTACCTGAAGCAGCAGGTGATACTTTAGGATCCTCTGGACTGGCTTGAGCAGGTAGGAGCCAAGAGGGAGAGAACGCTTCAGAGCAGCCTGACGATCCCTAAAGAACTTGGCCAAAGTTTTACTCCTCATGCAGTCGGTCAGTGCTGCCACTGAGCTGGAGGAGCAGAGAATGGACATTTAAGGACATGTTACGTCTGGTATCATCAACAAAAAGGCTACTTAAAAAGGAGTCGTGTGTAGAATTTAGTGGCATCTAACAGAACAAGCTTGGCCGAAATGTTTTAATTAGTGTATAATCACCTGAAAATAAGAATGGTTGTGTTTTCGTTACCTTAGAATGAGACCTTTATATCTACATAGGGAGTCTGACATGTTGCATGTTTCTACAGTAGCCCAGAATGGACAAAGCATACACTGACTCTAGATAGAGCGTTCCATGTTTTTCAGGAGTTTTGCAGCCACCATAGGTTCTCCTTCATGCTTGGAAGGGGAGGGGTAATCAGTTTGTTGCAATCGGCAACCTTACTAGTAGATACCACTAAATCCTTCACACTGCACCTTTAAAAAGGATATTTCCTAGATACTTACTTGGGATAGTTGGTGCAGTACTGGGTGTAGATTTCAAAGTATTCACTCTAAGGGAAACAAAAAGAAGATAAAAACATCACTAGTGTTTATGTCTTTGAGGAGCTGATATTGTTGTGAGGAAGACGGTTATACTCACCTTATGTACAAAGCACCTGGCGATGGCCACAGGGTCATTCTCACACATGTCCAAGGACTGCAGTAGTTCACTAACAAAAAAAGAGAGAAAGAGGAGTGTTAATGGATGTATTGACCTAATAGTACTAGTAAGGAAAACAAAGACAGAAATGAACCACAAAGGGAGGAAGGAAGAAAAGAAGGAAGGAATAATGATTAGTGGCTACTATCAGTTAAATTAATCAACACTAATACTTTTTTTATGGAGCTGACTTCTATTTTTGCTTTGAGTGAGATTTGACCCTTGTTAAGAAACATCACCACTAGAGGGCAGCATATATATATGTCAAAAAAAGAGCCCTCTTGCATGTCAAGACTGAGCATGACAAACATGCATTTGACTTGGAAGTGCACACATGCTTATAGTCCTATCAAAAACAAGCTTCATTCTCTGCTTGGGAAAGCGAATCCTGAGATTTGTACGGTATTCTAATGTTTTACACAGTGTGACATCACCGTACAAATGACGGATGGATACGTGGAAAAATGGTTCTTGGCACGAAAGCTGTATTATTAACAAAACAGATCAAGTTGCAATCAAATACAATTCATCACACCAAGTTCCATGACTCAGATCAAAGATTATGACCCTTGACACAAGAAAGTGTGTCAACGTGTTTATGGTACAACGACAAAAATTTGATGTTGAAATTAGACACAGAGTCAAGGTTTAAGGAAGATTAAGTGTTATAAAGAACAGAAAATCCTGGATAAAAGCATGACAGGTCAACAGTTAATCATCGGTTAACTCTGCAAGGGTTTGAATTACAGCACAAGTCATCGCCTGTACATACTGTACTGTACAGTGTGTACAATAGATGGTCTACGTGATCCCTAGAAGGGTGAAAAAATGACCACAGAGCTTTTAAAAAACACCATAGAGAGACTAATCTCTCTTTCTCCTGGGTAGCCTCCTGCAAACTGGCACAGCTGTGTTGCAAAATTAAGTAAACATACAGCACCTGTTCACGGGCTGACACGAGCATGTCACCATCCAAACAAGATATTAAAAAAAGAGAATAACACTATCTTGATTTCTAAACATTACTTAAAAAGAGCACAACTCCATAAGTGTGATGTAATCCTTTGCTCAAAATAGCACTAGATGCCCTTTGGATCCAAAAATCTGTCCCAAAAAAAAAAAAAATCTTTCTATTGCTCTTTTACAGCTGGTTAGAATTTCATTAAAAAGTAATAAGAATCAAATCTTCCCTATATGAGCGTTAGTGCTGTATGATAGTCTTGGCATTACCAGGCAGGGTCCTCACAGTGAGAGGAGAGAGGAATGTTAATGTGTGTTTTGGCAAGCGGCATGGTCAGCAATGAGCACTTGCTGACATAAGATGATTAAATGTAAAGCTCTATGGCTTTCAGATATGTGCAAAAAAAAAAATGTGTTTATTGTAGTGTGTGTTGCTCTTTGCCCACTTTGTGCTCACTGCATCCGTTTTGAATCACTGGGCAACGAGTGAAATACGCGTCTTGCATTCATAACATTCCTCATATCTCATTTTCAATACTTCAAAGTATGCGAAAGTATTCCAACGCCCAAAAGTAAGTATATGAGGAAGTCATAATTTTTCAAGGCTTGTCTTCTCTGCTGTGCCAGGCTTCCATGAATCAGTGTCTCTTTAAGTATTATCAGTAGCTTAACCCTATCTCTAAATATTGTTAAATTAAAATATATTTTTTAAAGAAAAGGAATAACACTGGATTTGGAGGGGAAGACTTACCTGTTGAACTCATAGATGTCCTCTATGTTTCCAAATAGAGCACACACTTGCTCTGGCCGTATGGGAAGGTTACTCATGTCAATAATGTGAGCCAAATAGTCCTGGAATAACAGCAGTGATTGAGTTATATTAAGGTAAAAAAAAAAAAAAAAAATCACACACACAGCTTATTTCAAAATGTGTTGACATATGTAACACAAGCACTTGCACATTCTTACCAATAGAGGGATTATAATAATAGAGAGACATTTCTCCCCTTGTGTCCTCCTTATAAACTCTTTGATGAGTGATCATGACATTTGGTTTGTCCAACTGATTGCTGCAGCGTATGACATCTTTTTTTATTTCATGCACATAAATAGTCAAGTTTATCAGGATTTCAAGGCTTTTCTGAGTTTATAAAGAAGCATCATTAATTCACATGTTAGCGATGTGATCTTTAAAGAACCCTTTTAAGGATTTGTTCCACTGACTAATGGCCAGTGTGTGTTTGTGTGTTTCTGTAAGAGGTTCTGTTGTACCCAGACCATAAACATCACCAGTTTGTTCCCCTCCCAGGACCCAACTCCCCTTCGGCCTCAGGAGTACACTGAAGCAGATAAAAATATCTTAAAAACAGAAGCTGAAAATGCCAACATCTGGATGATCACCATCCCTCATGCCCAATTACACACTGGTGTTACACAAACAACTCCACACAAGTAGAGGAGTATGTTGACGAGAGACAAACTCTCACACACGCGGCGACTAAATAAAGAGCATACCAGTAAACAGCTTGTACACACACACACACACACACACCCAGCTGTCCCAATGATGTGGTGCAAACACAGACACACACTTAAAAAAAAGGACACCAGACTAAGAGTAGAGTCATCATGTCGCACTAGTGAATGAACTCTAGCCGGTGGTGGTGGATGGATGGAGAATTCCAGTGCAGTGAGAGCAATGCTGACTGGCAGTCAGCAGGGCGTCTCACAGTCTCCTATAGAAAAACTCGCCACAAGTGTAAACATGTGACCTTTAGCATAGCGTGAGAGATATACTGCTGAGCTACAAGCTGCGCTTTATTAAAAAAAAAAAATAAGCAGGACTGTTGTGGGACAAAGCGGACAAATCAAAAATTCTTAAAAAGATTTAGGAAATTATACTTGGAGCTCTTTCTGAGCTCATAAGCACAGACCGCATTCTTGCTTTAACAATGTTGAGGAAGATTGTTGTGGGTGTGTTCAGGCCAGGTGTTGGGGATGTTTTTAGACATGTGAGACCAACTGGGTTGAACAGCTGTTCTCAAAACCTTATTCCGTGGATAGACAGTTGAGAGTGAGAGACCTGCGAGTGAGTGATAAAATACATCCAAAGGCAAGGATGGACATGGCTTCAACAGCTGCTTGTGTGCTCAGAGTCAATATCACGTTGAAACTTTGAATTAGTTTACTGAAGAAACGGTTTCACACATCTTTGTCAGATTCAAGCCCCCGGTGTGAAATTAAAATAAGTCACATGGAAACAATGTTATTGAAGCCATACTGTAATCACAAAAGGATAACAGATACATCTGTAGTAGACCCGAGTTCCCACACAGTATTCTATGGAAAAACCCCATTGCTATCCTTTCATCTGTGTTATTTCTCCAGTTGGCGCAAAGATGGAGGTGTTTGTGTTGGCTGGGAAGGGCCTGAGAGCTCAGGCTAGGCTGGAGCTCGCTGCAGGGCCTGTATGACCGGGGCCAGACCAGGCAGGGCTGCTGCGCCTGTCAACTGAAATACTTAGAAGTCCTGGAAGTGTTTGTCAGGAGCAAGCCGTTATTCAAGCTGAGGCGAGTGGGGTGCGCTCCCTCCCCGCAGCAACTGCCAGACGCCAGCACAGTCAGAGACAAGGTGAGGAGAGGTGCTTGCTGGTTTACTGCCAGTCTGTTTGAGAAATGCCTCACGTGTTAAAGACATTACCATCAGCGCAGCGGCGACCGTTTGACAGCAGAGTACTCCTGTTTCTATTCGAGACCGAGGAAGATTGAGAGCCAAGGAGGTTTCTTTGTCTGGAAGTTGTTTCCAGACTACAAAAGGTAGAAAAGTGGCCTGTTGAGCGGTGATATCATCCCTGGCCCATTTTCTATGCTTTACATCTCTGTGATGAGATTTCTACGATCTTTGACTAAGATCACAAAGCACAGAGTTTCTGCCATGGAAGTCCTGCATTGTGTCCCAGATTTGACTCTTGTGTTTGAACTCCAGATATGAGCCCAATCTGTGATTCTATGCTACAGGCTGTAAACTTTCACTGCACTGTAAATATACAAAAAGGTTTATATACAACACTATGACCAGATCATAAACTGCTCGACAGCCTTGATCTGTATGAGCTAGAAATCTATAAACAATGCATACAACTGCCAGATGTTAGACATGCATTTTTCTCAACTGACTTATTTGTTTAGAAAGGAGGAGGTCTGAATGGAACCTGTTGAAGAAAAATCGATTGGATATTTTACAAGTACCAAAGTCATTTGTGGCCACAGACAGCTGCTTGGAACAGAGGACACATTATTTGGTCTCAAGAGCCGTTGAGTCCAGTTTCTCTATTTTGGCTCCTGGTTAGCCAAATTCAGTAAATCACCTCTGCAGTGTGCTGCAGACATTAAGTCATAGTTGCATATTAATCCAAGCCAAACATGTGCTTTAAATACACAGAATACTGATGATTTACCCTCTATAATATCAAACGGTTGGCTGGCAGTGAATACTTGGCTGAAAGTGAAAAACAGTCGCTGTAACAGAAAATTCAATCTGAGTACAGGCAGCATAACCCTCACCTCCACGATGCTGCGCAGGTCCTTGACGTACATGCGCTCTGTCTCAATGATCTCCATGACAACACGGTCCACATAGGTCAGCTTGGGGTTTGGCGCCATGGTGTCCGTGACGACAGGAGAGGCAGGGATTTGAAGTATTTTACTGCTCGTCCTCTCGTTGGAGGTGGCGTTGTTGTTGTTCCACTGGTTGCTGATCACCCTGGGTTCCAGCTGTTCCCGCCAGTGACCTCTGGAGCCTGTGAGGGTGGGACTGTGGTCCCCAGCCTGCTCTACGGCTGGGCTGAGCACCAAGTCAATGTCCTCCTCGCACGGTATGGGTGGAGTGCCGGAGGAAGGAAGGGCAACGGTGCTCCCAAAAAGGCTGCGACTATCACGGGATGAGCCGGACGACAGGGTGGACACCAGGCTCACTGGACGTTCACCCTCTCCATCCAGTGGCTCCACACATAGCTGGCCGTAGCATTCTGGTCCCAAGTCAACGTTTGCCCGCTCATGTTCAGTGGCGAAGAGGGGCGAGGACAACTGAGGAGATTCTGGGACAGGTGAGAGAGACAGAGGACAGGTGTCAGGATGGGAGACATAAGCAGTAAAACTGTGCATCCAGCTGATTTTGACATCTGTAAAAAGAGACACTACAAACTTATTATGGCAAACTTTCAAGCCTTAAGGGTGTTTCATATTTCAAAAGATATAGTTTGGTTTGAGTTTCACTTTAAAACATCTGCTATTTTTATTGGTTAAATTTCAATTTTATATAGTCAGTGGTCTGGAAAGTCAGATAAATATAATTCTGTAAACGTTCTAGCTACATTGAACAGACCACTATTCAGAAATCAATAAAACATAAGTCTCTGCATTTCTACTCCCAGCCTGAGACAGCGAGGAGTGGTTTACAGTAAAAGGCCTTGCTCAAATCATTACCGACACTGCCCAATTACAACACTGCATATTCTATGGAAAACCCAGCCATTTCCTCTTGTTCTCCTGACTGTTGAAGGACTAACCTTGGAAAAACAGAGAGAGGGAAAACTGATGAGAAGAAGAAAAAAAAAAAAGAGGGGGGGGGGGGGGGGGGATGGGGACCAGGAGGTTTGTTTATATGTCTTTATTGGGCTACGTTTGAATTTAAGAGAAATGGCATCCATATTCAGTTTCACATCCTTCCTGGCCAGATGGGGAATTTTCCTCACAAAAGTTTCCTAAATATATGAAGTCATGGCGGTGTGAGAATGGGGCACTGAGTGGCCACTGTGTGTAGAACTCCATTTCCTGAAATATTTGGAGGGCAAAAAGGGTCAAAACCATTTTGCCAAGCTGAAGAAACGAGGCTTTGTCGTGTAATTTGACTTCAGGCTAATAAATAGGATTGTATGAGGCATGAACCATCATAAAGCAAAACATTAATGAAATGACTCAGGTAAAGTGATATTGCCAAGTGGGGATGGAGAGCATAATTTGGTGTTGATAGTCCACAGATGTAGTTTATATCATGAGCCTGAAATACACTCCCCTACTCCTGTGTTGACAAGCTTAAGCTTAAATATGTTCATCGTTAGATGCGCATCATTGGTCAAGAGCCCACGGCTGATAACACGAACCTGATGCGGCAGAGTAAAAGGTATTTCAGCAGTCTGTTAGAGGCTGATGGATTCACTTTTAACCACTATTTACTCACTTGACTTATCTCCCATATACAGTTTTATAGAGAACATATAACCTTTTACTGTTCTCCTTGGAATAAATTATGCTAAACAAGCAAAATATTTCATGAGAGCCTGGGAAGTGCCTGAAGTCTGTGATTTATGAAGCCCTGAAAAAAAGTGCGACAGGCAGCTGGATGATGGGCTTCACATGAAGAATCAAACTGCCTTCCAGTTTATTCAGACACACATACACACACTCACACACACTCACACACCCACCTTCTGGCATCCTCAAACTTTCCATGAGTCAGTACTGAGCTCATGAGAGCCTCGTTCACGCTGCACTGCTCGCTCTACAATCCTGCACCGAGCAGTCCCAACAACGCAGTTCCCATGCTAAACCTCACTGGGAGAAACGGATGAGCTGGCAAGCGGGAGCTGACCACTAGAGAAAACTCTGTTTACGCTCCGTGACAAATCACAGGGTTGATGGTGTAAAAGGAGTGTAGTGGTGGGCTATTACACTCACTACACCACAATGAATTAAAATGAGGCATCTGCTTCCTTTGCCACTTCTTGTCTTTACTTTTGGTTTTGACCTGCGCCGTGTCTGGCATTCGAAACTCCCTTCCTCCTTTCTCTTCCTCCCACCCAATATCCCTTTATAACAAAGCTGCTGTGCTGCAAACTGCAATCCATGCCAAGTCAAAGGGAAAAGGGAGGAACAGCACAATGAGGAGTAGCCCAAAATCAACACAATGCTTGCGCATTTTCACAATTTTCTAGTTTATATAAGCTTATCACCATTCAGAATTGAATTCAGAAGTGCTAGAACGGGACAAATCTACCTGAACTGTACTGAGGAGTGCACAGTAGTTGTGTAGAAATAACATCAAGTCTTATCTCGTAAGACTTGAGCACATACTTGACTCCATCACCAGCTAAGCTTTGATTGGTCACTTCAGATATGGTCTCTGCAGGCAGACATTATCTATGGCTGATATCAAGCACCACATGGTTGAGGGGGAAAAACAGCCATGATGGACCACTCACTACCGACTCTGTTGAAACAGACCGTGCAGAGGAATGCAAATGACCAGGTCAACATGCAGGTCTACGATAAGCCAGGCTCCCGATGCAATCCGGTGCAAAGTGTTTCCATCCTTCCTGTCACTCTGGACAAAGATGACTCATGATGTGCAGTGTAGTTTACATCCTCTATGACTTTATCAAGAATTTACAGACAATCAAATGCGCATCACTTATACTGCGGTCCTCTCAATACACTAAATGATAAGCAACGATTATCTCACAGACAGTGTAAAAGCAGAGTGTCTGGTCGTGCTCGGTGCCACAGCGTCTCTTCAGCATCTGCAAACGTTTATCACTAATCTCTGAGGGATCTGTAGCCACAGTGGCAAGGCCGTAGCCATTACTGTGCCACCCTGTTGTCAGATGTGGAGAACTGCAAACTTATCTTTAACTTTAGTTTAAAATATGCAGTAAAACAAGATTTCACTTGAATTGTATTTCTGGTGTTCAGTTTCATCCACAGTATATATATCCATACACAGTATGAACGCCGTTCTTTTATACTGTCATATTTTAATGTGATTTATATCTATAGAGGGTATTTCTATGTTCGATATTGTGTATCTTGCAATTATCTTGTTGCCATAATAGATAGTAATTATTGAGAAAGAATAAACATACATGCATACATAATTTTTCTCGCCAGCAACCGAAACGGATCAAAGATAAATACAGCTTTCTGACCGCTTTAACAGCAAATTTGTTGCCATTAACTTTATTGGAAGGAAAAATAGTTCGTGGAATTCACCCTTTAAAAGCACAAATGCCAATGATGTTCTGGCAATAACTGCAGGGAAAGGTCTATAAAGAGAAACCACCATAACAGGAGCAGTGAGCAGCATACAATAGTTTAAACCATCTGTTTTCTGCAAAACTACCAATTGGCTTAAAATGATTATATATATATAACATCAGCAAACACACTGTTGTGTTTGTGTGAAAGTGTGAAAGTGACAACTGTTCTTTAAAAATTTGAAAGGGGAGATCTTTGGAAGATGCACATAAATCTACACACTGACAGCAGCTACATACCGTATATATATCATAAAGGGAATCATCAGAGAGATTTAATGTATGCAGGTAAAAGTCATTCTGGTGTGAAGAAGTTCTGTGCTTCACGTTTTTAATTAATTTACACCATTTGTTATGAGAAAACTGCTACAAAATGTTCTTAGAGGTCATACGTGAGGAAATGATGCCTTCACATCTACAGTACCAGTCAACAGTTAAGACACAGGACAAGTTCTTCATCATCAGTTAATGGGAAGGTATGTCAAAACCTTTGACTGCTACTATATATAATTCAGAATTTTTAGCATACTTGCACTTATTGACAACAACAGCTCAGTGGACTGACCTGTTAAATCATAACTTACACAACACAGTTGCAGAGACAGTTCTGCACAGTTAAGTATATGGTCCAGAGCAAAATTTCCATTTAAACCAAGCTATGGACTTCCACATTCATTCACACGCGGCAACTTGACAAAGTAAACAACCCCAACAAAACACAACACTCTCCTTTGTTTCAGCACTGCATCAGTACAGTTGTTAACTCGCAGACATAATCATTAACCCAGTCAAGGCTTCAGAGATAGTATAGTATTTGGACTACATTTCAGACAGTGCTCTACCGTCAGCAGCTCACAGCAGTTTTCCACTTAGGCTCAACAAACACACCAGCAACACTGTTCACAAAGTGTCTATGTGAACATTTGATCAGCTGCTTGTGTGTGAACATTTTACTAATGTTGTTACTAAAAGAAAAATGCTTCAAATTCCCCCCCCAAAAAAACCTCCAAACCCCTCATTGTAATTCTTTGAATTCCAGTTTCCTGGCTGTTAAGCCGAGGTTAACATTTACGGACAAAGGTGTGTTAATGCTACAGGCATGACCTTCCTCTTTCTTTTGTTGCTTCCCTGAACCTAAATCCCCTGGACAGTAGTTTGCTTTAATGCAGTTCCACCGTACGATAATACAGCCGGTTACCAAGTTACCATGTAAAGTTAAAGTAAATGGAAAGTGATTTTGAACAATGAACAAAAAGAGATCCTTGTCCAGGACCGTTCACTTGATGAGAAGCAAACGATGCGAGGATGATGACAGGTGAATTAGAGTAAATGTTTCATCATGTCTGTTTCACCGCTGAAAGCAGGACATTCACTCATCGGAGGGGCTTGATGACTAATCAGTCTAGAACTACTAATGTAAAGTCTACACTTTTTGCTATTTCAGTCTGAGCTTATCAGACAGTTAACAATGCAGACAGTTCATGAAACTATTTCGACTCTGACATCACGGTTATATGAATGACATGCAGTGCCTAATAAGGTGGTGGAAGATGTGAACAGAAACACTGAAATGAATACCCCGAGCACCTGGTTATTAACTTTTCTAAAAGGCAACAGTCACATGAATGACAGAAATGATCTCTATCTGTCTGAGGTTGTTGGCGTGTGGTGCACAAAGCATTCCTTTATATAGACAACCTTCTGGCTTGTGTAAAAACAATTATAGCGTGCCTGATTAATGACAGACACATCTGAGAAGGAGTCGCTAATAATCTAACCATAGCGTCCACTGACATGATCTGGCAAACCAAAGCAACACTATTTCCAGTTAAATATTACCACCTCCTCTGAGGACACGATAAGCCACAGCATGTCAGCTATGACGTTAGTTGTTGCCATTGTAAAATCCTGTGATGATGTGACTCATTTTCTCATCAGTCCATGCAAACCAGCCTCTATGTAGATAACAATGCAAATCCTACCAAGGGCGGACTCGAGTTTTCTTTTCTCCATCGTTTAAAACTTGTCTTGTCCACGTACCCGTCTTATCCAGTGTCTGTTTTGCACTCATGACAGGATGGAAAGATCTCTGTAGCGCATTACGTAACATAGTTTCTACTGTCTCAAAGTATTAGGAAACAAAGTAGACACAAACAAGGGAAATAATAACAACATCAGCCAAAAGATTATAATGCAGGTTCCAAAACGCACAATGGACACTGTTACAAGCGTAAACAACAGACTATAATAATCTCTGTCAAGTTGTATTAATTACATGTTTAAAATATTTCTATAAAGCAAAACAACATATAAATACACTGGAGACGGCAGTGATGAGATTCATACCAAAGCAAAAAGCCTGAAAGAAGAAGGTGTCAAAATCCAGGATGATTTCTCAATATGTTCCTCTTAGGCTCTCTGTAATCCCTCCAACTCCTACACTTACTACACTTTTAATATGATGAATGATGAGTGAGCACTACATGTTAAAAGAGGGGCTGTCTCCCAGGGAGACACACCTTGATGACTATTTTTACTGAACTTACTACAACCCCGAGTCAAACTCCATGCAATATTTGCCTATAATTCAATAATCCATACTTTGTGTTAAAGTTCCACCGTGTTATCCTGTTTGGCTTATGGCCTTTTGCTTTCTAACCAAATTAGGGGAAAAGAAAACAGGAACAACACAGTCTATATTTATGTTGAACATGCAAATCCTCACTCTAAAGCTGCTGAAACACAGCATCAGAAAAGACTTTCTCTTTGCACTGAAAAACCGATAGAGGGTAACAGACGCCATTGTGAAGCACCTGGCTCCTCTAAGTATTCTCTGCGACGCTGCCAAGGGCGAGTCTGTCATTTGCATTAGTGTTAAACACTGAAAGTAAGCAACAAGAGGAAGATTGACAGCACTGTAGACAGAACATCCCATTGACAAAAAAAAAAAAAAAACAAGCCCCTGCCTGCTCCATTAGTAACCCGTCACACAGCCGCTCCTGCTTGATTCATAGTGACTCATGCATCAAATGGTGATGAATTTAAACCCGGCGGACAATGAATCATATCTAAAGTCCCCTTGTGTTATAACTCTCAAGAACACCTTGATCTCACATGCAACTGCATGATCGCTGACAATAAAAATGTGAAATATTGTTGATTGATTCCTTATTTCCTGGTAGTGTTTTGTCATATCTTTATATCCTTAAGACATAAATGACTTTACAAGTGCCAGTTATTTGGGATGAGTCTACATCAACTGAAGTGTTTTCAGTTAAGTTTACAACTTTTCTTGCAACATAACTTCCTTTAAAAAAAAAAAGAAGCGCATTCTTGCTCTCTGTCCATCTGTTTTCCTTTACTGTGCTTGCAAAGAGGAATTATTTTGTGGAGATTCCCACTGGCCATAAAGACAACTTTTACCTCCCATATTAAATCATGTAACAAGGTGGAAAATCTTACTTCCTCATTGTTAGTATGGTTACTAATAAGCAAGGAAGAAACAAAAACACAACATCAGATTCTCTTGAGGCGACTACTAATCTGCTAACTTATCTTTCAGAGCCAAGGGCACAGTGTGTGACCCTGTTTTCCTCAGGGGGATAAAGAGAGAATGATGTTTTGCGCTACATCTTAATAAAGCCCTTCCGCCCCTCAAGATCCACTCAGAAACTTTCTTCTTCAACACCCCCTCCACAACTTCTGGCATTCAGCTCCTCCCCCCAGTGGGTGTTGGGAGACAGGGGTGGTAGTCATTTACTGATCCCCATGGGAAAAACTCCTCCCCACCTGGCAACGGTGAATGGTCGCCCCACAGGAGGGCAGGAGGCACAAGCCTAAAGGGTGCCTCCAGGGGTCTTCACAGACCATTATCAAACAGCATGAGTCAGAACACCGGTGATTAGACACCGAGACCGGATTGATTTCTTATGCCCTGATGGAGAGAAGAATTTAGGTCACATCGAAGAGTTTCTACTTTCAACAGCCTTTTATGTATAAAAGATTTCTGTTTGATTAACACCTACCTTTGGCTTCACAAGGAGCTTTTAATGCCGAGTTAATAATTAGCCAGAAGGTCGGTAAATAAATGGCTTTGGACGACAGAGGCTCAGTACACACATGCAAACTCAACCTGCATTCCATAATGACAGTCAAGGTCAAAATGTTGCGCTAGGAACTTTTGGGGGAATTCTGGTGTTTAAAAGTGAAACTAACTGTGCTTTCGCTAATTTAGTGAAAGCACAGTGTACTTAAATCCCTCGACACTTGTGTACTTTAAAAAATTCCTAAAATGCTCAGACATGTAGTAAAAGGATGGCTACTATTGCAAAATACTGTCTTATCTTGTGTTATCAGTTTCTCAGAAATATTTACATGATTGTAGATTCAACCTTATAATATGTAGATAAAGACAGGATGTGATGTAGGGGAACAAAAATCATGGGTGTCGTGTTTCAGAAAGGTAAATAACTCAAAGTACCAACAGCTCAAAACCCATCAAAAAGCTCAAATTTAATCCTGTAAACCTCCGCTGGCTCTTAAAGGATCCTGCCGTGCCAGCTGATCTCAGTGCATAGGCATGTGATGATCCACTTAGGAAACTCCACCATCAACAAGCCCCCACCCCCTCACCCCCCCCCCCACACACACACACCCCCTGCAGGAGCCCTTCAGGCACTAGCACATACACAGCAAGCCCCTCCATCTATTCAACACTAGCATTTCCTCTGGGACAACACACGCCATCTGTGCCTGACGGAGGCAAGAGGTGTGAGTCTATTGTAAACTTTACCTACAGTTTGACGGTCTACAACCAAACTGCTGTCCTGTTAGCGCCTTTCTGCAGAGTCCACACAGGCCAGCTGTGTGAAGTGTGGAGGGGAGGAGATCAGGGAGGACTCCCATCGACTTCACATCAAGCTGTTTTATCACATGCAACGTTATAAAGGGTGTGATGCCGTTCACATTTATTAAACACAGGAGCCAAATGAGGAATTTGACATCTTTGGCTTTGGGAATTACTTTTATCTGTTTTTGCATTCATAACTGAATAGAGAGCAGCTTTGGTTTTGGTTCATGCTATAATACACTACATTAAATATAAGCCATTACTGTACTTTAATACTGTATCTGCAAACAGATTAAAATCTTTGAACATGCTGCACACTTGCTTATCAAACCTCAGCTGAATGCTAAGTGTTATGGAAGGAAGTTGATAAGGAGTGTTATAGATTTAAATGAGTTTCTAAGAGACCATCTAACACAAACACCCGGAGCTGAGAGCCTGTATCTAATGGGGGTAATCTAGCGGAAGAGCTCTATAGGAGGAATGCTATTGTAGGGGGCTGTAAAATGATTTACACTGAAATAAATTATTTTGTGAGGAATACGGGAGTCTGAGCCAAACAATGAAATGAAATACAGTGAATGTGGGGCTGTATAAAATCCATTACAATGGTGGTTATGTTGTGTAATGATTTACATAAACATATGAGATAGTAGTTAAGAGTAGAGTTTTGAATTTTGATGCATGACTGCAAAACTTTGCTGAACAGGAGTTGTTGCACCTGAGGCTGCCTGTGATTTAACGCCACAGTCAATTAAGCGGTGAAAGAGTTCTAGTCCAGGAGCTCCATTAACAAGCCCACTCAGAGACGCAGCCATCCCTGCCATCATCTATCTATGTCCACAACCCTATGCCCAGTGGTCTGGAAAAGCTGCAGAGAATGGAGATGATCCGTCCGTCCCCCCAGAACCCCTTTAAAGCTGTACATTCTGCACACACAGCTACATTCCTGCCAGGGGTTAAGTAGGTCAGAGGGAGTCCTTATCTTTGAGAGAGCTGCTCCATGTTGCCTCAGGCCTGCTGATGCCAGGCTGAGCCTCGGTCCTTTGGATTGACAGGATGGACCGTACACTTGCTTTTTTGGAGATATGTCATATATGGGATACAATGATTGTAACCACGCTGGTTCGCATTCCACCGCCGTGATGAAAGTTCAGGAGGTTTCGGTGGAAAGTATGAGGGCTCTTATGTGGGTTCTTGTCATTCAGTTCGTCTGGAAAAAGGATTCAAAGCAAAGCACTGTGAACAAATACTAAAAAGAACATCTGGGTGCACCTTGGAGCAGAGCCGAAATATTTGCCTTTATGCCGGTGCCATACCAAACCTACTAGTGGTGAACTCATAAACACAGCTTCTGTTCATTTCATAACCCTTTGACCCTTCGGAGCAATTGGAGCTGGACGGTCACCACAACGTTTTTGTTGTTTACCTTGACCGGACAGACGGGTGGGGGAGGGTTTCCTTTCACCATGTGCGTTCCTCCTGCCTGTTAACCACATCCAATCATCACCTCACACAGATAGCGCATTACCAGCTGCCCATCTAATCCACATCTGGGGAACTAGGTCAGTCACACTTTAACTCCACCTGGTCCGCAAACAAAAATCCGTCTGGAAATGTTTCAACTTCAAGTGGGTGTTCCGTCATGCCAAGGTGATTTCATGCTTAGACGTCTGAGCTGCAATATGAACTGTGTAGTCGGTGCAGAGTGGCCTTTTTGAGGAAATGAAGAGAGAAATTTTTCATGAAGGCGGCACACTTCTCCCAAGGCCAAAAGCCTCCTCTGGCCAAGGCTGAACCAAAGGGACAGGCGCAGAAGAAAAAAGGGAACCACTGACACATCGGTATTCTTTAGCCAAAGTGGAAGCCAAGTGCCAAATGTGTTCAGTAGAGAGGAGAGGAGGCGCGGGGTTGGAGGAGGAGGAGGGGGGGAGTAGAGGGACAGAACAGGCAAACAGATACAAAGAGGCCCTGTGTCAATGCTGTGGCTCTGTGACTGAAGATAATGAACACTAAAATAATATGTAATTTGAGTGCCCCCCCCAGCATACAAGGTCAGCACCGCTGGCTAGACTAACCATCTTAGCTGTCGGTGATTCTGACAGATTATGGTTTGATGTGTGTGAGCGTACAGAGGTTTCAGCTGTATGAAGGGGGTTGGCCGAGCTCCACAGCCACACAAAGAACCTCTCTGCCAGCCGGGACTGTAGGAGGGGAGTTCATTGCTCTCTCAGCTCGCCCTCTCAAAGCCCCTACATTTCCTCTATTCTTCCATTTCCATCATTTTTCCATTCGCTTCTTCTGTGTTATGTTAGAGCACTGTCCTGAGTAACCAGATATACCAGTAGGAATAAACCGACATATTAAAGCTCCATATTGTAAGATCGGTCAATACATAGCGAGCAATTATCAGAGAATGGGTCATACCGAATATAATTGCATTGATCTTACCTTCCCCCATTGGGCCCTGGTGGAGAGCAGAATGGGACCCCTCTGGCATGGCACTGTGGCCTCTGGAGCTGACAAAACAAAAAGACAAAGCATAGAAATGTTGATCCTTCTTGGAGTGTTCTTATTATAAAACTCTCTAAGTTTAGCTTTGACTGTAAGTTAGTCTTTTATTATTTTGTCAAGTAACCCATGCCTTCTCCACTGGCTTGGCTCACTGCAGTGAGGCAAACTGGCCACAATCTAATCATGTCTTACTGTATATGAGAGAGAAATTCTTCCCATTCCCCCCTGCTCGCTGCTCTGGGTTAGCTCATGTCAGCCACTTGGTAACGTATAGTGTAGCCGGGGTTGAGGTATGTAGGGGCGACTGTGATATGAGCTCATGCTAATCGGTAGGGAAGGGGAAGGAGAGGGAGATGAATGGACGCTACAAAGCAAGCGTGAGAGGATTCGAGAACCTCTGTGAGTGCTTTTTGAACTACAATCATATTGAGTATCTCTTCCATAATTGTAAAGTACCATAAAACCAGCATTTCGAAGTCCTTCACCAACACAAATATGATATTACGAATGCTTGTTAAGTAAAATAACTAAAAGAACAAAACAAGGGAGTCTACCGCAAACAAATACATTCAATATAATTTTGTCCAGTTTGAAACAAATAGTTAAGTGTTGCAAATATCTTTGTTACTTCCAAACAGGCCTCTCATTATCAGTAAAACCGTCCACTGAGATTACAGGTTCACCCCTGGTGGCATGTATTTTTCTAATCTCTCATGCCAGGCAGTGGTGCTCTTAATGATGAGGTGTGTCCCCTTCGGAGCCGCTGCGCTGCCAGTTTCTCACATCATTGCCTCTCTGGCTCTTTACAGCAAATCATCATGGAAGACTGTGCATGAGAACTTGGCTCCCTGTGATTCCTGGTGAGCCTCTGGCCTTTTAAACATCACATTCTTGGGCCAGCTAGATCAGAGGAGCAGGAATTATTGAGGGATTAGGATGGGCATTGTTCCTTGTGCATTTGCTGGCCACTGTGCCGAGCTGACAGCCAGGCCAGCCGGGGCCAAACCGATCCCACTGCCCGGAGGTTCGCCAATTAAGATGTGCAGGAATGCAAGGAGAAAAAGTCACAGCGCTGGATCTGCACATTAAGATTACTGCTTGACTGTAGGGTCCGTGCAGCTGCAGCCTGGACTGAAGTAAAGCTTACTAGACAAAAGTCATTCAGCAGCTTTTAAACTGTTTTTGACACAAAGCACAACAAATGAATAAAAGGATCAATTCTTTTACCCTAAAATGAAATGTATGTTCACATTTGGACTCATATACCAACTATATTTGACCCAGATTGGGAAATATTTCAATTAAAAATGCAAGTCAGTGACCAGAGAATGAAACCTGAACTTTTTGCCATATAATGCATCTGTGGCTCAATAATCTTGTTGCATCTTTGAGAGAAAAAAAAAGGATAACAAATGCTGTAACACATGCTGATTTATGCTCAGTCAATGCAGCACTGCTACAATGACATTCCTCACGAATGCAGCCCCCTCAGACAGTCTTTGACCGAGCCCGGCCGATTGAGTTTGAAGTGGTGGGTAAGTTTGCGTAACCTGCAGGAGTGGTGTTCATGTTGAAGGGCAGGCTTTGAACTTGTCTCAGTGAACAGCGAACTAATAAAATCCTCTGATAATTCCACCTACTATGACCTCTGAGCTAACTCCACTTAATGTCCAGACCAAAAACTCTGCTAATCTGTCTTTGGTCAGCGAGAGGCTAGACTAGAATTAATGGGCTCCAAACCTAGATGTAGATGTCTGGGGGTTTTTTTGTAATGTCTTATCAAAGGCTGTCTGTAGGTGTAGTACGATGGTGTGGGCGGAGAAAGTGAAAAAACGCCTTTACGGGACGCGGTTAATCAGCGTAACCTACGATCTTAACACATCTGGACAGAATTCAACAATCGTAACTAATTAACTTCCACCTCCTGTTTGCTGACATACGGCAAATCCGAATCATTGTTTTCATAGGGAGGGTGCATGGCGTAATTTCAAATCCTAGAGAAAACACTTACATACAAGCTCCAACATTCATGCTAAGCTGGCCACCTGTGCTTGAATTAGCTGCCCTTTCACACAAATGGAGAGCATTTGGTTCCCACAGCTGATGACTGCATTACCCGCGGCATGAACCTCCCTACATGGGAATCCGCAATTTGCCCTCTTAATGGAAGACAGATGCTATGAGAGCCAATCTGATGATTATTAAAAGAAAGACCTGCAATGGATCACTTCTTCAGATGGGCTGATAAACTTCCTTGTTCGTCTAATCGCCAGGCTTTACACTGATCCACGCGGTCAAAGCCTGAATTCCTTTCTTTAAAGCAACAACAAAACAGATGATTAAGGGCGACAGATGCTGGCCAAGATACAGCACTCATGCAAATAAAGAGGTCATTTATACTGAGTCATCACCACAAATGTGTTAAAAGCCTCACTTTGGAAAAAAATGCACAAACAAACATATACCTTGAACTAAGACCTCGGGCCTGATGTGTTAAAGGAAAAAAAAAAGAAAAAAAAAGGTCCCTGGGGGGTGATGACTATCTAGAGTATTTTTCACCATTGACTGCCTGTCAAGATTATGAGAGAAGTGAGACCAGCGGACATGTCTACAGAGGAAGCCAGAGGGAAATGACACTTCTGCTGTCACTTTCTCCGTCTCCTCAGGAAGGGTTAAAAAGGGCACAGACAGGACAGTGAGGAAGTGGCATGATATCCAATCAAAAAACATTTATTGTATGTAGAGATGAAGACTTTGATAAGTGATTAATAGTTTCAGTTATTTTTCAAGCAAAAGAAAAACATATTTCCTAAGTTGCAGCTTCTCAATTCTGAGTATTTTTTGCTCTGCTTTGTCTTATGTCATGGTAAATTTAACATCTTTAAGTTTCTTGAGTGGTTGTTTGGACAAAACAAACAATTTGATGGCATCATTTTGGGCTCCAGGAAATTGTGATTATCATAGATTAAACGATAAAGCAAATAATCAAGAAAATAAGTGGGATATTAAAGGGATAATGACAATAATTGTTAATTGCAGCCCTAATTGGATACAAAGATCGCTGCCAACTGACAGCGCCAACAACTGGTGACATATAGGTTGGGCCAGCATCTGAATACAAAAGGGAACTTAATCAGCCTTTTGTGTGACAATTAACAACAAAAACTGATTTTTCCTCGTGCAAAACAAGTTGATGGGAGGAAAAGCTAAAAATACTTTTAGAAAAATTCCTTCTGCCCTGCTCTCTCACAGTCGGAGACCTACCACATTCAGTCACATTCACCGTCTGTCCCGCACAACAAGGCCCGAGAGAATGTGGAAGTATGACATAAGTCCCTTGAGATGTCTTCACTCAGACATGGTGGTGCGAGTTTCTTTGAGACGCCATCAGTCAGGACGGATGTTTACGTTCAGAACAAATAAAATCCAACCTGGCATGGCAAGCAGAGGTCCAGGGTCCTACTGGTTAACTGAGACAGAGAGGCTTTATTATTTCAGCATTGGTGCTATGTTTATCTTGCATGACCTCTCTCTTACACTCTTACCCCGTCTACCCCGGCATAAAATACCCCCCCCACCCCCCGACAAACAGCCTTTCTGTGAGTGCCCTCTTTCCCACATTACTCCTGCAGTTTGTCCCCCGACACACAGGCCTTAAGAGACTAACAGCTCTTCATTCACTGAAGGAAAACAATAAACCCTGACAGTCTCTCTTCACCTCAATCAAATCCACAGCTTCTACAAAAGCACAGCCCTTAAACCGATGACTTCCCACAGACACGACAGCATATGAGCCTCTTATTTTAGCCCACTGCATTTTTGAGCACGCTGCTTAGATGTGGCGATAAGTGATCCATCCCGATGAACACCCACAGAGCACTGCGAAGAGCTTTGCCCATATGGTGCACGTACTACACCAGCCAAAATAGCCCTTAATGGGAGAATAATCATTCCCCGCTGTGGTGAAAAAAAAAAAAAAAAAGGAGAAATAGCAATTTTCACCTCCCCACTGACAACCTACAACCGCAGAATGCAGACTTTGAAATGCATACCTGGCAAGTGAAGTTGGCAAGCGCCATCTTAATTGGCAAATGACAAGTGAAGACTTCCATTTCTTAAAAACTATAAATGGGAGACAACAAGAGGGTAAGCAGTCCTCCATTATGTCCTCCAGCGTTAGGGAGGAAGAGGACGGGGCTGCTGGTTAAAATTAGACGGCAAGTATAGAAATAAATAGAATTGGACGATGCCCATTTAAAGGTGCATTACACCATGTCTTCAGGGCAACCCGCTCCCTCGTGTACTCGTGGGGGCTTGTCAACGTCATAACAACAAAACCACAGAGTCTGACCTCCCTCGGGTGTCTGGAATGCTTAATTACGTATGACACACGCTCTCTCCACATTCAGACAAACACCGTGTTGTCAGGTCTAGTTTAAAGTCGACCTTTAACTCTCACAGCGTAACCTTAGCTGGAACTTGCCAACGCTAGAGCTTCGGGGTCTCGTGAGATCCTGAAGTGTCTTTAAAGCAGCGTCAAATAAGCATCAATAACACAGGAGGTGACTTATGAAAAGTTCAGATGCAGGTTGTCAAAATTATAGTTGAAAACCACTTTTGTATTCAGCAGCTTTGGTAATTTTAATCACAGATGCAGCATACCAAGGCTCGGGAAGAAGGGAATTAAGTGCCAACTCCGAGATCCAAGACACACTCGGGCAGTTTCCTGTCTGGACCACCTGGAAGACAGCGCTGTTAAATCACATTGAGGCAACATTTATCTTAAATGAAGTTGAGACGTTATTGTCTGAGAGGTCAAGTGAGGTCAAATAAGCAAAAGATGGAACTTTTCACTGGTAACTGATTGATTTAGCTCCATTCTTCTTCAACAGCTGGTGGAGAAAGTCAATGACCTATGAACAGCCTGAATTTAAAACCTCACTGTGTCTCACTGGGGTGCTCATTACAAAAAACAATTAGGTTTGTTGGGGCCAAGTAGGGGCACTGTAGGGGGGGAAATGGGATGCGGGGAAAGAGGAAATAGCAGATGATTCAACTGCAGTGTGGAGGTGAGTTTTTCTCACAAGTTAATGCTTAAGTGGAAAAATCTCACTCCCTAAAAAAAGGAAAAAAGTATATATACCAGATTCAAGCAGCTGATCAAAGTTCACTCAACTGAAAGACAAACATCTCTTATCTTACTGAAACTACCCCCCCCTCCCCTCCAGGGCTTCTATGCTTCTAAGAGGATTGTGAAATTATATTAAACAAACAATGTACCTAAAATCTTTATGCAATGTGTGCAAGTAAAGCAATGCACGTCAAATGCGGAGGAGCTGGAGGAATGTGGTGCAGTGTTTTTACACGAGTACATGACTCCTAAGGGGCTAAATTCATAAGAGGAAAAACACACGCATGCAGATGTTGAGTAACGTTCACACTCTGTGACTCTGAGCTCAATCAATTTGTTTTGCTGAAATTGAGCAACGGCAAACTGCTAAATTTGCTTCACTTTTTCTTTTAAACGACAGCTCAAGCGGCGGTAACAAAGCTAAAATAAATAAATAAATAAAAAAAATCCAGCGTTTATCATCATCTCTTACAAACACACCATTAATATCGACAGAATAACTCCAGAAGATAAATCCTTATGACATATAACTTGTTAGCTAAACTGTGTTAGCCAGGATGTGGTAAAGTTGTCAAAAAGCGGTTCACGTACCGAAGTCGCCAACTTCTTTTCCTTCCAGCGACTCTGTTCAGAAATCAAATTTTTCTCCGTAGTTTCTTGGTGTGTATGTCAAAGTGTTTACTCCGCTCAGGTTCTTCTTTTCACATGTTAAAAGTCGCTCGGACACGGTCACACACATCCCAGCGCAGGTCAACAGCTCGTACTGAATCCAGCCAGCAAACGCTGCTGCATCTTTGAAGAGAGGTGAAGAGCTATCTCGTGCTGCGTTCAATGCCTTTTGGAAATGTAGACAACTACAGTTTCAGTGCAAGTCAGCTGCTCAACAAGGGCGGTTGAAATGTGATAGAAATAGATAAAGTCCTTTACAACTAGAGGTTGTAATTTCTATTTTTTCCTTTATATATGTTATTGTTTAGCATTTTAAGTAAATAAGGAACACTTGTCAGATTAGTTTTGTAGATTAGATTTGGGATTTGGATTTTGTGTTGTTTGCAGCTGTTTCACCCGGACAAAAGCACTTGCTGAGGAATTTAAAGACAAGAAATAAAACATCACCGTCGCATTTAGACATAGCATTAAGAAGTCTGTTCAAATAAGAACAAGAAAAGTATCAAATGAAAGGTCCATCCGTCTAAAGTTTATCAAATTTACAGCGACTCATGAATGCAGCAAAGAACGCCTGCTTTTGTCAGTCTACATCTTAACATCTGGCCTGCAGTGGTGAAAAATTAAGTGAAGGGATTTTACACTTACTCAAGTACTGTATTTTAGTACAATTTTGAATTTCGAGGTACTTGAACTTTATTTGAGTATTTACCTTTTATGATATTTTATACTTCTACTTTACTACATTTCAGAAGGCAATATTGTACCTTTTTTACTCAACTACATTCATTTGAAAACTATTTGGTCACTTTTCATATTAAAAACAAACAAACAAAGGACTATAATAAGCTTAAAGTGCAATACATTGTACCAGACTGAACCATTTTGGCTTCTAATGCATTAAATAAAAGCAATGTGTAGTTGGGGCCTCTTATCAGGTTTCAGATGTCTATGATTTGTTAACAGTTCCACCAGAGAATAACTGAATAACTAGACCAAAGAGGTATCAATAATTTACAAAAAAAACTAAGATAATAGAAAATGGTCTTTACATATTAGTACATCAGTATTAACAATCTAATTATGTCAACCAGAATAACATATGAGTCACAGTGTTCATTTTACAGCAGAATGAATAACTTTAATTTTGACTCTTTCAGTATATTTTACTGCTAATATTTCTGCACTTTTACTTAAGTAGGATTTGGGATCAAGGGATTTTACTTGTAATGGAGTATTTTTACATTGTTGTACTGGTACTTTTACCTACATAAAAGATCTGAATACTTCTTCAGAAATGGTATAAAAGTAAAAGAAAAACTTGACTCTAAATGTTTGTCTTTTTACAAAAATATCTTTACTTTCACACATAAAATATGCGCTATTTGGCCAATGACAGGCTTGTGAACAGACAAAACAAATTGTAACCCTGCCAATTACATTTATGAGGGTCAGGTCAGTAGAAAGGGTATCTCACAAAAGATGGCTTCACTGAATCAGTCGGGTGGGTGCTAATTTATGTGAAGCCGATGAAACAGAAAAGGGCACTTTTGCTTTGCACGTCCCCCTCTCAGCTTCCCTCTTGGAGACTATCTCAAGCTCCCCATACAGGCTGTGAAGAAAACAATATGCTGGATGACTTCAGTGAAAGAGTTCACACAATGTGAAAATGAAACTCTCATTGTCATATACAGGCCACAGGGGTTTGATAAACTGATCTCACTCAAGCTCAATGTGCAGCTTTATTGCCTTGAATGTTACAAAGCGAAAGATGTGCTGATGATTCTGAATAAGATTTTAGTATTTAAAAAGTGAATGCATGTAACCTGTATTAACTGAACTGGCTGCACAGTGAAACTGAGTTGAACATCTAACAAACTAATGTTGCCATCTGTTGGTAATAAAGGGCAATGCCTCTGTCCGATGTGGTGGGAACATTTCATGTGTATGCCTTAAGCTTGAATGTTACCAACATGTTTCCTTTTAAGATAGTAATTCTAGAGGGATGACAATTTAACATCATTTATCTGATCGATATTTGAAAAATACAAGAAACCATATCTTCAGTTGGACAGGTCTGTTCCTTATTTGGAGGTAAAACTTTTAAATCAGGTATAATATGCGGTGTATTGTTAAAACATACATTGGATATAGTCACTATAGGGCTGTAGTTTAAGGTTGAAGAGGCCCAGACAATCTGTGTTGTCTAGAACAAACAAAATGAAACCATCTCTATTGTGTCCTGTAGAAATCATCTTAATACCACCAGATGTCACTGTATCTGAGGTATAACTTAAACCTGCTGCACATCTGGTTTAACAGAGGTTGAAGGTTGTAGAGTTTAATATGTGGCCACATTTCTACAGCTCAGATTACTACACTCATTTCCAAAAGTTCAAATCTTTTACTATGTATGATCTTCTGAAGGCAACACCATCCTTGTGCCAAAGGTGTCACATCTGCTTCAATTCATTTTTGACAGCAGAAAGAGGGTTCCTGATTATCTGACAGGCAGGAGAAGTTAATACATCCTGGAAATGTATATTAATCAAGTCCAGTACATGCAGACATGCTACAAATTTGTAAGTAATATAGGCAGGTTAGCCACTTGTTGTTGTTCAGCCACCTGAGATGATGAGTCTCAGAAAAACAAATCAAAATTGTATTATACTGAACAATTTTCATAGCAAATTTAATGTAATCTAGCTGCAGACTGTAAGGAGACAGAGATATTAATATAGATGCTAAATGTTCTACAATATGATTTATGTTTGATGTATATTAAAAGTAAAACCTTATTTTTGATAATCAAAAGCAAGTCAAAAGGTAACAATATTGTGATTTGATATAGTGACATGTTTTAGCAGTAGATTTTGGATTACACCCTGTTAATAGTTCAGTCATACCAATTGTTAACCTGTAGTGTGAGGGTTTGAAAAAAGTGTATATACTAAAAAGCTTCCCTTGAAATCCCTTAAATAAACCCTGAAGGTAAAACAACCTGTAATCATGTGGCCTATAGGGAGCTTGGATAATTCATACTGTGTTACAGTAAATACAATTACCTTCTAAGGTAGGCTGCTAGAAAGTAAAGAAACTCAGATAGATAGTCACTGTTTATCTTGTACATCTCTGGTGTGTATGTTACCACAGTGTTTGCATGTCATGAATGATGATGGTGGTTTGTCTTTCTCACGCGAAATGTGCCCACATCAGCTGTTTGAAAGTGAAACTGTTGAATAGAGGTTTTAAAGGTTTTGGCCAGTTCATGAATAAGTAGTATAGCAAGCTCCAAAAATATGTCTGTGTTACATTTTATGTTGAATTTGAACAGGAGTTCATCCTATAAGAGATATCTATCACATCATAACAGAAGTTATATCAGGACTGGCAAAATGTATGCAAACATAATGAATAGGGAAAAGTGCTTGTTCAAGTACTATCTAAACTGTCATTCTATGATTAAGATATGACTTTAAACTTTACTGATCCTGCACAAATATGAAGTGGCAAAACAGCAGTAGAAGAACATACAGTATGCTTAGTATAGCTGAAAACGCATCTACAACATGAAGCATTAAAAAACAAGCTATTTAATATTGATACGTGTATAAACAAGTAACCATAAAGTGTGTGCCTGTGCAGGCTTAATCATCATGAGTGTTAACCACAATGACAGTCGAGTAGTTTGACGTAGATAAAATCTGAACAAACAAGCACACCAGCTTGTTGCAAGACAAAAACCACATTCCCAAGAACATTTTGACTTAATATTTTTTATTAAGTATAAACATCACGATACTGCTAAAGTGAGAGGATGCTATGCCAAATCATATGTACAGATTTGTTATATTTAAATGTTATTCAAACAAGTTATTCAACAACAAAGCTGTTGCAGTATGAAAGAGCAGTATTTAATGTATCTTTATGCTTGTTATAAACACACTAGGAAAATCATTGACAAAATAACCTCCTGAAGCAAAATATTACTATCACAAAACACTAAGATTATGTACAACGTGGTGCATGTGAGTGTAATCCAGTGGAATATGTAACAGTGGTGCACAGAACCTGATAAAAAGAAATCTGATTGGGTGAAGAAGTTGCTGTGGCAGGACTTCAGTAAGTTGAAGGGGCCATGTGACATTACATATCCACAATGTTTCCCAGAGTTCACTTTTAAGAATCATTGAACTTTGAAGTCTAAACAACCCAACACACACTTGCTGTCAATTTACTTGAACTGACTTCATTTTAAAAAGAGCTTTTCTCTAAGGACTATCAAAATGTTTAATGGAAACAAGTACAATAAAATAAAAAATGTTTATGAACTGATCCAAAGGGAACAATAATGATGAAATCCAGTGTTAAGCTACCTCCACACTAACGAAATGAATTCCCTCTTAACCTGAGTACAAACTGCACACACCACTGCATTTAAAACAAGCTTAAAATCACAAAAATCACATTTCAGCATTGAAGACCCTTAAAACTGAGTTATGAACAAAATAACATAAGATCACCTCCAGCATTCAAACTAAGTGAACGGACACTGTTTCCTCTCTCATCAGTCTGAGTTCATTCAGTTAACGGCACAGCTCTGGCAAAGAGTAGTGCTCACCACCTGGACAAGGGTCAAAGGTGAGAGGGCTGCAGGGTCAAATGGGCTTGGTGGTGCTGTTGTAGACGAGATGCTCTCTGTCTTCCATTGAGGTGACCGCGACATTGTTGACTGGCACACGGTGGTGTTGTGAAGACTTCTTCCTTCCCTTCATGAAGCAGTACAAGAGGATGCCCAGAAGGATGACGATAGCTAGCCCCAGGAGAGCAGCTCCTACTACAATACCTGTTAAATAAATTAAAAGGAAGTTTAAAAAGTTAACTTAGTGTTTGATCAATCCACAAAAAGCTGTAAAGCTGAGAAAGCAGATCACTAAATCAAATCTTGCAAAAATAGAGTTACATACCCATGTCGATGTCAGACGTACTGTGCGCAAACCCCCCCTGTCTTGCAAACACATCTTTTTCTGAAATAAGGAATAAGACATGATATTGCTTTAGAATTTTTATATGGTACATTACATGCAAAACATGAAAAGTGTCTATTAAACATAAATTTACACTTTGCTATGAGGGGAAACTAAACCTGCAATAATTATTATTTTGTTTGAGGTTTGTAGCCACTTGGGGGCAGTAGAGACAAGCTGACCTGATCACCTTTCAAATTGAAATAGCGAGCTTGTTGGCACACAGCTGCCAGTTTACACATCCAGCAGACATGGACCATTGTTAATATTCATTTGGAGTCAGGTTCCCCTGATGTTGAATATTCACTCTCCTTTACGTTTTTGGTCTCCACTAACTTCTGAGGGAAATATCTGACTGTTGAGCAGTTAACTGCTTCCCTACGTTCACCAGCTAGTCACTAACTTTATCTGTGAATAGTTAGTTTATCAGTTTTTTTGTTGTGCTCAAAACAGCTGCCTGTAGTGAGAGTGAACCAAAACTGCAAAGTTATGGGCCATAAAACCTTATACTCAATAGAGCTGAGTAGAGCTGCAGAGTCAGGTGATAAATCTATGTGGGTTTGTCACTGCAAGTTATGGCTTCCCCATTATACATATTCATTTGATCCATTGTTATTATAAAAATATTAAATATATACACAGCAGCTTTACTATTCACAACTTTTTGTGTGTGTGTGTCTGAACTGTCATATGTTCAGACACACGGGCCTCTACAGGCGATATGTGATTTGAAAACAATCTCAGAAAACCGCCTGAGGAGGTAGAAAATGCTGGCACCTCTCTGACACATGTACAAGAGAATGTCAACCCAAACAAAACTAGTGTACCAAACAAAAGATAAAATACCATAAAAAAAAAAAAATCAGGTGTGGCATTTGGACTGACTGGAGAGTAAGAATGGGAAAAAATGATACCATCTTCTCTACCTTCCTGTAGAGGTGTGTCTGTGTAAGACAAGTCTGGGATGTGTGGCCCTCTGTTATTTTGTACGAGGTATATCTTAGTGGTACAAACAGGATGTTAATTTAAGAGGAGTCTATGCAAAAAGAAGCAAATGTCCATAAAATGCTCACTTGAAGGTCAGTAACAACCCACCTGTTACACCTCGGCAGACTCTCATACAGGACTCCTTGGTGTCAAATCTGTTCTCATTTCCCTGGCAGCCACCGTAGTTGAAGCGGAAACAGTCCTCTTTGACAGGGTTGTAGTACCATTTAGTGATACTGTCTCTGCAGTTTCCTGTGTCAGGATGCTCTGTGCAGCGCACTGTGAACAACAATAAATTACATTTTAAGTAGTAGCATATTAGACAGATGATAAGAGGATGTTACACTTATAACACAGTGTAAGTAACAAACACCATCATGCCCAAAGGTTTAGAAAACACAAATCTATAAGAACAGCAAATAAAAATTCAAATCACCTTTTTGTTCATCCACTGGAATCTGCAGCAGAATCCGAAACTTGTTATTCACTGATAGACACAAAGGACATAATTCAAGTTAGCATGTCTCTCAAGGAAACATTTTATCAGTATCGTATAATTGCTGCATATATAATTCCATGAGCCTCTATGAAAATGAAGCCTAGTTTGCATAGTCGCTGCTTACAGTCCTCGCATTTCTGCTCATCTGATCCATCGCTACATTGCGGGGTTGAATCGCACTCCAGGCCTGGATCCAAACAGCAACCATTCGCACAGGTGAATTGCTCCGCGGTACATGGACCATTACATTGTTCACCTGCACACAAACACAGAAGAAAATATCACTTGTACTGTACTGCTGCGTTAATTAGGCAGTAGGATGTTTGGTTTCAAATAGCAGGAAAACAACACAACCAGTTTCATTTTTTACATTTCTACTTGTTCAAATGATTGAAAAAAATATCTAATGTTTGATGGAGTAGAAGAAATTGTGTCAGATGATCAAATACACAATATTTCTATCACTAATTAGCAGTATTTACATACCTGGTGTTGGAATTGGCAAACCTCTACCAGTACCCTTTTTTTCTGAAAGAAAAAAACAACAAAATACTATTTAATAATTTGTTAAAAATGAGCAGGTTAACTCATTGTTACCAGTCAACCAGTGGGGACATTCAGTGTGACACTGGCTTAGCAGACAGAAGACATAGTTGAGAATATAACCCTGCATAAACCACACTGTTCAGTTCTTGTACACATTAAACAAACAGGATATAATGTGTTTATTAGTGGGTTTTGAGGTGCTGGTAGGAGGATGTTACCTTCAGACAGAGCCAGGCTAGCTGTGCTAAGTTAAAGCTAACTATCCTGGCTGTCTCTCACCAAGAAAGTGAATAAGTGTATTTCCCCAAAATATTAAACTATTCCGTCAATTGATGGTCATTTCTAATGTTGTAATTCCACCTATTTCAGCTACTGTTGCACTGGACACTGTTATGTTTGCTCTGAATAAAAGTGTTAAATGATTGCCGACAACATAGAAGCCAAGATGAGCACCATGGAAGACAAAACAACACAAACTGTAGCCTGCACCAATTCTCACAATGCCTATCTCTGTTTTCAACAAACAGGAACTTGCACAAACAGAAATGTCTGAAAGGTGCTATATTTGGAAATATGGCCTTTGTGTTCCTGCTCTTCTCTCTGTAGTTTATTGAATTGCTTTGGGATGTTTATCGCCCTGGGATGGTTAACCACACCTATCATCATAGTGTGTGCCAGCCTATTGATGTGCATGATGCATGAGTGGGTTTTCCATTTTTACAAACATTCTGACCTGATGAAGATCCAAGTAGGATCAAAATGCTGTCCAAATTAAATTTTGCGGATTGGATTAAGGGCATGTGTCGTAGTATGACGTCTGTAGTATACTACAGTCATTGTGTTGAGGTCATTGCTCACATTCTGTGGTGAAATTATTGCTCACATTTTGTTCAAGGAGAAGGCCTCATTTTGAAAACATACATATATTCACGCTGCAAAAGACATCATAGAAAAGTGAAGTATAAAAGCACAGAGCACAGATACCTCTGCCATAACAGGCGTTGGTGCACTCATCCTTGTTTACATAGTTGTTGAGATTTTCCTTGCAGCCCCCAAACGTAAACTGCTCACACTTCTCTGAGGCTGCGTTGTAATGCCAGCGAGGGAAAGAACCGCGACACGGCCCAATCTTCATTGGAGCCATACAGTGGTCTGGTGGGACACAGAATTGAGGGTTATGTTTGACTCACAATTAATAATAGTTGCTTTGCTTTTTCATACTTCATGGAAATCTAAAAACCCTATTTTTATATTTCTAGGTTGATAGTGTAAATGTATCAGTACAAAACAAGAGGAAATTAAAATTATATTTATTTGTGACTTCAAGAGAAGGAGAAGCTATTTCTTGTTTTATACACACACACAAAGTTGTATTTCCATCACTTCAGAGGACATCACATTGACTTACATTCATTTCCTGGAGACTTACCCTAACCTTAACCATAACCACAACATGCCTAACCTTAAGGGGACTTGTTTTTTGTCCCCACAACATGAGTACACCTGGACTGACCACACAGGCACACACACGTCCACCATTGTGAGAATTTTTTGAAAGTTTGAGGGTTAATGATTTAACCCCACCCCCCACAGTGTCATGATTTGGTTAGTGATGCAACAAAAACTGTTCAGTGAAATAAGAAATAGCAAACTCTTATCTAAGCTTACTAAAGGCAAAATCTACAGACAGGGGAAAAACCTGAAACAGATCATATGCAGGTACTTCTGTGCACCAGGGCTCACTGAATGGTTTGGTGATTATGAAAAGTCACCAGATATCAACCCAGTTGAACACACAATGGCCCCACCACCATCTCCATAAAAGCAAATGATGTAACATAAACTTTCATCTTCAAATCTATTTCATTTTGGGTGTGACTGTCTCTGATGCTACTGTATATGACATTTTGTTATGCCTGGCAATGTATGTTTTTCTTTCTATCTGCTGTACTCAGGTCTGTCTTTCAAAAGAGATCTTGATCTTAATGAGATTACCTGATTAAATTAAGGTTATACAGTATATAAAAATGTGGGGATATAGTGTTCATCCCTCAAATAGAGTTCCACAGACTTGGAAAGGAGCACTGAAGCTCTTCTGGAGGCTTGTGGTGGTCTGACTCCATACTAATACACGTCATGTCGGTTTTTCCCATGATTTGTCACCCATCTGTAGTTATATATGAACAGCACACTTCTTTTGAAGTAATCACTCCAAATACATGAAAATACTCACTGTTCATCGGATGACCTCATGAGAAACTTAACAATGCAACACTTGTTGTTTCAAACCCATAAACCAGTTCGACTAACCATTAATTGTTCTGTCTCACATCTGATAGCAGATCTGACGTGATTTTCTTTTGTCATTTCTCCTATTTTTGGTGTCTTTGTCGTGAGAAACAGACACTTAATTACGTAGTAAGTTATCATGTTTACTGTAGCAAAACTAAGAAAAGGAAGTAGCCTGTTTTGGCAGACAGTGAGGTTAGAGAGGCGCTGCAATTTGTCTGCCTGTGGTTGATGATACACAATATAAATGTGCACATGTAAATTACAACATTTAGAAATATTACATTACAAAGAAGTGCCCTGACTGCACAATTATCTCAAGAATTGAAAGCTACACTGCCATTACCAAGTTCTTATTATCTGATTGACATTCATGACCGAGTTGGATTGTTATTCAATCCATTCATTATTGTGTTGCAAATCTGCTGTATTGACATGTAGAGTCACTGCCATGCCCATGCATATTACACTCAAGCACATTCCTAACACTATCCAGGACACAATGTTAATGGGTAACTCAACCAATGAATGGTTAAAAGTCTTTTCCTGTCCTTCAGTCTACAAATCTACCAATAACATATAAACAGAGCCATAAGAAAAAGTACTATTATAGGACAGAACTTTAAGACTTTTAATCAATGCTGAAGAAGATCTCGATTGTGACTGGAGTCATCTTGATTGTGTAACCTAAGCTGGAACCAGACAGACAGGTTTTGTTGAGTCGGGGGTGGAGAGAGTGGGTTGGTTGACGCAGTGGAGCAATAAAAGCCACACCAACTGCAATTCTCACTTCAATTTCTAAAGAAACTTCAAACATAAAGGTGGAGTGCCAAGAGACCATCACTGCAGCTTTCTGTGTTGTGTTTCAAGGGAGGCGACCTGGATATTTGACATGACACCAGGGTTAACAAATCACTTTCCTATGACAAAAAAACCCCAACTTGTTCCTTATTTCAGTTTTTGCCACAAACTGTTTTCCCCTTGCAAAAGCAGAAACCGCTCTAATCTTCTTTTATCTGTCTATCTTCTGCTGTGCCGTCATTCAGTCAACAGGAATTAGGTGAACAAGCCATGACAGGTTTGATCACACAACTTAGAATGGGAAGGCTCACTCCTGTGACAAATGCAAAACAGCAGTGGAGCCACCACTGAGTTGAGTTCCTCGGAAACCTATACGTTTAGGTTGACTTAAGACATGAAGAAACACATCTTGGTTAGAAAATTATATTTCCAGATTGAGCTCTTCTTGTGCAAAGCAAAAACAATAGGTCATTAATATGAATAAAAGGGAAGGATTGAGAGTCAATTAAAAAAATTAATGGTGAATAAGTCAAAAGAAATGTCAACAAATACAGCAGACATGTGAGTCATGTTTGGCTGAAACTCAACCTTAACTATTGAGTCTACAGCGGATAACTGGTTGCATGTTTTGTATGCATTCAAATTTCAGCAGCACCAGACAGATGGTTTGTGTACATTAATATGTTCAGATCATGTTGAGGTCTTAAGTCGTGTAATTTTTGGTTAAGATTCTCAATTTTCACTGTAGGATACGGTCTAGATACTCACGCTCCGACTCCTCAGGGGTAAGGACCAGGACTGTGACCTTGGTTGAGTCCGACTGGCCGATGGTGTCTGTGACAGTCAGCTGGAACTTGTACATCCCAGATGTCAGATTGGACACGATAATCTGGTCTTCAAAATTTGTACTCTACAAGACAAAGAAAGACAAACAGCAAATATGACTCTCTGTGACATGCACAAATAAATAACATTATCATGGACATTTAAAAATACACACAGACACAGGATCACAAATAATTCTGCCCTTATTTTTGGATGCTGATTGAAATAATTTAGCAAGGACAGCTTTGCATTACAGTCTCTTTACTCACCTCAATGACAGCAAATGGATAATCAGTAAGCATTTTCCACTGGTAGGACGCAATCCCCTTGTCATCTTTGCTTGAGATGCCGTTCAGCGTCAGGCTGTCCTGAGGTTGGACAACCCGGTCCAGGCCTCCATTGGCCACCGGTGGATGGTCATCTTCATCTGTATTGACACCACAAGATCAGTTTATACATATCTACAGCACTTTGCAGCAGCTTCCGTGGAGACAAATATAGATGCAACACCTGTAGAGGCCCAAATAATCTGAGATAGAAACAGAAACCTTAGACTACACCAGGGGCCATAATGGTTATGGCGTGTGTGAACATGTTGAGGTGAAGGCCTCTGCCCTAAATCTGTTGCCTCACATACCCTGAGAAGTAGTGAAAGAAATGATTTAAGTTGACTCACAATGTTGAGGGAATAGTGGATTCCCATTATTAATGAGTAAATGACCCCAAAACATTTGATTAAGTGATATGTGACATGCATATAGCGTTAAATCAAGAGTGAAACTAGACTGCAATTTTACTCTTCAGGAATGAAATAGACCAAGAATCATATTTACTGTGAATTTCTCAGATAAAGTTCTACAAAAGCAATATCGTGATAATACAGATAAGTCCTTCATGAAAATCTTTTTTAAAAGGGTGCCCGAACTGTGATGTGTGTGTTTGAGATATTAACTATTAGGATCTGCTGGTATGCATATAAATATTTAAGAAAATAAAAGTGTGACAAGAGTTCTGGTCTTACTTGGGGGGATATCCACATCCAGGTAATTCTTATAAACGGAGTCCAGGATGTAATTGACGTATCCCTTCTTCCTGACAAAGCGGCAGGCGTATTTCTTTTTGTACAGACAATCGAATAGAAAGCAGGATTTGATGGAGCCCTCCTCTTCCCCTCTCTCCATGAAGGCGACATTGCACTTCGGCTCTTTGCAGCAGGAGACCACGCAGTCCCTGGATCGGTCCAACTTCGGGGACGAAATAAACGTCGCTCCGTCTTTCACAGACTCGTCGGCATCGAGGACAAAATCCTCTCTAACGTTCTTAAACTGGGCCAAACATTCCTCACCTGTCGTCTGGCCAGCTCCGGAGTGTACACATAACACCAGGAACAGGAGCGCTCCTAATGAATTCATTATAATTTAAAGTCCTGTAAAGATTTCCACACAAACAAAGAAAAAAAAAACCCGAAATCCTGGTCACCTTAAGACAGTGACGTCAGTGGGAAATAAAAATAATACTTAATAGTTCAAAACGTCTTCAATTAGTGTTTAGGCCGCAAAAGGGCCAAAAACACACTCCGCTTCTGCTCGTAAATCAACTTTCGAGAGATTGATGTGAAACCAGCTTCGCACTTTCTTATAAGCAGCCAGGGAAAAAAAAGTTCAAACCTTCCTCAAATGTTTCCCGGTTAGATCTGACCTCCTATAACTCTGAAACTCTCACGAGAGAGTTCTTCGTTTGATGTCGACAGAAACCTGTGCAATGGTTCAACCACATTGCCCAGGTGAGTCACCTGAAAGATACAGGAAGTGAAATTCCACTCCTGACATGCCACTCCCTTCTGGGGGCTCCAAACAAACAAGCACTGCTCGAGTGTCTAAATGTGAAGCATCGTTATCACATGCAACAATTTCATAGTTTGACGAGTTAATAGATTTGACTTTATTTTTTATTTTTATAGCATTTATCATCTTTTCACTGACCCAGTGACTAGTGAGCAACACATACTTATTATTTTTAGGAAAGTTCATATGAGGTTTATCATTATTACATGAATTCGTTCAAAATCAGGACAATTTTAAGCTATTTAGAGACTGGACTGAAGGTTATTTACCAACTTCTACAGAGAACAATTCTCCTGATTTTGTAATAATAGCAATACTACTAATAAAAATTATACAAATCATTATTTTCCTCAAACAAGTCCAGAAGAAATTTTATAAATATGAATACAAAAATCATACAGCTACTGGAGGATAATGGAAATGTTTTTCCCAATAGGATAGGATTTTAAAAAACAAAAACAAAACTGTTTACAAATAAGCTTGATAAATTTGGTTTAGTACCACAACAAAATAAAATTAATTTGGTAATTCTTACTTGAAACTTATAATATGGAACAAAGTTAATGTCATTTACCTTTTCAAAGATGTCAAAATTGCATTTATCTTTCTCATACAAACATATTTCGTCACATGTGTGGGAGTTGTGGACTTCATCTTTCAGATTCAGATGCTACCCAGCATGTTTATCTTTAATCCAGAAGGTGGCAGTATGATCCCACTTACAGCTGAGGGAGTTTACAGAAGGGAGTTAATGATTCTTAAAGTATTGTAAAACATGTTTTATGGGAAATTATTTCTTACACATAATACGTAACATGGCATTTAAACTCAAAGGTCCCTCAATTCTCTTTTTATAATAGTAATGATACTGAGCTCTTTCATACACTGAGTCACCCAATTACGGTACGTTATGAGTCATGAAACCACACATGCACCTGAGACTGGGGAGAAACAGGAAGCAGTCGCTCAGTTGTTGAAAGGTAGATTAATTAATTTCATGTTTACACTGAATCATGATTCTGGCAAAATTAAGCAAGAGAATAATTGGCTTTTGCAAAAACTATGGTAATATCCATAAGTCTGAAGCTACCTGACAATCTTGATGATCTCATCGTCACGCAATGAAAATAAAACAGTAGAGGTCAGGATTTACCCATTCTGCCTTCCTCTCCACCCACCTATAAAGAGTCACTGGGGCAGGTCTGAGGTGATAAGGCCCAGCACATGACTCCCCCCCTTTTTTTTAGACAACCCGGTGGTGCAGAACCAAGTAGCAAAAGATGAGATGAATGAATTTGTTTGCCTGGAAAGGTGAGCTGCTGGAGGCCACTCAATAATTCAGTGTTTGTAACAGACGGTGCATCACTGGGTGAACACACGCAGCAGCTATAGCTGATTGATAGTCCCTGCCAAAACAAAAAACTGAACCCCATTATTCATATTGTAATAGGATCTGTGGAAACTCTGCAGCCTGTTGTCTCTGTTGTCTCAGCTGTAATAATTTGGCACTGGGATGTACCACTATGAATTTTTGACCTTGGATGATTTGCTACTGTTGATATTTGACTTTGCAAACATTAAATAGTTTCAAGACTTTTATTGACATTTGACTTCTAAACAACCATAAATAGTGCTTTCCTATCCATTCATTATTTATGGTAACTGAGGATGCCAATTTGACTTCAAGGCTTATTAAACGTACACCTGATAATGCCTGGTATAAAGGACAGGGCAGGTATCACACTAGAGGAACCCTGGCTCACCTGTCAGGGGGACTCAGCTATTGTTGGAAGTGTTTGTGAACACAAGAGCCCTTAGCACGTCAAACCCTTTTGAATTTGTGAGCAGATAAATACTTTAGACACTCTTACTGAGTGAATAATAAATGCTGTGTTGGTATGTAGATGACTACAAATGAGATAAGATAACAAAAACCCATCTGTAGTAAGATTTTACATTTTTGTAATGTCAACAGTGCCATGTTGCCATAGCTTTAGTAATAATCCTCACTCGATTGCTATTATCGCCCTTTCACCCCAGCTTTTATTGCAGTAATTGACCTATGCTCTCCCATCTGCTATCACACAGAAGAAGAGAGCAAACAGCAAGCACACACCCTATAACGTCCATGTGCGCACACACACAAATGCTTTCACAAGCACACATACAGAGGCACACAGAGGCGTATCTCATTACCATCCTCCTGATGGTGCAAGCAGTGGGTGTTGCAAGAGGAGGAGGGAAGGAGAGCAAGACAGTGAGCTTTGGGGAGAGGGAGAGAGAGAGAGAGAGAGAGAGAGAGAGAGAGAGAGAGAGAGGACGAGGACAGGCAGAGAACCAGAGTCATCATTATAGAGAGGGAGAGCACAAACACTCAACAAGATAACAGGAGATCTGCGTGGGAACAGCAGCCCACTGGAAACCAGAAGCAGAGATAGAGACAGAAAAGACATGTACAGAACGAACGTGTGAGAACCTGTGTTTGTCTGTGTTTGTGTGAGAGAGAGAGAGAGAAAGAGAGAGAGAGAGCTCAGTGTGTTTCCACGGTTCTCCTGAGGGCCGTGGCAGCCATGGCGTCAGAGCCAAGCACCCAGTCCAGGGTGATGTTCCAGGCGACGGACAAAACAGAGGAGCCGGCGCACCGCAAGCTGGGGAAGCTGACAGTCAAATACAACCGTAAGGACCTGCAGAGGAGGCTGGATATCGAGGAGTGGATCGATGGGCAGCTGCACTTGCTGTTTGATTGTGAGGTAGGGTAGGGTTGGCTCACACACAGACACACACTGTGTTGGCTGTTTGAGGAGGTGAGGAAAGGGAGCGAGGGAGGCACTGAACTGCTCATAGGTGCCTGTGGTGGGCTATCCATGATGTATAAGAGGGGGGAGACAAGTGGCTTTGCTTCATGGCTGCCATTTTTGGCACACAAGCCCTCATGTGTCATCAAACCAACTGCATCTATCAGCTGTTTGGTGTGCACCGTGGTCTTCAACCATGGTGATAAGACTATTTTCCATAACATGATGTGTAATTGAAGTCATTAAGAAGAATTTATAAGCGTGTTGCAACCCCGACAACACAACACCTCTATCTCATTAAACATATGGTCGCCATATGGTAACATTTATAATTGAGGCATTTAGAAGATGGTTTTACACAGTGTGAATTTGAGGAGCTTAGATTCTATGATCAGCAACAACCAGTACAGAAGAAGAGGAAAGTAAATTCATGTGACTTCATGTGTGATAAAGTAATTATCAGTAAGTCATATGAATAAATGGTAAGGGCAGGGTTAAAGAAGATATTTTTTATTTTTAAATGTTCTATATTGTTGCAGTTTTTATATCTTTGCTATCATGATGGTGATTATGTCATCATTTTAGCATCTCTGTCTCTTTGCAGACATGTTCTTGTGAGCACAATGACTCATGATGACTCTAACTGTGCATGATATTAACTTATATATAGAGGATGATTAACAGTGATGGTAATTAGATATTAGAAAACCCAGGCAAAAACATCTGCACTTTAAGATATGGGGTTCATTTTAACACAGTGTATGTCTGTAGACAGGAGTTATAAAATGGAAATGTGTGCTCATTATTTCCATTGTGTACCTAATTAATGGCCTCATTGCATAGATGATTATGTTTAATATGTACCAGGAATTACGGCACACAAGACACACACACAAACATAACCTTCAGAACTCCGCTCCTGTATGGTGGGATACAATCCAATTATGTCACAGGCTCCATATTGATTTCCTTGGCATTCTCCGAGGGGAAACCATGGCAACAGATGTCTCATCGCCCACGAGGCAGCTTGGAATCAGGGGTGTCTGTTCAGGAGCATGGGCATCCCAATGATGATGCAGATCAGGTGACAACATTGCCTCCGTTTCATGCCGGAGAAGGTAGAGACAAAGTGTTTCTCATTTAATTTTCTAACCACACAGAGACCATTGGCTGTAGATGGCCTGTAGCCACCCTTACATCTCTGTCTGGCATCTCCTTACACTGCCAAGCAGCCCTTTGTATATGGCATATACTAATGCTGGAGACCATGACCGTGCAAATCAGGTGATAGACAACTAGCAGTTATCTCTGCTCACCTTTTTCTAAACCAGTAGATGGTGCGAGCAGGATCTGGTTTCATTTTAAAACAATTTAGTCACCGCTGAGTGCTAGGGATTTTCATTATTGTGCTATTGTTTTCCTCATCACAATACTTATTTCATGAGCTTCATTGCATCTACACCCTAAGCCTCCTTCCCTGTGGTAATATATGGTAATATGCCTGTGAAGCTGAGGGTGGAATAAATCACATTACAGAAAACCAGGACATCCGGATAACAAAAACAGATCTCAAGTCTTTCTCTGTCTACTCTTTTGATCTTGTCCCAGAAACATACAATTATTTCACATTTGCAGTACATAGGACTTTCATATTCCGGTTCTAATATAGTTTAACATTAGGATTAACATGCAGAACATGTGCAGCGCAGATAGTGGATTTGCATGTTTCCCCAGATAGCTGAAGGATGGGTTCTCAGTGTGATTGATGAGATGACAAGAGATAACAACAACAATAGTCATGATAACACCCGTCATCATGCACAGAAGCTATCTGAGGTACCTTTTCTGTGCTTTTTTCCTAAGGATAGCTAGCTAGTCTGCGTCCATTGCTTTATGAAAATGACGGCTTTACTATCTAGTTGTGATAGACTGGATATTTGCAAAAGCCACTTCTGTGGAATTAGGCATGGCCTGTCCATGTACACTGGCCAGTGTAATGAATTTTGCATGGGCTCAAGAGAAGGTTACTCTGTTGGTTCTCCGAGTCTTCTGCGTGGAAGCATTTACCATCAGTCCCCTGTGTCGCCACCTGAATTATTTAGTTGCATCTCTAATTCATACAAGTGCTGCCTTGGTCTGGAGTGGCCACCTCCTTAGCAAACTTCACACCTTTTGAGGTATGATAAATTAAAAAAAAAGATGTGAAAAACAGTTGATAGACTTGAAAATGGTGAGCAACATTCAGGCCTGTGTGTGTAGAGCGCAGATCAATGTTTTCCAGAGTGGTTTTGTCAATGACCACCAGTTTAATTGAAATACATAGACTACAGGATATTAACTGACAGAAGGTTACAATAGCTTCAGATTAGTTGTGGGCTCAGACTAATAACATAACTCTTTCCTAAATTTTAGCCTGTTCTTGTATAATTAGACAATTACATCTGGATATCGATACACTCTATTGGCCTTCTTTAAACTTTAGTTAATGAATATTTTGATCTGCAGGCAGTTGTGCCTCTAACAGGAAAAGGGAAGGGTCTGATAAGTTTAACACACACTGGCATCTTCTCAAAACAGCTAGATTTCCTGGGCATGGTTTCCTTATCAGTCAAAACACAGCGTGGGTAATGGAACCGCACTGTGTTTAATGTTTTATTTCACTGTTCACTAACTAAACCTGCTTTAAATAGTAACAGATAAAAAAGGCTAACTGTTAGCTGCCTCACTACACCCGTGATACAGTGTTGGACAGACACCCTGAGGAAGGGATGAGAAATAAGTTGACTGCTGGGGATCATGACTATACACAGCAAATTTTCTGTCTGGTTTTCAATATACCTGCCATGAACTAAAATATTGATTTTGACCTGATGGTGACCTGGCTCTAGATGGAAGGTCAAGGAATCATCAAAACCATCAAAAATGATTTACTATAGACCATGAATATCAATACTTAATTTCATGGCTTTCTTGCATACATGAAAATGTTGAATGGACTGACAGACTGACTGATATTCCATTTTTAGACATATATAATACACATATAGTAAAATAAATCCTAAAATTACTAAAAGTGCTTTGAAAAAAAATCACACATCACAGTGCAATTAAGATGAGGAATTACAAATACTTGTGAGAAATATACATATACATAAAATATAAATAGTCTTTCACATAACAGCACATTTTGAAAAGACACTTACATGATCATGCTGCTACTTTGAACTTTGAGTTCTTACCTCTAAGGAGTTCTAACGGCAAAAAACAGGTCTGATTATGAGAAAATAATGAATTATTCTGAATTATAAATTCTAGCGGAGGTCATCTTCTCTTGACAAAACTCAACTGCTTATTTAGACTGCATCTACACTGCCGTCTGAAGCTGCAATCCACTGAGAACCACTTTAATATTCATGAATTCCAATATTAGTGCCAACATTCATTTTAGCTTCTATTGCTTTTAACTTCAAAAAGTGCTGCTGAAGACATTTCTGCCCAGAGGCCTCATTAAAATGCTATTTTCCTTTGACAATGAAGGTAACTCTGAAGCTGAAAATTGTGACTAAATGAACATGAAATACTGAGAAGTTAATGGAAAGGTCATACAGCACTTCCTCATGACAAATGCACATGTCCTCTCACTATTCAATGGTGGTTTGCTGCAATCACAGGCAGACAGAAAAGGTTTGAGATCAGTACAATTAAAGTTTTGAATTGTTCCTTGTTCTATAGTCACAGCTGACGTAGCACATATATAGGTTTCATTTCACATCCATCCTTCACTAACTGTACATGGAACTCTAGCTGGCCAATCACAGTTTCATGCAATTAATGGAGGATAAATAAACAGTCCTCATTCAATAGTAATAAGAGCTACTAGGCTCAGCCAAAGCTAACATGATGCTGCAGCAATCAGAGCGGTTGTTATTGAAATTTACCGCTGAATGCCAAGAGGGTGAAGAGAATACACATCATTTGGCAACAGAAACAGAGGTATATTTATCACTAAATTTTATTACAATAGCGTGCTGTAGCTTCATATTAGCTTCAGGTTTTTGCAGAGAACGGTACATGACAATCTTAAGTTAGAATGGATTACTACTAATAAAAGTACTTGGACTAACCCAGTCAAAAATGAAAATCACAACCAAAAAAGTCCATCCGCAGCCTAACACAGATCCAGTAATGCAAAGTCCACATAACACAGAAATGAACAGCATGGACCGAAAAAGCAATGTTAATGCAGACATCAGCAAAATGCACAGGGATCCAAACTGGCAGCATGTATCAATTAGAGGGGGCACAGGGGACTCAGAAGGTGGGCCCATCTATTCCGCCACTCAGCACTTCCACATTGATTAGCTCTCTCCTCATCCAGAAAACTGTGTGAGCCCCATCCTCACCAGCCATGGAAACTCCCCAACCGGAAAATATTCCTCTTAAAAAGAGGCCCCACTTGTCAAATATGAGTGTACACCTGCTGACTCCAGATATCTCAGTGTTCAGGATTCCTCCAGTAAGCACTCCTCCTTCCTCTGAAATTGGAGCTGAAAGCCATGGAAAAGAGCTTGTGATATGAACTGATTACTTTGCTATATTTACTTTTTATAACTGGAAAATCTGTGCCATGTTTTACAGTCTTTAGATGACGTTGGCATTAATCATTCGATGTGCTGCCAGAAACGGTTTAGTTAATGCTACCATTTAAAAACAAAAAGGGTTTGTACGGATTTAAACAATGAAGAGTTAACTGTATTTGTGTTTCAAGTACACAGTGTTGGAAAACCTTTCTCAGAAGCTGAGATGAACTTATTCTTTAGAAAACATTTAAAGTGGAATAATCTCTGAGTAATGGCTTAGTTAAATGCCAGCTGGGTAAACCATCCATAACATCAGCTTGTGGCATGTGGCAAGTGTGGCCCCCTGGAGCATTGTTTCCTTCATGCCTCACTACTCTTCAGCTTCGCTCATTATCAATCATATCACTGTCATATCAGCAAGAAAACGACAGTGTTCAGTCTTTTTCTACTTTAAAACTCTATTAACTTGTTTTTCGTTTTTGGTGCTTTGACTGCTTGATCGTATGGTGTTAACATTTAAAAACTTAATACAAAGGCTTTCATACTACTGTGCTGCAATAAAATCCATACTATATTACATCATATCTTCTTTTCCATCTGAGTGACTCTGCTCAGTAGTGCGGAAAATCCTACCACTATGATGAAGGATTGGCAAGTAGCCCACATTATACATTGTTCACAAGAACTTTTGTACCATGCAGGGATACAAATGTATGATATACGGTGATACCTTCTTATTCCTATATTTTATTAAACCTTTATTTCTCTATGTTCTTACAGGAGGAAGATATCCCAGAGTTAGAGATTGACATAGATGAGCTCCTGGAGCTGTCAGATGAGGGGCAAAGAACCCGACTGCAGGTGAGTGTGTGTACAAAAACAATTACATTTTACACCATTCTCTATTTATTTGTTCAGACATTTATTTCAGTTCAGTTTTTTTTGCTTACTTCATGGAACTGGCACCTAAAACTGCAGCTCTGCAAACAAAGGACAACCTGAGTCCCAGGAGTGCAACATTCAGGCCAAAGAATTTGAATGTTTTAACACTTTTCTTCCTACTCGACCTAGACACATGCCTGACTATTTGCTATGTGGGCTAAAAGCTTAACAAGCACTTGACCCTTGCTGGAATCCAGTGTTGCAATGTTTAAAGTAAAAAAAAGCAATATCCACTGTGGTAACTGCGTTTCTTTTCTCTTTTTCTTTTGTTAGGAGTTGTTGCAGGAATGTGGAAAGCCAAAAGAGGTGAGACATTAAAAAGTTCCATTACTTATGAGATATTACACGCAAGCTTAATAGAAATGAATGATTTTGCATTTTTACTATCTTCTCTGGTTTGTAAAAGTTGCATGCAGAAAAAAAATATCATGTCCATATTCTCTGTAGGATTTTATCAACGGGCTGCTCTACAGGATAAAGGGTCTACGCAAAATGTCAGGTCCCTTGAAGAAATAATAGGTCAACTAAAGAATTGAGACAATATGGAGCCTCTTATCTTCCGACTGCCTATGTGCTAACTGTTTGGATGCCTGTTCACATGTCAGTGGGACTTCTCTTCCTGGGTCAGCATCAGTCTAACACCAAGCAGTCGGGTCTTGAATGTTTTTTTTTTGTATTTCACTTTAATGTATGGACTGCTTTAACATTTTGTCTCCCCTAAACATACCAATAATGCACATGTGATAAAAGATGTACTGATTATTACTCAGACGGACTGTTTTTTTTTTTGTTGTTGATTTTTTTTTTTGTGTAAGACTGTACATTTTCGGTTGCATATTTATGTACATAAATATTTTTGTTCTAATAACAGTGTTGTAGGTCAAAATAAAACTGGACATTTTCAAGACAAGGGTGTTGATGTGTTTTAAAAGACTTACATCTGATTTCACACAAACAGCCAAGAAAGCAACTGAGTTTGGTATCATCTGGTATTATTCATTCCACACACATACAAACAAATATTGACATGTCTATTAAACCCATCAATTTACAGTACCGATTTAACTACCCCATTACCTCAACTGCCCTTTATTTCTGCTCTAATAAACTAATTTGCCTTTAAAGAACGATTATGTCCTACTGCCCAGAGACAACTGTGAGCCTTCGCTGTAGAACAGCAGTAAAGGATATCACTCCCTAAAAGCAAGGTCTTGTTTTCTAGTGTAAATTTTTCAACAGAGTGATGGAAACAAAGGAGACGATGACATGTCATGTCTAAGAGTAAACACAGTGAAATCAGCAGCAGGAAGGTCCATTAAGTATTCGTCCATTATCCCCTTCCATTTCCTGTCTGTGGTCCGTGTATGACGTGGCCAGAAAAAAGGCAAACACAGTAACGGTATCCATACAAACCTTAATGGAATAAGCCCCCGGAGGAGAGTGTAATTATGGTTTCTGCTCAGTTGGCTAGACAGTAATGCACACTGATGAAACTGCACTCTGGTCTTCTGTCTGTCATACACAAGGGGTCTTCTGGCTAAAGGCTCCATTATAGTAATTTGCTTGGTTCGCCCTCACTTCCACTCTTGCCTCTCTGACACAGACGCCATCTATCCTGTAAGACTACACTTCTGACAAGGCCTGCCGGACTGCGACATTTTTATGTTGAGTCGTGATATCTGTGATTTTTAAAAAAAAAAAAAGACTTCAGAGTTAAAAATATAACTTAAAAAATATCCTACACTCACTAAAAGATGTGACACAGTGGCTAACGCTAGTGCATCCAGTTATAATGAAATTACACGCAAGGACAAGAAAGGCAATATTCATGTCAGACTCGCAGCCAAACATAGATTACAAGAGTGACTGCAGTGGCTGCCAAAAGAAAACAAAGCCATCAGTAATCCTTTTATACTGACTCCTCTACTTCGTCAGTCCAGAGCTGACAGTAGACTGGGATCGTACATCATCCCAGATGAGCTTGTGATGCGTCTGCTTTCTGTATGTGTTGTCAAAATTGAAAAATAATCAAATGACGAGAAGTGGAAAGTGCATCTAAGATGAGGCTTTGTTGCTTTTTGGGAAATAGGACAAGTGACACAAAAAAACACTTCAAGCTTCTTATTCAGTTGGACGGTTGCAAACAGAAGCTGTCTTGCAGCCTCTGCTAAATGTACATACCTCTATTTTTTGTACATTAAAGAAAAATAAGAACTATCTTTCACATATCATACATATTGTACTACATTTACATTAAGGTTTATGTCTATGTCTAGTCTTTGCTCTGCCATAAATGTTAACCATTGTTTCTTAATTTCATCATCTTGATCAGTATTTGCAGTTACAGAAAACAGATGCTCTTCATGTGAGTGATTGGATAAGATAAGTTACCGGTTAAAATAAGGGTTCTGGCTTGCTTTGAAGAGGAAGTAGCATTACTGTGACACTGTTTTATTAACAATAAGTGGGTCGCTTCAGGCTAAAGCACTATTTTAACAGTGATGACTGACCACAACCTGATAAGGCTGACAGCAGACAACAGCAGAGTCTCACTATCATGTCTTCCTCTTCTTCTTTGGCGCAGTGTAGTTAGTGGTGCGATGCTCCATCCTGTCATATTTATCATGGCCTTCCCTGGGGAGATAATGGAGTGTGGATTGATAATTCATCACACTAAATACTTTATATTCATGCTGCTTAACAGTTTGGCAGCAGCTTGCTTGTAATTTATCTGGGTCATGGTATGCATTCCAAATCACATGCATCTTTATTGGGCATCAGAGCAAAGACTTCCATGCAAAGCTCTTCTGTGAGTGGAAAACCAGAATCGCAGGTGTTATTATGTGTCGTGCTACCTGAAGCAGCGGTTGCAGTACAGGTCTCCATCACAGGTGTGACAGCGAAGGGTGGCGTCTTGGTTACAGATGCAGCACCATGGAAGTTCATCCTCATCACTGTCTGATGGCTGATTTGCGACAGCCGCTGGGGGAATCCTACTCTTGGCTGCTGGAGTCTTTCAAACACATCAGATAAACAGCGTATTATACTTTATTCTGTCTTATAACTTATTTTTTAAAAAATCCAATTTAATTTTTGACTATTGTTTAGTACCAGTTTCTTGGAGGTTTTTTTCTTTTCCGTGTTCCTGGGTCCACTCTGTTCTAAAGGTATGTTGTAGCCACTGGCCTCATCCAGCGCAGCTTCTTCTGAGAGCTACATCATAACAGATACAGACACTTAAGCAAAAAGTCTTTAATTGATATTACAAATTATTAAAATGACAAAATAGCAGCCCCTTGTGGTAACCTTAAGTAGTCTCAAGATCATTTTTGCATGTGTTAAATGCACTTAAAAACAAATGTATTATGTAAGATGCGCTATCATCTACAGTGAGGAGTTTATTTAACCATAAATCCCGGACCTGTTTTAACACCCTCCTCACAGCTTCTTCCTCTGTCTCTTCATCACTGTCGGGATGCTTGAAGTCCTCCATAGTAACTAAAAGTGACATAAAAAGCAAAGATAGGTTTCTAACACACTAAGGCATTAATATTTCTGTTAAGACCACTTTTTTTTATTTTACATTGAGTAGAAATCATCTTATCATATTTTATGACATTTCGATGTAAACATATGGACCTAGTTAAGTAAGTGGAACACAAAGATCTTTATCTTCATACTGTAGTAATGTGTAAAACACAGATTTTACGCATAAAGCATCAAGTATAACTGAAATGTGTGCCACCTTTGTCTGGGTCCTGCCCTTTCAGCTCCGCCAGCCTCTTTGCCATATGGAGGATCTGATCTTGGGAGAGGTGCTCCTTCCTCAGCTCCTCCATTGCCTCGTCAAGGAGACGGGCCTTCTCAGCCTCAAGCTGCTTACTTGCATTCTGGTTCTCCTCCAAATTCTCCTCCAAAGTCCCCTCCTCCCCTTTGTTGAGATCATTCATACGACCATCTACACCTGCAGAGGAAATTACAGGTTTGAGCATATTTGGGAGATTCACATAATCACTAAATATGGTGAGTTTTTGATGTCCGAATCTGGCCATAACATAATCTTTAATTACATTGTGATGACTGCACATAACTATGACATTACTGTGTCATTGATTATTAATTGAATGTAGATGAAATCAATGAGAGGAGTAATATCTTACTGCATTCAGGATTTGATTGCTGGTTGTCTATGGCAACTTCTTCTGTCATCTGGGTTATCAGATCATTGGCTTGTTCAGTCTGAGTCCTGTTATCTGGAGGCTGGTGCACCTGTTTAGATGAACACAATAAGCAAATTTACTTGTAAGTAATTTTAAAATGTAGCAAATTTATCATGCATTTCCTTCTAATTACGTTGTGAAGCAGCCGCACTGTTAGGCTGAAGACATGACAAACAAGTTAGCAGGGTGATTGGCTCACAGGTGGAGGAGCTTGTGAAGGTGGGGGTTGACCCCTTAAAGCTGCCAGACGGTCCTCCATCTCCCCTGCAGAAGGCACTGGCCGGCTGGGAGCTTTTAGAGCAGCAAGACGAGACTCAATCTCTTTCTCAGATGGGATAGACTCTGTAAAAGAGATAAAAATTTACAACATTTGTAAGAATTTGTTACAATTTGTAAGATCAAACTGTTAGCTGCCAAAAATATAATGACATTACTTGGTGTAGTGTCCTCTTTCAACTTTTGAAGCCTTTCAGCAATAGCTTGATCTTCCTTACTCAGGCCTTTGGCTGGGAGAAGACCTGCTTTGGCATTTCTGCTGCTTCCCTGTGCAAGAGGCTGCATCGCCTGCCCTTGTTGTTTGGCCTCAAGAGCAGCGACCCGCCTGTGGAACAAGGCATAAACTTTTTGATATCATGAAACTGCTGTGTGTGCGTGTGTGTATGAGACAAAGTGTCACATTTACAAATGTGATCATATACTGACTTTTTGTAATTTTCAGGAGGGGACCATCTTCCACCACTGTTAGGAGGACCCCCACTTAAAACACAGAAATGTAAGACAGGTAAGACACTTTCATGTTAATAAATGTTAAGAAATAGTGACAGTCAGATTAACTTCCTCTGCATGGTTTGAATTTTTACCTTGTCAGATTATCATGACACTGCTTGCAGACCTTCTGATGGGTGTTGCCACAGCGAGGCACCACAGCACTGAAAGTCAGACAGCTGGAGCAGAAGGAGCGGCCGCAGTTCTTACAACCCAGCTGTGAGCACATTTACAACGCAAATCACATCATTTATTATCCGTAAAACGTTGGAATGTTTCACATATGTAGTGAATAGTGTCAGCAACGTCTTACCTCCTTCTTGAAGAGGCTGAACTTTGATGCACAACAGTAACAACGGTTGTCCATGACGACACGTGCCAAAAGTCATGAGACACACTATTATAATTTGCAATATTGCAACAGCGGGTAAATATGTAAAGGAAGCCCACTATATGAACAATAGTTTGGCAGCTAGCTACCTATTTCAACCTTTCAGCGTTGACACAATCCAAACAAGGAAACATCCCGGAAGATACGACGTGACGTCATTTTGCGTTTTCCTGTTTACGACTCCTCCAATCAGATTCCTCCATATTCTCTCGCGGTCCTCGTTCAAAAATACAGAAGCGTCAACGGTGAAGCTGTAATAAACCGAAAAAAAAGACACAAAGGAGGCGTGTGAGCGGTATGAAAAATACCATTCTGTTGACCCGTTGTTTTGTTTTTTAACATGTGGCTGGTTTATTTTGCTAATATTGTGAACAACGACAAAAAACGATCGAGCTTAAGCTAAAGTTGGCTAACGTTAGTTAGCGTGTTAGCTCACCACGTCATGCGCTCACTAAGTAATATAAATAACAATACTGTTTACACATACAGTAGTTTCTGGGTTAAATGTTGATATGTTAGGTAAGATGAAAACATTTTACCTCTTGGTTGTTTACAGCTATTAATTTAGCGTAACCTATTATCTTTGGCATATCAAATATTTAATCCTTGCACTGGTTACTTTCATATGTTTCAACTGGACTTTGTACCTTGCATTCAACCTCCAATGTTGCATCATTTAACGTTAGTTAGGTATTTATTACACGTGTCACATTTAAGTTTTGCTTTTGCCACCTTCATATATTTCATACACTTCATTTCAATGCACTTACTTGAGTCCATATTTCCTTTGTACAATTCAACATTTCAGTTTTATATCCCATTTTCAAACAATTATTATTCCATTCTGTAAATAGTTTGAATTTTAAATGTTTCATTTATGTTAGTACTACTTTATATTATTATTATTATTATAGTTGTTGTTATTATTATTATCACCACCTTACTCTTCTTACATTTTTACTTTGTGTTGTGTTTGTGGGAACAAACGCCAAGACTCATATTTGTATGCTTGTAACACATTCTGATACATTGGGATAGAAGTTATGTACTGTCATATTATTGTCCTTGCATCATATGACTGCAATGACTTGACTTCTAGTAAGTTTGTTCATTTAAGCACCAATCTAAGCCCTAAATAATAATGATAAAGTATATTTAGATGAAAGTGCATTATGTGGTGGTTTATAACTATTGTTAAACAACACTAGAAGATAAATGTATAAATTATTAAAGCACAAGCAAAGCTTTGTATGTCATCCCAAAGCGTTTCATTTTAATAATGATGTTACTTTATATCTCAGGGGAATACAATCTAAAACAACTTAGGGCTGCAACAAACTCTTATTTACAGTATCAATTAATCTGTCGATTATTTTCTTCATTAATTGATTACTTGTTTAATCCAGAAAATAGTGAAAAATGTCAATTACTGTTTTCCACAGCCCAAGGTGACGTTCTCAAATGTCTTGTTTTATCCCAACCAACAGTCCACAACCCAAAGATATTTAGTTTACTTTTGTCGAAGATTAAAGAAGCCAAGCTTGAATCAGGTCATTAATTTTTCTTCTTAAAGAAATGCTCAGAATCATTAATCAGTTATCAAAATAGTTGATGATTAATTTAATAGTTGGCAGCTTATCGATTATTCAACTAACTGTTGCAGCTCTTTTTGTAGATTAATAGATTAGTTGTTCATACAACACAATGTCAGTGAGAAATATCCATCACAGTTTCCCAAAGCCCAAGATGATGTCTTCAAATGTCCTGTTTTGTCTGACAAACAGTCCAAAATCCAAAGAAATCCAGTATTCAATTACAAAAAAGAGAAAAACAGCAATTTTTCACAATAGAGAAGCCAGAAACACAGTGTTGTCTTAGGAAAAAAAAGGCTTAAACAATTAATCCATTATCAAAATTGGAAGTCACGGGAAATTAGCCTCCTACATCAGTTATATTCAATGAAAGATTGTCACTGTTTACAGATTTTAAACAAACTGATGAAATCAACTTCAACATAAATTCTGAAAAACTAACGGATACACCTTTTGTCTATGTGTGTGTGTGTTTTTAGGTATCTAGTTGTGTCAGTTTCCACAATGGCAGAAGGAGGAGATGTTGAATGGGAGCTAAGCAAAGAGAACATTCAGCCACTGAGGCGGGGAAGAGCCATATCAGCCTTACACCAGGCGCTCAGTCAACAACAAGAAGGGCTCAGCACTGCCATTAACCAACAGAGACAGTACGGATGAGCTTTAAAACATTGCACCTTAATGAGGTGATAACAATTTCACAATACAACCCAGCAGTTTTCACATGTTGATAGATGTTTTTTGGCTTCCCCCTCCCCTCCCCCTTAGGGCCTTTGAGTCTGAACTGCGAATGTATGATGGAGATGATCCACTTGATGTTTGGGATCGGTAAGTAGATTGAAACAGTAGATTGTGTGTGTGAAGCTCTGAAATCTGGAGTTTTTAAACCATTAAATCCTCCTCACATGGCTCTGTGTTTAACAGGTATATAAAATGGACAGAGCAGACCTTCCCTCAGGGAGGAAAGGAGAGCAACCTTTCCACACTGTTGGAACAAGTTGTGACCAGATTCACAGAGGAAAAGAAATATCATAACGACCCTCGCTATGTTGACCTCTGGATCAAATTTGTATGTGTGATATTTTAATCAGCACGTTGCTACTTTGACAAAGTGCTGCAGTGGTAATAACTTTTGTCATAAATGTGTGTTATGTTTAATTAGGCAGAGAACTGCACGGAGCCCTTGGACATTTACAGGTACATGCAAGCTCAGGGAATAGGGACGACACAGGCGTCCTTCTACATCGCCTGGTCCGAGGAATATGAGAATCAGGGCAACTGTCGCAAAGCAGACCTCGTCTACCAGGAAGGATTCAAGAAGTGTGCTGAGCCGTATGATAAACTCCTGCAGTTTCACAAGTATGGATCCATTCAGTTATAGTTTGAGATGAATACAGATGAGAAGTTTCAAAATAAAGTATTTTTCTGCCCTCTTTTGCATTTTGTTCTAATCATAATTTTCTGTGTTGTTATTCTTAGGGCTCTGCAGGCACGTGTGTCCCGGCAGGTGATGATGAATGTGGAAGGAGACGACAGCGATGATGAGCCCAAACAACCGGAGAGAATTTCTCTAGCCGACCTCAAACACAGAGGGAAGAAAAAGGCCGTCGCTCCCATCATCAGAACTGGGCCTGCAATCAGAAGTAAGCAAGTTTTTGGGCGATGGGAAGCAATGTGGAGTAGTGTTTTAATGAGTGGGTCCCTATTTTATTTCATGCATGAACATATGGACAGTGTGATTCATAACCTGTCACTGGTTTCATGCTATTCCACAGACTGACAGTTGCAAAGAAATCAAGCAAAAATCCATTTAAAAATATATATCATGGAAATGCACCCAACACATTCGTCTGATCTCCAAAATGCATGATGTACACAATGAGTTTTGGTGAAAAACACTGATATAAACATAACTTTTTGTTGGTTACAATAAATTCTCCACAGGGCATTTTTAAATGTGTAGTGACGGGTGAAGTTGATACTGCCAGTGCTCCAGCAGCCTTTAAATAGAAACAGTATTGATGGAAAAGGTTTTTAATTTGATGGGTTTGTGGACAGGTCTCTCTGGAGGCCTGCAGTCACACGGCGCTCCTGTCCTTGGCAATGCTACAAACAGTCGGATGGTCATCTTTGATGAGAACAAGGCTCAAAGTGCTGGTCCTTCAGAGCCCAAATTTGAGTCTTGGGTAGCTCCTCCTACTGGAAGGGCAAAGGAGAATGAGAAGAGGCCTGAAAAATGGTGTGATGTCAAGGTATGAGAAAAAACATCAACAAGTCATGTTAGTTCATTTAAATTTGTGTGTTGTAACGCAGTGTGGTCAGTTTAATTTTTTTCCATCCATTTCTGTTTATCACAGATGCCCCAGAAGACCAAATTTGGACATACTGTTACAGCCCCACCTCCTTTAAAACCCACCTTCCAACCATTTGTTGAAGACTCAGACCAGCCTCCGACAATGTGAGTGGTTACAAGAATACTTAACCCACATAACACATTCAAATTCATGATAACAATAACAAATACATTCCTGAAATTCATGACATGTTTGGAAAAGATAAGTTGCTTGCTGGTTCCAACATCTCAAATGTGGAGATTTGCTGCATTTGTTTACTTTATATTGACAAATGCTATATATTTTTTAAGCTTTCTAGACAAAAAATAAATCACTTTGGTTTTTTGTAATGTGGCATTTTATACAATACATTTTTTTTTCAATTACAACATAAAAAAAAAATCACAAATTGAAATATTGTAGCTGCTAGTTAAAACCTTATCTATGACTCATTTTATAAACAAGCCGAAATGTTATGCCTGTGATGTAAGTTTATCCTTGTTGGCCTCTGTGAGTAATGTTTATTTGATTTGCTCCGGCATCTTACCTCCCTCAGGACTCCGTGTAAGATCAACCCCTCAGTGAACACAGTTCTATCCGTGCGCAAGCTCGGCCGAGAGGAAACTCCCCTGAAGAGACTACAGGAACACAATCAGCAACAGAAGGAGGCAGAATCGGGAAAACCGCAAGAACAGAGCATGTACTGTAAAGAGCTGCTGCTCAGCGGCGCCACCGAATTCTGCTTTGAGGAACTACGAGCTGAACGCTTCTTCAAAAAGATGGCACAGGAATCGCAGGAAGTCCGAGGTCACGAGGATCAAGCCAGTGCCAGTGCAGCAATCTGATGCATCTATTAAGACTGACATTTTGACTGCTCTTTTTTATGGATTTTTACCTTCATTTTGACAGGATTTGAATTTAAGTATCATGTAATTACTGTTACATATCGTTTGTTATCCTGCTGGTAATATTCTGTCCATAGAGTTCAGTTACTCTGAAAGTGAAAAGATAAAGGGGTAAAACTTTTTAGAATCCCCTATTGAAGTGACGATACAGTGGGGTAGTTATGTTGGATTCATGAAAAATACACACCTGTACATTTTAATGTAATCCCATACAAAACACCACAAGCTGCAGATACAAATACTAAGAATAGAGTTGAATCTACACTATTTCAGCAAGCTATATAAACTATATAGGCTTCACAGTAGTATTTATAGGGCTACTGGATTGTTTTATATTGTGTCCACACTTGTACATACTGAACATGTTTGTTTACCATTGCTTACATCAGTAGTTCTCAACCTTTTTGGCCTGTGATCCCTTAAAATAAGGCAAACTACCTAGGACCCCTCCTCACAGGTTGCACCAGTTATTGTTATGATTCATTGATGTTGATTGTCGAAAATAGTGAAAAATATCCATTTTCAGTTTTCCACAGTCTAAGTTACATCTTCAAATGTCATAAGGTTTTGTCTGACTAACAGTCCAAAACCCAAAGATATTCAGTTGATCATCATGTTTGACAAAGAAAATCAATAATTTATCACATTTGAGAAGATGAAACCAGCTTATTTATTTAATTTTTGCTTAAAATATGACTAAAACGATTGTTCAATTATCAAAATAGTTTCCGATCTGTCAACTGATTAATCGACTAACCTTGCAGCTCTAGAAAGAGGACTTGTTTTGTTGTATGTGTCAAATGTTTTTTTTTTCTGTATCCTATCCTGTCCTATCATCTTGTGACCCCTTTGATTAATCCAGCTACCCTTTGTGGGTGTCCCAACCCCCTAGGTTGGGAACCACTGACTTACATTACATCTCTACTGTAAAAAGCCACTTGCATTTATTCCTGCTTTCACTCTTAGTCCAGTAATTCATTTTTCTTAAATGCATTGTTCTTAAGAACAGTGCATTCCTTCTCAAGTTGATTTGTCTTTGATCAGTATTTCTTGAGCAGATGTTTTTGTACAGTTCCAATGGCGGAAAGAGTGATGATTCAGTCTCAGTCTGAAATGTCCATTCTAGGCAATGTCATTGATCTTCAATAAACTTGTTAAAATGTCTTGCTGATGACTAGTAGGGTTGTGTTTTTTTTTTTTTCGTTCTTTCTTTTTTTGGACTGAGGGGGATTGTAGTAATGCACTGTCAGCAAGGGGGCATGCAAGGGAAAGCATGCATTGCATTCCTGCTAATGGTATTTGGATTACTAATGGGGCGCATGAACAGTTTAGTGCTGACTGTAATCTGTTGCTGCAGTTTAAACGGTCAACACTGGTTGGCATGAGTAGAAACTACAAACAGCATTGCATTCAGATGGTTATAATGTCTATTATAAATAATCATTATTACTACTTGTTCTAATGAAGTGACACATCTTTCTCACTGCGTGTGATCCGTGTAGTTTTTAGAGAACCACAGCATTTATTAGACCTTTATGAGCAAACCTTTCCTTCAGTTAGCCAAATGTTAATCATTGTCCAGGAGAGGTTACCCAGAAGCCCACTGACTAAAGTGGTGGGAGTAAACCTAATCTACTGTGATGATGGGATCCACTTCACACGCAGGCAGCTTGCAGGGCAGACTGTGATGAATGGCTGGAAGATAGGTGGTTGGCTCATTAGCAAGTGAAATCCAGCCTTTGCAGTTGTGGGCAGAGCAGGCCTTGGTTATCCCCTAGAGGCCACTACACTGATGCACTATGGCACAGTATTGCTGCTTTTACGTCTGCATGGATCACTGCAAGAACTGACTTTAATGGCATACTGGAAATATGACACTGCCCGCCAAGATCCTCTCAACTGGTGAGTTCCCCAAACTGTCTAGTTTGAATTTTGGCTTAGCACTGAGAGCAGCTGAAATTTAGTGATAAATGATAGGCAACATGATGCACTCCCGTCATAATAACACAGCATAACCACATCATAATGCATCCTCTATGGCTCGCTATTTGGCAGGACTTATTAAAAGCTCATCCCATGAAAGCAAGCAGCCAGCGACTCTGATAGCACTTCAGACAGAAAATCCATAGCTCCCTTTTCTTGCTGCAATGGGGAGATGGTACAAGTGAGCTACCTTTCCTTAATGTGCTTTAGACAGGCCCTCAGAGAAGAGCTTTTGTCCGGCGCTGTTACTTTGATAGACAAGAACACTCAGACTCTGTATAGGCCTATGGCTTTTACAGTCAGTGCTCTTAACCTATTTGTATGGTTTGTATTTATGTGCACCAGTTAACAGAAAGTTCTCTGCCCGAGACTGCTTCGCTTTCAGAAGCCACTAGCAGATATTTTGTCCAAGCACTGAGGTGAAGCCTGGCGTGGAAAGGGAAAATATTCCAAAAGTGCAGTAGCATATCATTAGTGCAATTTATTGCCAAATTCTATAACCGTGGAAGTTGATTTCTGCCAGGAAAAGAAAATAATTGGTGAAAAGTGAGTCATGATAAAAAATAAATATACTCTGAGTTGACTCACTATACTTAAAGATTGTAAGTCAAATGTGTGGCTTATTATCTCATAATTTAAAATCTGTTTTTTTACTTTCTCTCTCATAAATTTGACGTACAATCTCATAATTTTGACTATTTATCTCAAAAGTTTGAGTTGCTACCTCATAAATTTCAGTTAGTCTACTTGGCTATTATCTCATAATTCTGACATACTCTGTCATAATTTTGACAGAGTGAGTCATAATTTTGACTTTCTATCTTATACTGTGACTTACCAATAATTTTATTTTCATTATGTCTAATGTCTCATCTTTTTTTAAAAATGATTTATATTTTTATTGATTTTTACTATATAAGGAAACACAAACAATCTCTAAATTAAGAGAATTGTACAAAATAACAGCTTTAAAAGACTATAGACATGGGAAAAACAACCCCACAAACAAATAAAAAAAAGAGCCTATACTCAGCTTCTGAACTTCTCATCTTTTTTCTTTTCCTGGTGGAAAAGGGCTTCCATGTTTAACACTTTTGGTGGCAACGCCAGGAAACGACATGAGCTTTGATTCAATAGTTGTCTCACTCTCACAGAATAAAAATAGATTTATAGGTCACCTGGAAATGTTAATGGATTTGACAAGAAATTAGATTGGCTTTAGCTCTATAGGCTGAGCCCTGATAACACTCTGTGTAATCCTTACATATTCATCCTAAACAATAGAATGAATTGAAATGCAAAAATGTAGGCAGTATCACTTTATGCAGCCTCTGGGCTTTCTTCTAGATGACACTGTGGTTTAAGACCACTATTGTCATTGTAAGCCTTTTTTAACATTAGAAACCAGTTTGCCTCTATTCACACAAGAAGTTTGAGTCAGTCTTTGCAGCAGAGGTCAACAAGCCTGATAGTAAAGCTGACAAATACATTTAAATAAAGCATTTATCCAGTGGTGATCAGAACAGAAATTTTAGTATAGTATATTTTAGTATATCATTATAATATCTCCCCAATGTGACAAATAATAAAATCTTTAATTACAGAGACAATTATAAACAAATTATATATTGCCCACGTATCTGAAAAATTTGAAAATACCTCAAAAATATATAATAACTTGAACAGTTCCATCTTTTTTTCTAAACCTGATGTTAATGTACACTATTTTAAATAAAATTGCGCCTTGTAAACATTGAAAAGGCACAAAAGTCAAGCTTGCTTGCCTCTTCAAATCAAAAATGAATTTCCAAGCCAATAGTAGAACAAGAGTGCAAAAGACTCATGCTGTTACCTTTATGAGATATTCTGCATTTACTGAATTTATTGAAAAAAACCGTCAAGTTCTATCATAAGCACTATCATAAAATCAGATGAATCGCTTCACTGATTGACCTTTCTTTAACTGAGCTTTACTTCATACAGGCCAAGCGGAGATACAAGTGAGTACAAAAAATGGCTCGGATAGCCTCAGCAAACAGCAAAATCACCATATGTAGCTCTAAACTCAAAGGAAATGAGGCAAATAAGTTATGTGAAGCAGTAAAACATAGCCAATTTAATATCTGTGACAATAATGCTGACAAGTGAAAGAGAGGGAGGGGTCTTGCCTGCCATACCCCCATCAGGGAGCCTTTTTTCACTTGAGTTTATTCGATGTGTAAGGAGGAACATCATTATTTAAGCCTGTTATACTGCCTTTGCAAGCATATCATGTATGCCCCAAATCTGGCTCACTCTGCCAGCAGTTTCTGCATGACTTGACCCTAATACATTTTCCTGCTTTGTGTCTGGTCGTAGCTGCTGTATAAATTATTCAGGAAATGATTGTGGTGAAAGGAGAAGGGAATGTTTCGTTCAAGTAATGAGGATGCTGGATCAGATGTAAGACCGGGGCACAGTGTTGCAACTTCAGTTTCTTGTGTCTTCATCCCCTAAAGATTTTTTTTTTGGGTCACAGTGGTCTCAAAAGAGATTGTGAAGATGAGGATTCTCTACAGAAATAGCCCCACACTGTTCCCCCCACCCTTACAGTCTCTCTCTCTCTCTCTCTCTCTCTCATACACACACAGATATAACAACCCCATCTGCCATCCCTGACTCTGTCATTCTACCATAGCTGAACAGCAGCACCCTCATGTTCTCATGTCACCCACATTACGTGTAAAGATGACAGAGGGTGGGGGGGGGAGAGAGATGGAGGGCGGGCCCAAGGATGAAAGGTATCCCAGGTGATGAGGTGTAGAGGAGCTCTCCTCTCCTTACAGTCACTGGAAACCAGCTTAAACACACACACACACACAAGGAGAGAGACACATGCACACACTGCTATCAATTCTTTTGCAAAGACAGCCCATTGAAGGAGTGGGAGGAGGCAGAGAAAGAGGGAAGTGATAAAGAGAGAGAGAAAGAGAGAGAGAGATGGGAGGGAGGGAGGGAGTGTGTGTGTATGTGTGTGTGTGAGAGAGACAAGCCAGAGAAGAGGAGGTAGAGGGGGGGATGGAAGGAGCTGTATGGGGCCGTGATATTCTCTCCTCCTGGATGCTGCCTTTCCTCTTCATGGCTTTGTCCCTCCTTTGTACGGTCACCCTGTGTCCCCGGGAGCAGGCACCGGTACACGGACCAGCACTCAGCCACAGAGCCGGGGATGAATCAGCCCCAACAAAGAGCCTTTGAGATGGCAGTGTGTGCGCCTGCCTGGAGGGAGGAACGCATCAGGCTTTCCCAGGCAAGCGGCAGCCTGCAGTGCGCGCTTGCTTGAGAGCCAGCCCTCCTCGTCGTTGTGTGCATGAGAGAGAGAGAGAGAGAGAGTGTGTGTGTGTGTGTGAGCGTGTATGTCCGTGTGTGAGTGTATATATATGTGTGTGTGTAAATGTGAGCGTATAATAGTGTATGCCAGTGTTTATGTGCGCACTCTCGCTTCCAATCCTTCCTGGAGGAGAGAGGCTCTCCTCTTCACTGGACGGCAAGGTAAGGGGGATGACTGATTTTTTTTTTTTCTCTCTCTCTCTCTCTCTCTCTCTCCTATAACAATGATTTATCCCTCCAAAGCCCTGTTTCCTCTCTCCACAGCGAGGAGAGTTGATGGGGGGCGGGGGGTGCAGGAGGGTTGGTGGTGGTGGTGATGGGGGGGATAAAAAAAAAAAGGAAAAGAGGCTTAACGTCATTGATAAAGAGCAGGCTAGTGTATGCCGTCGGTAGGCATCAGCCGTGGTAGAGCAAGAGGAGAAGGAGGTGGAGAGGCTGTGAGCAGAATGCAGTGCAGCCAGGTGTTGATGTGGGGCTGGGAGACAGGAGGGGGGGAGAAAAAAGAGGAAGACTGAGAGGGTTGCTGGATGCGTTTAGTGACTGCATCTCAAAAGGAGAGCCTTCACCTTCTGCTCACCCCTCCTCTTCCAAAATCCCTACATCCTCTTTCCCCTTTTCTGTCTCTGTCGCTACTGTCCTCCACCTCTAATTTCAAGGAAAACGCTACAACAGTCCCTGAAACGTTGAGGTCGTCTTTCTCGAGATGGAGCACACTTGACAAATGCAGACTGTGCCATCGCTATGGGCACTGTGGACAGAAGCTTCCTGTTTATTATAATAGTGTATTCTGGTGTATGTGTGTGTGTGTGTGTGTGTGTGTGTGTGTGTGTGTGTGTGTAGGCTGAGTTCTCAGGTGATCTTACTGGTGCTACCACAGTGCATGAGGATTTCAAGCTGCTGTACACATGCTTCAGTAGATGGATGCTGTGGTAAAGCAGGCACAGGAGAGGGGACTGACATGTGACATGTTTTCTTAAAAACATACACTTTGATCAGCGAATGCAGTGGCTGGAAAATCTGTTGTAAAAGAGTTTGCATAAACGTGGGAGGCGATGTTTGATCTGTTTGACTCTGAATTTAAGACATAAAGAAGCAAGAAATTTGCTCAGTGTCGTAGAAAATGGGTTTGTAAAGTCTCTCTATTGGATGCTTAATCTCCAGCGAAGATCAATGTAAGGCAAAGGTGTTTTTAAGAAATGCATAGATTTTAGTTTTAGACCAATACTTTCACATCACCATTGTTCTCATTCGTCACGATGGCACCACAACATTCATGCACTTGCTACTAAAAACTACTCTTGACCCCCTGTTGTGAATTGGGACTGTTATCCAGGCATGTGCCATGATAACAACACATCAGGGATTAACTGGTCTGTGACATTTTTGAATCAAATAGAGTCACAGATTCAAAAGTGATCAACACAAGCTGCATCCTCAAATTTTGTGTTTTTAGTTATGCATTTCATCAGTCTGATGATGATGTAACTGAGGCTCTGCAAGTCTAAATCTACCATGTGTCTGTGTCTCAGGTTACTCATTGATATTCAAGGGGAAGGAGGAGGGAAAGGGTAGAGGAGGTGACAGAGAAGGTCTCTTTGGTGCACAGGCACACACACACACACACACACAGACAGCTGGACATCTGCTTCACTGAGGGTGATGTGTGCACTCCTGTGTCCTCCTAAGTCGTTTCATGTCACCCATCTACCCAGTACGCACACACAGGCTCACAAGTGCAACTCAAACTGGTAGCAAACACTCATTCATATAAGTATTGGGACGCTGACAGGAAGTGATAGGAGCCTCACATGAACACAGCATGCAGGTGTGGGTGGTACATCATTTTCACATGCCCTGCTGTGTTCATGATTGTTTTCAGGAACGCTCATGTCATGTCCACGTCAGCCGAAGGAGGGGACAGTGTGCATTACCAGCTTAGTGTAGCCGCCATCCGTGAGACGGCAAGCACTAAGGATTAAAACAAGCTCTGAGTCCAAATTAGGACAGCATGCCATGAGTCCCAACTCTGGGTTGAAACAGCACCCATGCTGGGTGATGGGGAAGGACAACCGAGTCGGTGCAGATTGATACTACAAAGGAATCTGAGGTTAAAAATGGTTGCCGCGTTGCCCCTGGGAGAGATACACTGAAGCCTGGGTTGAAAAAATATAAATCAAAGCTTTCATAAGCACATGCATGTACAGTTAAGCTTGCACAGAGGCCTGGCGCATCAATAAATTAGTCCCAAGGGAGAAGAGTTGGGCTCGTACCATTGGTCCAGGCTGATCATACGTCTCTATCAGCATGGCGTCAAATTGTTCAAAGCACTTGTGAGAGCCAAGAGGATCTTTAATTAAACAGAGTGTTGGTCAGTGCTGCATCCCTACTCTCCTGACTTGGGCCCTCAGCATACATATTGTTACACTGCATGGACAAGTATACTTGCTGAGATAAGTGTGTGTTTTTCTAGTGATGTGTCAGCATCAATAGAACATCCCATAAAAGCCCCAGGACACTGGAAGTGTTGCTTTTACAATGTCATTATGTTAAGGTATTTGGAAGTAGATAGAGACTATAGCTTTTACTGCACATTAATGTCCACGCTTCTCGCTGCAGCACAGAACAAACTGGTTTTCTTGTCCATTTTCTCGTCCCGGAGAATCAGTGCCAATATGTCAGGTGACAGAGTGATGTATGCGCTCTGTTGATGCAATTGTCCTGTCCTCAAATCCCCTTTTACCGTGGCTTGTTTACAGCAGATAAAGCTGGCCAAGATTATTGAGAAAAGAGGTTACATCCTCAGAACGGAGAGGGCCACAACATCGTGACAAAAAAAAAAGCATGTGAGACATTATTTGTAAGGACACTGATAGCTTTTATTTTTTCCTTTTTCTGTCTCTACCTCTGAGTGTCCAGACTCTGCTTTCCGCCCCCGACTCTTTCTCGTCCTGTCTTGACCTCTCATTTCTTGTTTCCTCCTGTCAATATTAACACAGGACTGATGTGCACTCCTGCGCAGACGTCTGCCCTCGAAGAACTGACAGCCCACATTGTTGGACGCAGACATCATATTTTACTAGACTTATCCTGAAGTCTTCTCTTACTCATTCAGTGCATGAGAAAATGACAGACAAGCTCTTTGATTGTTTACTTTCTCCGAATCAGATTGCCCTGCGTCTTTGAAACATTTCTGACTCGCACTACTTCATGCAATGTTTGAGTGAAATCCAACACATGACGCATCGCTGTGAGTTATGTGACATTTGAAATACCCCAAGATATGTCACTATCTGTGAACTCATTGGACGAATATGGGTCATCCCAGCTTAAGCTCCAGTGTTACAGACTTAAATAGAAATACAGAATCTGGCAAGTTCATTGAATATTATTTGCCTCTGACCATTTATTAACATAATCATTCACATACTTTCTGCACTCTAACTTCCTGTGGTACTTGGCTTGTCATGAACTATATACTGAAAGTAATCCATAACAGTCACCTCACATGCCCTTGGGTGTGCTCTACATTTTGTCCTTAACCCTTAGTGGAGCTTTTATCAGAGATACAAATTCATCAAAGTCTGAGAAAGTTGTTGTTTGACCACTTGAGTGGAAAACTGGCACAGTGCATCTTAACCTGCACTCTTCCCTTAGCTCCTGAACCTCCTTCAAGTTCATGCATGGCCTATCTTTAGAATGATTTGCTTTTACAGTGTTCAATTTACAAAACCCCGCTTGCATCTGCCGTCGCAACGTGTGACTTTACAGAGGTAGTAGAAGCGTGCCATTCTCCAACATTCCTTCTATTCCAAGCACTTTTGCGTGCATGATGTATCAGACCCCTAGCATGAAATATTCATGGAAGCACCGTGTTATTCCACGTCATTGAATGCAGCTTATTACATCACTTGTCGTCTCCTATTGACAATCTTTCCATGTCTGCAGAGGTGACTTCAAAGAGAAAGCAGACATCAACTTAAATCATAAACGCTCCTGCTATTGTACTGTCCGGTCACGTCCAGCGCTTGTGTACCTTTTTTTAATGCCGTCAGATGGTGTATGTGTGTGTGTGTTTTACAAAGCACAAGGAAAAGATGACCAACCAAGACCCCCCTCCTCCCTCTTGAGAGGCAGTCTCATTACACTCAAAGGGCAAAACGGTCATCATAATGAAGCTGATAGAAGAGCAATCTCTAAGCCCTCACTACTGCACTGCAGAGTCCAAAAACAGCAGTTAAGACCTTGATGCTATCTATGCCACTATGAAATAGATGTGGCCCCTGTAATTCAGTATAGCTGGATTATGCTCATACATGCATTGACAAACACAAAAAGAGGATTACCTCATTTCCATCGTCTCCCACCCTCACCTCACTATTTGACATGAATCCTGTACAAAATAAACACGTGTCTGGTGCTAGAGAGAGGGGGTGGGGGGTGGGGGGGGGATGTGATGTGTCCTAAAATTAGATCAGTGAAGGACTGAACACCATACTAATCCTGCAAGCACAGTCACCTGCACACTCACTCCATTTCTGCATGCACGCCAACCAAAAAGATAGAAGCAGAAATCAGGGCAAATAGGGGAAAAAAAATCATTCAACAGAGCTCGGAGCACTAACATTGAGCAAATCCAATATCTCTCTTATCTCTCGATCCCCTCCCACTCATCCACAACTCTTGCTCGGGGTGATTTGAACATGAGAGGAAGGTGAACATGCCCTCCCTGCTTCAGTCATGTTGTCTGTGGGAAACATATGGATTGCCTGGTTGCATTTCTACACGGCATGAGAGGCCCGGCTGCGCTGCCAGGTGAAGAAGCTTTATCCAGTTGGGGGGTAAGGCTGTGATTGGACCTTCATTTTAGCCTGGAGTAACTATGTAATTCTGTGATTAAGTGGTGAATCTCTTCAGGGAAATGGGATCTACTGTTTTTCACAATTTGCATGCTTAATTTTCTCTTTTTTTAAGGTCTATGTTTAGCCAGACTATACAAGCAGACTTTTTTTGCTTGTGATTTTCTGTCTTTCTGCGTTTTCAGGTCATGCATTTGGATGCATTTAATTTTTTGCTCCTGCACACAGTCGCAGAGATGGAAATACCCAATGTAGCACAATTTCGGAGTGACCTCATCCTCTTGATATCCCTGACAGCAGCTGGATGAGTTTTGCCTCAGCACTTTGATAGATTCAAGACAAGCCACTGAGGCATAGGGTCAAGTCCCTGCAGTTTCGAGGGATGTGACCAGAAAGCGTGATTATGCATTGTGTAAGTTCAGCTCTGTGCATACGTATTATACCATGGGCTTAGAAATCAATAGTATATTGTTATCAAGACAGTCATAAGCTTGGCGGAGTCAGAGGGGTCAATATAAGTTGCATGTGATTAAAGCTTGTAAATCAATAATTGCATCAACTTTTCAATTCATTTCGCCGGGGCATGAATCAACAAAGTGTATTTGTGTGTGTGTTTCTACTTGCCTCTAGTATCACAGTGGTTAGTTTGTATTTCCAGAGTCTTCAGAGGGGAACAGTGGTCCAGAATGAATAATGAATACTGTGGTATGTTCTGTTCTCTGCTGCTTTGAACTGATGAAGCTTGATAAAGTAGCAGACAAAGCAGTCGTCCTATTTGTGTTGGTATCGCCCCATTATTGCTGGCAGTGGAGGACTGTAGCAGTTTGCATTTCGCTCATGAGTAAATATTGATTGATCTGCTTGTAAAAGGATACATGAGCGCTATGTGTAAATATTTGTTCAGGCAATGCCAACATCTGCACGTTAAACAGCTATCTAAGCAGTCTCTTGTGCAGCGGAAAAGATCATAATCTTCTGTTTTGCAGCTTGTTTTCTCAGGCGTTCGTTATTCAAAAAGCAGCCACAATTGTTGGTTAAAAGCCTTTCTGTGTCTGCAGAAAGGAAACTGGGTCCCTGTCTCTCTAATACATCCAGGTCTGACTGAAGTCTTGGCCTCAGTCCCTCGCTCCCCCACCTCCTCAGAGCCCTCACACCGTAATGTCCCTGTCAGATAGAATTAAAGTCCTTCCCAGCACCACATTATGTACATACGGAGAGCACAGAGTGATACGCTTATGCAACACTTAACATATTAGCCTCGTGATTGAGTTATCCTTGCAGGGTGACATGTCTCTCCGAGCAGTGTTTCTCCCTTCCCTCTGTCCTTACCCCAACTTTCTTCAAAGAAGCAGGTATGGCTGATGTGACCGGTGGCCCTGACCTCTTTTTACCCTGTTGTGATGTTGTGGGGCGAGTGGTGTGGTTAGTCACCGATACAGCTCATAACAGGCGCAGTTAATGCCGATTAGAGCCGTGCTGGTCTGAGGGCGGAGGTGGGGAGAAGAGAGGCTGTCGGCGTGATCGCCTGCTGAGCTGCGGACAGCTGCAAAACTCATTTCCTCAACTCCCACCATTTCACAATGCATGATGGGAGATTGTATCTGGTCCTCTCAGGGCACCTTGTCGGCCTCTGCATTGGCCACATAGAGTATGTGTTAGCTTTTTGCCTGTTTCTCTACATTCTGCTAAAGTGCCAGGGCACTCTCCATATACCGTGAGCTACATGAAACAGTATTAATACTAATCATGAGACTTAGATGTGAGTGATTATCTCCCAGTACAGCTGTGCAGCTGAGGAAATGAGATGTAATGTATTTAATTATTTCCCTGCACTTGAATGGAAAATAAAGCTGAACATACAGTAAACCCGAGTTAGTGGCTCGCCAAACACAGGACCATCCATCCAAGGATTAAGTGGTTACCCTCCCTGCAATCAAGGACACACGAGCTACTAATTAGGATGGAATATGAAAGGGTTATAAAGGGGTTATGAAGGATATCCTGCCATAGTATATTTGTTTTTGTGCATGTGTGTGTGTGTATGTGTGTGTGAAAAAGTGTGTGTTTATGTGTTGTCCTGCTAATGCACTGAAAGCCTGTGGGCGCTGGCCAGCCCTGCCGCGTGCTCATCAGTAAAAGGGCACAGAGAATGAATAAGGCTTAATTGACCAGATATCCTTCATTAGACATGTGCTTACAAATCCATCCGCCCTCCTTGGAGCCTTTCTCTGAAGCATAAGTTCATGACAGCCGGTTAGGCAGCATGGACATACACATCCCAGATATGAGACTGCTTTCAGATGAGCCATTTGAATATTTTCTCCCACTGTTTCCATATGGAAAGATCATCTAGTGGCAGATTTCATTTGGATGCAGCTGGTAAGAAAGTAGAGAGTAAAGGAGTGGTCAGTCAGGGGCCACATCTTTTTAACTGGGGCAGAGGAAATTTGCTTATATTCAAATGTCAAGATTACAGTTATTTCAACATGTACTAATGTTGGGTGCAGTTTATTAAAGGCTGAATTCATTTCTCTACAGGGGCATTTTGAAGTGGGCAGGCTGCCGCCCTTGTGGACCTGAGGATGTTTCGCAAGAAGAAAAAGAAGAGGCCTGAGATATCAGCGCCCAAGAACTTTGAGCACCGTGTCCACACCTCGTTTGACGCCAAGCGTGGCTGCTTTGTGGGCCTACCAACACAATGGCAAAGCCTGATAGAGAACCTGCGCAGGCCCAGACCCATGGTGGACCCTTCCAGGATCACAGAAGTGGAGCTGAGGCCAAAGAAGGTATACCACACCTTCCATTCAACTCTGATTCTCTCACCTTCCCTTGAACTAATGCACTCATGACTTGCAAACCGTTGACCATGCCTTCAGTTAGCTATCACAATCCAGAGTTGTTATTCCAAAGATTTAGCTTTAATCACAGAGAGATTGAGGCAAGATAGCCGCTTGTTGTTTTGATGCAGTGGAAGTGTCCCTTGGTGCTGCAGAAGGATCCTGCTGTTTCAGAAAATGCCATAATCCAGTGATGACAATGTAGAGGGCCTGCTCCCCTCCCCATCTTGTTGTCTTCTTATCTATCATGGGGCTGGGTTAATGACCCTGCTGTGTACACTGACTGTACAATGTTGAATACTCAGAGGGGCCACAAGATTTATTACTCCATGCAGGCAATTAATAATAGTCCATGGGCCTTCCCACAGATGTCAAGCAGAGGGGATAAAAAGTGCAGGTACAGCAAAGGAAATGTCAGTGAATGATAAAGTCTACAAATCTCAGGATTTCTACACTTCACAAAGCGTACTGTCAGTGCTGTTTATGGCCCTCCAGAAAAAAAAAATATAGAAAACACAAGCTGCCTTGATGTGATTGGTGCTGTGCAATATGAGAACCATCATGTCAGCATTTTGGTCAGATTAATGGTTTTAATAATATCATCAAGATGATGCAAAAATCGGTTTCAGATTTCAGATCAGCTCTGATTCCAACAGGAAAAGAGGAAAAAAAAATGTAGTCATTTCAAACTATTATTACAGCATCTTCTAAAATGGGATATCTCACCAAGGCCATTATCACCTGCTGTTCTCTCTTCTCTGAGAGGTGCTAGGTGAGATGTCATCTGACCTCTACCCCCTGTGTAGCTGTAATGGCACAGAACCAGGGAAACAAGAGAGGCTGTTGACTGGCTGTGAACTGAACATGACTCTACCCCGAGACTGACTAATGAGCCACCATGTACTCTCCCTTAGTGTTGCAACAGTAAAACTCTATTCTGGCAAAACATCTGAAGTTTGCCTTATCATTTTTTCCATCAGGGAGGGTTTAAGCCCTTCGCCTTTACATGCCTGCTTAAAAATACTTACCATCTAAAAGGTTGTAGAAACTGTTCATTGTTGTATATGAATTTGCAACATTGAAACAATAATAGAGGCTCTATCTTTGTAGTGTGTCTCCTGAGAGATTTGCATAGTATATTTGTCAGTGTATTGTCAGAATACTGGGGAGATGATTTAAGTTGCTGTCTTTGAAGAATGACAAAGATGTCCTTTACAGATTCTCAAGTCTAAATTTAACTTGGCTCTGAGCAATGACTATGTCACCCTCATTATTCTTTTCAGTCCGAAATCTTTCTATAGTTTGATCATGGCATGTGCAATGAGATAAAGATAAACGCCTCTCTTCTTTCAGACCATTGTGCGTGGAAGCATGATCGGTCACGGAGACTACATCGCAGCTATGATCAATGATATGAGCCGTCTGTCGGTGACCAGTTCCAACTCTTTGAGGAAGAGCAGCCCCTCAGCAAGGAAGAGGGCCCAGTCTCTAGGAAGGCTGGGAGAAGTGAACGAGGGAGACACCTACCAATATGAGGGCCTGACTCAGGATGATGAGGATGACGAGGATGTGGCTCAGGACCAGTGGAGAGACAAGGCCAGGAACATCCACAGCGAGACTAACACCCCGTACTTGGGCATGAAAAAGAGCATCACTCTGCAACTTAACGGGATCTTGCCAAAGGCCAAGTCCACCTATGAAGTGAGCGTCAGCTCCCTGGAGGGACCCTCGCAACCGGCTCAGCTCCAAAACATCCAGATGTCAAGTCAAGGGTCTTATATGAGCAGTGAGGTTGGCAGTCCTCAGGAGAGAGTGATATGGAAGAGAGATTTCCAGTTGCCCAGGGGAATGCCACCAAATCAAAGACCTATAGCGTGTTTCTACAGCCCAGCTATGACTGTACAGCAGCCACATGGAGATCAAGGGACAGTCACCACTGAGCTCCGGCCCAACATACCGATGTACATGCACCCCCAGAACAGTCCAGGGAGGCCGTTCTCCTCCTATGACCTGAAAGTAAGACTGACATTACAGCAGTTTCTTGGCACATCTTTGTGGCCATTAAGTTCACTGATAATACATTATTCATAGAACATACAATATATGCATGCCTCTGCTAATGTTATATACATTATATTATTACTGCTCAGCCATGAATCCATTAAATTCAAGTTTTTTGTCAAGAAATCATCAGGGATCATTTTCATGCTTACATTGTGGAAACTTTAGCAGCATATTGATTGGCTTTACACTAAAGGTGGTTGAAGTTCTGGGGTTGGGTATTTTATCTCATTCTAGTGTTAAAATATGACATGTGGGTTTATAGTCCTAGTGCAGTTGTTGTAAATGTTGAGAGAAGGTGTGTTTGGCAAGATCTCAGCGGGACATTTGGGTCCCTATAGCAACATCTTTACATGGGTCATATCAGGTGAAGTGGATACAGAGTGAGTGGGAAGGACTTGATTTACATTCAGTTTTAAAGCAGGTCTTGAACCCCAGGCAGGCAGCCAACTGCCTTTCAGCTCTCTCTCTCTCTCTCTCTCTCTCTCTCTATGTTCCTCACCTTTTTTCTCATATTATACAGGCAGAGTCGGCAGTGAGGTACCACTCCGGTTTCCTGCCCACTGGCACCAGCAGTCCTCTTGTGAGTGGCATCAGACCCCAGCGGACTGTGCGCTCTTCAGCTAGCTACACCCTGGGCCTGTCTCCTAACATGGGATTCAGACCCAATGGGCCAGATCCTTTCCTCAGACATTCTGGATGCCCCAATCCTCCTTACCCCCGGCAGGACAGCCCATCCCAACCTCGACCTTCCCCTACAGGCTCACTAGCCACCAGTCCTCCAGGCACCTGTTCCCCTGCCTTCAGACCTCCACAACACCCTTCACCAAGACCACCACCAGACCCACCAAAAGTGACCCATGAACAGTTCAAAGCTGCCCTGCAGATGGTGGTAGACAAGGGCGATCCACGCTCTTACCTGGAGAACTTTGTGAAGATTGGGGAGGGCTCGACTGGGGTGGTGTGTATTGCTACAGAAAAGCACAGCGGCAGGCAGGTAGCGGTGAAGATGATGGACCTGCGGCGGCAGCAGAGGAGGGAGCTGCTCTTTAATGAGGTACAGTATGCAACTAAGTACAAAAATGATACCCAGAAACAAACACAAATAGCTCTAAAATATACATACACACAATCAATGCTCACTTACAGCAACATATCTGAGAGTTCAGGATTGTTGTTCTTTGTGGTTCAGTCACACATTTACTCAGGAGGATCAGTTTACTTATCATAGGGACTATTCATCAGTCAGTTTAACAGTTCTGTGATGTCTTTTGTGGATATGAGGGGAGAAAATGTAACCCTGATGATGTCATCAGAAACCCTGTAATTCACACTGGTGGTGTTGAGTTTGGAGGACCAAAGTCATGATATGTGACTGACATAAATGTTTTGTGCTCTGCAGGTGGTAATCATGAGGGACTATCAGCACAGAAACGTGGTGGAGATGTTTAAATCCGCCCTGGTGGAGGAGGAACTCTGGGTTATCATGGAGTATTTGCAAGGTGGAGCGCTAACCAACATTGTGTCTGAGACCAGGTATGAACAGAAAACAAGAAAACTGCATGCAGTGCATTTTGTCTGGTTATGAGATCATCTTTAATAACTAATTCATCCACAAGGGGGTAGTGTGGTATAAAATGGTGAATGATCAGCGTTGAACCAAGAAGCACAAAGACTCATAAAGACTGTCATTCAGACCTCTTGCACAGTATGAGCTTGATGTTTTTCTCCAGGGAAGAAAAATAATTCAATAACATAATCAAATTTGTTTGTGTTTAGATGCAATGTAGAAAGTTAATTTTGGGTGAAAATATGATTTACCAACACTGTCACACTGTTCAGCAACGCATACATCAAAAACAAGGGGAACATATTGACCAACAGCATGGAGTTGAAGTCTGTCAGGGTTTATTTGTTTTGAGCTGTCAATGTATTTTATATTATTAACAGATGGCTGGCTCAATCTCCATAGGATGATCCAAGGGTCAGATCTCTTGACTCAAAGGGATGAAGAATTTTCTCTCAAGCCAGATGACATATAAAATGAGCCAGCTGTCACAGTCACTGCTTGTTAAAGACTATATAAAGAATATAATCAATATATTGACAGTTCAATTAGAAATAAGACTCTTTTGCTTCATTGCTTTTTCTGGCTGCAAACTGGTGTCATATATTTTTTTAGATTCATCAACATCTTCCTAAATTAAGCAGTGCAGTCACCTAAGATGATGAAGGAAGTGTTTTTCCTAATATAGTTTTAGGAGGTTTGTTTTTTATCTATAATGAGAGTAATGTCCTGGAGAATACAGCACTCTGTTGGGTAATTGTTACCTTGTGTCATTTTCCTTTTCAGTGGGCATCTGACCTTTCTAGCTGTTTAAAATTGGCTTTTTGTCTCCTGACTGTTAATTTCTTTATGATGTACTTGTAAAATATTGAAGTCAGATTAACATTGTAGAGGAATGAACATGTTTTGTTAGTCATTCTGCTGTGTGGGAGTTGTTGTTTTGAACCTTGCACTCTTTATCATTGCCTTTAATGTGTGGTGATTCATGAATTTCTACTTTCGGAGCTGTCGTAACTCATAATGGAAAAGTGTAGCTGCAGAATGATGAAATGTTAATGTACAATCTGTGTGTGTGTGTGTGTGTGTGTGTGTGTGTGTGTGTGTGTGTACACTCATTTCTCTGTTGTCCCACAGGCTGAGTGAGGAGCAGATTGCCACAGTGTGTGAAGCTGTTCTGCAAGCCCTGGCCTATCTCCATTCACAGGGAGTCATCCACAGAGACATCAAGAGCGACTCTATACTACTCACATTAGACGGAAGGGTATGATATGTCATTACTCAGTCTGAATTTCTTTCTTTCATTCATTTTCCAAGTTTTATCATTGTAATAAGGTGTCTCTCCTGTCCTTCTCAGGTCAAACTTTCAGACTTTGGCTTCTGTGCCCAGATCAGTAAGGACATCCCTAAGAGGAAGTCTCTGGTGGGGACACCCTATTGGATGGCCCCTGAGGTCATTTCCAAATCACCATATGGCACTGAGGTGAGAAGGTTGCATACTCAAATCCACTCATGCTGAATAACAGTGGAGATCTCTGTCATGTAGCATACCAACAGTGGCAATCTGTGCTATAACATCATGTGGGAACCACTTGAGCAGATTAATATTTGGATGGTTGTTTCTGTTGTATTCATGTGCCATACATGCTCAGGCGTTGTTTAAGTTCATGCAACAGTTAATCCGCAGTATATTTAGAAGTCAAGTGTATTTTCAGGATTATAGATGTAAATGCTTGCTGTTATGGATATTTTGAGTGATGGTCGGCATCTTCAGTGGAGAAAAGCGCATGCGAGACTTTGATGTCTTAAAGCTGAAAATGTTTATTGAAAGCACTTGGCCAAGTGGAGAACCAAAACAGAAAACACCAGAGTGTTCTGCTCCGGTGCTGTCTCTTTCCAATTCTGAACCCTGAAAGCCTGAGCCTAGCCTTTAACCCAAGCAGAGATATTAATCTAATTGGTTCATCAGTTTCAAATCATAGCTCTGTGACCTCTAGTTATGTTGTATCTCAAGTCTTTGTCTTGTTTCGTCTGGCAATGGCCTGCATTCTGGCCTTGGTTTGCCAGTAAGGCTCCTCTTTATCAAAACAACGCATGAATTATCTTCTGTTTGAGAAAACAGAAGGTACAACCTGAGCCTTTAGTTATGGAAATATCCTTAACACTTGCAATTTTTGTATTGGGTGCTAGAATGCATTACACATATTTTTGTTGTTTGTGACAGTTGATTGTAGGGCTGTAGTCTGCTGGTCGACTAGTCGATTAATTGGTCGATACTCTCTCATCCGACTAAATTCTCATTGGTCGACTAATCTCCGTGTTACTTTCATAAGGAGAAAAGCGCTACATCAGCAGCTTTCTGGGATTAATCCATTATTTTCCTGCAGCGGGGGACAGACTGACAAACTACCTTTGAAAACGGGGGTGTATTCAAAACACCCCCGCTGTTTTCACAACTTTGGACTCTTCCAAACTCGGAGGTCTAACTGTACACAACGTAACGGAGCGTTTACTAAACGTACTGGACTTTTACTGAATCAGTGTTTCTCCTACGATTATATCAACAAGAACCCCCGCCAGGCCAAAAAATATTTTTTAATGCTAGAATAAATGCCAAATATCCACTCATTCAGAAATATTAAGCGTTTGGGAGTCTGTGCAGCGCGCGAGTCAACCGCTGTGTCGTTGCCTGGGAAACGAGTGTAACGGTTACGAGCGTGACGCGAGTTGGACACAGAGAAAGTGACGGTAGATACGAGTGGAGCAGAGGAAAAGTTTAGCGGTAAGTTGTCAGTCTGGCAGTAAATGTACAGCACAGACTACAGTGTGTCAGTTAAATGCTGAAGTCACGTCTGTTGTTTCCCCAAGTGCTGGAAAAGTGAAGGTTAGCTCCAAAGTTAGCAACAATGGATTAGCCTAACCTGAAGACGCTAAACAGAGAAATACAAATTGCAGAATTCACTTTGCCACCCCCCACCCCCCCCCCCCCCCCGCGCGCGACTAATCGATTAGTCGCAGATTATTTACAATGTTAGTCGACCGAGATTTTCTTTGGTTGACTACAGCCCTAGTTGATTGTGCCGTAAGGTAATTTTATTACACTTGTGCAATAATACCCCCCCCCCCCCCCCACACACATATAGCCATGTACAACATGTTTAATGTGTACACTGAGATAGCGGACGTGTGTGTTACAGTTTGAAATACAACATCAGTAATGGCACATGCTTTATTTTACTTAAATTTTCATCATTTTTTCAGACTTGTGAGTACACTGGGATTTAATTTAGTGGAACAAGAGTTAAAAAGATACTTTGCAGATTAAGTCACCTAGGAGCTTTAGAACATGGTAAAATAGCCACTATAGTCTGGTACATAATTTTACTGTGTGATGGTGCTCCAGGTGGATGTTTGGTCGATGGGTATCATGGTGGTGGAGATGGTGGATGGAGAACCTCCGTACTTCAGTGAAACTCCTGTTGCAGCTATGAAGAGACTGAGGGATGAGCCAGCTCCTACTGTTCGAAATGTCAGCCAGGTATGTGAATACACAGAGGGTTAAGAAAAGATGCACATTCACACACTCACAGTTTCATTCTTTAAAGGGTCAGTTCACCTAATTTACAAATAACATATTTTCTCACTTACCTCCTGCGGTTGCCATACCCCAGGTTTGGTTTAGGATTTATTTGCCTGGTTTTCAGGTATCATTCACTCCCAGATATACAGTGGAGATTAATGCAAATTTATTTGTAGCAGTCACAGCATTTAAAAAACATTGTCTTTTCATAAACGGCATCCATCTTGCTCTGTAGATTCCAGCCACCTTGCTGAAAAGTCATTTAAAATTTTCTACAGAAGAAATAGTCTCCAGTAAAGCTATTGACTGCACAATCTGTAGAGTATTCAGAGTAAAAAAGCGATGTTATAGAGATTTTTTATTCAAATGTAGGCTGACTTTTCATTGTTGGGGCACTATTGTAATCAGGTGTTGGCAGATATCTCAGGGATGATATGTGAGAACTTGATGAAAGTAAACCAAAAGTGTCTGCATTAGAGGTGCATGAGAATATGGGTGAAATGACCCTTTAAAGATGTTCCGCTGTAATCACTGAGATATTGTATAATTAAATAATATATTGTGTTTCAGCTGTCTTGTTTCAAATGTATCAAAATGACAATTTATGACATGCCCATCCCATCGCCCCACCCTCTGGTCCAGGTCTCCCCAGTTCTAAAGGACTTCCTGGACCGTATGCTGACTCGGGACCCTCTAGAGCGGGCCAGTGCCACTGACCTGCTGGAGCATCCCTTCCTGCTGCAGAGCGGTTCACCTCAGTGCCTGGTTCCGCTGGTGGAGCAGTACCGCAAGCGCATGTCCCGCTGCTGACCCTGTGGGGCTCCCGGTCCCCAACACCCACCTTCAGTCTGACCTGTCCAGGCCTCAGATGAGGACCAGCACCGGGGGGTTTAACTCCTCTAACACCCTAGCCAATGGGCAATCAGCTCCAGAGAAGCAGACCCAGAGAGCATGTTGCCACCAGAGTGATGGTGGCAAGGACGGCAAGTTTGGTTGAAAGACACCGCATGGTCTCGGGCATGAGAGAAGCACTTTAGGAGCGAGTTAAGGGCAGCATGCGATTCCTCACCTCTCAACTCGGTTCAATCCGAATATTGATTGGCTTCCTGTAACATTCAGTGGGATTCAACACAACACAAAACGGTGCATATCAACTGAAAGTCAATATTCCACATAACTATATGTAATGAACATGTGCTACTCTGAAGATCCTTTATAGTGTTCATAATGGGCATTATTGCTAGCCATGTGAATCTTAAAGAGCTGGTGTTAGGCTCAAACCACAGTAGCTCATTGTGACAATATTAAGGAAGGATAATGTTACCTCTGCACAGTCACACTCCCTGTTGTGGAAACTGGACAGCAACCCTGTCAGTACACTCGACAAACACAGACAGTAGACTCTTTGCATGGCCAAACGGAGGCACACCTGGCCTGATGTGAATGCTTGAATATGTACCAAACTGGGATGTGAAAGACAATTCTCCTTTATTAGCATAATAAATGGGTAGATGAAAGCCCAGCTGCTACTATTGGGCTATTGGAAAATCACCAGTACCATATTCCTCTTTTTCACCTTTATTCTTTATTTCAAAAAGGTGTTGTGGGTTGTTTGTATGATGTGAAGTTGCAAATAAGGTTTCATTATTAATTATGGACTTGAAGCATAAGCAGATAAATTAATAATGTAAATAAAAACACTGAATATTAGGTCCTTATACCTGCTGATCTATTGCAGTAAATTATATGAGATGAATTCAGAATTTTACTTTCTTTACCGAAATGTGAGTGTATAGTTGTGTGTGTATGTGTGTGCATGTGTGTGTGTGCGTGTGTGTGCGAGCACATGAGTGCGTGTGTGATGACATCTCAGTGTTTGCTTCTGATACAACCCTCTTTGTATTGTGACAGACTTTTTAAAAAAAATACCACAAGATGTGTGTGTTGCTCCTCATGATGTGTATGACTGTATTTGCATTTGTTTGCCTAGATAAAGCACACAGGCCTGGCATGTGATGCTGCAGGACGTCCACCTGCTGAGAAACACTTTGCACATAGTCTTTGTATTCTGACACGGATACATGTTGACATGTTTCATGTATTTCTATCTCTGTGTGGATCATTCATGAAAAAGAGAATTACACATTATTTTAATTTTGTATAAATTAATAAATGATGCATATTCAATTTCAGCTTGATTTTAATCCTGTGTCCCCCTCCTCCCCCACCCCCACCCCCCTCACACACACACACGCATAAATACAGTTTGAATGGGCTGCTGTTTAAGGCATTTATTAGGTATTCAGCATGAATCATACAGTGCACTGTCACTGAATATATTTAAGCAAAATACATCCATCATTTCTTATAAACACAGAAGCGATATCAAATACAATAAATTTTTGTACAATATAAATCTCATATATGTGAAACTATAATAATGATATTCAGTAGCTTGCAGACTGATAGGGTTAATTTATAAATTATTTCAAAGATAAGATAGCAAAATCTAGCTTGAAACATCTCAATTTTCATTCATGAACATTGCAAATACCAATAATTTAAAACATAAGCATCAGTTAATAAGTATTATTATTTCTGTCAGTATATAGGATTTATCACCAATCTATGAAACTGCACTGTCAGAATTGTAAGTGCTGAAAAATTGTCACTACCAGCCATTTCTGTTGCTTGACATCGTCTTTATTCTAATCGAGGGTGGACTGAGACGAGCAGCTTTCAAACTCACACTTCACCCCGCTGATGCTGTCGACGCTCGGCTGGCTGTTGACCTGCTGATGTGTGTGTGAGAGAGGGAAGGTTTCGGAGCGGGACATCCTCCCTCTGCCGTTTGAAGAGCCTGGCGAGCAGTCGATCACCATCCTCATGAACTCTGGTGCGGTGAATCGACGCAGCAGTCTGGTCCCTAGGCCCATGAACCCTTGTGTGTGGCTGGGGATCTTCCCTGACTCCATCTCCCCTCTGGCAAATAGCAGTTTGTTGTGTCTGCCGGTTGGGGCAAAGCTTCCCCTCTTCTGCTGCTCTCTTCTGCTTGATGGAGCTATGTCATTAGCCTCTTCTTTCTGTGATTTTATGCTCTCCTCGAACACTCTCACGGGCTGACTCTTGCTGTTTAAAAGAGGTTTCGGCACTGATACAGTTTTGTCAGCATTGTTTGTCAGGTCCCGGGTGTTCCCTTGACATTCCATCTTGTCTATCAGGCATCTCTCATCCTGTAGCGAGGCTCTCTTTAATTTGCTGGCTGACAGGCTCATGTCATGCACATCACCCTGATAGGACTGCTTTCTGCTGCTCAGAAGGTCCAGGTTAAATGACTTTGCCTTTCCCCAAAAAGGAAAACTCTCTGGTGTTTTCTCTTGGAGTACGGCATCTCGGTTGACATCTTTCTGGCTTGGCTCAGGCAGAGAGTTCAGTGTTTTAGCCCCTCTTACCACTCTAAGCTGGCAGTTCTGCAGTTGTTTGGCAGTGAAGAGAACACTGTTATCCCCCTCGATCTGGCTTTTCTCAAGCTGAGTAGGCAGAGCCCAGCTGTGGCGATGGTTGTCCTCTTGAGACTGGCTCCGGCGACACCTGAAGCGGTTCCACAGCCCACTGCTGTCTCCAATTTTCAGCTGTCTCTGAAATACCCCAGGCAGTTGATCTTCATTGGTATTCAGCTGCTTGGAGAACCTCTCCAGAATGTGCCTGGGGAGCCTGTTGGGCAGCCGGCACTCTCCGTCTCCATTGGTGCCCACATCAGCAAGTGGATCATCTGTGCCCACGCTCCTTCTGCAAGGAAAGTTCAGAATCTGCACACACTGGTTGTGTCCAAAGAAGTTGGCCACCTCAATGGCTGAGTGACCGGCATTATTGGTTCTGTCCAGCCTCAGTCCCAGTCTTTTGAAAGCTCGAACCAGGAACTCCAGAACCTGGCTGTGCCCAGAAAAGGCAGCATACATCAAAGCACTGTTACCCCAGGAGTCAGAGATGTCCGGATCTGCATTGAACTGCACTAGAAGCTTGACCACATCCAGGTGACCCATCTCACAGGCGTGGCTCAGGGCTGTGCGGCCATCCTCATCCTGATAGTTGACATCAGCCCCTTTCTCCAGCAGCAGCCGGGTGAACTTGGCCCTGGTCCCGGGGTCTTGTAGGCAGACAGCGTACATGAGTGGGGTTCGGCTATTTTCTGTCATAGAGTTGATGATGCGTCCATCCAAGGCATCTAGGATGAAGCGTGCAAGGTGAACTTTACCACCACGCATGGCATCTAGGAAAGTCTTGGTGCCAGAGCCCTGGCGTAAATCTTTTGGTCGCATCATTCTTGAGAGGCTATTTGTGGAGCTGAGCTTTCAAGTGTGCAGAAAAAAAGAAGATGACAAACAGGGAGAGAAAGTGTGTAGCAAGTTCTCCGAAGCTCTCTGTGTTGACAGTGAGCGCATTTACCTCAGAGTAAGACTCTGAGAGGAGCTGCCAGTGTTTTTATACCTCCCTCTCCACATGCCCTCCCCACGTTGCCTAGGAAACAAACGTCTGAGGACCATTCTGCAGTGGCAGCATCCATTCAGCCCAAGCACTCTCTGCCTGGAGAGAAATATATGCTATTTGAACAGAATAATTACTCAAGGAGAAAAACATGGCCAGTGTTTTTCATGTGAGGGCTGTGAAGTTAACTTAAATGCACCATTTTTTACTTTTATTTGAGGCAAATAAACTAAATTTAAAAAAATCCTGCTGCTGATAGAATAGTCAAAGTAGAATAGGACAATCCAGCATTTTGTGAAATCAATGAATAGTGCATTCTGTTGAGTCCTATTTACATTCAAGACCATATTGTTATCAGGATTCTTACCAAAGGAAGAATGAAGTCAGTCTTTGAGATCTCGCTTCAAAGGGAGGGAGGGAAAATGAACATTTACCTTTTTTCTCCCCAACATGCCTTTTAAATGCTGCATCCATCCACCCCATATTTCTGCAAACAGTTTGCTTCATCCACAAATCATGATACAGTACAACAAGTTCAAATTATCCTCCACTATAGTTCCTTGACTCTCTCAAGGTTGTATAATAATGATTTTGCCTTGAGGATTTTTTTCATGGAAAATGGTAAATCCAGTGAACTGCACAAGAAAATGGCAGTGAAATCCTTATTTTTTATTAGCTTCTTGAGTTAAAAATCTAAAAACATAGCTCAGCTCATGTGATGAGGTGGCTTTTCAGCAAACAATCCAGTCTTCTCACTGACTTTGATCCCTTTAATCACTTAGATTTACAGACAAGACTGCTATTTGTATGACAATATCAGCATGATTATCTGTTGCTTTCTGAAACAACACAGAAAATAAATGTCAAACGCCCTTGTGATTATGGACTGTTCCTCTAAATATAACAGTTCACAGCATAAATCATAACAGCTCTGAAAATAGTAGTGTTCTTCCCTGTGCCTTGTTAAACACACAGGTAATTCTGCTGTATTACTGTGTTTTCAGGTTGAATTAAATAATTCACATTTCTTCAATTCACTTAGACCACTCATACATTTTTGATATTTACTAAATTTACCACTATTGACGTCAAAAGCCCAAATTTAAACACTTTTTCTCTTGCATGGTTTGTCTAGCAGCTGTTTCGACTCCACAAGACCAGAATTTAATTTTAATTGCTAATATAAATCTCAGCAGGGCCCAAACTGTGCCAAACGGTGGAGGTGAGAGAAACATTGCCACCTTTCTTACTGTTCACCATCCGGCTTCATCAAACCCTCAGCGGGGCCTTTATACAGTAGCGAGCGGCACGTTCACTCACCCAAACATGGAGGAAATTCATCAGTCGACTGGTACATCCTCCTGTGTGTCTTTCATCGGATGGAAACTATTCTGTAAACACAGACATATCCTTTTCAGCATAAAGTCATATCATTGCTATATCTTTTTATCTTTTAAGGTCATGTCATGGGAACGTCTCAAAAGATTTAAGTTCTTATAATGCCAGAGATGCCACTCTGGATTAAGCTTCACAATGCCCAGATCCACAGGTGTTATGTCCTCAGGATTTATGCGCTGCCGTCAAAGTATATATATCATCAATGGGGAGGAAGTCATAACTCAGCTAAAATGATAAAATGATAAAACTGAATTACTGATAGAAGAAGGCCTGCACGCTGAATGGAACATAAAGCTTTGAATATGATTAAAGATTTATGAACTATATTTATATAAAACGACCACTTTACTGGGTTACAACTGCTCACTAGTAGGAACTCTTTTCTCCTCATAATCTATTCCTTAAGAGAGGCAACATTTTTATGAATCAGTCAGTAAATGTTTTGCATTTTTATGTCATTTTCTGCTAAACATGCATACCTTCCATGTTCATCTGGTTTGAATCTGGAGATTGAAAGCTGTTGGGGTAAACTGAAATCACCATCATGCTCCTTTTTGGTGATGAGGGCTTTGTTAAATTGTGCTTTTTCTTACTTTAAGTACACTTTTGAATGATGATAGAAGTGATAGACTTTGGCCTTGAATCCTTGGATCCATGTATGCTGTGCTGAGCTATTCATCAGTATGTGCTTCTTCACAATGCAGGAGCCATACTAGCAATGTCAGATCCTGACTGTACCACCAGCATATGAGAAGTCAGGATTTGTTGGACTATGTGATTACATTTTTCACTTTGTAGTTGTCCAGTGTTGATGAGCACACTTTATCCATGTTTCTGATTTTGGGAGAAGATCCTGGTTGGGTCCTTTGCTGTTGTTGCCCATCCACTTCAAGATCTGATGAGTTGTGTTTTCAAAGATGACATTCAACACACTGCTGTTGCTCTGATCATTTTGTTACATTTTGTGTGGTCTTTTTTTGTGGCTATTCTCTTTCATTCACTAAATCTGTCGACAGTCGAATCACATTCAATGTCACGGAAAAACAAAAATGGAACCTTTTGTTTTGTTTGTTTATTTTTTTGAATTTATTCAAGAATAAAATTGATTGAACAGTTTTAGGGCTGTATCTGAGGGCATGGACATTGTGAGACCAGACATGTGTTTAACTTATCCACATGCAATAAATGGCGGCCTGCTTCATTTATATTTGGCACAAAGTACTGCCAATGACACAAATCTATTGTGGTCAGATAGGCCAAATTATGCAGTTTTTAAGATGGTATAAGGTCGTATTTATTGGGAAATACATAAGCCTTGTGTTTACATAAGCTGTGGCTCATGAGGTAGAGTGGGTCGTCCTTTAAACAGAAGATTGGTGGTTCGATTCCCGGATTCTGCATGTCGATGTGTCCTTGGGCAAGACACTTAATCCCAAATTCCTCCTTACTTGAGAATTGGTTGGTGCACACTTGCGCTAATGTTAGCCACTTTAGCGTAATTGTGCTAATAGGGCAGGAATCATAATGAAATAACATTAAACTTACCACAATATTGCAACAATTGTCAACCTCAGTGCGAGTCCTGGAGCTGGGGAGGGCAGCAGGTGAGTGATTTGTCAATCACAGTCAATCAGCGCCCACATTGCACACCAAGCCTACTACAAATCTTCAAATCTTATTAAAAGAGTAATAATTTCCAAAATGACCACCAGCACACTTAATTATCAATTAAGCCCATAATTAGCAATTGAGACCATAATGACTTGTTGAAAGATTATTGACTTAGTACTTCTGGAAAGAAGTTGAACCTTTTTGAATGATAGTTACTGCTTAGTTGCATCCAGTGGACCGTTTAACTCTTTAGTATCAAGAGTTGTGTTGATGGTATGTGGTCCTTCATTTCAAACATGTATGCAAGTGCAGTCAGATTCTTGACTATGACTGTCCAAAATGTTTCCAGTCACCTCTTACAATAATTAACTGTAGCACACTTTCCATGAGACCATGCTGATGGCTGCCTCTTTCTCTGCCTCCTACGCAGTGGGCTTAATTTCATTAGATCATTTTTCCAGTCTGTTGCACTCTACGCTATTTTGAAACAATCATAAGAACACCTACGACTGTCAACAGAATTACACACTAAAGACTATGGCATCAATTCAGTGCTGTAAGGTAACTATAACAAACAGGAGGATAAAACTGGTAAAACAAACATTGAGGGTTGATAACACTTGTGCTCACCATGAGACCACTTATCAGGTGTTCTAGTTTAAATGCTCTGAGACTTTGGCTGCTTTGTCAGAGGACAGTTCATCCAGAAATAGATTTGAGTCACCTGGACTGCAACCTTGCAGGCAGGCCGTGAGACGTGCTTGAGTTATTGTGTTGGCCCCAAAACTTTTGGCTACTGCAGATTATCTGTATGTGGGTTGACAGTTTCTGCTAGGGCTGTTGTAAGACACAGTGCAGGATTAATAGACTATCCAGATTTGAAATACTGTAGTTCACAGGGTGTAGTCATTTGAGCACTATATATACCTTTTTATCTAATCTTTATTTTAACCATATAAAAACAGAGTAATTACATTTTGTGATGAATTCAATGTTTGGATGAAGTCTTTTAGCATGCACACATTTGTCATTAGAATAGGTTGCTGAGAATTCATTTTACAGCACAAATTAAGTAATTTTTATGTTTTTTCTGTATACTTTATTAGATTTATTCAACCCCAAAAGTGACAACAATAGTGCTTGGTTATTATCACAGTAATAACAGCATATTGTCAAAGACCTATAGAAACCATGATCAGTATTCCTCTGTGCATGACATAAAACCAGTCTACCATCCATTCACACAATGTGAAAAATGGACTGAACAGAAATGAATGAAATGTGGATGAAATATTCAGAATGTGAATGAGTTGGTGCCATGAGACTTGCTAATTAGACACATGTATGCAATAAAGCAGAGATGTCATGGTAAATACCTGATCTCCCATTCATTGCGGACCTGAACCAGGCAGAAGCCACTTTGAATGCCTGATTAGAAATTAAAGCTCGAGTCAAGTTAAGGTGTTATCTGCAGCCCTAAATGTCTTAATTAATCATTGGGGAGAATGCACTTTGCAGTGCAACAAAATCAACACATCTCTCAAGGTTCCTCAAGAAAAACTTGTAAATGGAAACAAAACACTGTGCTTAACTCCCTTGGTAACCCCACTTAGCTACTAACACCTGGGACTAAATTAGTGCATAAGCACAAGGTAGGAAATGGCGTTCATGTGGGACCAGATTCAACAAGGCCCATTCATTGTAACTAAAAATCTTTCCTTACCAGTGACTCAACATGCCCTCATCCTCCATGGACTACTTCATCTTCTCCTTGCTAATTGAGCACACCTGAATATGATGTGATAAAGGCTATCACCTGCCCTGCTCTGTGAAAAACAGCATGCAACTTGTGGCCACCTTCATTTCCCATTCCCCGAACAAATTTGGCAGCTAAGACACAATTAACATAATTAAGTTATAATCTCTAACCTGAAAAGACGTCACCTTCCCAGAACATGTCACCATTATGACAGACCTCTGTGGAGACTTCTTGTTTCCGCCTCATGTTCAAATATCAAATCACAACAAAGCACAATCTGATTTTATTTCCTTGTGGTTACATAACATCTTAACATAGGTAGCTTTGTCATTTGAGCAGTGGGGGATAACAACTCCTGCGGGGACAAAAGCACTAAATGGATGCATTTGTATTCAGCAAGAACAATCTTGTGTCTGTGTGTCCATTCGATTCTTCTAATGCCCTTTGATTTGATACAAGGACTAGAAACCTTAGGTTGAATGGAGATTTCACACGCCTGCTGTTCCAGGAAAAAGGCAGCAGCTGGCCCGCTGTCACAGTGTAACCATGGTGTGTTTGTATATTGTCTCTAAGGTTGAGGCAAGTTCACTGTGGTTGTCCCATCGAAGAAAACAAATGTCATGTTAAATTGCTGAATATCTTTAAACGAACTCCAACATTAATGAAAGTCACTTGTATTTAGCATTTGTTTCCCATAAAAATATGCCAAAGCAGGACTTTTTTATTTCTGAGGACAGATATCAAGGCAGAACTGAATGAGAGAGGACAATTATACTGAGTTACCGGGTTGCAACTGAAGACCCTGACAGTGCACCAGGAGCTGCCAATCACAGGGGCCACTGATATGTTATTGGCCATGAGGCGGGCCCCTCAGCGTCTTTGCTCCCTCTGCTCTCATCAATTATCATCCTGACTCAGACCTGCCAGGCTGCCACAGCCAGATGGTAAACAGTAGGCTGTTCCCTCAGCCTTTGGTTTTAGGGGGCTCTAATATCAGTTCTCAAACGGAGACATTTTGGACAACATAGAATTAACACCTACAGCGTGACTTGCCTGTGATCTTTTGCCAGAGCCCTGGGTGGATGACAATAGTTCAAGAGGGAAGAATGTGACAGAATTTGTAGGCCATCACAGATCAGACAATTAATGATTTATTAAAAAGAAAAGCTGAGGGTATCCACATGCTGGATAATATGATCTGTCACATACACAACAGGACTCTTGGAATGACAATGTCAGTTGATCCGACCACTTTGGCCTAAACATAAATGTTTCTATTGGATTACCATAACATTTTATACAGACATTTATCGCTACTTAAAAATAAGAAATGTCCTGACAACTCTGATGGAGCTCAGGATTCATCCATACAGTAAGAGGCCACTTTATTACAAACAATTTAACCACAGAAACCTGGAATCTATGTGTAACAGCTGACCTATGTAAATGTGTAGCAGACCACAGAACATTAATTACAGTCAGATCCTGACCGATCCAGTGTTAATGAAGTTACCACTGCTGTGCCGCTTTCATAAATGTGCACAGCCTCTTTCTCAGTTTGTAGTTGTTTCAGCTGCTGTGTGATGCTACAGCCAGCTGGGACACACAGCCAGCTGCAAGCGACAAATAGAACATCAGTACTGATCTTTCTGCAAAATCATTCAGTGACACCATGTTTCAGACCTACCTGACTCATATTAATATTCTGTATTCTCTCTTTTTACATTTCAGTAGATTATGTTAAAGATGCAAAATACTAGAGAAGAAAAAGAAGCAAAATACATGATACTTTCCTGTCTAATCACTATCATAAAGTCATAAAGGCTAGATTTAGTAAGAAGCTGTTAATAAATCAGGTAAATTCAGAAAATGAAATGTGTTCATTTATGATGTTTATCTGAAAACACACAACATAGCGTGTCTGAGATGTCAAGTATTCGCACTCATTACTTGTTTCCTGCTGAACAAGAGGACTTGAATCTGTGTCAGCAATGCCTTTCGCCACGCTGAGCCTCTGTGCTGTTTCCCATGAGCCACCTGTACCCCCCTCCTTAATCTATCAGGTCTGATGGAAATTCCTATCCTGTGATGATGCGGAAGAGATAGAGGGCGTGAGAGCTCCCTCTCCATCTCCCATCTGACAGGCCCTATTTGTGGCCTTGCAGGCCCGCTCACCTCTGACAGCTCAATAAATTGTACAAATGGATAACAAATGTATTTATTTGATGGCCACATTGTGCAGAGATGGGTAACACTCAGTTGCACTTGGAGTAAAGATCTGCCACACAGTCATATCCACAAAGAAAGCTACAGCAAATGGCAGGTTTGGCTGGGTCAGTTGAGAAATCAAAGAAGCACCAGGAGGCTTTAAGACAATAACAGATGCCAGATTTCACATGATGTCTCGAGTGCTGAAGTGTCACATCTCTTGTCTATAATGCTCTCAGTCCATCACTTTAAACTCTTAAATTTAAAACAGAAGACTTCGATTTAACAGATTATCATTATTTATCTCACATAATCAACACATTTTATACAGAATGTTGAAGGATAACAACATGAACAACAGAGGAAGACTGTATCACTCAAATCTCACCTCAAGACACAAAAGCTCTGTTAATGGCAACCCTCTGTGCTCCCTGGAGAAGCTTCACTTCTTTTTAAAATGAACTAATGGCCCTGAGGCCCACGGCTATCCATTCTCTCCCCCACATGCTCTGCCACTCACGTTGCTCAGCGTCCAACTTCTAACTGCTCACACCGGCCGGCTCTTTTTTTAGTATATGTAGCTTTGAGTAAAAGCATAAGTTCCACATCAACATGAGCCCCTGGTAAGACTGTTATTACTTTCTAAAGAGACACTTGGTGACTCACCTGTCTTAAGTGCATAACATAATGCAGGTTGTCATGACATTGTGGGTGTTACTGCGGCTCATGACCTATCTCACACCCACCTGTCGGCTGATGCCTCATGGAGAGAAAATGCAAAAAACGAACAAGTGAGGAAATGAATAGATGAAATTTGGAAGCCTGACCTGATCCTGCAGCCACCTGTAGTAAAATAAATGAGTTCATTTGGGTGTATTGTCAGACCACATTGTAGGGCAACTTTTCACAGAATGAATGAATGCTAGTTCACTATCAGCACTGAGAGTAACAGTTTTAATTTGAAGATCCCCTCCAGACGTAGGGGTGTATGTATGGGGTGTAGATGTATTAAGACATATAAAAATACTCTGCTTGGAACAATAATGTATGTAATATAGTTTTTCTACACAAGCAAAAGCATAATTCCCAAGTAAAAATCCTTAAAATGACATCTTCATCTTCTCCCTCATTAAAAATTCAAGACTCTATGAATATATAAAATGCTTGTCTCAAAAGTTTAACTGTTGGACACAGGATGTCTCCTACTTCACTATAAAGTCTCTTCTCAGTCTATGTGGGACTACAGATGGAAATGAGCCAGTAGCTAAATCTGATACAAGGCTTCTTTTCTCTTTGTTAGAAATTTTGTACATGGTCCTAAACTAAACTAATGTACACTGGAGGCCTCAGGTTTCCACGTCACACTTATATAAGTTGAATATTGAACCTGGATTGGCTTCCAGACTGGTTGTAAAGTCACAATTCTTCCTCTTAGGCCTACTTCAATGAGCACAGAGAAACTTTTCATTTTCAGCAGAGTGATGTGAAAACAGCCTTCTAGTGTCAAACTGCACATACATCACTCTGCACAATGAAGCTCAAACATTCAACTGTGATAACAAGAAGAAAAACTAATTTTTGAGCAGGGGGGAACTTTAATTTTCAAATTTTGAGTGCTTGAGTGCTTCTATTGTTAGTTATTAGATTGCCAGCACTGCTGAGTAACACATCCTGCCATTTATGAAAATTCATGTCTCACCTTACAAGTGGACTGTGTGGATTTGTGGTTCAAATCAGGCATCTTTAAGATTACATAACGTTGTAGTCAGCTGCCAGGGTTTTGATGCGACTCTCATGTCTCCATCCTCTTGAACTGCACAGTAAGACAGATGCTCTCACCCCAGAGAGGTTGGGTCTGTAATGGGGACATCACCAGGCAACAGTGTATCCAAATGGTACTAGAGCCATTGTAAGAGCAGAATAAAACACCTGACCTGGGTTTGATGGCTTGAATTTTAGCACCAAAAAACTGCTGGCGAACACGAGAGAATCAGAATTCAAGCAGCCATAAGAATGCTGTCTAGTGAAGGCTTATGTGGGTGTGCGTAATTGTAAGTGTCTGTATGACTGTGTTTGTCTAAATGTAAGCCCCGTATCCTCAACACACATTATCATTTGCATCTCTGAAAAGGTAGAGGTGCCTCTCACAGGCCCTCAGTGCTCATGTGATGCACAGGAGAGGATGACTGACTGCAGGGAGACGAGCCTCCTGAAATACTCATTAAGCTGCTAATCCCGTGCCATAATCATGATTTTAATGGTATTGTGTAAGATATCCTAAAAAAAAAAGAAAAGAAAAAACTTCCTGCAGCAGGAGTGAAAGCATGCAAAGCAAGAGAGTTCTTTACCTAGTAAAATGATCCAACACACACTCTCACACACACAGAGGCTATGACAGTACAGCCTCAGCAGGTGGTGTATACTTATGTGGGTGGTGTGGGCGCTTAATATTCATCCAGGATGGCACCCACTTCAAGGCAAGATGGACTATGGATGCTGACTCTCCACCTCCTGTGGGTCAGACCTGCTTTCTCACACAGGAAATAAGAACAGGAAAAGAAACGTACTTCACTCTTCACATAGTATCCTCATTTATGTGTGTATCTGACCAAAAGTACACTATTTCTATTTTCTGCTTAATATACTTATAATCTTGCATGGTAAACTAGAACATTGTGCAGAATTGAGTCTTAAATTGCAGTGTTTAGTTTCTCTGTTGTTTTTGTGGGATTAAAATAGACTGACTGAACAGGCTGCAATAGACAAAAGCTTGAAATGTCTTTTCAGCCACTGCCAAGATTCAGTTGCACTGATGGCTGGCATTAACAGTTTTTATGCTTTTCATTTGTTTTCATATTCTCTGTAAAAAAAAAAAAAAAAAAGGTTTTCTGTTAAGATTAGATGAATATAAACTCATATTATGAATATTATATGGTAGAACATGAGCGCAAATTATATTTTAAGGCACTTTTTTGAGGTTTGCAAAGCATTTTACAATACAGTCATGCTCCATTTATTCAGTTTTTTTAATAATTTGGCCTGATAATCTCTTTAATCTTTTTTTTTATACTTTGACTTTAATCTACTTTTTAATTTAACCTTTTTTTTTTCATATTTCATTCTGAATTTGCATGTGGCATTGTTCTTGGAATCAAAATTTAATTTTCCATCTCAACATCTGCTTTAGCTCTGTAACTTTTGTGTGTGTGTGTGCATGATCCATGGAGGTGTGATCAGAAGCAATTCCTTCTTCTTTTATCTTTCCCTATAGTGTTAGTGAGCAGCCAAGTGTTGCCTGGTGGTTAAAGATCCTGCTCAGGCCATCCCTCTCCAGCTGGTATGAGAGGGAGCTGCCGGAGTTGTCTTCTTATGTAAGATTATCAGCCAAGTGATTCAGGGCTGACTGGTTTCACACTCTAGAGCTCACAGTTCGTCTGTGTTGTCCATGAGATGGCGGGACTCTCAGGCACAAGCTGTGTCTCCCAGACGTCCTCCACTTTTAAATGTCAGTCATGTCATTTGATTCAGAAGAGGGGTGTCACGAAAAAAAAGGAAATAAGAAAAATGGACAGATGGCTTTGCATGGTGAGTCAGAGAAAAGCTGTGTTCATTAATGAATGCATGCACGTGTAAACACTCGAAGAAATACGTGCCTTTCATTGATGTGACAGATTGCCAGGTTCCTGTCATTTAATGTACCGTATATAGAGCTGAAATTTAATTGGAACATATCTCAGTCTCTGAGTATTTTTCACCCAAATTAAATGCATTTTCTGTGGTCCATGTGCCTATATCATGGCTCTGAAAAGAGCACTTGATCCATTGCAGATATCATATTTGTTGGAGAGGAAAAGACATTGCTATTACGTGATATTATGAATCACTCATGCCATAATGTGCCTAATTATGGCCTGTATAGAGGTTTGATGCAATGCACAGAGAGAGAGAGAAAGGCTCCTCAGTAGTCATCATTAGTCTCCATGTACCAACGACTCTTTGTTCATGTTCCCACCCCTGATTAAACCACTGGACACTGACACTGTAGTTACAAATAGTCTTTTGTCCAGGTTCTACTTCTCTTGTCTTCAGTTTTTGTTATTAACATGTGCTTTTTCAATATGTACCTACTTGCTGTATTGTATGCTTGCTGTACTGTATGTGTTAAGTATTTATGGCTTATCATTTAATAACACAACTCACAAAATGAATTGAATGTGTCATGAAATAGTGTTCTGGGAAGGAAAGAAGAAAAAACAGCATTCTGCTACACAAAATTATTTTTATTTTTCAGATTTTACCTTTATCTCCTCATGCCGCTAACAGTTTGAGCAAGGAAAATCTCTGCAACTGAACTGCTCACACCTCAGACATGCACCATCTGAAAAGGGATTGCAAGTGCAGTAGGCTTTGGTCTGTATTAAGCTGTCTCAAGCCCAAAAAAGATTGGGGAAACAGTTTTGTAAAAGGGTATGAATGTGTGTGACTGTGTGAGTATGATCAGGAAAGCAATGAAAAAAGGACATGTATGTGCACATTATCCTGCTTATGACCAGGTTTCAGAGTAAACCTTTTATATTTTGCATATGTAAACATGGTTCCTGGTTACTCTGACAGAAACCTGGAAGGTGAGGTTTCTGGTCATTTTCATAAGTGTCTCCTAAAGTCAAGTTACATAGTGGTTAGTAAAACAAAAAATGTGACGGTGAACAATGTAATGATGATCATAAGAATGAAAGTATTAAGTCGTCTGTTACTGATGTTTAGATGGAGAAGCTAGATCTATAAGAATGGTAAATGTAGCAGAGTCCAGGAAGCAAGCTGTTGCTTTAACTCAATTAGTAAAGAAATGACAGATTTGCTGAATGTGGTGGAGTCATAAAAGACACACCTGCTCAGATGTAGATGATCAGAAACCTGGATATGTAAACAGTGCCATGAATAACTGGATTTCACTGTGTTCAATGTAAAAGGCATATCCTGAATTTGATCAAAACCAGACTGAAGACCAGGATGCTAGATGTGCTCAGTGAAACAAAAGACAAAACACATATTAAAGGGTGACTTAAGAGTTTTTCATCACAACAGTAAACAACAAAAAATCTTACTGCAAAAGGAATATTAATGTATTTATGTTCTGTATTTCCATGCATTAAACTTCCAGAAGACCTTTTTCCTACTTAAATTGACCTCTTTTTCTATGAAACTTTCTTTGCAATCACAACACACCTCAGTCTCAGGATGAATGCTCTGCTCTGGTTTTGTGGTGTATCACAGAAGCAAATTTAAGTTGAAGTGAAGAGTGACACATCAACTCATCGTCTCAATGCAGCCCACAGGCTCTTTTTGCCACTATATTGTTCTTGATACATTTATTCCTACTTTTGAACTGGAAGATATTTTGGGTGTATAGCTGAATTTAGGGTGTTTTATTTAGCGTGTGATGAAAAGCAACTGAAATAAAGAGTCAAATAAAAAATGAAAATCATTTCCAAATCGTCTAACTTTTGCTCTACAGGACAAGTACTAAAACATTATTATTAGCTTCAAACTCCCAAAAAAATACATTGAATAGCACCTCTAAATTAAAACTTCACACAATTTCCTGAATTGATTACTACAAATACGCTCAGGTTGTAGGTTATGCAAGAGGTTGAGATAAACCGAGGGGTCAGGGATACAAAAGCATGTCTAACCCAAGAAGACATCTCCATAGAAGCCCACTCCTTCCACCTTATTGTCCCCAGCCTGGTCGACAAGTTTGGGGAAGTGAGCTCCCACACAGGTGTTGACAGCCTCTCTAACTTCAGCTGGCAGAGACCTCATTTTGTGCTCGTGCTCCCTCAGGGCCTCCTGATTGAGCTGCAGACGCAGGAGCCAAAGGTTAGTTAGAGGTTACAGGTTTAATCAAAAGGACAGGTTGACATTTTTATAGTGTCTTTTCTCCGCCAGGTAATTATCATAATCTTTAGAGGATGGATTTATTTATTGGCATGAGTAAAAGTAAAGATCAATGCTACTGTTAAACTATAGGCAACTGGCTTGATTTATTTTAAACAGGAGTGATAAAAGAAAATGGCTCAATACTAAACCAAATAATAGTGAAGTGTTGTTAAATACATACTGCAAAGATTAACTTGCATGTTTCAGGAAATAAGATATACTCATTTGTCACTTTATCTCTTAACCCTCACTTGAATTCCTCCCATTGCTTCTCTCAATAACAAATACTGTATCTGTAAGTTAATGCTACACACCATCCATCTGGCATTCATGCGTCAATGTCTAAAATATTTAACACCTTTTTCTCCATATTAACTGCCAAGATTTGCTAAGGACAACAACGTACATATTTTGGATATGGAGGACAGATGATTTGAAAGAGTGAAGGAGGCTTTCTACATCTAAGTAGAGAAACCATTCTTTAACAGAGGAGGAGGTCTATGACACCACTTATCCCCCACCTACAATGCTGTCCTTTTATCCCCCTCCCAAGAGATTTAACAAGAATTCACATGTGGCCCTGTGTAACAACTCCAAGAACTGTCTTTTATACTTGGCCTCAGGTGACGATTCAACTCTAACCATTGTCGTTACAACAGCCAGGAGCACTAACGAACCATGCGGCGTCTAAGACCTTGATAACAACCCCATAGAGGTTAGAAACCAAAGAAGCCCCTTGGATGAGAGATGAAACATCTTCAAATATCTACAGCCAAATCCAATTGCCCTTGATTCAACCCTCCTTGGATGCCAAGATTTCACAAATTCAAAGCAAAGCATTGTCATAAAAAGTGCTCTGACAGTAGTGGGAGTTTTGCCTCAATCACCCAAACGGGATGTGTCACACTGCAAGCATTACGTGCAGTCACTAAATGGACAGATGGCCACGGTTGACAATATAAGTGAAAAACGGGGATTTGTTAGCATCGATTGCATTGTAAATGCCTGTGTTTGATTGAGTTTACAAGGACAAAATCTTTTACGAGGACAAAAATCACAAGGTCCCACAAGATAAACCTTTAAAGTTAAAACTTGCCTTTTGGCTAAGGTAAGGATAAACGTTGGTGTTAGGCATTTTTTGGTTATAGTTAAGGTTAGTGAAAGTCTCAAGGGATTATATTTAAATTGATGTAATGTCTTCCTTAAGTGACAAAACCAAGTGTGTGTCCTGTTGTCAGTGTGTGTACCTGATTAGTCAGAGCCTTGATCTCCTCCAGTGTAGCAGCCTGTTTCTTGATCAGAGCCGCTTGCTGAGGACTGTAATCTGAAGACTGTAACAATACAATATAGTTCAATACAACATGTGGCCACTCAAAAACACTATCGATTTGTAGTCTATAAGCAGTTCATCTGCTCATGTTTCTCTTGGAGAGGGTGTATGTGCGTGTACATCTGGAGAGGAATGCACCCATGGGATGCAACCTGAGCAAGAGAATCAATACAGTTCAGTCACAGCAGGTTGGGCTTGTCTAGTTTAGTTACACAGCCCTTATTGTACAGGGCTATTCATTACCGAGGCTGTGCTGATTACACAACTGATTGTGTTATAAATAGTTGCCAAAATTAATGGGCAAATGCTGATTAAGTAGATCAAAATGAGCTGCAATGTGACCCTAACGTCTAGAGGGTTGAGGGCGGTTTGCCGCCATCAAGACGGAGTTGAACGGAGAGGAGCAGAGTGAAATGGCCGGGTCTTTAACCTAGATACAACAGGTCTGAATCTTGATGAGCCAACAGAGGAACAAGAGCAGAGCTCAGTGAGTCATCGACCATGCATGGATTAACTCGATCCCTGTAAACAGCTTCTGAGTAATGGACAAGCCTGGCCTATGGTCAGGGCCTTCTGCACTTTACACAGTGGGTAAAAGGGTCTGTGTGCATGTATGTGAGTGGCTTGTTGGTGAATGGGTGTGCGTACTCACGTGTGTGTGGGTGTAGTTACAGTTCAACGTGTGTGTGTGTGTGTGTGTGTGTGTGTGTGTGTGTGTGTGTGTGTGTGTGTGTGTGTGTGTCAGAAAGCAACATGTGGGTGTATTGAACATGTGTGCAGACGTATGAAAGGAAAACGCTATAACATGCCTAAGGTATTACTTCTTTCATGTATTGTTCTAATCTTTAGACATTGCTGCTTCTTTGTAACCATAGTTACTCTGTTAAATATAATATGTGTTGGATGTTAAATGTGAGCTGTGACATTAATACTGTCTTAGTTACACGTGTACACGTGTAAGTGCCTAGTATTTATGTGCACAGCTTTTGAGACTAATTCAACGCCTGGTTCAGTCCTAAGGTAACAAAGAAGTAAAACAAAAAAAGGCAATAAAATTGTTTTACTTAATTGTTTACATTCTATTTTTTTGTACAGATGAAGCAAATATATATCAGAGTTTTTTTGTTACTTGGACTGAACCAGGCTAGCTGTTTACCCTTGTTTCCAGTCTTTATACTCAGTTAAGTTAACTGGTGCTGGCTGCAGCTTCATAATTTACAGTACAAACATGTCTTTGCAAGACAGCGTGTGCGTATTTCCCAAAATGTCAAACTATTCCACTGATTGTACATACATGCTGGAAAAATTTCTAGATTCATTACTTTCAATGAGTTTAAAAGAGAATGGGTTTATACTTACTCCACCATCAGAGTGACTAGTCTCATCCAACAGCTCTGTGCTTCCTGTCTTTTTCAGCCTGAGAACATAATTATAATTTTCAATTAGACTTCTTGTACATAATGTTTCAAACTCATCAAATCAGGCGAATCTTAACGTGAAATGCCATGTGGCAGACAAGACATTTATCATCATTTATCCTCTCATATTTCTTTTGATTTCTTTTCTTTTGAGATTTTTCTTGGAAGATGCGGAAACTCATTTAGAAGAACAGCGATGAATGGAAACACATAAAGTAACCAAAGGCAAAGTCTTACTGTGAACTCACTTTGCTTTCTGTGAGGATGAGAATTTTGAGAGTGTTTTCTTCTTATTTTCTTTGGTTTCACTGCAAATAAGACAAAGGCAGACAGTAAGGATCCCTTCCTGATTAAAAAATTTAAAATGAAAAATGACCCTATAAAAAACCTTTTGCCTTTAAACAAGAGTTGCAGGGCTGTGTGTGTCTGATGTGACCTTTTCTTTATAGTGAAAGGAAGGCTTAAATGCGATGTTATATTGTATGTGTGGACAGGTAGATGACCGGGGCTGCCTTCGCTTCCCTACTGCTGTTTAAACACCTGTTGGATAATGGTTGTCCTGAGCTAACCATCTGCCAGCTGGGGACTTGGGATAACACACACAGAGACTCAGAGCACCATAAGCCAGCCAAAGGACACTAGAAGACCCGCACATTGAGGTGATTCATTCATTATTTGAGGTATTGTCTTTGCAAAATGTCAGATGACACACACACAGGCAGTGTCACACCAAAATCTCAAAGCACGCATTGGATAGACTCTGCAAAGCCCTCTGCACTTGCAGTGTGTGCAGCATGTGTACAAATGTGTTGTATGTGCGGTCACACCTCTCAAGAGTCTTCAGTTCACTGGTGTGTCTCTCTGTGGCCATCTCCAGCAGCTTGGCCAGTCTCTGTCACAAAAAGGAATTGACACAATCACTGTCAAAATAAAGCTATAAAATGAGACTTAAATTGCTCTTAATAACAATGTCGATATTGTAAATTCCCTTAAATTCAGTAGTCTGTTGTTAATTTGCATGAACTCTGGTTTGGCCCAAGACCTGTATGCAGATGCTGTCAACTCACTCCACAGAACTTCTACAGTACGGTTTACACTCTGTGCAGTGAGGTGGCAACCTTTGAAAAATTACCTGATTGACCTCTCAGTCTCATGTAGATTCAGAGCTTATGCTAGAGCGTCCCAGAGCACCTGGGTCTGATGTATAATCAATAGGGCCTCTAAAGTGCTGGCTGCTCGCCCATGATCCCAGACACCCAACACAGGTAAAATTAGAGCTGTGAATGCATCCTAAGCCATGGAAATCAATCCTATTTTGGGACGGAATCATTAGATTTAATAAAGACAGCCAAGAGCTGGGTATGAGGAGAGTGATAGTTGGATGAGGAGCACATGGGAACAGGCTGCAATAGGACAAGGAGCAGATCTTGACTTTCAAGTACCGAAAACTTTCATACATGGATAGAATGTAAAAATAAAATAAATGGATGATGCACTTGAGAAAAAGAACATTGGAAAAAGGACATTGTCTTCTAACAGTTCAAAGAAGTCTTGCAAGAAATGTGTTGTTAATTTTAGAAACTGTTTTCTGAAATTGTTTTCCAGACATATTGGCCACTCACTAATGAATTTTAGAGGTAGAAGTGTTTAGATCCTATACTGGAGCAAAAGACACAGTATCAAAATGAAAATATGATAAATTGGAAAATTCAAATCCTGTCCTCAAAGTTTCATTATTACCAGGAAAATGTAGCCATAAGTGTCATAAGTAAAACCACTCATTATGCATAATGACTCCTTTGAGTGTGTATTTTTTATTATTGGATTATTATTACAGATTCATTCATATCTAAGCCTAATTTTTATGTTATAGTTGATATGGTAGAGCTGATTATTTATATGCTGCTGGGTTATTTAATCTATCATCATATTTTTAAAAAAATAACTACAAAATACTAACTCAAGTTTGCACTTGCCTTGAATGACTGATTTAAACACAACATAGACATACTGTTGGCATGGCTAACATGTTAACAGGTTAGCAATAGTTTTTTAGACACCCAGCAGGCACAGACCAACATTCGTTTGCAGAAATGTTTCCGGCTGGTTGTTAGCAACTTTTTTTTTGCAAAAACGCGTTGCCTGGAAATTGAAATGGGAGCCATGGGAGCCATGAGAGCCATGAGAGCCATGAGAGTAAAACAGTAAAACTGCATGGTAAAACTGAACCAATGAACTGAAAGATGCTAAAACATTTCTCTGAGTGTTGCAACTGCAGTGTTGGGTGATAAATCTCAGCAGGTTTTTCACTTCCCTTTCAAATACTGTACATGTGTAATAATTTTATCCATTGTTCATATAACAGCTTTAATTGAACATGCATTAGCTGATTTTTTTTGGCCACTTGGGGGCAACAGAAGCAAGCTGTGAACACAACATTGCCATTTCATATTTTAATATGTATTTACATATTTTACACTATGAGAGTGATGAGAGTGAACCAAAACAGTAAAGATTTTGCAATAAAGCTGAGAGTAGCTGCAGAGTTGGGTGTTCTATGTGAAAAGTGCCATGTCATGACTTCTGTTGTTATTTGATGCCATATAAATAAAAGACTTGACTGTTGGTTCAGCACTACGAGTGTCATTTATAGTCATTTGATACATTGTTATTATGAAAAATATCAATTATAGCTGCTTTAAATAACTGATGCCTGTTTTCTGGTTTTAAATGGGGAAACTACATTTTAATGAGCCACTTTTAAGTGTAGTTTTAAACATGAACCTGCACTCTACCAACCTCTGTAGCACACTGCTCTTTCCTCTTCTTCAGCTGATCACACTGCTCCCGCCACAAAGCTTGCAGCTCAACCTGCATTTTCTCCTTCTGCTCCTGCACCCGCTCCGTCTTCACACTGGAATCAGATGTGTTTCCCCCTCCCCTGCAAGGACCCACAACATTATTCAACACAACAGGCCTTGTGCAAGGGGAATAGAGTTTATCAACTAACGGTCACTGTCCCTCGATGTACAGAAATGTGAATACACTCGAGTAGTTACTGGAAATCATACAGCAATGTTCACTCAGCCTTGAATAACACATGTCCTGAGAGCACAACAAGCACTACAGCCCATATTAATTTACTTGATCTCTTCATCCTCTAATATTCAGTTTCAGCTAGAAAAACACATTAGCGAGGAATACTCTCTGTACATCTAAATATTATGTCATTAATGACACTGATCAAAACAACAACAACAACTTGATTAGTGTCAGTATTAATATGCTGTACTCTGAAATGATTACCCTACCCTCTTTTGTACTGTAAAACATTTTTCCTCCTATATTTCAGCTGTATAATGACTCTGAAACGAATAATGACAACAAAAAAATACACAAAAAATAGAAAAAATAAACCTTACTCTTTTTTCTTCTCTGAGGCCTTCTTCTTCATGGCCTTGAAGGAGTCAGAGTATTTCTGAATTAGATCCTCTCCTTTTTTCTGATATTTCTTTTCTGCTTCTTTCATCTCTCTCTCTTGACGCTTGATGACCTTCAGATAGTTCTTGTGCTGTGTCAGTTCTTCAGTGGTCACAGTTGAAGGCTCTGCAGCATAAACACACAGGGCTTTGTTGTGAGAATCCTCCTACTTGTGTTGGCAGTGGATATGCCTTTATAATAAATCTACTAAAAAAAACTCTGATAGGGCTCTATTTTCCTTCTCAGGGTCCTTTATCTACAGTTTAAAGACAGAAGGGGAGCTGTGTTGAGTGCAGCCCGTGAAGCACTTCAGTATTACCTTCGCTACATGTTGGCAGGTGAGATAAATCATCTGATCCTGCAGACTCGGGCAATGCCCTTGTTGGACAGGGCTCAACCACAGCAGCAGGCTCTCCTTGAACCTCCTCAGCAGTGCTGGCAGTTTCTGTGCGTGGTTTTTCATCTGAGACAGGCTCAGGATTTGCACTGGAGTCAGTGTCTGGCTCCTGTTTGTCTTCAGGAGTTGCCTCAGGCTCTGGGAGTTGTTCCTTCTCAGGGGGAACTTCTTTTGGGGATTCAGAGGGAGTTTCAGATGTGGTGTTTCCTGCATCTGGTGCTGCTTCTTCAATAAGAGGGGTATCAGGAGTTTTAAGAGGATCTTCTGCAGATTGTGGGGTCTCTGGCATGCTCTCTTCTTTAGCCTCTTCTGCACTTGTTTCAGGAGACTGCAATGATTGTTCGTTGGCCTCAACAGGTGGTGCAGGTTCAGATGATGCCTTTTCTAGTAAAGGTTCAGCAAATCAGTGATCAAAGACAGCCTCTAAACTCAGACCTGAAACTACATTTCAGGAACCTACTACAAGAGTAATTTTAAAGTTCAAAATCTTTTCTTTCACAGAGCGCCATTACCTGTAGAGGCTTCATTTTTCTTAGCCTTCTCAGTGGGGGTTTGTACGACCAGAGGCAGCTCATAAGGAGAAATGTAGTCAGAAGATGACTGCGTGGGCACAAAAAGGACAGGAACATCACAATCTAGCAAGGCTGGTTGTCTTCCAGGAAGTTAATTGATGCTGTTAAGGTTTTATTGAAGAACTGGGGACATTGCTGATATATCAATTTTAGTACATGATGGCTCATTGTCACTGGTGGAAAGTAACTAACTACATTTACTCAAGTACTGTACTTAAGTACACTTTTTAGGTAATTGCACAATACTTGAGAATTTCTATTTGATGCTACTTCATACTTCCACTCCACTACATTTCAGAAGGAAATATTGCATTTTATACTCCGCTATATTTATCTGACAGCTTTAGTTATTTTTCAGATCAAGATTTGATGCAACGGATAATATAACAAGCTTTGAAAATACAACACATTGTTAAAGATTAAACCAGTTTCCAACCTTTTTAGCCTTTGGTGTCTTAAAAAAAGCAGTGTGTAGTCGAGGTCACATTTCAGATGTTTATGAGTTGTTAACAGCTCCACCAAATAGTAATTTTCCTCTCTAAATTTCTCACATGGTTTCATTTCAATAAATGTTCAAATGATCCAATATCACCGAAAATCAAAGATTAGAAAAAAACGTCCAAAAGCTGGTGCTGCAGTGGGATAGCCCACATTCAGCCACTTTTGGCTGGCTGTGGGATGTCCTACTGGGGCACAACCTGGGCCCCATAGTGTGGGGCCCACATGTTGCCCTGCATTTCACACTGGTAATGGGCCCACAGTGGGCTACCCCTTCAGGGCTCATTTTATTCCTACATTCCCACATGGGTCCCAAAGGGGCATGTTTGCTGGGATTAGGGTGAGAAAAACAATCAAAAGGCCTTCAGCAGATCAAAACATTTTACAAACAGTGACAGAAACAAAAAGTGACAAAATCCAATATGTTTCATATCACATAGGCAGATTTAAATTTTACATTCCAGTGCTTTTGGTTATCTGCCTTGGGCCCCACACAGACTAACCCACATGGGGGGTCTGTGTGGGCATTCTGTGGGCAAGCCCACAGTGGGTATTCCATGGAAAACCCATGGTGGCCCCAAAGGGCAGAACTGCTGTGGGCTCTGCATAGGCCATCCCACAATGGGGCCCATGTTGGATTTCTGTGGGTAAGTCCACAGTGGGTTTCCCACAGAAAACCATGATGGGGGCAAAACTGCTGTGGGCCCCCACATATGCTTACCCACATGGGGTCCACATGGGATTAGTGTGGGTTTGCCTTGCCCACACTTCCCCACAGTAACACATATCCACAGTGGGCCCACATGGGCATGTTTGCTGGGAAAGTAGTTGATGTCATATATAATAATATATCAGTCAGAGGGACCAAACCACTACTTTTACTGCAATACTTTAACTATATTTTGCTGCTTATGCTTATGTACTTTTACTTTTTCATGCAGGACTTTTACTTGTAATGGAGTACTTTTACTTTGCTGTAAGTTTCCTTTAACTGCTTTTTGTTACCTCCTTTGGGGTCTTTGCAGTCTTCTCTGTGCCCTTTGTTGGGTTAAATAAGGCATCTGTGAAATCTGAGATATAATCCAATATGTCAGTGCACAATAATTCATGATAAAACTTTTACCAAAATGAAATGGTTATGAAAAACTAAGCTACCAAGCTCCACACAACCAAACTAAATCAGAATCTTGTCCCTGACTGTCACTCTAGCAAAATGTATTTAACTGCAGCAGTTTTTTTTTCTAAATCACAAAATGAAAAGCCAAGCACCTGCAAAGGCAGCAGGGATGTAGTCCTTGACCTCAATGTACACAAAGAGAGCAGGCAGAGTGAGCAGCATGTTGCTCTCGCTGCGCAGGCAGATGTGATGGAAGCCTGCGGGGCATAAAACCTCTGTGAATTGAAAACAGGGCAGCAGTTTCCCTGATCGACAAGCTGGCTAAAACAAGTTAGCAAACATCCTGAGGCCTTGGATGACTCAGTGATGGGTTAAATTATGTAGATGATGAAGCATCAAGGTTTTTTATTTCTATTTTACTGACCTGATTGAATAGCATCAAGAGGGATGATCCGGTGTCCCACAAATTTACCGTTTTCTTCATGGACTACAATCCTCAAAGAGGCCATTTCTGGGAGCAGAATCTACCAGTGATAAAAACAACAACAGATATATTAAGACCAACAGCAGCAGCACAGCAGGTCATGAGCTCACACAAACATATTCGCTCTCATCTGTACTTGTGCATATTTGAATATGTTTGGTGCACTGACACACACCTTCTCAAAGACAAAAGGCTCCTCATTCCACACAGGATTAATGGCGTTAGGTGTGGTGGACCACTTGGTGCGATATTTCTTCTTGGGGTCCCCCGGCAGCCCAATCACCTCCACCTCAACCCCCGTTTTGACATTCTTGTCAGACAGAAACTGGCCGGAATAGATCTGGTGAGACAGGTGAGGAAGACTTGATGACCTACATGTACAAACTGATCAACAGAATGGACGTGCCCTGTGGATCCATGTTCAGGACACTGTGAATAAAAATAGAGCTCAGTTCTTCAGTCATGCAGAGTCTGCTGAATACCAGGAACTGTGTATCAGTCACAGCAGGAAGCCTGTATTAATAATGACTAGAAGGACAACCAAGCAAACATGGCTTCACACAAACATAGACTTCCCAAGGCGAATTTATTGCTCAATTTAAAAGAGCAAAAACAGCTATCAGCTATAAACATATATTGCATTTTTTCATTCAGTCCTACAATAGAATGTCATAAATAATAAAGCTTTAATATGTGAAAAGATTAAACTGCAGCTTTAATGTGGTCATTTTCACTTTTATACTTATTTTCTTTTTGTTTTCAGATTTCACAGATATTGGCAGCCTGATGGTCAGTAATGTTAAGGCTGTGAACCTGCCTTTATAGTCAGCGTGCTTGCCACAACGGTGTCGATCCTGTCACAGAAAGGGTCAAACTTCTTGTCACTGCGACGCAGAACATCATGCTTGAGCAGATAGCCGGTTCTCCCATTGAATTCAAACAGAGCCATGTTCAGCTGCATGGGGAAATCTGAAAGTATACACAGCCCGATCATGCACCCACCCCTCTTCTCCTCAGCACAAGGAGGAGCAGTAAGTGTTTGGGATGCAAGGCACAGACAGCAGAGGCCTGTTCTGCTCTAAAAGGTGCAATACTGACCTTCTGTGGTGAAAAACAGAAGCTCAGGTTTTAAAAATACAACACAACATTGAATATGTCAGACTCAAATTGTAACTAAACAGCTACTGGGAATGGTTACATCCTTGCAGTCATGTTGTACTTTATGTTACTGAAAGAGGTCATCAGTGTGCATGTCTATTTATACCCATCGTCTGGTAGTTGAGCGCCACCATCTGGCAGCCTACGTTCCAAAACGGCTGGGGATTGTAATTGGACGAGTCCATTCTTGTTCCTTTGGGGTAAATCCTACTCATCTGTCTCTTGTTGTATCTGAGAGAGATGGTTAAGGAAGCGTGGATTAATATCATTGTATTTATGTGTGTCTAAGTGTACTTGTCTGATTACGTAAGACAACATATTTTGGATGAATTTAGGTTGCTTTTTGAACAAATTCACCCCACTTAAACAAAGGTTGCCATATTTTGCAGGATGATAACATCTGCAGCACTCTTAAAGGATACTCGACAAATTCAACAGCAGTCTTGGAAATCATTGCCTCGCCTTTAGTCTCCACAAAAGATGAGATGACGTAACTCTTGTTTTTCTCTGTGAAGGGAAAAAAGATTTTGATTTATTTACCTGTGTTACTTCTTTTTTGAAAGTACATGTTGTGTAATCTATTTGTTTTGGGTTAAATTGAGGAAGCAAAGATGTACTTCTGGCATTGGCAAAAGAGATGAATTTGTGGGGTTGGATGTAGTTGACCAGGGCTGACATTTCCTCGTATGCTGTTACTTCTTGTCCAGCTGTGCCCTGTGGGGGATTGACAGGAAGTTTACTGATGTCTGAACTGTTCTGGCTGGACACAGATGATATAGGGCAATAAAACTGTCACCGCAATTGTCATTTCTCAACCTCATCGGATGTCTTCATTTTCTCTTCATCTTGTTCCTCCGTTTCCTCTTGCTCCTCGTTGTCCTCCACAGCTGCGTCCCCATCTGATTAAACATATAAACATAATGTCAGCAACACCAAAAATAACTAAAACAAGCCTATTTCTGGAACTTAATCTGATTTGGCTCGAGGTGCATCCTGTTCACCTTGGTTCTCCTGGGTGCTGAGTGCTTCTGAGTTAGCAGGATCCTGGGATGTAGTGTTTAGGTCTGGGGTGGATGCAGCTGTGGCTGTGGTGTGGTCACTGGCTACTGTGCTGGTTTTCTTAGTCTGGCTTGGCTTCTCATGGCTGCCCTTTTTATTCTTGATAAGGATCTTGCCCATGAGCTCAGATGGGCTGGGGATCTGCTGGCCTGGTTTCAACTAAATATTTGAGACAAGTAGGAGAGGAAACCTAGAGCTACTTTCAACTAACTTGGGATAAACAGTGACAAGACTATAGTTGACGAGAACAAGGTCATGTTCTCAGTATTGTCTTTGTGAATGTAGGAGTTTATATGACCTCGGGAAGCCTTTACATTCAACAATTAAACACAAATTACACATGGTTGTTTTTATGCTAAGTTTGATATTTCTGACTCAAAATATTTACAGGTACCACTTTTGACAAAGTTATTACACACCATTGAGTGTTACTGATAGGTGTTTCGATATTGATGCTCAATATCTTGAACTTTGAGTCAAAAATGTAGGCAAAATAGATATATCAATACAAAATTAAGTAAAATTTAGAAATTTGTGGAGATGGCTTTGAAACATTTACATTAAATTTACAAAGAGAAGATTAAGTCACCAGTTTTTATCCTCTAAAGACCTTAGACATGTGTAGAAAAGTTCCTGACAACCAGTCCCTCCAATATTAACAAGATATTTGATTAAAAACCAAAAATGTCATCTTCATGATGATGAGAAGTCAGGTCAAAGATCAAAGTCGATTGGCACACACACACACACACACACACACACACACACACACACACACAACTGAGAGGAAGTTGAACAGACGTTGGCTTTTGATATAGATCAGTTAGACTGGCATGGGAGCCTATGAGGGTCATGTCTAGCAGAGATAAGAAAGAGGACAAATATGAGACTTGAGCTTTCCCATTTATTGCGTTCATGCTAATGAGGTTAGATTGCAGACGTCAACTGAGTCATACGGCATGATAAACCTTTATTTAATTTATCAGACAAACTGTTTTGTTTAAATACAAATCTGCCACATATAAACTTTATCTAAATCTATTATTTCGACAGAGAGCTGTGTTGTGGCAGTATACTCACAGGGTATTTGTCCAGCGGGTCTGTCAGCAGGGCATCACCAAATATGGTTTTGCAGTAGTTTGCCATCTTCTCCTGCTGTTTCACCCTGGAACAAAGCACCGTAACACCTGTTACTGTCCGCTGTTGCTGCCAGAATGAAATATTCAATTACATCCTCAATCTGTTCCATCAATATTCCATGTGGGATAATGGCATTAGAGCATTATTACATTGTGTTAATAGCATTACATGGCATGAGTTCATGGGAAAAACTCAGTCTTACGAGTCAACATGGTTCTCAAATGAGAGGATAACGGGGTACTGTGATGTCTTGAAGGCACTCTCAGCAATGGCCTCAATCACATCCTGTCACACATCACACACAAAGACATTTTTTGTTATGATGTATGTATTTAACCAGACTTTTAGTTTGGTTGAGATTAGACTAGAAGAAAAGCAACAGAAAACAAAAATGAGTAAATGATACAACAGCAAAGACCATAATATACATACATTGACATACATACACTCATGTTTTACACTCTGTAGTTAATGATCTTATATACTACTATTGCTTTTACTATTTTTACTACATTGGCAAGGAGCTGAAACCTAAGATTTTTAATCTCTTATACTTTAGAAATACAAGAAAATCATGGAAATTTCCCCATAAAGTGTGAGATCAACAGCCTGACCCAGTCATGACACTTCTTCCAAAGAATAAAGAGAGAGAATATGACAAACTGCAGAGCTATTGCCTGAATGCAGAGGCCCTGCAGTCTGCTCCAAACCTATCACGTCTAGAGGCTGACAGTAAACTGAACTGAGGTGTTCTGTCTGGACCACTGGGACTGTGAAGCTCTGGCTGCCCTTAAATGGAAGTGTTGAGTGTGAGAGGATGACGGGAGCGACTGCCTGTGTGTGTTTGTGTGTTACTGTGTGCCTTTGAGCCTTCACGCTCTTTTGCTCTTTGTTGCACATGAGCTTGAATAAATGGTTATCAGTTAATCTGACTTATTATGATATTTATACCCTGGAGTCAGCTGCTGGCAAGTGTGTACATGAAGATGTCATGTTGAGACAATGCAACTGTGTACAAAGGAAGTTAAAGGTTATCCATTTACTAGAAAAGGCCCAAGATTTATGATACACGACAGAAAGGAAATATTTACCAGACATAGGTAGGGCTTCAGTCAAGAGTTGTTAGAAATCGTCTGTACTATTTCATTTTCTGGGTTGAATTGCTTTCTACTTTTTATACTTTTATACTATACTTTTTATACCATTTATACTCCAAAATACAAAAGTATATGTGTATGTATAGCTATCCATAAATTATACAATAACATTAATAACATTATATTGTAACCATGTACCTGAATTAGATGAGTAATAAAGTACGTTTTGTATGTTTTGTACCTTGAAAAAAACTAAACTGAGTTTAACTAAAAGCTGTGAAATTGTTAGTGGCCCTGTTGGAAATGAATAGTGGAAATAGAACAAGAGATCTTGCCAGTGGGAGTAAAAACAGCATCAGGCCATATTGCAGGATTTAGGAGGTCTAGATGAATGTGAAGTTGGTTTGAAATGTCTGTGATAGAAATTTAGAGAGCTTTTGACAAAAAAAGTTCCTTTGACCTGTTGGCATGCACTTTAACTTCTCTAACCTCTAACCTCAGATGGTCAGCTTTTTAAAGGATGGTATTCATGCAATGGGAGCAGGTCCAGACAAAAATAAAGTTAGTATGAAGTGGCCATGAAAAAAAAGAGAGAAGACTATTGACATAAATCTGTAAAGCTCTCTTGGCCTTTTGACATACACTTCTGAGAATCTCTAACTTCAGCTCATCGGGTTCACATCTACTGGCAAGTTGAACAAGGTCTATGGCCTCAGTATCTGATCATGAGGAAAAAATAACTAAACAGTCTGTATCTCTTTTTGTTCAGAAAGCATTAAATATACAAATAATGTATTTGTACTCCGAGAACATTCTGAAGGTGTGCCCGAAACTACATGTAACCACCTTGAAGAGGATCTCAGTTGTCATGGTGAAGCCATGAGTGATGATGGGCTCTTCATCTGGAGGTTTTCCCTTCCAGCAGTCCAGCTCCAGACACCGGCAGCCAGACAGCAGACACTGACGGTACATCTCTGGAGAGGACACGCCAGAAAACTGACCCGCTGCGGGGGGGAGAAACAAGTTCTGATGAGTTCCTGTCAGTATGTAATGGTGATCAGGTATGAGAATTTGTAAGGTAAAAACAAAGTGGTATATGTGACCTGTCAGGTATGTGTTGTGGGAGGACTTGATGAAGTAGTGGGGTAAGGGCTGAGTCATGTCCTGACACTTTGCCAGCCTGTCCTGCATCACTACTGAAGTCTCTGGTCCCATCAGGAAGCATAAAAGGCCTTCTGGAGAAATCAGACCTGCAGATGAAAAAGAAATACACATCGAAGGATTCAAACAAAAGTACAAAAGTAATGTCAAGTTTGTCAGTACTCTGCATAACAGAATCTCACCTCTGTTTGAATTAGAGGCGCAAGGTTCATATTTGTCAATTAAAGCCTTGATCTGGTCCTGCCGCAGTCGTGGAAACAGCTCCTCATTGAGGCGAGAGTCCTTCTGTTTCTCATTGAGGAACTTGGTGAAGTTCTCCTTCGTCATGGTGGGTTTGGTGGAGCTGGAGTGCACAGCAAGGCATGACAATCACATCGCTGCACTTAATATTGCTCATGCCCCTGACGGCCCGCTATCTGCCACCTGAGCCCTCGTTCAGACTGGCCAAGCATAAAGCTGGCATGATGTAATTTACACCAGGTCTCTCTGGCTTTGTGCAACCAAATTGGAATAAGCAAAGAAGCATATTTCTGGCTTCATAACCATTAGATACAAAATTACCTGAGTCTTTTAGAGTACGTTAGTTAGATGCCAGATGGAAGTGTTCACCAATCACCAAAGAGAAAAAAATAATGATGATGCAGGCAACCATAATAAAATTCAATAGTTTTTTCCCTAATACTCCACATTTGTCCTAACACCAAGTGGGAATTATCCCAAAGAGGTAAATGTAAGATAAAATGAATCAGATCAATAATTTAAGCAGTTGTAGTTTATCGTATGGGAAAACTACTAATTATTATTTAACGATAAAGCAATGATTATTCAGCCACATGAGAAGGTGTTGAGGGAAGTATAATAGAGGTTGACTCACTAAGAAGTGAAGATCTCATAGATCTCAGGTCGAGGGCAGAGATTTGACAGGAAGGTCTTAAAGGCGGCTTCAGTGAAGACATCAGGCTTCATTGTGTCATACTGAACGCAGAAATGATCAGAAACTAGTTATTCTTAAAAACAAATGCACAAACTTCTGGTCTTTTTGTATTATGCATGCAGTTGTATGTATGAATAATAAAGGGACTTTATTCACTGAGTCACATGTAACAGTCAAAGGTCACAGCACACACCATCAAGGGAAGAAGTGAATACAGAAATTTTGAAATGACCACCAAAAGGCCGAAAGGTCTCATTTCTAACCTTTCCTTTGGGGAGATGTGCTGACGCCAGGGCACTCTCCACCCTCTTCTTATCCGCAGGGAACATCTTGTAAATACTGAGAAATGCACCAGTGTAACATTAAGAGGGAAATATAGAAATCTACCACACAGACAAACTACTGTGCAAACTCCATCTTTAGAGGGTTGCAACCTACTTTTTCACAGGGATCTTGCCGTCCTTGTTGGTGTGAAGAAAAATCCGGGTGTATCTATGAAATGCACACAAGCCAACCATAATGATAATCCAGCGCTGTGTAAAACACAATCAAATTAAATGATATTGTGTTCACTCAGACATGATGTCATGATGCCCACTTACATTTTTTCCAGGAAGACTTGTCTGCATGCATTGTTTCTTGCAGCATTGTAGGCAATTGCAAGAATGTCATTTGCCCAGTTCTGGTGTACATTTGATTACAAATACAAATATTACATTCAACATGAGTTGTGCTGGAAATGTCATTAGCCCTAAAACCTTTATAAACGCTTTTAAACGAACACAAACTCACCACTAGAGGCATTAACACAATAGTAGGAAATGGAGGAAATGAGAGTAGTGCATGTGGAGTTTGAACAAAGCACAATTGTGATTTCATTGCAGCTGATTAAATCCGGATATTGGAGTCATGAAGTCTAATAAAGACTAAAAGGGAGAGAGAGGAAGGTTTATTAGAGGAAGTAAAGGCTCACTGTATGCGGCTAATGGCCTGCAGGCTGTGTTTGAACAATCAGAGGGGTCCAGTGACAGAAAGGAAGAATTGTAAACAGCTAGAGGAAGTACACAGCACAAATAACATACAGTCAGTGTGTACAGTGGTTCATTACCTGTGTCACTTTCTCCTTGGATGCAAAGAAGTTATGATAGGTCAGATTCACTGTGTCTGGACCCGAGACGATGGTCAGGGTTTTGGCAAGGTGGTTGCTGTCTGGGAAGTCCAGGTTGAACACATTGCGGACCTTTGAGTGCTGTGAAAAGCAAAGAAGAAACAAAAGTTAAGTCATGTAAAATACATACAGCCATACATTTCATAACCAATTTGATCTCTGGCTTTTAATTCATTTTTTAAAACTTTTGTCAGCTATTTATGTGATTTTTTAAAAATCTTTTTATTTATCTTTTGTTTGCTTAAAGAAGAAAAAATCATGTCTGCAGCTTTTGTTCTCTGCACTGATTGGACACCTGGGAGCAGAAGCTTTTTCAACAAAGGCAAATTTGCTGACCAGGTCATGCAAACATATGCACATGCACACTGAGACTCTCTCTCTCTCTCTCTCTCTCTCTCTCTCTCTCTCTCTCTCTCTCTCTCTCTTACACACACAAACACACACACACACACATACACACATAGTCATGCTTCCATCACTTGAGAGGACATTACATTGACTTACATTAACTGTCTAGAGACTTATCCTAACCTTAACCATAACCCCCACATGCCTAACCCTAACCTTAACCTTACCCTTACCTTCACCTTAAAATTAATGATTTACATTAAGGGGACTTGTTTTTTGTCGCCATAGGGGAGGCAAGGAGGCAAATTTGTCCCTGAAAGTAGCCTATGACACACACACACACACACACACACATACACGCAGGCTTTCATGTATGACACAAACAAAAACACCCATGCAAACATCTTCCTGTTTCTGCTATTCTACAATCCATCACTTCTATGCTGCTTTCAGCATTGCTGAGCTGACACCAGCACTGAAGCCAGCTTCCCAAAACTCCTTGGGGGCTCGAGAGTAGGATGTGCTGGTTTCCAACAGTGCTCCAACTGGGATGATGCAGTATTCTGCTCTCTCCCTGAGGGGAACAGATTTGAGATTTCACCTCTGAACCCTCAGTGAGGGATGATGATGTGTGTACACTGCAACTCTCTGTGGAGGCCAGCGAGGAGCGGAAAAAAACCCAAAACTACAACTGTCAGCTCTTGATATGAAAAAACAAATACAAGCTCGCTCACAGAAATCTCAGATCATGACTCAGTGTGTGGTGTGGTGTGTGTTTATGTTTGTTTGTGTTTGTGTTCATCTGTTTGTTTCTCTAGTGGGGGAGTAGCCTGGGTACATGTGTCCAAGGCCATTTTTGCAATGCAAATATGCCTCTCATTCTAATGGGTAAGCTAATGGCTTGACAACCTATTTGCATGCCTGCAGAGATTCTTGCACAATGAGCACACTGCTTTGATTTAATTGAATCAGAGAGGAGGTTACTACATTAAACAATAACATTATACTCACTTTGGGAAGTTTTGCATATTTTCCTGTTCTCGTATCTCTGATGGAAGCAACATCCACAAACGTTGTCTCCTAGAAACAAGAAGCAGAGAATCATCTCCATTACTGAATTCAACATGTAGGCGCCAGTCCAAATATGGATCGAGATACAAGTCATCCTTTGGCATAGTGCAAAAACTTTGTTTGTGAGAAGAATATTTGTCTGTATTGTCTTTAAACACCATGCTGCTTTTTCATTTAAAATGCACATGAACATTTTATAGACCACAAGTCCACAACAGAATGACAGCATGATTGGAAACCAGACACATTTGATGGTTTTCTGGTGTGACAAAAACCAGAAAGAGAGAGAGAGAGATGGCGCATCACAGTTCAGCTGCACAGTGCAGTAGGATGGTGAGCCCACATCAGCACCAATCAATAATCTCCCCAAGCTGCTGGGACTGAAAGATGATCTTGGTCTCCCACAGCTTTGATAGATCCTAATTATATGCACATTACACACACACACACACACACACACACACATTACATATTTCCTGGAGTCTTACCCTGACTCTAAACGTAATCACTGGTCCAAAAATCAGCTTTTCCCTGGAAAGTAGCCTATGACACACACACACACACACACACACACACACACACACACACACACACACACACACACACACACACATAACTTCCTCTATTTGATATATATTTCAATCTGTCAGGTTGTGTTTGTCTGACTAAAGAATGCCATCTCTATTACCATATTGATTACCTTGCTTTGGTTGATCCAGTAGAGATAAAACCCTTTCTGATCCATCTTCATGGTGACATGATCAGTCTTCGTTGAGTCCTTGATGGAGACAAGGGGAATGGCATTCACAGTTCAAACCCAGAGCAGCCTGATAGTGATGTACTCATGTTAAATTAGATCATTTCTACTAGTTTATTAATTGAACATCACTAATAAAGTGATCAAACTTTGCTATTATGATATTTAAAACAACAACAGAACAACAAAACAAACAAAACAAAACAAAAAGAGTCACTCTTGGAGTTGCACGCATTTCATCTGAATATATTTCCTTTCACACATTTTAAATAATCACCAGCACGGATTTTCTTGAAATATTCACCCACCTCAGACCACCTGGTAAATCTTTCTCCTTTGACCAGATAGTCTTTGATCTCTGGAGGATCCAGAAAGTACCTTTTCTTGTTCATTTTGTCCTTTTAGAGTGATCTTTTTCCAGTAATGCTATAACTGATATATATATCCAATATCTACATGTACACAGTGGCCATTACCATTGACTGGCTTAACCCTCCATCTGTATTCAAAAGATGCACTAAACTGAAGTTTAGCTGATAGACTCTGGCAGTCCTCAGGAGGACGCACCCTGAGATATATGCATTGCAAATGAAGTTGACAAAAAAAACATGTAACATGAGTAAAGGTGAGTGCACTAATGTCAGAGAGTCTCCAATCAGAGCTCTAGATGGAGCAAACTGGTTGAGAGAAAAGGATGTTTTTACACTATTGAAAAAAATATTAAATGGTTGGTTCACCCAAATAACACATTTTCACATTTAGTGGAATCTATGCATATCTGTGCATTTGCCCATGTTGTGTGTTTGCTGCTGTGTTTGCACCACATACAAAGTCCCATTCACCTCCATTTTATTAATGTGGAGGCAGAAATCATTTTGTCAAAAAAGTTTGTATCATAATGTGACCTTACTTGGTTTTTCGAAAGTCTTCAGCCACATCTCCTGGTCTTCATCATGTCACCTAATTATAGAATTTTAGTGTTATGAAAACAGCTAAACTATCTGATGAAGGTGATGTGATGTAAAAAAAAAAAAAAAAAAGAAAGAAAGAAAGAAAGAAAGAAAGAAAGAAAAGAAAGGTGACCTTTTGGTAAGAGACACAGCTTGTGGAAGATTTACAGCTGCAGAATAAATCATTAAAATAACTAAACTAATACAGTGCAGATGCAGGCCTTGGGCTGAAACTGTGCACTACTTGGTTGAAAGTTCATTTAGTTTCTTTGTTTGTTTTCTTTGTACAATGTAAAAAAAATTGCTCCACTTACATAATAACTTACATCAACACCAAATAACCTGGAATTAATTTGCTCATCAACTTATTATCTTATCAAATTATACCACAACCATCTGTCCAGGGTCATAATATGGTGTCATTTATTACTCAGGATACAACACTGGCTGCTGTTTCAACAAAGAATTCTCAGTCATTTAGATATCATCATCATCAAATAAACCTTCAGACTGTGCAATAACTAGTGCAAACATTCAGCCAGAGGAGTGACATCTGGGAAATCACCACAGGGTTAGTTTGTAAATGCAAAGAGAAAAGACCATTGCTCTGTCAGTGCAGGAATAACTGGCAGAAAGCCCAAATCACAGCTGATCAATCATTTCTCTCCCGGCATTATGGACAATAAACTGAGAGTCCTGTTTGTATACTGCATTGCACTCCTGGAAATACTTTTGTGACAGCCAGGGACCATGTATTGTTTTTAGTTGTTGCAACACAGTCATGTTTATTATAATTATATTCATATTTTATAAATATTTGAGACACAACATGATAATAATATAATAATCCAGTGGTTGGCTGGTTAGATACAGTGATAGAGGGTGAACTCATTTACACATATATTAACGTTGGACACCTACATGTAGACTATATGGTGAAATAATTCAAATGAACCTAATTTAAGCCAGACTACTGTAGGACAAATGTTTGAATAAGAAATCAAAGTTTGTGCTTTGGGTGTTAGATTTATGATCATCACTACCTAGATCATAGTTTGCCACGTTTTTAATTTCACACATCACTGGTCAAATGTTGCTTCCTTCTGTCTTCACCTGTTTCCCAGAGAGCACGCGCAATAATCAAACCCTGTCGCTGTCCATTGTGCTGAAATGACGCGCTGTAAGTCAACCAACAAACAGGTAGGATGAAGTCAAAATTGCTCTGAAATGAACCACTTATCTATGACAGGCGCTTTGTTGCGGCTACTAATTCATTAACAGACTGGGTAAACATTACATAATTCATAAATCTCGGTCAACATTGCTTAATTACTACTTTATTGGCTCATTTCTGTATCTGACACATTCTTTCCACTTGGGTGCGCACAGTGTAAAGTAAACACTTCACGGCGTCACTTGGACAACACTTATTTATCCCCCCCTTACAACATCCTGCTCTCCATGTGTAGCACAAGCGTCCTGGTATGGAGGTGATGTGTGGGTTTTTCCTTTTTTTTTTTCCTTTTTTTTTTTGTGGTTTCTTCTCGGGCTGCTGCACAGCTGCTGCTGCTTCTTTAAGAGCCACCGCCCGCCCCCTCTCCTGTATTTTTAGCTGAGCCAGCCACTTCATTTGCTGGATAAGACAGACAGTTGTGTGCCGTATGATCTCACTTAATCGTTTTAATAAATGACATCAAATCTTATATTGCGGATTCATCGTAGGCCTACAGCCAGCTGTTCTCTGGAAATGTCATACAGGGTTGACATTTGTCCCGCCGCTGTCGGATGCTGAAACGCGCAATCAGTCTGTGGATGCTTGATGTCCATGATGAAACGCAATGCTGCACTGGGTACCGAATATTAGGCGCAGTGTTTTTGAGATCAAATAAATTACAAGAAATCAATTTGGCAAAATACTCCTGCGGTGCGGACGGTTCAAGGTGGTCCAGCATCTTTCTCCTCAGCCCTCCGTTTCCTGTCTTCTCTTGGATTGTGGATAACAAGAAGCCTTCAAGACGGAGGGGGTGGTGGAGCATCGAGGAAAAAATAGGGGCAATATGAGAGAGCGGGACTTCATGCCCAATATGGAGAGGGGCAAACCTGCTACTTATACAGGGGACAAAAAGGCTAAGATGGCTGCTAAGACTAACAAGAAGTGGGTGAGACTAGCCACTGTTTTTGCATATGTATTGTCCGTGTCCTTAGCAGCCATTATCCTGGCAATTTATTACAGCCTGATCTGGAAACCGACCAGTGCATCCTCTTCTGCGGGGAAGCCGGGGGTGCCTGGAGAGGTCACCCCCTCCGCAAACATCTCATCTAATATTTCCACAAACAGCAACGTCTCAGAGTGGAACTATACACAGGCAGGGATGCTATCTCTCAACCAGACCAGGCAGGACACAACCCCTCATAGTCCTTGGGTCGGCACAGCCGAGAGCGTAGCCGTCTCCCCGCGCGGTGCTGGAGCAGAAAGTGCGCACTCACAGCAGGAGGAAGGACTCTACGCATCTTCCCACGGTCACACAAGCACGGGAGCCACGGAGAGATCGGGCACTTTGGGTAGAGAAACACATGCGTCTCAACCCGGAGTGAGTCACTACAAGCCGTCAAGCTCCGGGGAGTCCGGCGCCGCGCTTAATGAGGACACAGAGGGGCACAGACAGGGCGACGGGGCGACTGAGAAACGCGACCCAGATCGGGCGTCTGCAGATGCTGTCACTGTTCCTCCAACATCCCCGACGAGCCGAGCTGGCCAGAGAGGAGACTGATCGGGCCTCATCCCCTCCACCACACCCCCCCTCTCCTCACACACACAAACTGATCCAACAAGTAGTGTTTGACAGACTCAGTGCCGCAGGTCGGATAAAACACATCTGTTTTGCAGAGCCCCTTATGGATGCTGAACTGCACATATGAACTGATATCCAAGAGGAGACCTCGCTCTGTTCCCCTTCAACACTAACTAGGCTATGCTGTTTTTTTATTTTTTGTTTTTGTTTTGTTTTTTATTTTAGGCCATTTGTATGCCTTAAATCAATATGTGTCTACTTTACCTCGGACAGCTTTTGACGCCACTAACCCGCCTGTATGTGTGGACAACACTGATATTTTGTTAAATTAATCGGACACAGCCTCCAGAGATGCTTCTGGTTTGCAAGACATAAACATGTCTCACAGGCATACAGCGCTTTACATCATTACCATTCATGGGCTGGTCTAAATCAATACTGCATTATCGCATTTTAACATAGGCTGTGTTTTCTTTCATGGATCAAACCTGGATTCCAAGTAGAAGAACCTGCATTATTGAGTTATGCTCAGGTATGTGCATATAACCATGTAAATGTATTGTGTATTTGGTTATGTACATATAGGGCAGGCATACATCTTTTTGGCCTTGATGAACTTTTAGTGTAATTAGATGATTTTTATTAAAGGTACAGTATGTATAATAGGTATAACTATATCACAAGGTACTAATAAACATCCTTAGAAAATGATTCATTTCTATGGTTTTATAATAGATCAATGTAAATCATGATTTAATCTGCCATATCACTGTATGTTAATAATATTTTATTTATTCAGAGTCAGAATATATATTCAAATAAATGTTAGGTTTTTCCTAACATCTCACATTTTGTTTCCCAAAAAGAAAAGTAAATGAATTGTGACTCACTTCAGATTATTAGAGAGAGTAGCTATAACATGCAAAACCCACATTTATTGATTGATATGAAGAGGCAGGTTCAACAAAAAATAACAATCGTGCCAGTACAAAGAGCACTCAGTTTATGGTCAGTCTTTTGATAATCAAATCAAAATAATTGCAGCAGGAGATCTGTGTGAACTGTCCAGTGTGTGATCAGAGGGAGTGTCTGTCTGATCCTCATGGAAAAAGAGGCACTCACGTCCCAGTCTGCAACAGTTCAGTCACTGAAACCTTTTCACACAGTCACATGTGGTGAACTCTGAAGTGGAAACAAGACCAACCACCCCGTGCGCTTCCTCGGCAGCACGTGAGGGTGGTGTATCGATTTGAGAGCTCTGTTGTTGTACGGTACAAAACAGAGAAGAACACATTACACAATACCACTTAGTGCTATTTTGATCAGGCTCTCTTTCTGAGCAGGACTGTTTGGCTGAAAGGTTTATTTCCTATGCAGGTGGTGACAAGCATCATTCACTATCATGCTGAAAATGAAACCACTTGATTTCCGCTGAGCGGCCAGCACCTCAGTAATGTTGCACTGTGGTGTAAACGGTGATGACATACGCTGCTGTGTTGGGTGACAAATTTTCAGAACCAAAGCCAAGGTATGTGTGTCTGCTGTGCTAAACAGGAAGTCCATTCATCAGGGAGGACAGCACAAGACACAAACATCCGCCATCACAACAAAAACCATTTGTGTTGGAAAAATGTAATACACAGTGCGCATAACACAATGACAGGCCTGTCAATGCTCCAGTGGCCTTTGTATTAAAGGACGGCCTTGACAGATGTGCTTCCAGTGCCACATATGGCTTTCTGTGATATATGACAGGAATAATGGCCGAGCTATTGATGAAGGAGTTCATCAGTTCTGACAGTTATTGCTGGGAACTCAGGACATGGCATCCGACCTTATGACTCTTGAACTCTTGTCACCCATGCAGATTACATTATTTGATGTAAAATCAGATATATGTTACATTAGAGTTCATCTGGTTTGTAGCTCAAGCAAAGCAATAGATGACTGTGGCTAGTCTGGCTATTATCAAACAGGAAAGACTTCAAATAGGTTGTATTTGTCGAATCATAAAAAATATAAAAGCTAGTTGTCATAACTGCTCATGCTGGCCTTTTCAAACTGTAATTGTCTTTGTGTGGTGGGAAATGCAGCTGTGCTGGTCACTTAAATGCTAAATTTGTCAGGCAAAAACTCTAAACTGGAGTGTTCTCCAGACTCAGTTTGGATGCATAAAGAAAATTGTAATCTAGATGTATTATCTGAAATGGTAATCATGAATTCACATTATGATAATGTACTACAAACTATCGAGAAAGGCTTTTCAGGAATAATATAACTGTCATTTGCAAGACAGGATGAAATATACTTATAGATGATTAAAGTTCTACTTTCAAGACATTGTTTTCCTCATCAGATTTGACAAGCATGAGTGTGACATGTTACAACCACTCAGACACTTCCAACAAAGCTGGAGGAATTAAAAGTCTTTCAATATAGCATTTTTTTTAAAGTGAGACACCATCAAAAATAGTATGAAATATCAACATGTAGTCTTGTATTACAGGAGAACAACGCAGAGGCAGGCAATAATAGCTTTTTCAATGAATAAAAGGGCAAAAGTATATCAAGCAATGCATACTAAAACAAAAGAGACGTGTGTATAGATAATCAATAACAAATTAGTTTTATTCTTTTTTTTAATACATGGTACTCAGTCTCCATTCATTTCTGTTTTTTAAAACACAGAAACACTCAGGTTGAGGTGACAGACAAACCAATAGCTTTGTTTTTCTCAGATGCTGTGTTGCATATGTTCAAGATGGATCTATATGCTCAGAGATATGTCAAAGAACAAAACATGTAAACACTGTATTATAACATAGGATCCTAAAGAAAACTAGAGAGAGAACATTAGCTATATCTGTCAAGGTCAAAAGGTCAACACATGGGCCCAAACTGGAACACATGAGTCTAAAGCTATATTGCGTATCTGAAATGAATGATTATGTCTGGGCACAATTTCAAGCATCTTCTGATTAATATTTGATTCATCAGTAAAATTAGGTCACAAGCTAGCTCTAATTTAGCTTTGTTTGTACTGACATGCTTGTGGGCTTATTAAATAATGCTAACAAAAAGGGCCGACCCCAAATCAATATGGCAGACAGCACATGGACACCATGTCAGCCTAACCTCTTGTCTTCAGACCGAGGGGAGGAAAGATTGGGGGTGGGGGGGCAGAGCACATTCTGAGGTGTGTTTGTTACATCCTGAATCATGACAGGGCCGGGGGGAATGACGCACACGCTCAGTGGGGACTGCCAACCTGTCTGTGTGAGGTTGTGAATGGGTCGCAGAGCCGGGCCAGATCTCGCCTCCACTTAACCTACATCCATCAACTGTAATGAAACACCTCAAGAGCCTCCGACTGTTACCTTTGCTGTTTAAAGCATGGCTAATACAATTTAGTACTTGAATTTTTAACTCAACCTGATGGTTTCCCACAGCAGCTAGGTGTCATAGCTTAAAAGTCATTTCATGAACCAAGCCATACTGCAATCAAAAGTTAACATTAACCCTAAAATGGATTTATTGGCAGTATTTTGGAGCATTGGTGATAGAGAGAACTCCAACCCACACATTTCAACCCCAACATTTAAACAAAAAGCCTATTTTTGTACATAAAAACAAATACTGGTATTTGATCTGTAATGACAGACCAAAGCACCACCTTGCTTGCACCAAATCCTGAACTCTTTTTTTGGATTTTTTCCTCAGAGAGGCAAGCTTCTGAAGCTTCTCTCTGCTGCAGAGTGCAGCTGACATAATCCTACACTGCACTTCAATCCTCTAACACAGCCTACAGGACTTATTTCCATAATATCAACACCCCCACTGTGGTGTACTATTGCGTCAGACCCTTCAAACTATTAGCCTAGCTTAGCACCAAAGTCATCCAGGAGTGTTAGGGACTGGAAGGCTGGGTTTTATCATCTCAGTTGCAGGAATCAAGAACTTTCAGGCTTGCGTGAAAATATATTAACTTTGTCAGTTCATTTTAAAAGAGAGCTGCTGTGCACACTGTACAGCAACCCTGTGGCCTCAGTGACAGAAGGCTGCTATGGAGATAGCCTTGGGAGGAGATAATTAAAATAGTAGCACCTATGGGAGGTCCCACCTGTAAGGCTGTGAGGGAGCCACTTCCAATTCAACAGCTCTGCAGAGAGCTCATCTGAAATTAATCAAATCCAACATGAAGGCAGAGCCACTGAACCGAGGTCAAACTTCATGGGCTGTTGATACCGCAGTGTGCTCTACATTTCTGTCACATCTGCCCCTTTTCTCTCTGAGACTCACTACACTGACCTTGTGCTTTTTCATGTGGAGACATAAAAACTCACCAGAGATGGGATTCATATGCATCTGTGGTGTTATCGCAGGTGTATCAGTCAGTAGGGAAGGGAGAGGGTAAGAGAGAAGATGACAGTGCAACAACAAAATAATACCAGTCATGATTAGAGTCTGAAATACAGAAAAACTTTATTGATGTTCTGTATGCCTCCTTCCAAATGGTTCTACAGTAAGTTTGGCTATGTTGCACACAGATTCAAATTAGCATGAGCACTCTGAACGGTAAAAAGCTGGGATCACACTCATACATAGGCACACACAATTATTCCTTCCTTATGAATGTATGTGAGGACAGCAACATAGAGGACAGCAGTGGACACCCAGATAGAGCAAGACAACCACAACCACCTCTTAAATTTGTTATGTAAGCAAGGTGATTATGTCTATTAACTAAATGAACAAGTGCTGCTAAAGGACAAACTGCTCTATGGTTGTAGGTCATTCTAAATTTCTAAATGCCATTTCACTAAATTGAATCCCACAGGGAATTTTAAATATTTCAGAGGTAAAACTGTTCGACCTGCTTTTCAAACAGATGTCTCCTTTACCATTAATTCAAATTCCATATATAATATAGAATATAGAATAAGGCCCCTACTCAAAAACACATTTTCTTTCTTGATTTCCCCAGTGTGCTTCTACTAGATTCCTGATGAATTGTGTTTTTATGTAACCACAGTTGAAGCTAACAGGACCCTGCTGATCAGAGCACATCCAGTACATTCTCTATTAATGGTTACATAACTGTTTACTATACTGTAGCGTTAACAAAAGCCAAAAACATCAACATTTGAGGACAGAGTTCTTGTAAGGCTTCTTATTATAGTTGTCATTTGATACCAAAAACAAAATAACAGAATGGCAATAAATAAAAAAAATCCATACATGTCACAGAGGAAAAAAACAGCTGCTATAATGCACACAAATATTTTAACAGTTTTAGATTTGCAAAATCTTCCTAGTTAACATTCTGTTGTCCAAACGGAGAGGCAAATAAATAAAATCAATACTGATGCTGTACTGTTAGTTCAGTACATGCAGTGTAACACTATGTTATGATACAAACTATGAAATAAAGGTACAACTTCAATATTTGAAGAGGTCAATATGCAAGGCACAACAACTGATGGGATTCTCAAGGATGCTTTCTAAAAATATTGAGTTGTCTTTTACAATTACAAAACTGAACAAATGACGAAAGTGAATTGCAGCTGAATCCCAGTGTTTTGACTGTTGACTAAATGCTGAACCCTCATAGACCTGAATGATGTATTTTCAACATCTCAAGTCAGTCGGTCCCAAAGGTGCCAAAAGCTTCAATGGAGAAAAAAGGTTGAAGACTGTTCGACCCTTCTGTACCAGGAGTGTTAACACTGGCTGTTTTAATACAGCAATAACAAACTATAAAAAAAATAAAAGTTTTTGTTCCAAAATTGTTTTTTCTGCCTGTCCATTGATTAAGTTTGTAATGTTACAACTTCATATCAAGCCCGAAGAGTCCGAGGAAGATAAGATAACTGGGATTCAGCTGTAAAGCTGTGCTGACTTTAGGGAACACAATAGCAATGTGTTAAAGGGCAAATTTGAGTTTAATTAAATTGTGTTAGTGATCACTTGTCAAAATGTCTTTTATTTCCTTTTCTTTTGAAACATCTTAAAGTTTTCATGCCAGTAATGTGTCTTTTGCTATAAACCCACCATTACCTGGGGCTTATTTCACCAAATTTGCAACATGTACGCTGCGGTTTTCAATATTGTCTCACTCATTTTGACAAGTCTCACTAAACACAACAACATCATACTTCCAACAAATACATGAGCATGCCAGAGATCTGTAGGATTTGAAAATCTATACACAGTTTCTGAGCGACAGTAATTTGTGAAATGCCACATTTTGCTATTTGTGTGAAAGCGGTGCTTGCAAAGTCTCTCCTATCCCCTAGTTATTTAGATTTCCTCAAAATCAAAAACATATACAGTACCAATCAAAAGTTTGAACACACCTTCTCATTCAAGGGAATGAGAACGCATGTCCGAACTTTTGACTGGTACTTTAGGTCAATAGTTACATTTCTAAACTGTAACAGTGTCTTGATCAGTAGCCAAAAACAATGCATCTCAAATGTGCCCTTTAATAGTTTACTTCTATTGATTCATAAAAGGCCACCCAGATAGCATATGGAAGTGGGCCACACCAGGCAATGATGCAGCACTGCTGGCCTTCTTTTGGCCCAGACTTGAATTGGATGGATGTGATGCCTGAAATCGCCCACATATAAAATAGCAAAAAAGGCCCAAATATCCCAAATCAAAAATGGGCCTTTTTTGGTAAAGATATGGTGCTTTCGTGTATGTGTGTTCTGGGTATAGGCCAGTTCTGGTTTATCTGGTTTGTTCTTGGTTGACATACAGCTTGCTTGTGGCCCAGATATGGGAAACAGGAGTGGACTGCACAAGTGCTATCATTCCAAGCAGTATGTGGGCCGGATGAAAGTGCTGAAAGTGTTGAGTATGAGCCGGATCTGGGGCACAGCAATTATGCTATCTGGGCTTTGACTGATGCTGGAAGCAGTTAATAAATAATATCTAATCACACAGTTATGAGTGTACAAATACAGATTCTACTGTAGGTCTGTAACTACTGTATCATCATATAATACAGACTTTATTCCATTATTGAAAATACCTCGCAGGCAGAATCAGGCACTAAATAATTGGACTGTGGCAGAAGTTTATTGTCAAGGTCTCAGATAAACTAAACTAGCTAGGTCAAACTGATTAGCTAGCCTCCTGATATGTACCTTGAAAATTTCATACAAATGTAAACATTCAATGATATTGCACTCAAGCAGCATACTAAGATACTGAATAATGTGTCAGTATGCATGCTTTTATACTCATAAAGTGCTTGGATGTAAAAAAATATTTGAACAGGGAAAATGTTCTGAAACACTCCTCACCATTCTTATGTCAAATTGTAGGTAAAACCACACCACCTGGGACATGCCACAGCAAAATGAAACCATGGTTTTGTGTGTAAGCCATAAACACAGTATCTCGAATGAGCTACCTGAAGTGAAACGATGCGTCCAAATACAAAGAGGCGAGGCGAGGCAAGGCTCTGTGTCGCTGTGTTTTGGTTTCGGTATTTACATCCTGAAAATGTCAAACAATCTTCCCATGCTCTCTTGCCTGCAAAAAAAAGAAATATAGACAAAAATGAATACTTAAAACTGTGATTTCTTTTCTATAATTTGCATAGGCAATTTATGTATCTCAGGCTCACTACTTCTCTGTATATGAATGATATAAGTAGGCGGTCATATATTATCGGGAGGTTCGAGTGGTGGATGAGATGAAGAAGCTTTTTCTCATGAGACTATTTCTCCTGCACTCCAACAGGCCTCAGAGGTGGTGCCTGTACTTAATCTGAAATTGGATATTACACAGCTGCAGTGCAGATATACTGCCCATCTCTCTCTTCATCCATTCAACTCATCATCCATTTGCACTTTCGTCCATCAGTCCATTTACACATCTATTGATTCCCCCATCCCTCTTCCTGTCTCTTGCACTGACCTTGTCACTGCTGGTTGAGTGTGCTGGGTGTGTTTCTCCTGACTCCAGACTCAGGACAGACAGACCGGAGTCTATTAGTTCTTCTGTGATAGAAAAACAACATTAGCTCAGTTATATACCATCCAGATGTACTGTCAGTAAAGTCAAGGACACTGAAGCCGTAGCATACCTGTGTTTGTGTTGCTAATGTTGCACTTGGCAACTTCTACAGGCTGGACAGGGCTCTCCTGTAGAGAGGCACAGGCTTTTTCAGCAGGGAGGGAGCTGGGAGCTGTGGGGGGGGTGCTGTCTTTATTAGTACGTTCAGTTTCAGAGGCCTGCTGCTGGGCAACGGGAGCAAAAGGACCATCTCCCTGATCCTGAGGACTACTGCAATCCTTCTTGGCACTTTCAAGAGGCTGCTGTGGCCCCTGCACCTCGCTTTTGATTTCGTTAGGTGAGGAAGCGTTAAAGGAGGTTGGACTTGATTCTGAGCTGGCAGACTTCTGAGAGCTTGTGATTTGACTTGTATGAGCCCCCTGGATGAGTTCCTCTGAGAAGCGTACTTTCTTCTCCGAACCCCGAGGGGACGGGGTTTTTGCCTTCCCCTGAGTCGGGGTGTCCTCTCTCAAGCTAGCAGATGATACAGAACCTGTGGATCCACTCACTTCCTCAGATGTATTCAATGAATCTGGGCTGGGCGACAGCTTCATTTTTGAGTCCTGATCTTTCTGATCTTCTACCTCTGCATCTGTGAGAGCGTCAAGTTCCTCCAGGAATTCCTCCAATGTTGTGTCGGAAGACTAGGGGATGAGATTAGAACAAATAATCATGTGTTTTTAATACTTTAGTGACATTTATCAACCAATGCACAGTTCATATTAACAGCAACTCTGATTAAACCTCTCACCCGAAGGTTATCTCCTTCTTCATTTGCCTGCCACCTGAAAAATGAAGGAACTTAATTTAAGAAAAATCTGTAGAAACTATTGGTTGCAAAAATGTTATTCTTTTGCCCTTTACAATGCGCAACACACAGTGAATTCTACTGAAAATATTAATATTTTGGGAAATACTTGCTTAGAGTTAGATGATACAATAACCACTTACTCATGTCTGTATGGGAAATACGAAGCTACAGTTAGCTTAGCATAAAGACTGGAGGCTAGCCTGGCTCTGTCTAAAGGTAAGAAAGTCTACCCACCAACATTTCTAAAGCTCACTAATTAACATATTATATTTCATTTCTTTCATCCATACAAAAAACAAAAAAGGAGGTCACTGTATCCAGCCAAGAAATAGTCCCGCAAATAACACCCCACCAAAAAAACACAGATTAAAAAAACATAATGGTTAACAAAAGATATAACAAGTAACTAGTGATCTCAAGAAGTGCTGATAGGTGGATTTTGTTATCTTTGGAGAGACATAGAGACAGAAAATCATCTGGCACATTATGCTATCTCACTGAAAGTCTATAATGCCTCACTTCCAGGTTCATGGTTTTGTGGCTTTTTGAGATTATAAGCACCGCTTATGTAATGACACACCCTGAAAGCCTCCTCACCACCCAACACTGGAGCTTCTTTCACAACAGAGGAAAGCTAGAGGGAAAATGGAGGCAGTAAGACATGAATGAGGCCTTCTGGGCTATTTAGTCAGCTGCCACAATTTTCTAAATCAAGTCTCATGACGTCTGGGGGAATTTGTACATTAGGGCACAGTGCAAGAAAACAACATCCATTCCCACATCCGTTTTTTTTTTACGTATTTCATTAGTCATAGTGTGTTTTCTCATAACACTTAATTGAGGCTCTGGTGAGTCACATTCAGCATCCTAATGGTTAAACCAACTTTTAACATCAGGCTGCTGTGTGTGTGGTACCAAACGAGTTAAATGTTTAGCTGTTACTGACCTCCTGGCCCTCCCAGTCAGACGATCTTTGCCTTTTGCTTTACTGCTCATTACTAACACATTTTTAGCTCCCTTGTCTTTTCCTCGCTTCTCATGACCTAGAACAGAAAAACACGGAAAGTTAGGTCACACTGAAATGACATTTTACATAAAAAGCCATTACATTTTCCTTCAAAACAACAATGTATCTTTAAAGGAGTACTCCAGCGATCTAGTATTTCACTTCCAGTCTATGTCAAGATCCAAAAGCACTGGATCCTAAAAAATCCATAATTCACATAATAATACGATAGAGTCACTTAATATCCCATATCTGTCAAAATCAAAAGGTTTAGATCAAAAGGTTTAGATTACAAATATCTGTTGTAATTCAGGCTGTCTGTTATAAATTTGTAGTTTCCATGAGAGAGCTGGGGGATGACCCCAATGACATCATCAGGGTTATTTCTTTAGAGTTGACAGAACTCCTCCAGAGTCACAGAGGACTTAATGCAGCTGTTTTCACAAGCTGAATAGTACTCCCTCATGAATAATAAGCTGATCTTGATGTGTAAAATCTGAGTACCCCTTTAAGTCAAGTCAGTGTTTCTTGTGTAGCCCAATATCACAAATCATACATTTTCCCCAGGGGGCTTTACATTCTGTACAGCAATACAACATCCTCTATCCTTAGACCTTTGATTCAGATAAGGAAAAACTCCCCCCAAAAAGCCTTTAACAGGGGAAAAAATGGAAGAAACTTCAGGAAGAGCCACAGAGAAGGGATCCCTCTTCAAGGACAAGCAGACATGCAATAGATGTTGTGTGTCCAGAATGGACCAGATAGCAAAATTACAGAAATACAGCACAGAAAAACTCATACGTAAATTTCTAAATTGCTGGAGTGCTCCTCCAGCGATTTAGATTAATGATCCCCCTCCCCCCAAATTACATTCCACACAATATCTTGTTTGAACAGAAATGATTGAAATGCATACAATTGTGGAGCCAAGAGTTTCCAAATATCCTTTTTTTTTTAAAAAAATGAAAGTTTAGAAAATTAAATATTTAACTTATGTTCTAAAAAAAGATTTCTTTGCTTTTATAAATAGTGTGTAGTGACGTCAAGACACTAAACTGATTAAAATATTTGTGTGAATAACCCTAAGAGATACCTCGTGAGTCAGCACTTGACCTGGGTTGACCTCTTCTGGCACTTCGTCCACCTGAAAATAAACAAAACCAAACAAAAAATGATAAATAAGAGCAAAGAACAAGATGCCAATAAAAAAATATTATAATTGGTATCATAATGTTTTGTTGTATATGGTCTCACCCCTGCTGTGAGGTCCCCACTCTCTGTCTGGGAGGGATTTGTCTGAAAACCTAAAAGCAGAAGCTCAGTTTAGACAAGAACGTAAACCAACACAGGCAGTGTGTTCCAAAAACAACATTGCCAATAGAGATCATTTATTACCTTTTTTTTTTAACCTAACAGCACATCTACATCCCATGAGCAGGCCATTCTGTAATTCGAGTATCATCACTGTGCTTTTATTATCGATCAGAATTTGAGTAAGAAGTTATGCTCCATGTTTCACACCCCTTCATTTCACATCCACTGAAACGGTCTCAATTGTTGAATCAAAAACACATTTCCTATTCTATTCTTACTGGAGGGCCTTGTTTAAGCCTCACCAAATAAGGCAAGGCATTCCATCCCTTATCCCTGACTAAAAATAACCGTTCCTCCCTTGTCTCTTTACATTTTGATGCTTCCTTAAACAGCACATTAAATTACTCTGCAACTTGGTCACTCTGAGTACTACAGCTGGCCTCGTTTAAAATCTAGCAAACACAAAAAAATGAATGGGCTATATTTTCTCCTCCAGGCACTTTGGGGTTCTATTATGTGATTTGACAAAGCAGTGTGATAGCAGGCTTTCAGATCATGAAGTGTGTTCAGCTTGATGCTAATTTTAAAATGAGCTGATTCATCTTAAAAGTAGAGGAAGCTGTGATCAAGATTGGAGTCTAACACACTCTCACATACTGCTCATACAACGATACAATTTGTCTGATAAGTAATGATTTGGCGATGCAGTCATTTTACAACATTGTGTGATCTGATGAGATTTAGTCTTGGGATCATGTGGTGAGACATGTTGTCCAGTTACCTCATCTAATGGATTCTTCCACTGACTAATTTAACAAGAAAGACACAAGCTGTTCTTCAAGGGAATTTTTTTATCTTATCAGCATCTGCACCACAAGAGGATAGATCCATTCACATCGAAACTGGATAGTTTGGACGCAGCAGCAGAGAAGAGGATGAGGCACAAGATTAGTGCCATCCTTGACAACTCTTCTTACCCGCTCTATGGTGAACTGTGGCAAATGGGCAGCTCATTCAGTCACAGACTAATTCTACCAAAGAGCAAGACAAAGCGCTTCAGGCACTCATTTGTGCCTACTGACATCAGAGTGTACAAGAACTGTGACAACAAGATAAAACAAGAAGAGCCATGACCACCATCCATGTATATGTATGTATGTGCATGTATGTGTATGTATGTATGTATGTATGTATGTATGTATGTATGTGTATATATGTATGTATGTGGATGTGCATGTGTGTATGCATGGTGCCAGTCAGAGGTTTGAACACACTTTCCTATATTTGAGTGATTGGGAGGTGGTTGTGTCTGGACTTTTTAATGGTACTATATATACAGTATACACTGTATGTAGGTAACTACTGCATATTTAATTTACTTTGTATACATTACTTCACTTATATATATAACCTGTTCATATATTTTTACAGTTACATCTACCAGAAACATTACTTCTGCACATATTTTGCACAACTTTTTCTATTTTTACAACCTAAAAATCAGGTCATGTAGCCTAAGTATTGTGAGTATTGTATAGTTTTTATGATGAATATAAATTCCATTTACTTGACTTTTTACATGGTTGTGTTTAATACACATCTGTCACCTTGTTTCCTGCACTGCTATAACATGCAAATTCATCCTCTGAATATCAATAAAGTCTTGTGTTATCTAGTCTTATCTAGAAGAGAAAGTAAGAACAAAGTAAAGACTGGCAGGTGATTAGCTAATTTGCTGGTTTAACAGAACAGATTACAATTAAGTCAGCAGTTAAAAATGTGATTATAGCATATTTTAAGAAAAATGCTTTGAAAGATTTATTCAACATTTTAGGAAATGCACTTATTCACTTTCTTGCTGAGAGTTGTTAGTAGATTGATGCCTCTCTCATGCCTCTTTGATAAATATGAAGCTAGAGGCAGGAGAATATTAGCTTAGCTTAACCTAAAGACTGGAAACAGGAAATTGTCTAGCCTGGCTCTTGAAAAGTGAACAAGACAACTGCCAATATCAGCACCACTATATAACACTATCTAAGACGTTATATAACATTTAATTCATAAAAACATAAGTGTAAAATCAATAGTTTATGGTTTGACGGAGATGACCAAGAGCAATTTCCTGACCGGGTGCAGCGACTTCCTGTGTTTTGTCGTCACCATTGGAGACACTGGGAAGTCACTGGTCCAGCCAAGAAATAGTTCCAGCACATCTTTCACACTACAAACACAAAGCTCCATTTGTACATTTCTGTTTGTGTACAGATAAAACAAACAAGATATATAATGTGTTAATTAATGAGTTTTAGAGGTGCTGGTAGGCAGAATTTTTTAAACCTCTGAGCACAGCCAGGCAAGCTAGCTGGCTCCAGCTTCATATTCAGCATACAGATGTGAGAGTGGTATTAATCTTCTCTTTTAGCTCTCGACAAGAAAGAAAAATGATTTTCCAACATGTAAATGTATTACACTAAGAAAACAACCTGAGTGGAGTTTATTAGTAACAAGAAAACATTATTAAATTAAATTAAGTGAGAATAGGGGGAAACATAATGAGGATATGCATCTTATTTCAAAAGAAACTGTATTACTAGGGGGATTAAAGGCGGTTATAGAAGTAGATTTGAGGCTGGAAGGTCACTACTTCATAAACTAGTGGGGATAAGATGGTTGGGAAAACTAGTCAAATAACACCCTGCTCTCCTTTACCAATGACAACCAAGTGGCCCTCAATAAGCATTTCATGCCCTTCTGCTAAGTGGCCAATGCAAGGATAAATGTGACGATTTGCTAAGCAATACTAGAGAAGAATAAATATGTTTGGTCAACACTCCTTTTTAAACTAAAGATAAGTGAGTTCTCCAATGTGAAAAAGTACATAGACGGAACCAATAAATATCAAGTGGAACAACAGCTGTGAGAAATCTAAGACAGCAGTAGACAAAGTTCCTCAGGAAGGGTTGAATGGTGAGAAGTCTTACATGTTCTCAGTTTTGTCCATGTCCCACGCCCGTCTCCACTGGCCCTTGGCATTCTTGTGACGTGCCACTCTCTCCCTGTCGATCTGCTCACGCTCTTTTTTCCACCGCAGGTACTCCTCCTGCTCCTCTCTCGACGTGGGGATGTTGAGGTCTGTGCTGGCCTGCAGGCTCTCAGGCTCCTTGGCAGATAAAAATTCAGTCTGTTTTAATAAATAAAAACAAGAAGCTTCCTTGATGCCTATTTACATCAGGGTGGTCTCCACTCATCAGTAATAGAGCGCTGGCTTTGAAACATGGCTTAACTAAACACCCGCGTCACTTAGAGTGTCACATTATAATACACACTAATCAGAGCAGTGAAGGGAACCAGTTCAACATTAAATATCAGTGGTCATAAACAAGAGCAGTTACTCATCTCTAAATGATTAATTAGCAACAGGTAAATATACAGATTAGTAGGGTTCAAAAGAAAAGGGAACAAACAAGTATTTCTCTGGTATTTTCATGCATTATTGTAAATGCCAATGGCTGCCTCACTGTAAATATTAATGGTTGCCTCTGGGTGTCAGCTCATTCCAGTCAGCTCCCATTTGATTACAAAAAGCTTCTTGTTTGTCTACCATGATGACAGCGAGGAAACACAATCAAATTCTTTGAGATAATATTTCCGGAAAAGTGCAGCATACAGTAAACGCAATTATGTCCCCTTCCTCCGTTCCCCTCTTAACCTGTTTATTGATTACTGTGATGAGAGCAGAAAGGGTTTGCTTGCTAATACTAAAGGGAGATCTGATGCAGGCTCTTTAACACATCAAAGGGGACAGAGGCTGTGTGCTCTTGTTACAAAGCCCTGGAGCAAACCAGGGCTACAAACAGCACTGTGATCCGAGAGAAATCACGTAAAAGCAATCTGTGTTTTTTATAAAGCAGGAGGGAGGGAGTGTTGCTGTCTAGAGGAAAATTAAAATGGTGGGATTCTGAGTAAAGGGGGTGGTGGGGGATATACCTGCTGCCTGGCATATAATTTTTTCACAGCAACAGTAAAAACAGTAAGAGACAGAGAAACAACACAGTGCCAATAAGACACAATGATGGGTGATGTTTTCTTCCCCTCAGGTGTGTACCAAGAGCCAAGTAAACATGTTGCCTTGCTAGGTACAATTATTGGAGAACATGGCATCTGTGTTCAGCTGTCTGTTTTCCACCTCCTCTCCCCTCCCTTTCCTCTGGCCCCCAGAGGACATTGGGGGCCACAAGGGAAGGTGCTTCTTGCATGTTCCAACAGGCCATCGCCTGCTGCCACCCCAGCCGCCCTGCTAATTAGCACTTTTCAATTTCTTGCCTCCATGAGGCCTCGCAGGGTACATTGTCAGAAGCCAAAGTAGGTAGGGTGGATGTTACACAGTGCTGACAGAGAGCAGGTCTTGGTATTAAACTGTACTTGCAAATTTAGATTGAAGAAAGGAAGGTAAATAGTGAAAAAAGAGAATGATCATGTGTTTGTTCTGGACTGCTGAACTGCTAAGGCTGATGAGAACCCTCCAGCAGCTGCACTGCATCAGGCCTGAAATGCCTGAAGAGGTTTACAGTATATTTGTTAACCAAAACAGTTAACAATCCGAGGGCTGTCTGATCTTCACCTCTTATGCAACACCTAAAAAAAAAGCTATCCTTGGACACTCACTGGGCAAAGCAGGCAAGGTACAGAGAGGCAGAGTCATGAGCAGCATTGCTTGTGATGTGATGTATTCGGCGGGCCTTTGAAGATCGTCCTCCCTGCCTCCCCAGTCAGCCTGTTTATCACACGCTTTATCTATGAGACAGCTCTGAGCTACTCCAGCAACGTTAACACGCAAGCCAGCAGGAGGCAGATGGGGACAAGCACTAGGAAAGGGGGATGTGCATGGCGATGTGTCGTGCCTGTCTGCATGTGCGTGTTCGTGATCAGGGTACAGCTTATATTTGCATTTCTCTGTGTTTTTGTGTGCTCTCACATAGTGCCGCTGTCACATGGAAACCTTGTATTTGAAATTTCTGCAAATCATATGGTCCTTTGGCTTACGAGTTTTCCTAAAACTTCAAGAAGAGATAGCGACAACGTACATATTAATATGTTACATGTGTTAATGTAGATATGCCTGTCAACTAAGACACTGAAGTACCTGGCAATGCTCTGAAAGCCTGTGATGCTCCTCGGTGTGCTTCTGTCCTTGTTTAACCTCGTCCTGTCAGAGAGGAGAGACGAGAGAAAAAAAAGAGAAGGTGAACACAACAACAATAAGGGTGACACAGCAACTTGTTGCCAGCCAATTAATCATGGCTGTAAAGAGTCACATTATTGCTGCCATAAATAGTACAAGCAAATCAGGGGAGTGCACAGACTGGGCCACTGAGAGAGATTTAGAGGCCTACTCTGCCATCAAGTGGACTAATGGTGATATAGCGCAACTTATGTGCACTGCAATGGGGTCAAGAGAGCAGAGTACAGTTTGCAGGTGGGTAAACGTCATTGGTTTGAAAATGGAGCTCATCGTATAGCAGGAGGAGAATTGTGTGAATTTTAGCCCTGATGTATTTCTGACTGCAGGTTGTGCTCCGGTGAACTCAGCGGATGAGTCATGTTGCCATGAACGGCAACACTTGCACAAACAGCCAGAGGGGAAATACAATAAGCCCTGGACAGAGTGTGCGCCCACTGACAATGACACCCACATACACACACACTCTCCTACCCACACCCAAATGCAGTCTGACACATACAGTACACAAACACAAAAGACCCCTGACGACATTGCTTCTTTTCTTCTTTCTCCTTTCTCCTCTGTCTCACACTTCTTCTTCCTCCTCTCCCTCTCCTGACCCTCTCCTGGCACCTCGCCAGGGCTGTCTCTTTGGCAGCATAATGAGCCTTTTCAGAGTGAGAAGGCAGCCGAATGTTAATTAGATCGAATCGGCCTTTTCAGGATGGTGGGAATGGCAAAACAATCGTGCCAGAGGAGAGCAGACCACTTAAGGTTTCAGGGAAGAGAGGCTGGAAACAGACGGTGGGCTGCCAGGAGTCTCCCCCTCTTTCTTCCCCCTTTTTTTTTTTCCTCACTCCCTCTTTCTCCATTTCCTTTCTCCTGTCTCTGTCTCTCTCACGAGTGTGAACTGACAGTCTAGTCATGAGGAACTTCTGCTTCCAGGCATTACAATCTGCCTGGGATGCAGCCAGATAACCACACCCCTCTCACAGAGTCATTATTTATTTCCATGCATGCACACGCATCAGAAAAATATTTTAAAGGCAAGGCGAAACTACAGCATTGCGCAGTAAATCATCATTAAGTTTTTCTACACTTGCCAGATAGATATGTGACATTTTCTTCCCCCGTAACACCCCTTTGCAGTGTTTTCCATGCTGCTTTTGTTAAATGATACCAGTTATGTAAACAGCGAGCACATGGAAACCAGGTCTCTGCGATTCACAGTTGACTGGTGCACTGGAGCCCTGGCTACTGTTCAAGTGCTGATTCAGTCCACATGATAAATAAAGGGGACAGACCAAGCGGGCCAGAAATAAAGGCAGGAGAACAGCATGTTCAGCCCATATATTTAGTGCACATTAACTCAGACAGGCAAGTGAACAGCTCCTGGAGGATCAGCCAATCTTTTGCGCACGTATAAATACACAGACTGAGCCTGTCCCCCCTGGTTCTGTGTCCAGAGACCCCTTGTGCAACCAGACTGTGTCTGTGTTTACAGTGGTGAGGATCAGCTGTCTATGTTGTGCATCGGCGTATTGATTGGGCAGCTTGTGAGTGTGTCTCTTTGTGTGTGCGAGTGTGTGTATGTGTGTGTCAGGCTTCAGACCGAGGCAGAGCAGCTGTTTCAGAGTCTCTACATACTTGATGGAGGGGGGGGCTAAGGTCAGTGACAGTGTGGCATTTCACAGCACAGTGCATGTGCATATGTTTCTTTGCCTATCTGTGTTAAACATGAGATCTAATACCAAGAGTATACAGTAAAGCTATTCGTGTTAAACGTGATATCTCCGCTATCATTATATTATTGATAACAAGGCCTGTTGTTCAAACAGGAGTGTTACAGCACCTATTTATCTTTCATGGCCCTAGAGGGACTCTGTGAACTTTACAGTCTGTTCCACATGACCAAAGGCATCTACACCCAGCGTGGAGTGATTTTTCTTTTGCTAAAAATACAACAAAAGCTCCTCAGCGGGAGGAAAGAAGACAAATAACTGTCACACCTGAGTGAGATTACACTAAGAGAAGTCCAGGCCTTTTGAAGATTCTCAGTTTGTTCTATTTCGACTCTACAGAACATCTACTGAGCCAACAGCTCTATTAGCCGCCCCCACCCTCCTCTAATCCCACACCAGGCAGTCACAGCCCTGGTCCACCTCCTGTCCACCAGCCTTTGTGCTCCATCACTGGAGGGGTGTGGCCGGTCGACATGTCTGACATCTATGTAAAACAGCTCGGTGTAGAGCGAGAGGGGGAACAAAGGGGGATGTGAGAGTGGAATCAGACAGGACGGAGCTTTTAAATGCTTCAGCGTATGATCACCAGAGTGTTCAGTGTGTCTTATCCAAACCTGAGCTGATGTGTCTTTCTTGGTCGTATGAGATTGCTTCTTCCCCCTTCCAGCTGACTCCACACGCCTCCCCTGTCCCTCATCAGTAGGGCTCTTGACATCTGCAGGGCCCGGCTTCTTCTCAGGCTTCTCACTCACCACCCTCTTACCCTAGAAAGACAGTTATGTATATTGGGGTACCATAACTGCAGCAAGTAGCATTGCAATATAGAGTGTTGATGCTTGTCATGTCCTAATTGTGCACAAGAATTAATGACTTGAAGGTACAAATTCATAATATTAAATTGTAATTGTAATTAATGTGCCTAAAAAATGTGCCAAAACATTTACCCCTTATACTTCTATATTGACCATTTATGGATCAGAGGCTTTGTGATTGAAAAAACATTTTCTACTTCACACAGCTGCATATTTTTATCCTCTGACTTTTCATCTAGCATCACATATCTGCTTTTGCAGGTATTTTGTCATTGCACAAATTGATGATAGTGGTGCACCAACTGATCGACTTACATTGCCATCCCCAGTGCTGCATGCTGTTAGCATGCCTAAAAACTTGTAATCTAAATTCAGGAAATATTAAATAGCTTTTTATAAAAAATAAAAAAAAATGAGGTGCAGTAATCTGAATTGCAGAAGCTCTGACTCTGGAATCTAAAAATTCTCTAACAGTGTCAAGAATGTTTCAACTATGGATCTGATATATTTACAGGTATCATTAATAGCTCATATTATTAAAAAAACTGCAATATTTTCAATTCACTGGCCTCAAATTCTGTCTGTTGTCTGACCTATTCTAGCTCTGAAAGAAGGCATACTGTTGCTGAAATGTCAGCTAATGGAATAAAGTCTGTGTTGAATATCCATCACTCTGAAATATTCCTTTCTTTTCAAGTTATTATAAGACACTTATTTCCGGCCTAAAGCCTTTTGGTTGGATGCTTATTGCTTATTGATTTGAAAGGGGAATAGCTTTGTCTGTTTTTCTTTCATTCAAAATTAAACTACAGAGGTTTTGGTTTCACCTATATTCTTCCTCCCTTGTTATTTGATTCAGACATGGGTACTACATAATCTCTGCTGAGCATTTACCTTTTTGCCAGCCATGGTGACCATTAGCTGCTTCTTGTGTCCTCTGCCAGCACCCGGCGGAGGACCTTCTCCCCCCTGGTCAGGCCCAGCCTCCTGCTGTCCTTTCCCAGCTGGTGAACCACCGCTGAATGGCTTAGTCACGACCACTCGACTATCCTGCTCCAAAGGAAAGAGCATGTTATAAAATATTTATAGAGTTTATAGCATCATCTGAGAAAAATGGTGGGTGACTGTATGTGCTGTAAGCAGTATTGACTGTACTGTAGGGTGTGTTAGTCTGCTGACAATCATTAAAATACAGTTCTCATGTCTGTCACCTCACATCGTCAACACTCACACTGGTGGACTTGCTGATTGTGATACTAAGGTCATCAGCTTTGCCTTTGCGGCTCTGCAGAGCCATTCCATCTTCTTCTGCCCTTTTCTTGTCCTCCTCCACCTCCTAAATGCAACTCAAGGAAAACAGAAAACTAATCAGGAAGCGTATAAAAGTTCCAAGCATTAAAAGGAAAGAACCATTCCCCAGACATCATGCATTACTATAGCTGATAATAACCAGAGCCCTCTCTGCCTGCAGGCACTTGTTCTTACCTTGTACCTCTTCATGAGTGCTTCATTCTTCCTGCGGAGAGCCTCGATCTTCTTGTCCAGCTCCAAGTCCCTCTCATGATCCCTTTTGGGCATCATGTCACTGGAGGTCTGGGCAGAGACACATAAGATCATTAATCAAGTGGATCACTACAATAAAAATTAAGATTAAATCTGCAATACTGCAATTGTGTACTATTTTTCTTCAGTTTTTCATCTCATTTTCAGCTTAGGTCTGGGTGTCCTTGGTTGAGCACCTCTCTGGACCTGCTGCAGTTTGCCTATCACCCTCAGGTCAGAATCGACGATGCTATCATCTACCTGCTTCAGCAAGCCCAGTCTCACCTGGACAGAACAGGCAGCACTGTGAGAATCATGTTCTTTGATTTCTCCAGTGCCCTTTAACACAAGCCAGCCTGTACTGCTGAGGAGAGAAGCTCCAGAGGATGCAGGTAGAAACATCAATAACCTCCTGGATCACTGACTAGCTGACAGACAGACCATAGTTTATGTGGCTGTGTTGATGTGTCTGAACAGGTGGTTAATAGCACAGGGGTACCACAGGAGACTGTCCTCTCATTTTTCCCCTTCACCCTGTACCCTTCTGACTTTCAGTACAACTTTGACTCCTTTCATCTGCAGACATTTTGAAATGACTCTGCAGGTGTGGGGTTGCATCAACAGTGGGCAGGAGGCAGAGTACAGAGAGGTGGTGGACCGCTTTGTGGTGTGGGAATAACCAACTGCTAGTGAATGTGGCCAAGACCAAGGAGATGTTTGTTGATTTTATGGGGACCAGGGCTAGGATAAACACCATTTAAATTCTTGAAGAGGTAGTAGAGGGATACAGAGACTGGACTGGAAGTGCAACACAGGGGCTGTCTACAGGAAGGGACAGAACAGATTCTTCTTCTTGAGTAAGCTTAGGTCCTTCAGTGTGCGCAACAAGATGTTGTAAATCTCTAACGAGTCAGCTGCTGCAAGTGTTATATTTTTTCCTGCTATCTGCTGGGGCAGCAGGATCAGAGCCAGGGACACTAACAAACTGAACAAACTAATCAGGGACTCCTCTGGTTGTGGAGAGGAGGATGCTGCACAAGCATTTTGCATTCCCTCCATGACCTGCTGGTCAAACAGCAGAGCACTTTCAGTCATAGACTTCTTCAGCTCTGCTATGACAAAGAATGCTACAAGAAGTCATTCTTGCCAGATGCCATCAGTCAGTATTTTTTCTATCTAAATTAAATATCTAATCAAAGAATACATTAGCAAGATTACAAAGTGAGAGAGTTTAATCTATAGTTTAATCTATATATTCATCTATTTGTATATATAAACTCTTGACTAGATAAAAGGTTTTAAAAGGTCTAAAATTATCCATAAAAACAATACTAAACCTTTAATGTGGTTCACTTACAAACAGAGTACAATTTATGACAAAGAGGTGATCGACTAATTGCTGATGGATGGACAGTCAGATTGAACATGCTCCTGTGTCCTCACCACTGCATCTGCTGTGATAACACAGAAGGCAGTAGCACACCCTCACACCAACAGATGGAGTTTTCATTATGCAGCTCAGTTACACAGCGAGAACACATATGCAGAACATCCTAAACATCCCGATGTGGTCAGCAGGGCATTCCTCCTCACACGACAGGAGGCACCATACCGAAAAAATCCATGTGCTCTCATGGAGGAGCAATTATGTTATCACTGCCTTTCAAGATTATCTCTCTTTAACCTGCTATACCAGCTGCAAACGTGCATGAGAGAGCTGCTGAGTTGAAGAAACTCAAATATTCACAGCATGCAAGATTAGGATAGTATTTCAGAATGATAGTGAGAATCGAGCAACCATTTCCAGCACAGATACCTGACCACAGATACTAACCTAATGTTCCTCCTCTGATCGTGTCGGTCTAGTGTTTCTTGACGTGTGTGTTGGTGAAACTGTGGTTTCTTTAAGTGGCTGCGGAGCAAACTAAAGGGCGCATGACTCAGACGGTAGTGAGTGAGGAACTCCCCTCTGCAGTAAGGGAGTTAAGAGACCATGCTGCCTTCTTAAAAGCACAGATCACTGGGTCAGGTGCAAAGAACAAAATTGTAGCATGTCAAATTTGCAAATTGCAAACAGTCACTCATGATAATCTGCTTTCTTCATGTCAGTTGGCACTGCAATAAAACAGCTATATAGGCTGTTTCAAGTCACTTTCTTGCCTAGAGGTAAACGAGAAGATTGATACCACTCTCATAAGTATGGTATCGATCTTCTTTTCTAAATACCCGCAAGAAAGTGAAAAAGCATATTCCCTCAAATGTCAAACTATTTCTTTAGATTTATGCACCACGGCATCACGAGGACTGCTCACAAGGCAGCTCATACTCCATATGAAAAGTAACATGTGGTTTCAAATACACATGCCCTGGGCAAATGAGATGATACTAAAAGAAAAAAGAAACTTAACAGTAAGAAAAATCTGGGATTCATGATAAAGATGGTGGAATAGATAAATATGTGCCAAAACTCTCATCCTTCCTTTAATGTTACATTGCAAATCAGCACCTTACTAGAAGAGGTGTGGGAGTTTTTCTTTCCTGGTATCCTTAGTCAGATTTCACTCAGCACACACACACGGGCGTTCTCAGACAATACTCAATGAATGACAGTCACTGTCAATAAAAAATGGAGCCCTCAATTGATTTAGCTAAAACAAGTGTTTCCCCACTTTGAATCAGTACTGGCATCATCTGTTGTTACTCACAGCTGAGGAGAAGTGATAGTAACACCGTCAAATAGAAAAGTTGCTGCCGTAGCTTGTTGAAACTGTGAGGAAAAAAAATAATAATTCAAGGAAGGATCAAGTTTTCCACACTTGGTATAAATTATTCTGAGGGGTCAAAGCTTCTGGAAAGAGAGAGTAAGTATACGCGCAAAACCATTCGTGAGTCAGTCACCCTCCACTGTTGCCCCAGTGACGACAAGAGAGTCATGGCTGCTTTGATATGATATACTAGCACAGAGTGATGACTCACGGCTAGTGAGCGCATAAAGACCATCACAATGGGTTCACAAGAAATTCTTCCATGCTTTTCCTGCACCGCCACTGCTACTCATGCAAAGAATGGCTGCCACTGAGGTGTTGTTGAACAGTCAACTATCACTTTTTTTCCCTGTAAGGTGTCAGTCAGGAAAGCACAAATAACAAACATCCATGAATCCAGCTGTGACTCCAACCTGTTTCAAACCTGCAAAGAGCAAAAAGAAAAGTTGGGACTCACTCAGAAGGGCAGCAGGCTGGAAAGTAGTTACCTCACAGCTTCTAGTTGTCAGGGTATCCAAACACAACAGACCATGAGGACATACCACCAAGAATAGGCGCAAGGGAGAGACACACGCTGCGGACTCTGAATCTCAGCAGGGCCAATGTCGGAGACTGAAGAACACCGGCCTTCACAAACCAAAGTGGGGAGACTCTGTGTGGGGACGCTACCCCTCTGGGTTTGGCCAGGCAGTTCTGTGATTGTGCAGCAGCAGGGCTAACATGCACACAATCACAAAAAACACAGAGACGTTATGGGGCTGCCAGCGGACGGCACCCATGCCCGGACAGGCAGGCAGGCAGGCAGAAGGGGAGGGGGGCCTGCAGAGAGAGTGGTGCCAAAGCTTCCTCCCTATCCAGCGTTCCTGCCACCTACTGGAGCTACAAACAGGGGAGAGAACGAGCCAGAGACACAACTGAAATGCTGCATGTAGCCACAGCTAAAACTGCGACAGAGCAAAACCTAATACCAGAGAGAGCCGGAGAGAGTGTGGGATGAGAAGAGAGGAGGGGTGGGGGGAAAGGGGGGTGGTGGTGGAAGGAAAGAAGGCACTCACAGGTCTTTCCATGTCAGCGGTGAGAGCTGGGCTTGGTCCAGGCGCGAGGCAGCCGTGGCGGCAGAGAGGGCTGCCTGGAGTCGACGATCATGCCTTGATTACAATGAGCCAAGTTGGGCAAGCAGCCAAGACGTCTAACAAATGCACAGAGCTCCCCTGTTAACGGATTTTACAGCACCCACCCACTTGTCCTTCCTCTCCCTCTCCCTCTCCCTCTCCCTCTCTCTCTCTCTCTCTTCCTCTCTGTCTCCCTCTCTCTATCCAACTCTCCCACCCTCCAGCACATATATGCTCTCTCACTCCCTCTCTCCCTCTTTAAAGCACTTGCTCTTTCCCCTCCTCACTTATCCTCTGCTCAAAGCATGCTAGTTTAATCTGGTCACACTCTGTGCATTTTAAAGTAAATTAGCACTTTTGCTCAATTGATTCTACAATAAAAATCACACAATGGATTTTTCTTCTTGTATGTAAATAATCTGTACATATTATCATGTGCTTTGCAGCCACAGCAGATCCCTATTATTACTTCCATGTTTAAAATTATGGAGCTGCATTATGATAGTTTTATAATGTCATGTATTCTTTCTTTGTTATCTGCATTTTGATAATTTGCTCTGATTTCCACATTGTAAAGATTTTCAAAAGAGATGTTTTTATGTCTGTTGCCGATGCAAATGTTGGCAAGTATTAAATTATCGAATAAAATCCTCTGTATGCTTTTAAATCAATTCTGTGCTGTGTCCTTGTGTGCTGAGCAGTAAAGAAAAAGAACTGGTCACAAAACTACATCTTTGAAAAGCTTCTTGAATCACTCCCATTCTGAAAGAGTCTCATTCACATCTGAGCGTGCCACCATAGAAATCCAGACATCACAAATGAGATGCGTGTCTTGTTTGTTCCCACCGTGATTTCAACAGCTGCGTCGCCTATGAGCTCCAGACTACATGTTTAGAGTACTAAAGAATATATAAGGCTGAGAGCTAATGGCATGCAGCAAACAGGCAGCCTGGCAGACAAATGCCATAGGGAGCAGCAGCAGTGAAGTCAGTCACTTGAGACTCGGTGTCAGTGCTCTGCAATTTCCAGAGAATTATGGAAACAAACACATCATTGAAAGTTACCAGTCTGAGCTACATTTTTAGCATACTCGAGGCCACATAGCATACATTCTACATGGAATAATCCTGCTAATGAGCAAAAGCTCTCAACAAAATATTTTAGTCTAGAAGATTTGACTTGATTTTAAGATTAACATAAAAAAAATATCTCATGGAAATGTTAAAATCCTATAATGTTTATGATCAGCTATGAACTCATAGCAGTTCAGGCTGTCTATCACCTGCTATCAAAATGACAATGAAAAGAGTCAAGTTTAAGTGAATAGTTGCATTAGGAATACATATAACTTAATGATCATGTCACCAATTAATTCATCCTTAATTAATTAACCTTAATCCTACCGACTGGGGGACCCCAAAGGTTTTCTTTTTTATCATATCTCATAGGTGCTTTATTCTATCATTCCAATTTTTCATGACTTTGTCAATCAATTTGTTCCTAATGACTTCATATCATTGCTATGCAATATGACGTTAATCTATCTGTGCGTGTGTGTGTGTGTGTGTGTGTGTGTGTGTGTGTGTGTGTGTGTGTGTGTGTGTGAGAGAGAGAGAGAGAGAGAGAGAGAGAGAGTATTTCCTTTTGTTTTATGTTTTTGTTAAATTAACATTTTTCATGTTGATTATAATGATTGTATCTACAGTTTACAGTTAGCAGCTGTAAGGATAATGCAGCTTGATTATGATAATAAACTGGTAGCACATTAAACTGAAGCTAACTAGTAATTAGTTATTAGCTTTTCTTGTGGTTTTTAAATAGATAGATAGATAGATAGATAGATAGATAGATAGATAGATAGATAGATAGATAGATAGATAGATAGATAGATAGATAGATAGATAGATAGATACTCACCCCCACATTAGCCAAATTCACCGTCATCAATAAAATGCTGTTCCCATTATGTCCATTGGATGTCGCCATGTCGTCAACATGGAAGTCCTGGTCTAGAGGTAAGCAACATGGATGTATAATAATATATTATAATAATATATTATAATCATTATAATATATAATAAATCCATGGTAGGTAACTTGTACTTGCTTTCTTTTTTTTTCTTGCTCCGTTCACAATGTAACGGTAACTGTGCATTATCAAACTTTGTCCTTGTTTTCTCCACAACCAAGAGGCTTTGAAGCTCTACTACAAAACTTTTTTTTTTAATTATTTTTACAATATTTATTTAAAATATATACTATAGTCTAGTGGTAGTAGGCCTATTCCTAAAAAATATTGTCATATTGTCATATAAAACATAGGTATGCATATTATCAAAATGAAAACTATATTCAATTTAAAATTAAAATATACTGGAGGAAAGTGGAATAAATGAAGCATATTCAATTATTTTTTCAAAAACAGAAATGAAAATGAAGCAGGAAATGAATGAACAAAAGACAATGTAGTGTGATATATTTAAATAGCATTTGCATGATAAATATTCTGTAGTGTCCCTGTCTTATATGATCATTCATTTCATAGTTTAGTAGTTTTTCTCATTGTGACATTATCTACGTACCCTGAGCTGTCCTCACCACCAGAGGACCCTGTTCACTGCAAAGTGGGATGATCAGTGTCCTCTTGCAACAGGAAACAGAGTGAGGTTTGATGTGAAAATAAAATCTGGTATTGATCAATAAAAGCATATCAAATCGACATGAGTACCTTTCTGTATTTTTTTTTTTTTTTTAGCAAAGAATCATTAAAACAACATGACAAGATCAATCAACTAGAAAACAACTGATTGTTTGGAAAGCCTGAAATCTCAGCAGCCTGCATATGTCTTGTTTACATTTTCATCAGTTTATTTCATAACCTGATTTGTTGACATTAGTGCAATTATGTACATTATGTGACAGGCTACAGCTTTCCAGTGTCCAGCACAGCCCATAAATTCATAAAATTTGACAGGTTTGTTTGAAGATAAAGCATTTAGACTACAGTCTGGAAATAAGTGAGGTATGCACCAATAACATTCAAGATTGTGCATGTCTAGATGGAAACGAGATGAGACATTCCTCTGCCCAAGCCACAGTTGTGAGCCTAAGTTTTATTGAGTTAGTGCACACAGTCAAACTTTCTTTCTGATGATCAGGTTTGACATGATTATGAAGACCTAGATCAAAAGATAAGCAGGTGACAAGATTGTAGTCACAGCCACATTTGTTTTGGGTCATAAAAATTTCATTGTGTCCTGTAAAATACCCCTTCAGTCATCAGACATTCGTTTGTCTGTCTGTAAGTGCACTACCTGGATCACCTGATGTGACATTCAAGACCTAGGTTTGTATGAATGCCTTAACACAGTGGAAGGCCTCCTAGAGCTGTGATCTATAAAATTACTATAAATAGACAGTCTGTGAAGGTGGTGTTACTGTTGTTGCCGTGTGAATTGGTGGTGACTGATTATAAAACAAGAGATGTGTCAGGATTACCTCAATCTTTTGCAAAGGAGACCTGGCCAAGATGGCAGTATAGTTACATTGAAGATTTTTTACATACAAAAAATATGATCAGTTTATGAAATGTGATACTATATTAGCTCCATCAGAACCAGTTTAACATTAAAATACTGCTCACAAAGTCATGCATCATAATCCAACATAATGACAAGGGCCATTCTGATCCCTACTTTCAGCGGTGTCAGTACATTTTGCTGCTTATTTTACTTCATGATTTCAATACTTTGTGAAAAAATGAAACAAGACTGCCATGAGTCATAATCATATAATTGCTTATGTAATAATGATCCCTCACTGGTGACATGTAAAATGAATACCTGGGATTAATAGCTCACAGTGTAGGCTGCTCTTATAGAGGCTTTAATTAGAAAATATATGCAATAGTCAATACATTTAGTGAGCAAGATAGAATCAGCAATCAGCACATTTGGAAATTCAACATCATGTTTTCGTTTTATTTACATCAGCACTGCAGCACTTGTTTTAGTCAAAAATATGATGACCCCTGTGGTGTCATCTGTTGAGTGTTGTGTTTGCTGTGCAGTTTATTTGGTTGTCTACTTTGTTTTGCAGGTGATCGAACACCTGAGGGCGTTCCCAGGTCATTTAATTCTGGGTTGCAGCACAGCTCAGAGTCCCGCTGACTCTCTGGCATTTGGTTGCTGCTCCAGCTCTCCCATCTTCCCCACAGAAGCCTTTTTGATTTGGTTATGTCGCTTGAGTTCTTTGTAGTTTTTGCTTTTATGCACCATACACATAATATCCATACACACATCTTCCACAAAGCACTACTGATTATACTGAGATCCACACATCATATTGTAAATGTTTAGTTTGTTTAATGTGATTTAATAAATTATCTTTTGTTTTGTGCAGAGCAACGTGTCAACATTACCTGAGACCTGAGACTAACAGCATGAAACTGTGTACTTAAGATGATTCCCTCTCTTAGGATGCAACAGGAAATAAGCTACCAGTGGTGAAAGGGTGCAAAAGCTCTGATTCAGAAGGAGTAAGGCATCGTCCAAATATGTGCTGCATACTACATTGCTTCACTGGCTGATTCAGTAATTTCATAGAAACCATGCATTAATTTCACAGTATCTGATACAGGAAGAAGAAAAAGATGGAAAGGTAGGAGTTTACCAAGCTTTTTGAATTACAACTATACTGTTTAGTCATTTGTTTGTTTTCATATTCATTCATTGTTCTTATGATTATTTACAGCACAGAGGAAAAGAGCTTAAGGATGAAAAGGCAAAGGGAGGACAAGGAGGACAAGGACACGGATGTGGAAAAGAAATGAAAGGAAAACATGGTTGTGGTCCCATATAAATAATGAAGAAATCCTTGAATAACCATTCTGTGATCATGAATGTGAAGCATTAAATATATCCCTAATAAACCAATCAAGAAAAACAAAGGGCTGCTTTATTGTTTATTTACATCACTTAAGTCAGTGGATGCCTCCAAATTAACACATTTATCCAAAACAGATTCATGTAATCTTTTATAGATAACTAGGGCAGTGTTGCTCTCAGGAATGTGATGAATTGGGTTTGTTATGAATATTTCAGCTATGACAGCAACATCAAGTGGAAAACAAATACCTTCTCCTTCATTTCAAGAACATTTGCAAGTTCTGTGCACAAACTGAGTTGGTGAAATAAAATACAATCTAAAAAAATTAGAAAACAACATAGCCTTAGCCTTAGCCTGAACTCACTGTTAAGCGGCTACAGCAGTGTATTAGACTTAATATACAATGATGGAATGAAGTTAAATAAATAAACCCAAATACTCAGTGACATAAACATAAAAGAATGTAAAAGAAAGTCATCATAAAAAAACAGGACTCCTGGCTTTTTGGTTGTTTTGTTGTTAACCCTTCCCACTGACATCTAGTTTAACACCAACTGAACCACAAAACTACAGACTTTATATAGATTTAATGTGATTCTTTAAGAAACTCTACGACTTGATAGCTACAGAGGAAATATAATGCAGCCAAAAATACAACATTGAACAATATACTACCAGTATTGGGGGTGATCAGTTGTCAAAAAAGTTTGTCTACTGGGAGCCTGAATGTGCTTAAACTTCATGGTAATCTTCCCTTGTGATTATAATACCTACTGGATTAAATGTGGTACAAGAGAAAAGTTCATGAAGAATCTAAAATAAGAAGATAATGTGCTCAGTAAATGTCAATTGACAATGGGCCCATATTTTGGAGGGCAAGTTCTGGGGCCCTGACTTAAAGGACCACTGTTTAAGATTTAGGGGTATCAATTGGAAGAAATGGAATATAATATTCGTGTTTTAATTAGTGTATAATCACCTGAAAATAAGAATTGTGTTTTTGTTAGCTTAGAATGAGGCCTTCATATCAACATAGGGATCCTCTTCCATGGAGCCCGACATGTTGCACCACCATGTCTCTACAGTAGCCCAAAATGGACAAACACCAAAAACTGACTAAAAAGGGCCATTTGTGTTTTTCGCAAATTTAGCCAGTTAGCTCAGCTTAGCATACAGACTGCAATCAGAGGGAAACAGCTATTCTGGCTTTAAAGGTAACAAACCTACCAGCATCTCTAAATCTCACTAATTAACACGTCTTGTTTGTTTAATATGTACAAAAAATGTACAGATGTGTCAGACTATGTCTTGGTGAGGACATAATTCCTGTAAGATGGAATTTGCTGTTTTCACACTTTAAATGAACTTTGTAACTTGGGCATGTACTAGTGATCAGTGGAAGCTGCTTCAGAAACATGCTGCATTGTGTCTGCAGCACATAATCTTTTTCATTACTTTACTTTCCAGTCATATGGTGTATCCACATCTGGTCAGTGTCCGTGATCCAGATGAGTAGCTGTATCCAGCTGTTCTTCTTCAAATTGTTTCAGTGCAGTTTTTATGGCAACTTGAACCACAAAGCGTGCTGTTTGTAGCAGGAAGAGCTCTCTTTCCTTGTACTGTTGCTCAGCATTTTGCTCTGACTGCACCATCCTTGCATAAAAACTGTTATCAGACGTGTCTATGTCAAAATTTTCCATAACTGCGTCATTTTCTGTCACAGTGCCTGTCGGTATTGTGTTTCCCATTGGACCCATGGCATTTTCTGCGACGGCATAGTGGTGAATTGAGTATGAGTCACTGTTGAATGCTGCATGAAGTCTGATCTCATCACTAAATGTTGGATGCTCTGACGCAGTTCTCTTTGAGTTGACATGAGGAGTGTTTATGCTTTCTCGTTGTTGTACATTGTCCAAATTAGTCAAACGATGGCCAAAATCCTGACTCAATGTGCTATTCTGAGCAATACGGGACTTCTCGGAAGAATGTGGGATAATCTGATACTCTCCACTACCAATGACAACCCCACCACCATTTCCTCGAGGTCCTGCCATCACATTCATGTCATCACTTGCATGTGATGTTTGGAAAGCTTCTCTGTCCTCATTACTTATCTCTGATGTTATATCAGTCACATCTACACTCACAGTCAGCACATCAGGATATTTTACCTCATTTGGATTTGTGCTCGGGGTTCTGCTCTCATCAGTATGTTTATTAGCCAGCACTATCATCTCCAACGGGATGTACTCCTTACTTTCTCCAATACACTCCTGGAAGAAAGAAGAAGCCTTTTTTGGTCTCTGTCTCCAACATGTTTTCAGCTGCGAAGAATTTTCTGGCCGTGAAGACTTTGCTTTTGACTTCAGTTTAGTAACAGTAATGAGTGGATTGAAGTGAATTGCTTCCATCTCTTCCACAGATGACTTATATTCTGCAGTGGTGCATTGCTGTATTTCTCTAGCTGAAATGCCACTGACAGCTGGCTGAGTTTTTAGGTCCACAGAGTCTCTGGTGTGTGTGTTGAAGATTGTAACTGCACGATATTCACCTTCATCATGGTCGGATTTAAAGGTGCATGTGAAGCAGTCGACTGACGTTGAGAAAATTTGCTTTAAAGCTGTCAGCTTTTGTGTAAACCATTTTTGGTCCGATCGGTCAGCTTGAGGGGATTGTCTCTGACATTCTGTTTTAACTTCTTCACTGATTTTCTCTTCACAGCTTTGCACTGAAATTGCAGTCTTATTACAACTGTAGTTTATGTCACGGTGTCTTCCAGTTTTGATCTTTGATTTTCCCGGTAGAAGATGTGAAGCACATGACAGTTTTCTCCTGAGCGCTTTCTTAACTGAACTACCAGTTTGAGCTTCTTTCACTGACATGGTACTTTTTAGATTATCCATGGTCTTCAACTCTTTTTCCTGCTGATAGAAGAGCATTTGTTTAATCAAAACAAAAGTACCCCAAAATATCAAAAACACAATTCATGTACACTTTGCAGTTGGTCACACTGGTACGCCATCCATTTCTGTTTCACAGCAGCTAGTCTGTGCATCAGTGAGTCACTCTCTGTCAAAATGCTGATTAGACCTTTCTGAAGACTGTTGTCTGATTTCACCTCAACGATTCATCCATTCATGTATATTTATAGTAATACAATATGTTACTTTTCAATAAAACATATTTCCAAACAGCCCAATGTAAGCTGAAGGGTTTTTCAAAAACATACATTAATAAAGCACACTCACTGTTTTTTGAGGAAATGCAAGTTTAAGATTTTCATTTTCTATCAACATATTAAGATCAGTTAATAAATAAAATTGCTCCTTACCTGTCAGTTGTGTCTATTGATTCCTCTTATTCCACTACATAACACTGCATGTGTCACTTCTTTGAATGTGCCTCTACCCCTCAGACACTCAACAGAGCTCTAACAGCCACACAGCACATAGGTTTCCATAGTGATGCAATGAGTGACGTGTTGCCCACCACCCCCCTACCCTCATAAACAGGCACAAAAAAGGAAATAGGATATTTATTAACAAAAATATTACACCATCAAAACATCTTGAAATGCATTTGAGAAACAATTTCCTGCTCCATTTGCAATTTTGATTTGGCTGTGTGTGAAAGAGGAGTTCCCTGCATCAGAGTGCAAAATTAACTTTATCCATCAGCCAAATGCTTAGTGGATGTTCATATTTTACCAGCCTCTCAATGGATTACGCTCAGGATTTTTGGCTGGTGAGTGAAGCAAATCTACAAGTAACATGGATATTTTACCAGCATTTGGCTTGTTACACTCACTTTCATTTCTATCTACAGGTATCACTCAGTCTGGAGATCCACAGAAAAACCGGGACTACATTCACTCTATCATATGTCCTACCAACTCCACTGATATTAACTGTAGAGAAAAAGATAACTGATATAATAATAACAATAATAATAATAATACCGTAAGAATAAATCTAAAAAAGGAGAGAGACTGATATGTGGCTTTCTATCAAAGAGATTTATTTGCCAGGAAAGTGGAAACCATTGATTTACAACATCATGACAGTGTATTTTCACATCAGTGCCGATTGCTTCAATGTCATACATTGTTAGAAATATTTAATTAGAATTGATGACAGGCAAAATAGGACTTTTGATTAAGTTAGACAAGATTGCTCAAAAAATTAAAAAAACATTTTGTAAGGCAGTATTATTTTATGTTAACACTATTTTCTAATACTGAATTGATCACAAAGACATATTTTATTCAGTTGATTATCAAAGACAGTGAACTGGAACAGATGCTCCTGATGTAATGGACACAAAATATACACAGGTAGTTAGTACAAGAGTCCAGATCTATCACTTTAGTGTCATGGGGGGGGGGGCTTTTTTGCAGCCACCAATGTAACTGAAAGAAATTTCAACAGGATTTATAGTTTCCCCCTTGCAAAAAGCCTTTCACAGATTTGCAGCGTCAGGAGGATAAACCGTTCTGACTAAATTCCTTGATTTACCCATCAACAGCCTTCTGGGCAAAGCAAATCAATTATTTACAGATGTCAGTGGCTCAGTGGAAAAGAACAAACATAAACAGCACCAGCAGATGAGCTCAAGGCGCTTCCCGTTATAACAGCAGTCCATCACATTTCATTAAGGCTCAGTAGCTGGGCCACCTCTATACACTAAGACAAAGAAAACAAAAAGGGCAACATATTAATAGTTGATAGTCATCATATATTTCTCAATTCCTGCGTCAGATTGTGTCAGTCTTGATTCCTCATTACCATCATACAGAGTAGAGCCCTGTTTTAGAAGAGCCCGTTGACCTGCTCAGTCTCAGGATCCAGGTCAATATCATAGAAACATGGCCTGGTGGGCAGACCAGGGATTGTGGGCATCTAGGAGGAACACACAGAGATAGAAAGCCTTTTTATTATAGACAATTAAACAGTATTTAATGTATATTCTGGCCATTCACATGCTGATACACTGTACACATTTCATGTGACATGGAGACACATTTAAATATCAGTGCAATTAAATTAAGAAATAAATCTTTTCTACAGTAATATTAGGACACTTGGTCTGCTAGTTTATGCAATAGCAGCAGGTGAATCTTCAACAAACACAGCTGGTGACAAATGACACAAGTAGTACATGTCATGCTTGGTTTTTGATAATAGGATATGGCACTATAAGGACTACAGATGAAGATCAAGATGTGTGGGATGGAGTTGACCCTTGACTCTCAGAAATGACATCTGTGGCAATTCTATGGAAAGGAATTGTTTGTTCAACGTGAATAAAAAAAAAAAAAAAAAAAAAAAAAAAGCTTACCGTCCCAACCAGTGGGAAGAGAAAGCCAGCGCCCACACTGGCACGGATGTCTCTGATTGGCACGATGAACCCTGTGGGCACACCCTTCTTGTCTGCCTCGTGAGAAAGCGACAGGTGAGTCTTTGCCATGCAGATTGGCAGACTGCCGAAACCCTGCAGGGAGACAAGTAGATCAAAACAATAAATTTCATGGATATTTTGCAAAAAGCCTATCCAAGCATTCAAGATGATGACCTCAACTGACAGCAGCAACCAATGAACAGGCCTAACAGGACAGTAGAAAAGAAACATATAGACTAGAAGAGATAGTGACCTGCTTGGTGTAGAGCTCCACCTTCTGCTGGGCCTCTGGGAGAAGTTCAATATCATCGGCTCCGTAGATCTTCTGGGCGATTATTCGAATCTTATCAGCAATAGGGAGCTAAAATGGAATTGGAAATATACACACTACCATAAGTGTAGTCCTTCAGTTGATAAGCATGCACATGAATGCCAACCAGATAAAACTTGTACATTTGCAGTTCTTGATTTGAGTTTACATGAGGTTACTTTTAACTAACTCTACTTATTTCACTGAGATACTGGATACATGTATAAGAGGACATTTCCTTGTGGATAGGACATTACTTTTCAGGTATCAGATGGCTGATATCTTTAGTATCACTTACAGACAAAAAAAAACTGAGAAACAGAAACAGCAATAAAGTAAGGACACATACCCCCAAATCATAGAGGAACTTGAAGCTGCTGGGGGCTTCAGAGGCCTTCTGGACAGCCTGACCCAGGGCCACTGCGCCAGCTCCGCCTTCGGCCCAGTGGGAGCAGCGCACGGCATCAAAGGCTCCGGCAGCTTTGGCCATGCTGCAGACTAACTCCAGCTCGGCCGCCGTGTCGGTCCTGCAGGATGGGTCAGCACAACAAAAGACATGAGAGATAAACAGGGAGAATGTTCCCATACATAAGGGTTGAGGGAAATAAACAGGCTTTTAAGAAACCAGGAAGAAAAAAGAAAACAAGTAGAATGTATTTACTACACATCAATCAATACGACAACACATTTCTATCACTACTTTTTGCCTTATCTATTTATTGACACAATTCCTTTCTGCAACAAACAAGGGGCAAACATTTGAAATACTAAGAAAATTAGTAAATGTTGCCATTCAGCCTCATACATTGTAACTTCTGAGAAAAATAATTAAACAGAATAAAACAGAATCACAACCACTTTATCCTGCTTTAAACCTGAATTCATTGATTTTTTTTTTGGCCATTTGTGGGAAGCACAATAAGCTATAAATACGACATTGATCATTCTCTGTGGGTTCGTCACCACTTTCATGTCACACAGTCATTTGATCCTTTGTTTGTGGTTGTATAATTCTTTTTAGTCCTTTTCCTACCATGCTGTCATCCTTCACTTACTTGAAAGCATTGACGGCCACCACCACAGGCACGCCGAAGTGCTTTGCGTTCTCGATCTGCTTCCTCATGTTGCTGCAACCCTTCTCCAGCAGCTCCAGGTTCTACATGCAGGTACACAAACACAATTTTAAATTAGCTTATGAGAAAGTAGCTATGAGCAGCAGTCTGTTGAACTTGAGTTGCTGTTCTGCGCTACATGTAATGCATGTTTGACATATTAATTAAGTGTGCAGACATGGATCCATGCAAACTAATAACTTCAAAAGAATCTTGATGACCAGATGTTGATCTACAGCTCATTAACAGAAAATTATCATTTTTTGACATTTGGCTCTTCTTCATTACCTCCTCGATATATTCCTTAGGCAGTGGCATCCCAGCAGTGACCTGAACAAAAAATAAGTACAATGTTTTCGTTAATTTAATAAGTAAAGAATGAACTCATCAAATCTTACATAACGGAGACCATTCTTATGATTTTTTCTCCACTGTTTGCTTCACGATTATTAAGAAGTGATGTGAAAACAGGACAGTATGATTGCTCTGTGATGTCCACTCAGCAGGAAACATAATTACACTCCCAACAGTGCGATATCATTCACTGAAGGACATGCACAGGGAATATTTATTGAGAAAGTGTGAATGCTGTTGTTATGTTCAGAATTCGCAGTGGAGAAATGTGAAAGTAATGCAGAATCATACATTTATGTAAAAGCACAAGTGTTTGCTCACCGTTGGTCCTCCTCCGTGCATCTTCAGGGCACGGACAGTGGCCACCAGCACCACCACATGAGGCCTCAGGCCTGAATAGCGACACTTGATGTTGAAGAACTTCTCCATGCCAATGTCAGCACCAAAGCCAGCCTCCGTCACTGTTTGACACAATACACAGCAGTTGTGAGACAAAGAGAACAGGAACAGAATCACAGCTATAATATCTTCGACAAGCCAACATTTACTGTAGCACTGCAGTGCTAGACCAGGCACAAAAAAAGTGAACATTGATTAAAAAAAAAAGCTACCATTGGCACATTTTCTCAGTTCCACTCACCTACAAAGCCCTCGGGTCCAACCAGCTTCAAAGCAATTTTATCAGCCAGGATGGAGGAGTTGCCATGGGCGATGTTGGCAAAGGGGCCCGCATGGACAAAAACAGGGTTTCCCTGCAGATTAAGAAAACTCATATGTGACACAAAACTCAAGACAACGTAACCTCTCTAGTACACACTTGGATAACGAAAATTTTAGAGAAAATTAACACTTTGACTAAAAGCTCAATGTGTTTGCTTGTGACAGTTACCAACAACAACAACAAACAACAGCAATAAATGTCAAAGGACTGAACTTTGGAGCATGTGTGTTGAGTTGAACCTACCTCCAAAGTCTGCATCAGGTTTGGCTTGATGGCATCTTTCATTAGCACAGTTAGAGCACCACAAACACCCTGTAGAGAAAAACATTTTATCACACAGACAGCTTTATTACAAGTGGCACAACATGTACAGTATATAAGCCTTTTTTTTTAAAATTCAGAAAGTCACACTTGGAAGGAGACTCTAGAGCACTGACCAGATCCTCGGTTGTGATGGGCTGCCCACTGCGGCTGGTGGCCACGACCATCTTGGCTAGACGCTGACGCATGTCCTCCAGGCTGCTGGTGAGGGCGAGTACTGCCATGATTTCGCTGGCCACTGTGATGTCAAACTGGGCCTGGAAGACAAGGGGGTCACCGCAAAGGTATATCCCTTTATCAGCAACATAATAGTTGTTCATATTAGGGCTGGACAATATATCGATATGATCTCGATATCATGATATGATACTTGATATCATCTTCGATTTTGGATGACGTAATATTGTGATATGACATGTTGTCTTTTCCTGGTTTTAAAGGCTGTATTACAGTAAAGTGATGTCATTTTCTGAACTTACCAGACTTTTCTAGCTGTTCTATTATTTGTATTTACCCACTTAGTCATTATATGCACATTACTTGTGATTATTTATCAAAAATATCATTGTGTAAATATTTTGTGAAAGCACCAATAGTCATACAATATTGTAACAATATTAATATCAAGGTATATGGTCAAAAATATTGTGATTTCATCCATTTTGCCCAGCCCTAGTTCATATTGTCTCGTTATAGTACAGAAGCTAAAGTATTTTTAATTTTCCTGTAAATTCTTTCTGGGTGCTTCTTTTAATCTGATGCTTAAACCCACTAAGTGTAGTGTTTTTATGTGATTATAGCATCTACTGAATAAGAAACAGCTTTGTGGATCTTTTCTGTTACCTCTCTCGTGTATCCCTTTTCAGTAGGCGACTGGCCGATTGTGATCTTCCTCAGGAATCGATCATTTGTATCCAACACTGAATTGAAACACAAAGACATTTTATAAAACATACATAAAGCCTGATCAACACACTAACATACATACAGCAGGTCTACTGAGGATTAAGAGGCCTCTCAGATGTTCATACCTCTTTGCCAGGTCACAGAGCTTGGTTCGATGTCCAGACGGGCAAAGCGGGTGATCTCTTCCTCAGTCAAGGTAGAAGGGTCAGTCTTCTCTATGCCCAGTTTCTTAAAAAAGTAAAAAAAATGTCAGAGGTGAACCTGAACCTAAATCAAAACCTACAAGTCTATGAAGTGATCACTTACTTTGAGTCTGTTGATCTGGACGGGGGAGAACTTCCTCTGTCCTCCACTGAGGGGAACCAGTCGATTGTACAGAGCCTAAAGATGTATATGGAGGCAAAGCTAATCATGATTAACTTGTAAAAATGTATTTTTTTTAAAATAAGTCACTGTCAAAGGAGAGTATTCACCTTGTCAGTTTGTGTGTACTCGTGGAACATGCGGGCGTCGATGGCAGCAGCCACCAAGTTGTTGGCAGCCGTGATGGCGTGAATGTCTCCAGTGAGATGGAGGTTGAACTAAAATGGACAGACTTGTTAATTGATATTTTCCTTTGCATTTTTATAATAACATAGTTTCCAACTTGAAACTGCAGTGCAGTACCTCTTCCATTGGAATGACTTGAGAATATCCACCTCCTGCGGCACCACCTGCAGAAACAAAATATGATAATAATAAAGATACATATACTAGCACAAGTTACATTTCAGCAGTTTATAATGTGCGTCCTGTCACTGAGTGTACATTATTCCAAAGATTACCTTTAATGCCGAAGGTGGGTCCCTGTGAAGGCTGTCGGACACAAGCGAAGACATTGAGCTTCATGTGGGCTCCCAGCGCCTGCACCAGGCCAATGGTGGTAGTGCTCTTTCCCTCCCCCAGAGGAGTGGGTGTAATGCTGCAGACAGAGATTATTGTCAGCACTGCACATATTCACCAGCAGGGTGCAAAGTTTGGCACTATATGTGTAACTTAAACAGAGAATGTGGTGAGAGGTACACATGAAAATGGTCTTTTGTAATTTTGAGTTCTGCTGTATGATGAATTAGAAGATTTGTCCACTGTATAAACTCACTGGGCAATGTGAATACATTTAATATTACAACCATAAATAGTGATTCTGAGTCGGTGCACAATATCTAACAGCTAGTGTGAAAACAAATCCCATTAAATAATCAAATTATTCTAAAGGAATTTACCTGCAAGATAAAAATTAGATTAAGTTTCATTTTGTGAGCAATTATCTGTATTACTATTAGTAATTAGTGCCAATAATTGAAAACACTGAATTACTTATAACAACTTCATTCTAATTTCTTTTTTATAATATGATTCTTTTGAAAGATAAGAAACAATGCTATGAAATTATTTCCAAGAAATAAGCAATTGACATTTCAGTGCTTTGTGTAATAACATTACTCTTGGAAAGTTTCTATAACTTAACCCGTTCTTGGCAGGTGAGAAAAAAATGACTTCAGACACCGTCTATCCATCTATTTAGGGAACAACCAAAGAAATCCTACAATCAGGGAAAACAAACACAGCAGATAAAAGTGCTGACAGCATACCCAGTGACCACCACATATTTGCCATCCGGTTGACCCTGCAGGCGTTTGATAATATTAAGTTGGACCTTGGCCTTGGTCTTGCCATAGAGCTCCACCTCATCTGAGAGCAGGCCCACTTCCCTTGCTAGCTGGCCAATGGGCTTGGGCACACAGGAGCGAGAGATTACAATGTCACTGTTGGAGTATCAAAAAAAGACACAAAATCACTTTTTAATCTGAGCAAAGGAGTAAACAGCACAGACTGTAAGACAAAGACCACATTGTCAGATTCCTAAAATGAGGCAAAGAATTAAACCGGCTCCTCTTACATGTTGGTTATTGAAGTTAACAAATCTTTCATGAGAAGTTAAAACACACACATGACTATGAGAGGGGGAAATGTGACACAGGAGGAGAAAAAGACAAACCTTGGCACAGGCTTCTGGAGATTGAGTTTGGTGTATGAAATGTCCCACTTCCCTGGTTGATGGCTCTCCTGGAAACGCTTTGCACTCAGCACTGTGTTCTACACACACATACACAGACAGACAGTCATTCCTTTATTATCTAGAATACATGAAACCAAAGAACAAAAAGCATAAATGTTCAACCTTACATACTGCTCCCACCTAACATACTTATGGCTAGCAATGAAAATAGAAGCTAAAAAAAAAATCATTCAGCTGCAATTAAAATGTTGTCATTAAAATATTGGAGTAAATCAAGACAAAAAAGCATCTGAAAGAGCAGGTGTGTCCTGTGTAAAAACCAGCAGGTTCAATAAACAGTGTTTTTAAAATAACACTGATCACGGCTGGTCTGATGACCACTGTGTCAACAACCACCTGACACTGTCATGGAAATTCTACTTAAATGAAAGCTAAGGTGAAGTGAGCTAAGGCTTAAGTTCAGGCTTACCGCCATCAGCATGGCCACAGTCATGGGTCCCACACCGCCAGGCACCGGGGTGATGAAGCCAGCCTGCTGCTTGGCTGAAGCATACTCGACATCACCTACCACTCGCTTCCCACTAGGTTTAGTCTCATCTGAGCGACACAGAGAGAAACTTTGGAGGTAAATACCATAAAATTACCTCTGAAAAAAACTACCAGAAAAAAAAACTAAAACTATACGAAATGGAAAAGCCTGAGGGGGCAAACCTGGAACATGGTTGATGCCACAGTCAATCACCACTGCTCCTTTCTTGATCCACTCTCCTTTTACCATCTCCGCTTTCCCAATGCCGACGACCAGAATATCTGCTTTACCCACCTGGACGAAGACAATGATGGATATGAGCGAATGCTAACCAAAAACGAGAAAAATCACTGATCCTGTGCTTGACGGATATTTGTTTTTACAAGACTTAAAAAAATGACACACACCAGATCAGTGGACAAATTATAGATTTTTTTGAGCTCAAGTGTTATGTTTGTACCTCCCCGGCGAGATCAGCAGTTTTAGAGTGACAGGTGGTGACGGTGGCGTGGTTCCACAGCAGCAGGTCATGCATCGGTGCACCCACAATCTTGCTCCGACCAATCACAACCGCTCTCTTCCCTGCCACAGACACACCTGTAGAGAAGAAGTCGACCCATCAGTTCATTCAGACGATATTCAAAGAGCACAGACTCCTTCTATTTGGCAGCGCAGCTTTGAGGATAAATCAAATCGTTGTGTTTACCCGTCTGTCTGATCAGTTCCATGCAGCCGTTTGGCGTGCAGGGGATGAAGCAATCGCCCAGGTCTCCACGTGACAGTTTCCCCGCATTTATGCTGGTCAGTCTGTAAACAAACCAAAACACACACACAATATGAAGAATTAGATATTATAAATGAATGATATCTAAAAAGGATAGGATAGGATCATTTTTAAAAATTAAAAGGAAGCAGAGAAATACATCAGCTTGATTCAAAAGCGGCGTAAGCAAACCTTCAAATGAGGCTGATCGTTAGCTTATGTCTTTGCTTACCCGTCTACATCCTTCTCTGGGGCCACAGCGTTGGTGACCTTCTCTGTGTCGATCTTGTGGATTGAGTCTAAGGGCAGCTGGACGATGAGGCCGTGGATAGATGAGTTCTCATTCACCTCTGTGATACTGTGAAGAATCTACAGACAAACAGACAGACGCCATTACACTCTCAGGTACATGTCGTTTGTCATTTAACGAGAAGCATGTGCTCCTCGTTTCGTATTTCCTCCTCACCTCCTCCTCTGTTGCAGTCTTGGGAAGTCTCATATGGGTGGCATTTATTCCAATCTGTGAACACGTACAAAGAGATTAGGCCTTCATAATTAACATGAGTGAAGATTTAAAAAAAAAAAAAAAGATTTTGTTTACCTCCGCTGCTGCCTTCAACTTCATGCTGATGTAGAGATTTGAATCATCACGGTCTCCAACCTGCAAAGACAGACAGCATCACTTTGTCTGTCTGTATTACAGACACATGTCCATCTACAAAAGGGAGGCTTTAGTAGACACTAATTGTAGTATATAGTATATTTATAAAGTCTGTATGCATGCAACAGCACACAATGACACAAGGTCAAGGACACACAGAATACCCAAATCCTTACCTGCCGACCATCTCCAGAGGCAAGCCACGAGAGAGTACATGGCAAAATAAGCCAATATAAAACATCCGAAAATGTGATTTTACCCTTTCAACTGATAGTTCCCAAACATCCCATCTCACCTGTAGAACCACTAGACCAGGTCTGAAGTTGGGGTCCTGCAGCTTCATCTGCTCAACCTCATTCTTCAAACGCTGCCTCACCTGACTGAGAAAACGCAACAACAGAGTAAAGTTATAAATAATGTTTTAAATCTCTGTGCAGTGATTGTTGTACCATTCATGCAGTATTACAAATACTACAAAAAGCTAGGACCATATGGTACAAAAACCAGAGGCCCCAACCCACTCCATTTCCTCACACATGCCATCTGGCTATCTCATTGTTAAACTGGTCATCGTTTTCCAGTCCTCAGTCATAAAGCCAGGCCATCAAGGAAAATGATTGTATCTGTCTATCTTTATCTTTATTATCTTTATTAATTTAATAGTTTGGAAAATGGGAAACATTCCAGTATTTGGTGTCGAAGAACAGATAAGCTACACCTGAGACAAAGCGTAATCAAAGTCAACTGAACAAATCAAAGACAACAGACAGACAGCTGTGACACTAAGTTAACTGGACTTCAGCTCACAGCCATTAAATGCAATCTCAAGATCTATCATGTGTGTCTGAACAAAGCAAAGACCTGATTGCATTTCTTTTGTATTGTATTACCACAGTAAAATCACATATCTAATCTGCTTTGTTGATCTTCTCTACTGTGGATGAGAATGAGAGCTGGGTCACTCAAAAACATGTAAAGCTAGCCTGATGATCCTGTTTAAAACTCTAACCTACAAAAGTAATTTAGATTGGGTTTCTGTATATCACGTTAACTTAAAAATACACCATGTGCTTTCTATTGATTATAGCTGCATGACACCAATTTGAGCTACCTTTAAAGCAACCTTAGAGGGTTTTTGCCAAAGTGTTCCTGCAAAAAAAGGGTGCAGTGATAGTCCCATTTAAAACATCAGGCATCCAAAAAGCATAACATTAGCCTTTCTTAAGGCTACAATGGAGAGGGAACAATTATATATTACAATATTTTAAATGATTTAGTGCAAGTAATAAAAGAAAAAGAACTTGCTGCTATTGCAACTTTGTTTTTTTTATGAAAACAGACTTTGAGACATGTCAATTCCTGGTAACTGATCAACTAGATTATCTCCTATAAACAAAAGGCATTCATACAACATACTGCACTGTAGTAGTTGTGATCTGATTGTGACACTTCTTTATAGAACATACTTTTGGATAACTGACTGTAGAAAACTACTTTTCTTGAAAGGCAAAAAAAACCCCTCATCAATAAACCTGAATCCATAAAGGCCATTTGTCCGGCACAGTCAATGGTGCACCAGCTTCAGAGATAATGAATGTAAATCCTCCAACTGAAGGGACAGCAGAGTACGGTCCCTTTGTGTTGCATGAAATAATTACCTAATGAGTAGTGTGAGGGGCAGTTAACAGGGTACAGGCTGTCATGTCTTGTGACAGGCACATGCAACGAAATGTCCTGCACTTCTTTTTTTTTTTTATTCAGTCAAACTTTGAACTTATAAGAAACACATTTTGCAGATCGTACTCCAATATTAAAAGAACGACACAAGTAGGGTTTTTCTGAGTGTCATGACTGGTGTTTGTCAGCCTCATCACCTGAGTTCAATGCACGGAAACAGGACAAAGATCATATCACACCACCACAACTTCTTACATAATACTACAGGATTTGTAATCATTCATGCCACAAATTTTAAGGGTTGAAACATAATGGATTTCCACCAAATTTTTGACAGTCGTTCAAAAACCAGCACATTTAGACTAACCTACTTAACTGTCAGGAAACACATATCACATGCACCTTGAGAGGGGAATCCACTGTGATTTCTTGGCTGCTTATCTACTATTAACAATGACAATTGTTGGCACATTTCTTTCACGTGGCCAGCACCATGTACAACCAATTAATATAAAGTTATTAACGTTTTTCTGCTTCCTGCACTGGGAAGAGCAGTCCCTTGAAATATAAAACAACTGCATGTAAAATGTGCATAACGCTGGTAGATTGCACAAAAGTTTTTTTTACACTAACTTAGTTGGCTAGTTAGCTTCCTAGTTAGCCAGCACAGAAATCCATGCTTCAGGCAGGTTACGTCTATCTGGTTACCTGTGCGTTCATAAATGTGCTGAATTAAATGTGATACTTACGCTGAAACCTCTTTCCCGCTTATGATTTGAGCTGACATCTTCTTGCCTGACAGTTCGCGTTCAAATGATGTTTCGTGTTTGTCCCTGCAGCACACTCACTGCGTGACAACAAGAATGAGACCGTGGTGGCCACCAAAAACTCAAGTTTATTCAGAAACCCGTCAGAAGTCGAAGGGGGGTGGCGCAGGCTCCGTTCACAAATACAGAACTAACGCAAAATAAAAGCCGTATTAACTTTCAGGAATAGCAACAAACGCGGAACGTTTCCTCACCAGTGGGCAAGACGACTGAGGGGGCGGGGCTACCGACAAACTGTCAACCCTGACAGCCAATAATATACTTTCTGTAACAAGTTAGTAGAATCTTAACCACCAATAGAATTGCCGTTCTTCTACGACACCCACGAAGGGGTGGGGAAGGGCGGTGCTTCAGTTGACGTAATTACGCTGTGAGTCAGCAGGTGGCAGCACGTACACACATCTTAACTCATCTGTCAAAAAAAAAAAAAATAACAGCAGTGTTTATATGCGCTCAACTTGCTTATGCGAAGGTGTTATCGTGTACATATTCAATAGAACGTGCTAGAAAATACTTTTATTAGTTATGAGGCTTTGAGTCCGTTGTAAGACATGAAGAAACACAGAGAGCAATGGAGAGTAGATTCTGCGTTTTGAACGACACTGAAGACCTCCAAACGCAAATTTCAAACACTGAGAACAGTTTCCACTTCGAAAGGTAAATTAATACCGACTGCTTATTTACCGTATTGAGCTAGCAGGCTTTTAAGGGCTCAGTCTAATCCCTGGAGAGTAATTATACATTTTTCGTTATTGCGTGGCTTGTTTTGTTCTTGCAAGCTAACTCGGATGCACTTGAATAGCCTCTGTTAACGTAGTGCTAAAGTAGCCGTCTCTCAAACTGGATGTACACGGGAGTCCAAGTCCAAAATCTGAAACCTCAACTCACATTCAGACCATTTAAGTCTAATCCTCTGCTGACTCTTATGCATTTCTCACTTCAGGTCTAAGACACTGTTTGAGGAGATTCGTGCCTCCATCAACAACAATGACGAAGAGGACCGCTCCTTTTGGAGGCCTGTACTCCCATGGGGTGGCGTCTTTACCATCAAGGCAGGACGTAAGGCTATATCATGCACTCCGCTGTACGTGAAAATCAACCTGAAAAACACCTGCACCATCGATGGCTTCCTCATGATCCTGTATGTGATCCTGCGGGACAACCAGGGCTTTCCCCAGGAGTTGGCTGTCTTCCTGGGTAAGCACTTTGTGGATCATTTCCTCTACCTGATGGATTCCTGTGACTACACCACAGTGAAGATGCTGTGGATCTGGGGCAGGATGTCTAAACGACAGTACCGCTCAGCGATCCATCAGGCAGCACTGGAGATTGACCTGTTTGGTAATGAGCATGAAAACTTCACAGAGAACCTGGAAAACCTCATGTCCACCATACAGGAGAGCCTGTGCACTAACTGGAGCTGTCCATCCCGCTTCCAGGAATTCATCAAGACTACAATAAACATCAGGTATGCTGCACACAGGCAGTGTAATATCCTGATGCAACCAGTTTCACCCTTTCAATATTAGCAAAGTGTCAGGACTTACAATTTCAGATGCCTTTAGCTAGTATATATCAGTTTTGTCATTTCACTCCTTCTCACTAATTGTTAAAACAAACTGATTTATTTTATAATTTCATTTTTTTTTCTCTAGCCCTCCTCATGAGCTGCCTCACAGAGACCCTATTCAGTCGGCTGTGGACGGGTTCTTCTGCCCTAAGCTTCTACTCTGCGCAGAACTGGGGTGAGATGCAATGAGGATGTTATCGACGTTTAGTTCAGTGTCATTTCACTTCCTTGACAAGTGGATTGTTTTTGTAACAGGTGCGATGGTCTAAGAGAGTTCTCTCAGAGGGTTTTCTGCAATGGACCCCCACCCTTTGTCATTCTCAACATGCAGCAGTGGAAGTCAGAGGAGCTGTCCTATGTCCCTTACCATCTAGCCCTCTGCCAGCACAGGTGAGAAGTTTCCACAGTGGATACATCCCAATGCCCTTATTTGATCATTCCTTGCTGCTCGATCCTCGCTCCGCCATCATCAATGCCATCCCAAAGTGCTTATTTCTGCTCTGAGCGACAAGGAGGGATCTCAGAATGAAGATACACAAGAGCAGCCTTCTTTTATACCGCCCCCGTTATTGGATATCAGTTATTGATTGAATCAGATTGCTCTGATACATCACAACATCACTACAGTTTTATACCCGAGTGAACAGACAGATAACAGATTAAACTCAAGTGTATCACTCCCAAGTTTTATATTTTGTTTTCTGATTCACCATCTAGTTAAACGTAGTGTATCTGTGTTAATTGTAAATATATGTTGAATGTATATTGAACCATAAACATTTTTTCTTTTATGTTTCTTTTATGTCTTCCATTAACTTTCATTATCAATAAAATTAAAGTCAGCAAGAAACACATTTTAAACACATTTATATTTTACATCATTTATCATCATTTCTATTCAGTCACATGTGAGGCTGAAAATCCCTGAGCGTCAGGTTTGATATGAGCGACATAATTTCCAACATTCCTGAAACATTTAGCCAAATGAATACGTTCCAGTGTTCAAAAGACACCAAAAGACACAAGTAGAATATCAATAAATACAGACACACACACACACACACACAGGTGTTTTTGTTGAACAGGTAACAGGCTGCAGAGAGAAAACACTGCTGCTCTGGCAGTGATAACTGTGCACCTTCATTATCACAATGCACATGTCCAGACACAAACTCCATCAAAAGTTGCTACAGCTGTTAAAGCCGGCTGTCAGCTGACCCAGCTGTGATCAGTCGCTGCCGTCATCAGAAACGGAAGTTGCTTCAAATGGCGCTTAGGAGGAAAGGACGTCTCATTTCTCTCTTTGTTTCCCTCATTTGCATCTTGTCCTTGCCTCTCTCCTTGCATCTTTAGCTGGAGGGACTAAGACGCAAGAGATGAACCCAGTATGTTTTCTACTGGTTTGGCACATAGTAGCATGCTTTGGCCACACAGGGGTGCAAGTCACAATCATATGTATCTCCTCTGCACTTACCAGCGGAATTATGGCTTTGGCACAGAGGCTTGTCTCAGTAAATCAAGCTGTGATATAAAAACAACTGTAGAGTCATAAAAGAGATGGCAAAAACAATAATACATTACATTACATTAAAGAATGTCATTAAAATATTCTAGAAAAAATTGTAGAAGTGAAGTTTAAAGGCTATCCATGATGGCAAGGAACTGATTGCTTGGTTTTTAAGTCAGAAACAGCCTTTATACAGCTACTAAAATTGATCCTGTTTTCTGTGACAGACAGAATCTCAGCTGCTGTTTTGTGTGTACAAATTGGATATGAAAGACATAACCGAAGCAGGAAAACGTTGGTGGTCTCAGCAATACAAGATAAAAGCAAGATGACTTTCTCCTTATCAGTCAAGCGAGCTAATTGTTTGTTTTTGCAGACTTTATACCGGCAACATGAAAAATGTAGTCAAAAATTTTTTTTTCATTATGCTGTAAAATAAATTCTGATATCTAAACTCAGTTATCAAGTGGCTGTTATTCATGAACTTTACTTCACTATAAAATGTTTTTTCTCTCTAATATTTAAACTCTTGCTTGCAGTTTTCTGGGAAGTATAAAGAAAATGGTATTAATAACTTCCTTCTCCACAGGTACTTACTAGAGGGCGCCACACTCTTCAACAGAGAGGAGCATCACTACTCAGCAGCCTTCCAGATAGACGGCTGCTGGATGCACTACGACGGTCTGAGGAGTGACAATCTGATCCTGTTACACAAGCCACCAGAGCTCCTGCTGCTGTCCTCTCTGGTCTACATTCGTGCCTCTGACAAGTGAACTCATCTTATCTTAACAGGGCATACAGATGAGCAGGAGTCACAACAAGCACAAGAGTGAAAGCATTCATCCTTCCTTCCTTCCTTCCTTCCTTCCTTCCTTCCTTATGACCCTATAGATGACCCTATAGATGGCATTACCTTAATGTAATCATGTTACTCTTCCTATTAGGACTTTTAATTAATTTGTGTCAGCAGTTGCTTCCTTTGCTAGCTTTAAGAGTGCTGAGAGACACATGCTCCATTCCACCCGAAACGCTTGCAGAAAGCTTACTGTGCAAAATGAAAATTACTTATTTCTGGGCATGCTTGGAATCCAAGAATATAATGGACTATAATAGTTCTGGGTTGATATGCATAGATGACAATGCCAGTGAATAACTCAGTATAAGCACATACGTCTGGTGCATTTGCTATAAAGCAGCCTTTTATAAATGGTTGTTGGGGCTTAACATTGACATGTATGTCACATTTCTATCCAAATCAAAAACATTTCTGCATATCAACCCTTTCCTAAAAATTGAACTGGTGCTTTTTCAATTTACACTGTGGTTTGAGGATAAGATACAACCATACAATGTCTAAATCCATGTCAGGTAACTGTTTTTTTTTTGTTTGTTTGTTTTTTTTTTTTCTTAAATTGTAGGCAAGCATTTAATCCAATGAGTGAATGTTAAAATACAAAATCCTTAAATTATATAAATGTTTAATGCAGTCTGGAATATGTCTTTCCTTACACTAGTAAAAATATTACCTCTTTGGCTTTCAGGACACTAAGCTGGCAGCATGTTCACACAGCTCAGTATAATCAGACACAGGAAATATGTAAATCTACAGGTTATGCTGTAACAGTTTTTAACTCAATGAATATCACACAGTGCCTCTGCCAAGGAGAGTGTCAAAGTGAATCCTGTTGAGTCATTGGTCAAGTTTCCAATTGCTGTTTTCTATGCAGACACGGTCTTTAAATGCAATTACAAATACATTGTGGAGTACATTTGTACTGATTTATTTTGTTGCACTTGTGCATTGCATGGACGAGTATAACAAGAGCCACATCAGAGCAGACGGTACCTTTTAAGGCAGGCATTTATTTTAAACTGGGTACAACTGCACCACACAAACTGACTAAAATGTATGTAAAATGTCTTCAATCAAAACATGATAAAATGTGAAAAGCTACTGTTTCTACACCTAAGGTTATCTTGTACTTCCAGTATTAATCCACAAGATATAAAATTCAAGATCATTACCTTACTCCAGACACACGATGGGAAATGTAAAAGAAGCAGAGTGGTAATTTGGCTAACATTGACATCAGTTTCAAGGATTTTCTTTCAGACACAAACATTAGAGTGGCAGTCCATTCCAGACCAGGTGGTAGTCAAGCCATCGGCTTTCTTTGAACAAGCACTTTGGTGAGAGTGGTGGCAAAACATGACGTTGGTTAGGCCATAATAAAAACGCGTACAAACTCAGTTTCAGCATCCCTTCTTTTTGCAGATTCACGTTTGCAGATTTTCATCAGCCTCTCTCCAAAATTCATTAAAGTAGTAGTTAGTATACACATCAGAAATCATGACATTGTATGTAACATTGGTGCTAGGTGAAACACAGCAGCAGCACATAATTACGCCTGCGTGATTTGTGCTGTGGCTGTAGTAAAGTGACCAACAAAATCTATCACAATAGACTCAAAACAGAAAACAGGAACTAGTCAAAAACAACAACAACAACAAAAATCAGGTTACAGAACATGAAAAATACAAATTAGAATTATAAATACAAAACAATTCACATATTTCTAAAACAAAATTACATATTTGCAGAAACGCTTTGAGTTCCTATCATTTGTGTGTTACTCATTCAAAATGAACAGGAACTCAAACAGGAAAAGTATGTTGATGCAAACAATGTGCGACAAACTCGATGTCTCACCGGTGACACCCTGACCAATTTGCAAGGCAAATGTTATTAAAGTTCCCATTTATAGTACTTCAGGAGAAGTAATGCTCAGTAATCATTTTACAAGCACATCAAGCTCAGACTACAAAGGTAATGTCTAGTGTTTTAGTACAAGACTTCTATGTGGTGAAAAAAGGGGGTACACCCCAAATTTGGCCTTTGATGAATAAACTGTGAACTATCCATTTAAATCTGCCCTAAATAAACATATGCTTCGTAAAAACGAACAGACATGCACAATAAAATGACAACACAAGATGCCTTGTAGGATGAGGCAAAGTCAATGGTACCATTTGATGTTTCATTAGACGACAACATTACCGGCCAACAGTGTGAATCAACAGACATGCCATGTGGGGTTCTGTTACAGCAATATGAGATGCCTTGGCTTTTTAAAGAGACGGAACACAAAATATAGTAATCCACAGAGGGAACATAAGTCTTATTGCATTATCTAAATGCTATTAGCCTAAATAAAATATATGTACAACTTACAGTATGTATCAAATAGTTTGATAACTTCAATGCAGAGCTTGGTTAAAGTTTCCACTTGTGTGCAAACGTCAGTGCACAAAGCAACTCAAACTAGACTTGGAACATGAACAGTGACTCAACCAGACACACCACACCTAGCCTTTCCTAGTCTAGTGCCCCCTCTATTGCTGTGCATTGCTTAGCCCCGGTCGGCGGATGCCCTCACCCATCCTGGAGTCAAACGCACCCAGGGGAGCTCTCAACAGTCTGTAGGTCTGGTATCTTTCCCAGGACACAGGACTGGTGACAGTGGCAACTTGGCCTGAGTTGGCTAGCCGAGCCCTTGGTGCTTTATCAATACCATACAATAGCATGGAAGAATGTAATGCTAGTCCATTAGCAGTAAGGATGAGAAGAGAAACTTTAAATTGTGGCACAATAGCAACGCTTTTTCTAAGCACTGTGGGGACATACGGGGGGGGAAAAAAAAGAGGTTATGTTTTGGCACTTCACATGAAGCTGTGAACAGTTCACCTGATTTTGCAAGCAAGACCTTAGCCACATGAGGATTAACTGTTTGGTGGTGAGCCAAAGAGCAAGTGTCAGATGCACTCACTTGTTCAAAGCCAAGAGTGACACTGTAGGGGCAACAGGCACTGAGACAATGACAAAGCCTACTCATATCCTGCAACATGGCCAATGTGTCAGAGGAGCAAGTGCTCTTGGCATCTCTTCAGAGAGGGGAAAGTTAACTAAAAACCAAAAAGAGTGCCAATTTAGCCTTTTATGAAAATTATGAGGACAGAAATTTGTGGTTGTCCAACCACAGGCTTCCCTTTCAGTAGGACTTTTATTGCATGCTTGGGGGGGCTTTTAGATTTTACGCATGTTAATGCACATAAATCAAACAACTAACATCTAACGCCGTAATGTAGCAGAGACTAAACAGAGGTTGACCTAATTGTGTGAGGCAACACAGACAAACAGCCGAATCCTGAATCCTAAATATAGCACCAGTTGGTATTGTGTACAGACCAAAGGGTGAAAAGAGGGCCAAGGTCGATTTCAACAATTGTGAAAAGTAGCAAGTGCATGACCTGACCTTAGGTAGATGTAACAGAAGCTATAACATGTTTTTGTTTTGTTTTTTTTAAATGGCTCCTAGAATGAAGCAGAGACTAGTGGCAAACAATCTCAGGAGAATTTGTCATTCACCTTTACGTTGTCCCTTGGAATCAAACTACATACACATCTGCACACACACTCACACAGACGCGCACACACACACAGACGCGCACACACACACAGACACACTAGTGACCCAGTGCAGTAAAACATTTACAGGCAATGCACTACAAGATATATTCATATCTATATATTTCTTTTAGACTATTTACAAGAGAGAAAAAGGCAGCCCTTTTTGAGAAAATATAAAGATTTCAACTTTTCTCTTTTTTGTGAAGCACTGATTTTGATGCAGAACTCCTGTGTCGCTGAGCCCGAGCATCAGTTCTGCACGCAGACACGAAACAAAACAAACAATCCTATTCGACATGCACATACCCCTCGAGCATACACACGGACATACACACTACATGGCCAACAACCACATATTCATACAAATACACAAGCAACCTGCAGTGTTCTACAAAATCTGAACACGGTTCTAATTGCAGCAGGGAAATTTAAAAAAAAAAAATTAAGTGTTAAACACAATTAATGGCATGACGGAGAACAAAAAACTATGTCTGCTAACATAACACAGAATTTTGAAACAAAAGTGACAATTTTCTCCCACAATCCTCTGGGAAATGGCTCAGAGTCCTCATTGTGGTCCAGCAGCAGTAGAGCGGTCGTCTCCTCGTGCCCGTGACAACAGCTGTCCAGTCGTCTTCCTCTCTTTTACTGCACAAACGCGCAGCTCTTCCTCACCTCTGCAGCCATGTCTGTGGTCCCCCTCTGCCAGCCAGCTAGCTAGCTAGCCCGGCACATCCATCCACCCAGCAGGCTACTTCTCCTCTGGTGTTCGCGTCAGTGTGCAGCGCTCCTTTGCACCTGGAGGACGAATGTGGGGGAGGAGGAGACAACAAAAAAGAAAAGTCTTTGTGTCTAAGTTCTCTTATTGGGTTCTAGCTGGCTGGGCCATGGGTCAAAGGGCAGTCAGACCAAAATTACAACGGCAATACATCATGCCGCTCGAGTCCAACCAGCTGTCTGAGATAGGGTCATAGCGCTGGACAGTGTTCAGGTAGGATGACCCAGAGTGACCTCCCACCACGTAGAGGTAGTTGTCCACAATGGCAGAGCCAACACCTGCAAGACAAACATATCAGTCATGTGACCAATGACAAGCTTTACTAACAGTTTTCTACATGCAATAAAAACAATAGGTTCAAATAATGCAGAGTCAAAATATGTCAGTGATTATTAGATTATCACTGTTAAATTACTGAATAGATTAACAATGATTAACTGACAACACAGGAGATGAGGGGCCTGTAGTGTGAATTGTCCATAAATGTACTGTGGTTTGGGTGTAGTACTGGGATAAATCACTAGGAAAAAAAAATGCACACAATGTAAACTCACCAGTGCGCGGTTCGTTCATTGGTCGGCAAGCGGTCCACTGGTTCTGATGTGGATCATACCTCTCAATGCTGGAGAGGTGAGAAACTCCGTTGTGTCCGCCCACCACAAATATGAAGCCGAGCATGACACCGACTCCGAAGTTGATCCTCTTATCTGCCATGGGGGCTACCATTTCCCAGGCATCCTTGCTGGGGTCGTACCGCTCCACACTGTGTAAGAGCAGACGCAGCATAATTAACATAGACACATAAAAGTTAAGACTTTAGAGTTTACAGCAATGCTAGCAGCTCTGTGAGGCTGTACTTAAGAAACAGCGATGCTTTGTGCTAAATCCCAACATGCTGCTATGTTATGTTAGACTATGTTCATCAATTAGTGTGTTGACATTTTAACATTTGAAAATTAGTAATAAAGAAAAAGTACAGCCAAGGTTGATGGGAATGTCATTTGTTATATTATTTAGTTATAAATCAAAGTATTGGACATATTATGATGATGGTGCTAGATGAAAAGTTAAGGAGTCACCACAGTTTAACAGTTCATCCTGAGGGAGACATGAATGTGCCAAATATCATGACTATCTATTCAGAAGATGTTAAGACATTCACTCTAAACCACAAATGTGGTTTCCTAATCTGGGGGGTATGAATGTCTACAGACTTTTATGCCAATCCATCAAATAATTGTTGAAATATTCCAAAGTGGCGGACCAACCATCCGACCAGCACTGCCATCCAGATTTTTGTTTATTTGTTGATTTGTTTGATTCTGAAACAGCTTGTGACTGCTGATCTCAGATATCAGTGTCCTTGAACACACAAACAAGAGTTTTCGAATAGTTCCTTCTCACATCTGCATAACCACATGCCAAAAAACCATGCCCATATTCTAAGTTATCCATTTTACAGTCAGAGAATGAAGTCAGAGAATGAATGTATGTATGTATGTATGTATGTATGTATGTATGTATGTATGTATGTATGTATGTATGTATGTATGTATGTATGTATAAAATAATAATCAAGCAGCTACCTTACTTCTGCCAAACTAAAACGTTTGGGAGGTAATAAAATACTGCTGCCTGTTTACTATCAGTTTAATACTAAAGTACTTTAAACTGCAATCCTTTTGCGAACCTCCAGCTTCTCACTGCATTCAAATTCAAGCCTCTAAAAGTAGATTTTTATAATGTACTGGAATAAACTGAAACCAATGTCTGTCTGGAGAATTTCAGAAGTAATGTTAAGTGAATTCAACATGCAAAACCACCTGTGTGCTCCTTCAACATATCAATTTCGGGGATGGAAAACTTGTTGTAAAATGAGTCAAATGAAACCCTAACAGTAACTGGAAAATCAGCAATTTGTTTTGCAGTACGCAAGGACAAATGAGCCATAAGCCATTGGGGAGAAGGAGGGGGGGGATCAGTCCCTGAAGATTCTCTGTCCAAACACATTCTCCTGAGGGGTTTCGGGAGTCAAGGAAACAAGCAACAGAGACGCGGCTCTCTAGAGATCCACAGCAACAACAGAGGTCTAACCAGAAGCACACAGGCACCCTTTCTATGAAACCTCAGCTACCACTTCTGTTATGATTCCTCTTCACTCATTAACAGGCCCCTGGCCATTTTCTCAGCAACATTTGACATCCTTCACTTGATTGCCAGTTCTATTAAATAACTAACAGAACCTTGAGAGACACAGCCTGGTTAGGAGGTCTGAAGGGATAGAAGCTTTTCACTAGGATATCAAAGACTTTTTCTTTTTATTGGGGAAAAAAAAGGTGTGGTACAGCACCACAACCTTATGTTACTGATGTCAAATGTCATCTGTAGGAACAAAGAAAGGTTAGGTGCACGTTTTGATCCTATGTGTCTTTCTGCAGTCTCCACATTATAGAGAAACATCAGAGGCAGTGGTTACAGTTGAAGTAGAAGAAGAGTACTATAACATACATCAACAAAGAAATAGAACAGCTACAGAGGAGGCATATAAATGATCAGTGAGTAGTTAATTATCAGGTCATGAACTGAACAGCACACAATGTTTAATGTATGCTTAGGATGCATGTTTTCACTATTTTATAAAATCACACACACACATTAGAAGTATCAAATTATGTCCTTCAAGTTTTGGCACTTTCATACAAATCTATTAGTATCTTAGATTAGTGTTGGAAAAATGACCTATTGCCTAATTTTGAGTATCTCATATTATAAAAACCAACCAGCAACATATTTCTACAGATAAAACAACTCAGTGGTATTACCTGTTCATATGGGCTGGGCCATAGCCTCCAATAGCGTACACCATGCCATCCAGCACAGCGGTGGCAAAGCAACTGCGGGACTTTGTCATGGGTGCCACAGGCTGCCACTCCTTCAACTTGGGGACGTATTTCTCTACCGACTGGAGGTAATACTGGCCATCGTAGCCTCCCAGGGCGTACAGCTCTCCGGCCAAGACCACCACCCCGAGTGTGCTGCGGCACTCGGCCATGCGTTCCACCGAGGACCAGGTGTTGCTTTCGGGGTCCCAGCTCTCCACTGTGCTCTCGTGCCTCCTATAGCTAATGCCCTGTCTCATGTGTGTAGCGATGCCTCCCACCACATACACTTTATGGTCTAGCACCGCCACTCCAAACTCATATCTGGGTACACTGAGCGGGGCCAGTCCTATCCATGAATCTGTCTGAGGGAAATACATTTCCATGCTGCAAGAAAAAGAGGAATGATAGCCAATAAGTCTGCTTGTTTATAAATACAGAACATGAAGACAAAACACAGTACAGACGTTTTGAATGTTGTTTTAAACTATTAGATATAATTTCAGCATTACCTTTCTAATGTGGCAAACAGTCCAGCCTTGCCTCCTACTGCAAGCAGCACCTTTGGGGCACACCTGGGCCGTGCAGACAACACAGTCTGATAGGAGAGCCGGTGCTCAGGCATAAAATGATATTTGAGGGCCTCATTGAGCAGGTGCTTGCACGCGTGGTCATCTCGTATAAGGTGGTTGGCTTCATATAGGCGAGTGAGAAATTTGACGCTGAGGAGTGGAAGGCGCACACAGTGCAGCAGCTGAGCTAGATGCTGCTGTCTCTCAGTTACATCATATTTGATCCATGACTCCAGGGCATAAAATACAGTCTCCTCTGTGACCACCTTAAGACAGTCATTGGACACAATTTCATCCAACTCAGCCCTCGTCAGTTCAAAAAACTCCTCTGTCTGACAGACTTCCTCAAAGTTCTCACAGATGAACTTAGTTGCAGCCAGGCACAAATCATGACAGCCATATGTCTCTGCAAAGCGGGAGATGCCTATACAGTTCCCAGCATCCAGCTGGCTCTCTAAGAAGGAGCAGCACTCCTTAAGTACTAGCTTGACCTGGAGTAAGTTGGCAGCTGGTAGCAGAGATTCCACTGTTTCCTGGGAAATAAACACTGTGCCCGTGTAGGCATACTCAACGATGGCCTGGAAGAGAAAAAGTAGTGTCATATAAACAAAAACTGTGGTACAGCAGTTAATGGGTGCACTTAATGTCTGCTGGCTCCATGCCTTACCTGCAGAGCAGTCTCGTCAATGCACTGGAATTCAACCTCAGAGGTCTCCTTTTCTGACAGGTTACCTGTGAACATGGCCTTGAAGTATGGACTGATGCTGGCCAGCACTACTTTGTGGGCATGGATCTTGGCATCACCCACACGAAGGACAATGTCACATAGTTCGTGATCCTGCCGCAAGAGCTGGAGGCCTTGCAGCAGCTGCTCAGAGTGAGGCCGTGTGAGACTGGCAAACATATAGGACTGGTCCTGCTGGTCCATCTGAGAGCAGGAATACACAGATCAGTGCCATGTTGACATTTTGTAAAGGCTGCAGCATCAGTCAAAGTCTCTTATTAACTGACATGTGACCATCAACCAATGGAAATACTGTAAATCCAGGAAATAAACGACCTGTCATCTTTACCGTGAGACAACAAGCCTGTATAGTAAACTAAAACACACAGTAGGTCTGTGCAACATTACGTAAACACAGGAAGCGTACGGAAATATGCCCGGGCAGTAGTAGTGGGTTAAAAGCTATTTTGGTGTTAATCCAGCAATTATGCAGAGCCGTTCTGTTAGCAGTCTACAACAAGGCAAGCTACAGAAGCATGATCTTCTTAATCCACTGCTAACGCTGCATAAAGTTAACCAACCGTACCAGCTACAAAGCATACACATTTTTAGGTTAGCCTCAAGCTGATTGCCCAAATGCTGCGGCGCAGTGGTGCTTTATGACATTCACTCACAATAGCAGTAATTGTTAGTTTGTTGACAGGGGCCTCGGATTGATTTGTGAACGGAGGACATGGCCAGATCAAAACTCGCTAGCTACCTCTTTAGCTTCACATCAGCATATAGCTACTGTGCTAGCTAGCACACTGCAATACCCACCAACAGCTTGCATTTTGCATTAACATCCTCTCCCCTGATAAACCTATTTACATTTACATCTATTTTAACGTAAATGACACCGTTGTATCGTCAAACAATCGTTCGTTTCCAGCAAATACTCACCACCTATTTCTGTGTCATTGCACTGCAGTCAAGCGCAGGTTAGCTGCTAAAAATAAACACGGTTACTGTGGCTAGCTGCATCATTGATTGATATACAGTAACATGGCTGACAGGTACAAAACGTGACGTTATAGCTGGCTTTCAGATAACATATTTATATCTTTAAACGTGGAAAACAAACCTGTAACTTATAGTCCGTCTGGTGCGCCGCTGTAATGACCAATTTTGCAGTGGCGGAGTTCAGCGGAGACGAGTGGGAACCCCGGACGGCTATCAGGAAAACAACCTACTGCCAACCAACCCAGCCACAAAGCTACAGATGAGCTCTTATAAGCACAGAGCCAGCACGAGCCAGCAGAGCAGCACACCCACGTCCGCTGTCGTCAAAGTAAAAGGGTTTTCACAACTATTTACTAGAAAGAGTCAGTGTCTGATTTATTCGCCAAGTAGCAAGTACAAGGAATTCAATGCTGACCAGATGTCAGCAGAGGAAAAAAAGCAAAAGCGATAAACATGAACATATAACAATAAACATAAACACAAACATAATAGTGAAGGACAGAAAGGGGCACTAATTTATAAAGATTTTCTGTAGTGGGGGTGGACATGTGCATGCATGTTGACAAGATAAAAACAAACTGTGTAAAAAAAAAAATATATATATATATATATATATAGCAAGTAAGTAAGTATAATAAGTATAAAAGTATAAGTATAGTAAGTATAAAGACTATGTTCATGTATATTGACATGATAAAAAAAATTAAAACAGTGTGCAAAAAACAGAAATAGAAGTATAAATGCCAGTATAGATGTAAGTATGAATTTGTGTGTAAATATATTGTGTGTATGTATTTACAGGATATATATGTACAGTTAGCAATGAAATAAAATCTATATGCATTTACACAATCTAGGACAGACAAAGACACAGTATACACAATATGAATTTGAATGAGATATGGAAGTGAAGTGGTTCACAGTCTAGATGGCTCTTGCCTGGGGAAAGAAGCTGTGAAGGTGGCGGGTGGTCCTGGATCTGGGGGCTCTCAGTCTGATTCAGTCAGAAGAGTCATGCCACATTCACGTCAATAAACAAAATGCAAATGATAATGAACTTCACCAGTATTTTTAGACCAAATAAAAACACTACCCTATAGGTCTTTGAGATAATAACAAAGCACATACACCACAGTATTGTGGAATGAGTGGTGTAATATCATATAGAAGATTCCAAATATATCTCACATAAAATATGCATAAAATGCACAAAATATATGAATACATAAGGTTTACTCTTATCAATAGTTGATTACGGTGGTGGAAAAAGTATTCAGATTATTCTATCACGTAAACCAATACAACAATATAAACATACCCCAGTACAAATAAAGTTCTGCATGAACTACTTAATTTCAGTAAAAGTTCAAAAGCAATATCAGTAAAATATATAGTCCAGGATTTTAAGTGGTACGAATTATTTCTCAATTCTTCTGTGTGTGTGTGTGTGTGTGTGTGTGTGTGTGAGAGAGAGAGAGAGAGAGAGAGAGAGAGAGAGAGACAGAGATTTATTGGCCCATGCAATGTTATATTTTGCATTAAATTATTACTAATGCATTAATGTGTAACCAGAATTTTACTGTAGCTTGTCCAGGTGGAGCTAATTTTTACAAATATATATACTATTGGGTTTAACCATTCATCATCATCATCATCAGCATGCATCATATTTTATAGGCTCATCATAAAATTTGTATTTACAATCTTAATCTGTGAAGTAACTAGCAATGACATTTGTCAAATAAATGTAGTGTAGTGAGAAAACAACAAAAACAATATTTGCTTCTGAAATTAAGTTTAATAATAGTATAAAGTTGCATTAATTGAAAGTACATCAAAAGTGCACTTAAATATAGTACTGGAATTAATAAACTTCATTTTTAACACTTGTTTATGAAGTAATTTTATGGTTAAATGCTTTTTAGCATAAAAAACAAATAACAGTAAATCTGATCATTTGTGTTGTACAACCAAGTGAACCAATGGGTGCAACCCTGGATATAATTATGTAAATCATCAGGCAGTGACCTATGTTTTGTAGTTAAAGTCCCCCTCCACTCAAAAATATGTTCTTCTTCTTGTTCCTACAGTTGAATGTTTAAGCTTCACTGTGTGGATGATATGTGTGCAGAGTTTGAATCTAAAAGACTGTTTTCACATTTATCTACTTAAAGTGGGAAATTTCTCTGTTTTCATTAAAAAAGGAGATTTTAAAGGACCAGTGTGTAGGATTTAGTGCTATCTAGTGGTGGGTTGCAGATTGCAACTAACTGACCCTCGTGTAGGAGAACCAAAAGGGTCTGAAAAGTGAAGCCAATGTGGAAGTGCCTTAAACCTGCATTCTTTCTAATGGCCAGCAAGGTTGACTCCACTGGTTGCAAAAAGAAGTCAGACTGTATGGAAGTCTATGGGGAAACGACCCTACTTCTCATTTTTTTTAACCTCAGTAAACACTGTCCCAATGAGTTTATGGTCTCAATCACTAGTTTCAAATGGTGATGGTGAAATCCAAGATGGCAATGGTCAAATTGCTAAACCCGAGGCTTTAAAACACCAGTCCAGAAACCACTTGGTGAAGTCACAGTGACTACATCCATATTTTTTTTTACAGTCTATGAGGAGAAACTACAGTGGCCACAAAAAACGCAAAAGGCCTTCTCTAGAGCCAGTGGTTGGTTTGTCTGTTCTGAGCTACTGTAAAACATGGCGGTCTCCGTGGAAGAGAACCCGCTCCCTATGTTGATATACAGGGCTCATTCTAAGGTAAAGAACCATTCTTATTTTCAGATTATTATACACCAATTAAAACATACTCATGAATATTTCATTTCTGCCAATGGATTCCCCTAAATCCTACACACTGGTCCTTTAAGGGGCGGGCCTATAAACATGATTTGTGGCACCAAAAATAGTTTGGAAGCCATTCTTGGTCCAATATTCAATTTACACAAATGTGATGTGGAAGCTGGAAGCCTCTGATGCACAAACACTGATAATGGACACAGTGAAGTAGGAGACATCTTGTGTCCGGCAGTTAAACTTCTGAAATAAAATATGTGTGCATATTTATAGATTCTGGAATTTTTATTGAGGGAGAAGGAGGAGTATTAGTTTCAAGGATAATTTAACTTTTTATGGAAAAACCATATCAGACAAATTATTATTGAAAGCAGAGTATTTTATCCAGATAAAACATGTCTGGAGGGGATCTTTCAATATGAATAATCTATATATGTATGACTAGAACACAGTAGCTGTGTACAATATACAATACTAAAATATATTTTAGCATATATTGACTTTTCTACATTAGAACCCCCCCCCAAAAAGCACTATGAACTAACAGAAAACTTGAATTTTGAAAAAATTTTGAATAATATTCATTCTATTTATGATATTCTATACATGTGGAGTTCTAGCCCAGACTACAGTGAATAAATGGAACATAATATGCATGTTAAATATAGTTTAAAGCGTGTTACATTATTTTTCGTTCACAGTGTTTCCTTCACTTTCCCTCAGTCTCCACTGCAGCTCTGTGATGATGATGCCGCCTGCAGGAGCCTGGAACTCGCGTCACCATGGAAGCGCTCTTCAGTTTGCGACATGTATTCGCCATTTTGCTGCCTCGGTGTGTGTGTGTGTATATGTCTGTGTGTTTGTGTGGGCGCCTCTCGATGTGAATACCTCTGTAGCGCCCAAACATTCAACACTCCAGACACCAGCTAAAACAACCAGGAAAAATGTCTGCACTCGGAGAATAGCAACTGCCGCAGAATGACATCGAAACTTGGACGACGTTAACATTAGATAGACTCGACGAGCGTCGCCGAAGAGGACCAGGGGGAATGAAAGGTCTATTTTCTTGCTGTTTTTCTAACTTTGCTAGCCCAGTCAGCCAAAACTAACCACTAACACAATTAGCGGAGTTAGCTTAGCAACGTTTAAACGATGATAGCTGCTCAAGGTTCTATGTAGCTAGGTTAACCAATTAGGCTGCTTAACGGTAACCAGTTGCAAGGGATTGATTGTAAGCCCATTGCAGGCATTATACTATCGTATAACTGGCTAAGACCGCAACCAACATTTCTGACAGTTATTCAATAGTAAGCAATGTTAGATTAGCAGGGAATAATGTGCAGTAGTAGAGGTTATTTGAACCACATTGGAGATAACTGGAGTGGCAGAGAGCCACAAGTGGTTGAGTTATCCATTGGCTCTATTATAAGGTAACGTTAGTTCATGGTGATTTATCATGATGTTGGGGGACAGATGAGTGTGTTTGCATCCTGGTTATGTTTTGCGCATGTAAGTTAAACAGTTTATCCAGTTTCAGAAACCTGGATAAGTCCTATTACTTCCGATAGAAACCAGGAAACTGTGGCATGTAAACAATTTACCCAGTTTTCTGAACCACTTCACAGTGGCTGAGATGGTGAGAAATCATCAGACATCAGAAACCTGGATATTGCTATTTTCATACATACACGGATAACCATGTTTTTCATGTTCCATGTAAACACCATATCCAGAATATAATCAAAAGGATAAGGATCAAAACCAGGATACTAAGGCACTTAACAAGAGACTTCCTCTGTTAAAATATGTAATGTTATGTGATTCAATGCTGTAATATTGTGTAATATTTTTACATGTGTTGTTACTGAAGCTGTCACGATGCCCTTTTTGCTCCTCACTGTGTTCATTCTGCTTCACTGTAAGCAAACAGGAATAGTAAATCCTGTATCTTCTGTTAATTTTCTGTCTTTTGCATTCACAGTCTGACTAACAGGAGAGTGGTTCTCCATCCCCAACCCACTCAGGATGAAAGCACATAGGAAAGAAGAGGAATATTATTGTCCTCACTGGATTGTGTTTGCTTCTTTGAATTCTCAAATTTGACCACATCCATAAGACCATCAATAATGATAGTTGGATTAATCTCCCAGGAGTTACACCAGCAGCTTCTGGACCTGAAGAATTACCAGAATCGCACAAATGGGGTGGAAGAGCTCAAACACATCCTCTCAGAAGTGGACATGAAATCAGTCCCATCTGACAGTATTGAAGAGTTCATAAATTTTCTCCCCCGACTTCTGGATGACAGTAATTTTAAAGTCTTGTATGGTACCTTACAAGTTTTAAACTTACTCATTCAGAAGTTAGATACAAGTGCAGACAAATATATCAAACAGATAGTTTTAGTGGCTCTCAAGGCCCTGGGGGACACTCGCACCGTCACCAGGAATGAATATATGAATGTGTTTCGACAGCTCATGAAAACTGTTTTTCCGCAACAAGTATTAGATCTCATCATCGGCCATTTGAAACACAAGAATTCCAGGGTTCGGGAAGATGTCCTTAACATTATTATCGCTGCTATGCTCACTCATCCAAGGAAAGATTTCAACATCCCTAAGATTTGTTTTGAGGTTGCACCATATCTGGCAGACAGCAAAAAGAAGGTCCGCCATGCTGCTCTTGAGCTGTTTGCTGTTTTTGACTATTGCCTTGACACTGGGAAAAAACAGCCTCTAATGAAAGCTGTCGACATGGTTGAACTTAACGAGGATGCGGAGGGTCTTATGGCAGCTGTACAGGCGAGACGAGCAAGGCACGTCCTCCCAAAACTCTCCTCAGAGGGGATAGTGGAGTATGGCCTGGTGGTGCCCAAACCAGGGCAGAGGTGCTCCCCACAGTATGGTTCTGGAGCTGATCTGGACTGGGTGATGAACGGAGGGCGGATTAGCAGTGCCAGGAGCCACAGAACTGAACCAGACTATGAGCGAGTGTATGGCTATGGCAGTTTAGGCTCCCTCACTGATGACCCTCCACTTCAGAGGAGGATTGTCAGTGCGGGTAAGGGGAAAAACAAACTACCCTGGGAGATGTCGAGCTTCTCATCCACTGAAAATGACCAGCAACGCAGAACCCCCAACGGAAAGTACTCTAAACAGGTGGGGCTCATCACCACTGTTAACTTGCTATATTCTCACTTATCTCTCATGGTAATTATGCCATTTGGGAACAATCCTAGACTCAATATATGTTTTCACTAGCTTTATGATTCTCAGTCAAAGTAAGACATACAGCTTAGAGAGATATTCTGGTAAAGGTAAGATTACCCGAAAGAGCTGATGGAAATTTTGTCCTTTTTGTTGTCATTGATCAACATTAATGAAGCAGCTATTGACTCAACAAGCTGTGTTCTCCTTTTTGTTTGAAAGGGCATCTAAAATACTCTTTGAAATCCAAAGCAATTAGCACTTAATCAGTCAATTGTTAACTGCCTGCGCAGAGCTTCTAGGAGCACCAGTGTTTTTCTCATTGACTTTGAAGCATCTCGGTGGCGAGGCAGTTATGTTGATTTGCCCCCAATCACTCAGCAAGTGCAATCATTGCAAAGAGAATGAAAGGAGTGGTTATGTGTGGTTGCGCTTGCTTTCTCTGCTTCTTTTTACTCTTGCTCAGTCCCCATTGTAATGATAAATCTCAACCTTGGTAAGAATTCATTCATTTGAATAAATCTGGGATCTTGACAATTTGCCATTTTAGACATGCAGGTTGAACAGGCTGAGTCACACCCGAAGGCACCAATCCACAGAGACAACAGAGGCACTTTCCTTTGAGACAGTTTTGGAGGCGTGGGAACCTAAATATAGCGATATCTCGCATGCTGCAGTATGAAAGGAGTGCAGCAGAGAGGAACAGTTGTATCAGAGGCCCTTTTCACACCCAGCATTAACATGTGTCTTGGATGATTCGATAACAACCCTTAAGTGTGTCAGTTCACACCTGGCATTAGAATGTGTCTCCAGATGCATCTGACTGGCTGCTTGTGAACGAATATCACTTTAAAATCTCAAATGCAAATAAGCGCGTACATCATTTCTGTTTGCAAAGACCAAATGTGTTTTGTTTTGTTTTTGTTTTTTTTCTTTTTTGTACTGACTTCTCGGCCCAAATGGAAATCAGCTAACGTTTCTCCATTATCTGTAAAGGGGCAGCTGAGATCGTCACTAAATGAGAAGAGCTGATCCATCTTAAAAGTCAGTCAACCTTAAGGAAAGGGAGCGAGTGGGTGTATGACTGTGAGACTGGCCACTTTAAGGTGGAGGTCTGAGTTTTTTACATTTTAATGCCTGGTGTGAACAGGTTCTTACACATCTTATTACACAGAGTTCAGTGGTGTCCCCTTCAACCAACCAGTGTCTTGTATGATCAGAGCATCTTTTTATCTCTTTTTGTCTCAACAGCCAATAATGCTTGATAACTTTTCTTTTTACATTATTTGAAATGAATCTGTATCTTTTGGTAGAGTAACCATGTTCCAGGTTTTGTCATAGAATATGTAGCTCTCAATTCCCTATAAAAAGAGAAGGATATATGGGTAACATTGCAGAACACTCAGGGATCACTGACACTATTCCTGGAAGAAACAGAGTAAGTGACTCATTTTCTTGAACACTGACACTTTGGCTGCAAGGATAAGCCTTTGCTCATGTCATGAGATTTAGCTTTGTATTTAATCACCAGGTAAATGTACCACTTTGTAGGGTTAAAGGATGCAATGTGGAACACGTACTATATTATACCTAATCAGCTAATACCCTAGAATAATTAAAATGAAGCTACTTGTCAGCAATGTTCTAATAATGTGCATGGGTTGTGACGAGTGGCTTTGTTTCAGGAAGTATTGATTGTCTATATTTCGTTGTGGGAACTATTACCCAGCTTAGAGGCTCCCATTTGAAAACCTTCTGTTTACAGCAGCGTCTGTTTCCCAGCAACCCCATTACCACACAGCACACTTATTGTAGGGCGTGTGAAACATAATTGCTAATATCACAGGGTTATGCTTGTAAAACATGGCTTATTTACAACTCTAGTGTTGATTGCAATCACACGGAGCACTCCGCACTGAGTGTTGATCAGATAGGAGGCAGTGGGACTAACCTCAGCCACAGACTCTCTCAGAGGCTGAGATGTTAGCACTCTAAAAGTCTCTTATTACTCTCTCTGTGCTGCATGTATTTATTTCACAGGTTGCACTGTGACAGTAAGACAGTAGATGTCATGTACATTAAGTTAAGTCTGTTTACAATAGCAGAACATCCACCCAAAGGCCATTGTCTCTTGCCTGAGCTATTCAACTATCTGGTCTGTTTCACTTTAGTTATTTGAACTTCATCCTTTATTGATGCTATTGAATGAAATAATTTTCTGTCTACTCGTAGGTGGCCCATGAGGATTTCCTTCCCCTTTCCAGAAAGCTGAGTCCAGAGACCTACATACCTAGTTTTAGTAAGTGTCAATACTTTGCTTCTCTGATACTCTCTGATAAAATTCCATATGAGGCGACAAGTACAGTTTAATAGTTGCCACGGTCAACTTACGCTGGACTCAAATTAGAGCAGCTTTAAATTGGATTAGCATGCTGAGTCAAAGGAGTCACAGTGCCACATGTCACCAGAAGCCCTGAGAGATGAGCAAGGTGGAAAGACTGCTTGGCAGATGACCAGTCTCACAACATGCCGGAAGAAACGATTACAACATACCACCTTACTTCACTCACCAAATGTTTAGATATCTAAATTCTAACCTGCTGGTGTGAATACTCACAGACGTTTGTCCCCACACTCTTTAAGATTTTGTGTTGCATTGTTCTTGTTGCATCTGTTGAATTGCAATGAGTAAGACAGCAGGATGCATCTTACAAACATAACTTGACAGTTTCCTTTTTTCTCAAGTTAATTGTTTAGTGCTGAAATGGATGTGTTTGTAAGGCTGTAAGACTTTGATTGTTAAAATTGTTGAGATTTTACCAGTAAATACGTTTACTACCCCATTCAGATATTTCCTGCCCTAAAGAGAAAAAAGGTGAAGTGAAGGTGAGGTGAATACCTGTGGCAAGAGGTCCTTGCTATTATCCAGCCTCAATAGAGAAATGTACAGTCAAGTTTAAAAATGACCTGCGAGGAGCTGATTCAAACTGACTTCACCTGCAATTTATTTACCATCACCTCCAAGACCCTGAAAAGAGTACAACTGACCACAAGAATGTTACATTAAGCACAAATTCTAAATTACATTAATTCCTTTGTTCCTTTGAGCAGTCCATAGTGCTGTTTGTTCTTTTTTGTCATTAAATTTGTTGTAATAGTAGTCTGAAAATTTTATCCAGCCTTTGTACCGTACAGCTTATTTAACCACCGGCGGGTCGTGTTAGTTGACTATTGTGCAACCCTGTGAACACTGAAAAAATATGCTTTCCATCTAGGTTCTGCAGAGCCACAGAAGCCACAATCTTCCACAAAGAGGGAGTCCCCTGCACGCATCAGAAGAAGTGGAAGCCTCAACTTAGACCCTGACATCTTTAAAACCACCAACTTCACTGACTCAGAAAATGGTTAAGAGTTATCACCTCAAAATACTTGATTTTTCATGGAAGTTTTTACATGTGTGAAAATTGTATTGACAGTTGATGTGTGAATACTTTGTCTCACAGTGGCATCCAAGGGACGTGTGCTCCCGAGGAACCCCAGTGTTGAGCGCACGTTTTCTCTCCCCTCTAACCCCACCACACCCGGCTCCTTCCTACTGCCCTCCTACCCGCTGGCTACTCTCCCAGGAGGCATGCTTACTCCAACACTGTCCCGCCGTCATGTTGACTCTTCCCTCTCCATGTCCAACACCTGGCCCAACAAGAAAGAGAACAGCCCTCACCAGAGAGACACCAGCCCCTGGAGAGACACAGCAAGCACAGCAAAGGGTAATCTAGTAAAAAGATGTCAGTTGATATGTGATAAGTTGTCAGCTGGAGGGGAAAATGTTGTGTTTTGTGTCATCAGTTTTTCTTTCTTTCTTCTCTGCCCTTCCCTCTGCAGGAGACCTCTCAAGCAGATGCTCTCCAAGGCCTCTTCGTGCCTCCCTCGTGAGTTCTTCTTCCACTTCGTCCTTCCGTCGGGCTCTGAGCAGCACCAGGGCAACCCTCTCTATCTCACCAGTCATCCCTCCAGCAGAACAGGCCCAGTCTCATAACAGCCAGAGGCCTAATGCTCCAGGCAGCCCTCAGAACCAGCAGCTAGAAAGGGACCTTCCTCTAGACCCTGTTAGCATGAATTCAATGCAAGATCTTCAAGAGGATGACCCTCTGGACATGCAGGAGGTCAGCAAACTGTTTGTATTTTTGTTTATTATCTATACTGTAATGAGGGTTGTGTCTGTTAGTCCGGGGTGTCACAGCTTAGATTCATCATCACCAATATGTGTCTTACTTACAGATGCTGAACTCACTCCGCTCATTGCGCAATAGTGCTGCCAAGAAGAGGGCCAAAGTGAGCCTTAGCAGTTCAGATCCAGACAGCCCTGACTCAGCTGTGAAGTTAGACCTAGGTCTGGACTCACCATCGTACACCTCTCCCATGCCTACAAGCTCAGCCAGTGAGGGTGGTCTTTTCAGTCTGAGCTCTGTCGCCAATTCTAGCTTCAATGGCATCAAAACCAGGTAAAGGATCCGTTATATTTGGTCTCATTAGTTAAATTTGGTTATGTTTCATTTGTAATGAGGACCACCGTATGTTGGGGCAGTAGTCAATAGAAGCCTGTTGTTATATTTCAGTTGGAGTAAATGTTATAACAGACTTGGTGTCAGTGTTAAGCAGTGGTAACCATCTGGTGCTTAATGACGATGTGTTGAACAGTACCGGGCAGTTTTCCAGGATCATTTCTCACTTGTCACATCTGTCAACAGTCCCGGAAACTCTACCTCTTCAAGAATGAAGCCTCGCATTGCAAGAGATCCTTCTGCAAAACTGAGATCTTCTGTGTCCATTGACTTCAGCAGCCTTCAAGGTATAAAAGGGATCACAAAGTCTTGGCTGTTGTGTTGTATTGGTTTGCATCTAATTCTTGTTTTTGTTTTTGCTCTTTAAAGGATTATCTCAGAGAAACGAACTGTCACCTGAGGTGGGTGTTGTTGGGCAGAGAGTCATTTACTCCAACGGATCAATCAAAACTGAGGAAGAGACCATCGGGCCCTCCCCTCCGTTAGTCAAAACAACTTTCCGGGAATCAGTCAGAGCTCTGAAACCTGCCAAAGGTAAGCTAGCAGTGATATCAAACGGAACAAAGCTTTCTCCTGGATTCATCATGTGATTATATTTTTTGTGCTTAAATAATTAAATCAGTCCTTTCCTTTGACCTCTAGGATCTCAGAGCCACAACAGCAGGAACTCACCAGCCATGGACATGCCTGAAGGCATCATTGGAAGAGGTCATTGTGGTCATAAGTCATTGTTTAGTTATCCAGTAATTTGCTCTGTGGCTGAACTAGTATTTTAGCTCAGTGTTGTTTTACAACAGACTTAAAGGCAAAGCTTCCCAAAGTCCTGTTTGAGTTTCAAAGAAACACTACAAAATATAGTTTGTAATAACTCTCATTTAGTAATAGTCTTGAAAATAAATACATTCTTTCCATCATGATCACAGTTAAACTGCACTGTTAAAATTTTAAGTAGACCTTATTACTAATTCATTCAGCAGTTGAGACAGTATAGTGTCCACCACTCTGGTCATACATTTAAATTATCTGCAAACACCACCTTCATGTTTCGTAGGCATGTTTGACACTACGGTGTCCTCCAGTCGTCCAGGAGTGGCCTTGTCACTTGAGCTGGGGGATTCAGTGGCCAAACCTCCCACTGATCCCTCAGGAGGCATCTACAGCCATGCTTTCTCTGCCAGTCACCAAGACAGTGATGACAGCCCTCGTCCAGATGAGGTTAGTCACACTTTGTCCAATGGTAAATCATAGTACACGATAGAAAGTTTCCAGTTACCAAAGTACCACTTTTTTTGTGTTTGTACTGATGCATGTGCAGGAAAGGGTGAAGAATTCGAGGTTTAGCCGGGATAAGATGCGGCTGCAGCGCCTGGATCAGTCGGAGGGGCAGCTTGGTCAAGGGGACAACACACGAGACAAGATTCGCCACCGTGTCAGACAGATGTTGTCAGACTCACCTACAGAGGAGAACAGCATATTAATCATCAAAGGCAAGAAACGTTTTGTTTTTGAAAAAATGTCTATATTTACTGTATTTGTATTTATGTATTTAGTTTTTTGTCATCATCTTTAAAAAAATGAAATATGAGTTTACAGTATTTGCAGCCAGAGACATGAAATGTTTCTCTTCTCTTTTGTAGATCTGCATCTGAACGGCAGCACACTGACTTCCACCAAAGCAGACCCTCCCTCTGACGAGTCGCCTATCAGCCCCACCAGTCCCGTCAGCCCACCTGGCCCCCAAAGCCCAATCAAGTGCTTCACTCCACCTCACCAACCAAGCCCCCCCACAGTGCCCCCCAACCCCAAAAACATGTCCCGTCTCAGGAGGGCCCCTAGCCTCAGCAGGACCCGACCCTCGCTCTCCCACAGCTCAGGTCAGTGGATCTGAAAACCCAGTGTTTCATCTACATGCTCCGCAAAACGTCAAGTTTAAATTTCTACCTTTTTAAACAACCGAAGTGTGTCCATGTCACTATGTGTCATTATTATGTTGCTCCGTGTCTTGAATATTTAGCAATATTCCACTGCATTATAAATAGATGAGCCACAGCCTTAACAGGTCTTTGTTTATAGAAATAGAAAATGTTGGAACATTAATTAGACTGTCAAAGCCATCAGAGCATGGCTGAATAAGATGTTTGCTTTGGATAATGTGCAACAATGCTTTGTTTTGACAACCTGCTGTTAATGCACCGCCACCCACACACACTGCTTGTTTTCAGACTGATAGAGATGTAACATGAGACTGAATCTGTGTGTCTGTGTGTTGTGTGGTATCCGACGGGCCATTTAGATGAGCTGTCTCCTGGCGCTGTGGGCCACAAGAAAAATCTCTCGGAGCCTCCGGAGCTATGTCCTTTTTCCAAACCTGAGCTGGCACTGACACAGAGCTTCAACCTGCTGAGCTCAGAGGACTGGTGAGAAACACTTGCAATGTTACAGTACCCCAGTTTCACTGGTTCAGAGAATAGTTTTGATCCTCATACTAATAATTCAAATCCGAGGGTCCTACAGAGATTTATAGAATCTAGCATAAGAAAAAAATAATTAGCTGATATTGATTATTGTTATTATTTATGCATTTATTGGGATCATGTACAGTTTTAAACATAAATGTTACCATTTGACTGTACCTGAGTTAGCTTATAGCTAATCATCTGCAGTCCCTTAGGCTATTTACTACTATTAATTGTGTTTTTGTTTGGTTTTTTTTAAAGGGAGAAAAAGATTGAAGGTCTGACATTCCTGCGTTCTCTGGCCCACTACCACTCAGACACACTCCAGGGCAGGCTTCATGATGTCTGTCTGTCTCTCATTCAAGAGGTAGATGTTCTTCTTGTATAACCCACCCACATCACTTTTAACAGATACTCTCTCTGAAAGTGAGCTGCTTCTTTCCTGGTTTACATATTGATATCTGATTTTGCAGATCAATTTAACTTGTCAATGTTTCGTCTGTGCGGTTCCCTACCTTCAAAGGGCATTTGTAAACTCTTTACTGCTTTTGTGGAAGTGTGCTGTTGTCCCTCATGCATCAATATGTCCTCCTTATTCAGGTGAAGAACCTGCGGTCAGGTGTGTCCAGGGTTGCAGTGTGTACACTGGGTGACCTGTACAGCCACCTGCAGAGGGCAATGGACCAAGAGCTGGAGGGGACAGTTAAAGCCTTACTGCAGAAAGCCGGGGAGACTAATGCCTTTATTAGGCAGGATGTTGATGCAGCACTAGACTGCATGGTGCAGCACTGCACCCCCACTCGTGGCATCAATGCTCTACTCTCCGGGGGACTCAGGTCTGTATGCACTGACCACATTCACACACAGTAAAGAGTTGTTTCACTAAACTTAGAATCCATCTATTTTGCACACTATCCTAAAACAAATTGTTAGACATTTTTTATTTTTTCATTGTGGAATTGTTTTTTTTTCTCTGCTGTTAGTCATCTCAATGCAGTGGTGAGGAAGTGCACCGCCCAGCATCTGGCCGATCTGGTGGAGAAGGTTGGTGCTGCCCGTCTCCTTTCTGGAGGTAAAGATCTCACTGACAGAATCTTACCTGCAGTCACCAAGCTCGCACAAGACTCCTCACAGGAAGCCAGGTATGTAGAGAGTTTTCAATTATGTTTTTACAAATCACGTATGCACAGATTTAATCTAAATGTACATGTTTTGCACAAATTAAGAACTTCAGATTCATTAATATTTTCTGATGAACAATGAGTAGTTGGATTCACAAACTGGTACCATGAAATAAATATATAAAACACTGACACACAGATTAAAAGAAGAATAGTCGAGAGATTTGCTTGATATGAGAATGCGTCATAAAATACACAAGGGGGCATACTGGTAGCTTAGTGGTGAAGATGCATACCACATAATCACAACATGCCCAGACCTTTGTTGCTTCATCTCCTATCAATTAAAGAAAAAATGCAAAGAAAATCCTGTACTGTATAATTAAAAACCACTGGTTGTTGCTGACAGAGTTGAACCAATTTTAGGACAACAGTATAACCCAACATACTGCAAATAACAAACTTGCATTTAGATTGTTCTAGTTGATATGTGTCTCACCATAACCAACATTAATATTAAAAACATTAAAGAAAAAAACAAATATGGTTGTCTTGTTTTACTTAGTGCTGCTTATGGCCTGCAAATCTAAAAACGACAAGACTGCTGACAAGCAGTAATTCGCAAAGACTGTTGATATTGGCACTCTGGTTGTTTATTGTTACACTGGTTCAACCCACAGGTACTATGGGCGTCGAATGCTGCTGTCCCTGTCATCCCACCCAGACTTTGACAAGATCCTGGAGAAATATATCCCCACCAAAGACCTGCCGACTGTCAGAGACACTGTCTTGACTCTTAAGACAAAGGTACAGTCTTTGCTGCTGCATGTGAATACAATGTTGGTATTAGAGGTCAAACACTGTCATCTTACCTCGAGATTGTGGGTGATTTTAGGGTCTTGGTGAGATGCCCCAAGACACCCAATCAGCCAGAGGCAGACGCTCCCTTCCAGGCAGTGGCACAGTCAGGGCCTCGTCTCTCACCAGAGAGCCACTCAACCAGACCAACAGGTGGGTGTAACTATCAACCAGTGTGGCAGAGAGACCTGTAAGCACTGAATTCAGCCTCCAAAGTAGAGGTGTCGCTTACACAAACTGCATAAATACATATGGAAAGTAAGTTACTAATATTGAAGTCACAGGTTTATAAAAACATAACATTTAATATGCTTCATCTACAGGGAGACCAATAGCCATTACAGCTGTAGATCTCAGACACAGAGTATTGCAGACAAGACCGAATACATCAAGCAGATCTCAGGTTTGCTGGGTTCAAAGGACTTCAGAGAGAGGATCAAGGGAATCGACCAGCTAGTGAATGACTGCCAACACAACCCCAACATGGTCATCAATAGTATATTCCCAGTTAGTAGAAATTTTACTCTACTTTACATCATTGTTTCTTTTTTGTACCTTATCATGGTTCTTAATTTTAATCATAAAAATCACCAGGAAAACATCAATGAACTGTCTCCCTTTTGTCCTTCTCTCTCTGTTCTCCCGTCTTTCAGGTGTTTGATGCCTTCAAGGCCAGGCTGCAGGAGTCCAACAGCAAGGTCAATCTGTATGCCCTTGAGTCTCTCCAGAAAATCATCCAGTTGATGAAGGAAAACTTGTCCCAAGTGGTCAACATCCTTGTCCCAGCGATCGTGGACAATCACCTCAACTCTAAGAATAATGCCATCTACTCTGCTGCTATTGGAGCTATTAATGCACTAATCTTAAATCTTGGTACTAATTCTAGGATTCAGAATTTTCTGGTATAGCTGAAATTTGAACTTCAGTCTGATTTGAGAAATTGTATCTGACCTTTTCTTTGTTTTCTTTCCTTGGCAGATAACATACTCCTTCTTCAGCCTTTCTGCACCAAGGCTCAGTTTTTAAGCGGCAAAGCAAAGGTGGATCTTATCGAAAAGGTTGCAGGTACGTCTGCTGTAATCACTCGCAGTTTTAGCCTCAGCTTTTGGTTTGTATATCTGACCACCTCTTGTCAATTCTCACTTTTTCTATCCAGATCTCGTGACGGAGCTCTACCCTCGCAAGCCCCAGATGGTGGAGCAGAAAGTGCTACCCTTGCTGTGGCACCTCCTTGGCACCTCTACTCACAGTGGGACCATTCATGGCCGGGGCGGCAGCGTACGCAGCGCTACCGCCAACCTGTGCCAAGCCCTTTATGTCCAGATGGGTCCCAGCCTGACTGAGTTTGCTGCCTCCCAACCTGCCAATATCCACAAAGGTTTAAATGAGGTCCTGAGGACTTTGTCTTAAAGGTAAAGCAGAATCCAAACACTACCAAATGTTGGAAGAGAAGAGCATTGACACAACACTGACCTTACTTGAAGACGGAGATGTTCTACATTTCTTACAGTGCCTGCACTTTTATATCGATAAAGAGAAAGTCCTTAAAGATTAGGAGCTCTTATTCTTATCTCAGTGAGATTTCCTCTGGTACAAAGCATGGACAATTGTAACATACTGACATCAGGTCTTACACATATTCAACCTGCTCTCTTTGCACTTTGAAAAGGTAGCTCATTATCATGATAGACGTCATGAGTTTTACATTTTACCATCATATGATTGTCATCCCTTTTTTTTTCATAATCTAAACATGTACTGTAGACAAATCAGAAACACTATTGCAGAATGTAAAATTGAAATGCACAAAAAGAAGGAAGAAGACAGGGACCTGAAAGGTGTATATTTTTGCTGTTTCATCATATGTGATGTGATATTTTTAAGATGTCTTATGTAGTTGTTTTAAAAGATTTGTGAAATTGAGATTAACAAGAATAGTACAAAATAATTTTGTACAGCTCAAATGTGTATTTGCACAGTATTAGCTTGGTCTGTAATCGTATGCTGTATGATGGTACAGTTAATTTATCTATTGTGTAATGGTTTAAAATCCTGTTAATGATGTGCTGAGTTTCCTTTTTTTTTTTTTCTTTTTTGCATGACCAAAATTTACTGGCAGGATCAAAATCATTTATATTTTTGTTAAGGAGATATATATCTATCTATGTACACTGATGCCTAGATCAGGGTTGGTTTCGAAAGAAAAGGAGTTGAGTTTTACTCCTGGGGTTGCCTGAGAAACAGTGACGGCCCAGGTCGATGATTCTGTCTCAGTATAGTGCCAGTCTTCAAGTAGCCTTTTAACTCATCTATTGTTAAATTATATTGAACTTGTTTGTGAACAAGAGCAAAGACAGATTGATATATATTAAAGTGTTTTATTTCTGTAAAACTAACTTGTGTGTGTGCCTCTTTCAAAATTTAGTGGAATTGGGGTGGAAAGAAGTTTGACCTTTTAATGAAATTCAACAGCATATTTTATCTGAACTTCCCTAAAACACGTTTTTCAAACACCATGCAGCCAGTTTTAAAGCCCTGATGACTCCATCAGTTTTTCAGACTTTCCAGAGCCACAGAAGACATTATATGATTGTGTTTGCAGGCTGTGTAGTACTCTATATCACACGTAAACTTTATGTGCAAAATTGGTGAAATACCCCTTTTAATCTTGACAGTTACATTATGTTGCTTTTCAAGATGAAAGGGGAATTCAATTTTGTCCAAGAAACATGTATCATTAACTTCTGAAGTTGCCAAATTTGCATTTATTAATGGGTACAGTCAATGAATACACAAGAGAGAGTCTTCACAGTTCATCTAAACTCATCTTCTGACAAATTTTCCCCTAAACATGTAAAATAACAGAAAATAGCTGTGAAGAATTTTTTTAAATAGTGACAATAAATGTAGCATGTCACTACAGAGGCTATCCAGGCCGAGGCCTTGGAAAAGAGGTAGGCTTAGCAAGCTGTACAAAAGAACAAAAGACTGGTATTACGTTTTTAATAACTGGATGTAAGATGCTTTGAGAAATTACACGGTACGCTTTCATTCCTCTGATTCAACAGTAATGTGGCTTTAATAGGCTTGTCTGGGATTACATGTTACGGCCAAGTTTGGAATTAAAACGCAAATCATTATCTCACCCCCTGAACTTTTAACCATGAAAGTAGCTGCCATTTTGAAATCGAACTGTACAGAGATTTGTGCCTGCTGCATCTCGATATGAATGTGCTATCCAACACAGTGTCGAGAGAGGAGTGGATGTCAGACTGGACAGAGTCCCTGTCGACCTACATGTCACAGTAGGTGAGTTTTCAGTAGCAGGGTGGACTAGCTTGTGCTTGGAGGGATGCTGCTGCTGCTGCTGCTCTCATTCACAAAAATAAAGGCAGTCCTGAAGAAGCACTGACAAAATCCTCCAACTCAACTAACATACTAAACCATCACATACAGTAGCTGAGCTGCACATTGGCAAAACATCATATCAACCATTTTACATTTAATTGAATCAAACATTTTGAACATTAGGGTCTCCCTTACATTGTCCCTTTTAAATACAATTATAAGAAGGGGTCACCAGCTTTTATTAAATCCAGTTTGTTGCAGTATTAAACTTTTAGCAAAGATATAAAAACAAGGGAGCGTATTCAGAATAATAGCAAAAGTGAAAACTCCCATAAAACATCTAAGCTAACCACAGTGTTGTCAACAAGGGCCAAATATATTTGCTACCTTAAATATGTCTACATATTCTTAACCTTTCCTAACAGACATGTACTACCAGGCATAATATGAAATAAGAAAACGCAATATAAACTCTTAAACTTTAACGAGATGTTCTTTTTTGTAATGGAAAATAAAGAACCAAAGATTATTCTCACCTGGATTCAGATATTTGTTACCTAGTGATGTAACAAGTAACTGAAGCCAAGTTAGTTGGCGATAACAACATCCTCAGACCTTTGATGCAATGTTTTCCTTTCACACAAACTGTTCAGTAAACCCGTCAGTCATTTCTTGTGCTATGAATGAGGGGGTTTATGATTTTGGTAGACGTGTTCATTTAATGCTTCGCTGCTTGGAGTCACTGTGTTGTTACCTCGCCTTCACTGACCAAATGGAAAAAAAAAAAAAAGCTCCTCCTCCTGTGGATCTTTCCATTCTGTTACTAAGGCAGCTGGATCAATGCCATGGCAACCTGGACCGGTTGGATGTTGTGAGAAGATGAGTGTGCGCGGTTGCCATCCTCCACACCTCACTTTGTCAAGGACCAGATGTCTTGGGCAGGTCCTGGTTCTCAGCCAAGTGGAGCTTTTGTCTGAATGCGAACACGTTAAGGATTCACACAGATGGCCTTTGAACTGGAAACAGATTATTTAAATCCAGTGTTTGCTATAAATAAACAGTCGTTTGATAGAAAAAGGATACATTGAGGTGCTGAGCTCCTCCAGCTGCAGGAACAAATGAAAGACACAGTCACATGAGAGGTGTGTTGAAAATAGAAACAGAAATAGAAAATGCTGTGGTGCTACAAGGGACTAATCACTAAATTTGATCACATTACATAACAGCTTGTGGGTGTGTATGCGTGTGCTTGTTCGGTCAATATTTGAATTCAGCTCCCATCATCCGACTACAGTGTTTACAAAGGCAAATTCTCAATTTCCCTTCTTATCCACACAAAGGAAAGTCACTTCACAAGACCGTCTGCTCTGTGGCAGAATTATCCACCGCTGCTGCTGCTGCAGCTCACAAGTATTCCTGGCACCCGTGTCTGTAATGAGCTGACAGCTTTTTCTCGCCTCCCTCACACATACTGTAGAGCTGCAATTTCCACAGCCAGCATACCAGCCCCAGGCGTGGGTAACTAGGAGCCACACAACAACTACAGCTAACAATAGAAACTCTTTCAAGGCATTCTTAGACTACACGTCACTGTTTGTGCTGGATAATATTTAAACATGCTCAGCACCCTGTTTCTGATTAATCTAATCTCAGACAGTCTTCATTATATACAGCATTGTATTTATATTATTTTATCACAGCTAAGAGTGAAAGGGAGGAAAGAACGGTCACATGCACTCGGTATGTTGTAAGTCATGAGCTTGAACCATTAACAGTGCATACATGTGATATATATTTTAATCTGCTGAACCTTGGAGTATTTTAAAAAGATCAAAATAAATGCACACTGTAGTTTTTCAGGACTGACCCAATCATTTAATTTCCTCTTGGTTTTATATTATTTTTTAAAAGGGTAAATTAATTTGAACTGCTGAACATGCTGTGGATAAAAACAAAGAAATGTGAATGCAATCAGCGTGTGGAAAGAGTTGGAAAATGCATTCTGGTAGCTGTAAGGTGCCAAAATGTACTTTGTTTGAAATAAACTTTATTCAATACTTCAAATGGCAAAGATTCATTTAAGAAAAGGGACATATAGTTCAAAATAACATACTAGTTTACTGATGTGTGTTAATTAAAAGCTGAATTTATCTGAAGATAACATAAGGCTTCAGCCATCTGAGTAAATCAAATAAAGTGGATAGCTTCTACAGTACAATTCCCTTTTTATGTCTCAATTGAAAATGTTTTCCTGTTCAACTGCTGTGGAAGTATTGTAACAGAAAGAGGAATTGGGTAACTTTGAAACATATTGACCTCATTTGACTAACATAGGCCAGGACTGCTGCTTTGTGCTTACATTGCAGAGAAGGTGCTCCAGGTTGTGGTCAGAGGCACACTTCCTCTGGTCCTCTGAAAGCTCCTCCACATGGCTGTCGAGGCTGAAGTGCAGTCGCGCGAGTTTCTCCTGCATCTCACGCACGTGCTCCAACTGCTCGAAGGAGCACACCTTCCCTAGAATACGAGACAGCTGTTAGTGAGTCTTTTATGGTACAAAGTGTTGCATCTTATGTCAGGGGATTATAGCAAAGTCAAAAGTATTTCCATGGCAGAAGGTGCGCAAAAATAGCACCACAGTGATTGATTTCAGTCTGTTTCATGTAACGAAGACACTTTTCAACTGGCTTTACTTTAAGCCTGTAACAGAATATTCCCTGGGTGGCCTTTCTAATCAAGGTTGTCTTACCGAAAGCCTGCAGTTTGCCTGAGTGGAAGTCATTAAGGAGGTTTAAGAGCCCTCCCTCCATCTCTCTCACATCTGAGACATCTGTGAGAAAGGAGTGCTGCAGGGGGGAAGACTGGACCACTTTACTGGGCCCTGCCGGCTGGGGGGCCCGGGGCTTTTCCTTGTGGGGCCTGACAGATTAAAAAAAAACAGACAGAAAACATCAGAATCATGTGTAACCTGCTTCTGTAACTTAATGACAAATCCTAAAAAAACAGTCCTTTCAACTGTCAGTCTTCATCTCAATAATAATTGTTTATTTCTTTAAATACATTTTAAAGTAGAGTGCAAACCGCCTCATCTACTATGGCGTGTGTGGTGTCTTTGGTCCTGAAGTACGCCAATAATTTGGTGTCTACTTATTGTGATCTCACATTATCTTATTTGTTCAGTTATCTACATGAAAATAAAAATAAGCCACAAAATAATTAAGAGGGAATTAAAAAAAGGAGAAAATGTTTTCTGGAGCATTTTCCTGTTGCTTTACAAACCTGGTGGTCTTTGGTGGAGCTACGACGGCTGTGAACACCTCTCTGGGCTGCCCTGGCGCTCCTATAGACCTTTTGTACTTGCCTCTGTTCTTCGGGGAGGGAGGCTGCGGCAGGCCAAGAGAGAAAGTGGCACTTTTGCTGGCAGGCAGGACGGAGAGCTTGCGGGGGTTGATGGGGGGAGGAGGGGGCTGAGGGAGAGACACCTTCGGGCTCCGCTTCTTGCGTTTGTCTTCCATTATTATTGATTTTATGTTTTCTTTGAGTGAAGCTCTCTGGGGTGAGCAATTCCTCCGACGATGACCAGGATATCCTGAAACAACAAAGGTAGGAAGTTCAAAAACCAGTAGGTTTCCCCCTCCTTCGGAGAAAAGCTCTGCAGGATTTGGACTGTGCCAAAATTAGTACTGCAGCTCAGGATTCTCCACTCTGCAGAAAAATAAACATTTACTGATGCTTTCATTAGTTAAACAGCATCCCTAACTGAACATCTGCAACAAACATCCAGTGTTAGTACATTTTAGTAATAAGCAACAACGAGGAAAGAGAACACCATTAATCCAACTAAATAGGATAGCACCCAGAGGAAAGATTTTAATAGAAGCAATTTTCTGGCTTTTTTATTGCAACAGTAACCTAGAAAGAATATTTTTAGACAAGCCTAAAATAGGAGAGAATTTGTGTGAACTGGAGCAGTGTGGATTAATGTTTTCATGACAGTTTCCCTCCAAACAAACTAATTATATGTAAAATTTCAAGGAATCACCCTCAAAAGCAAACAAACAAACAAACAAACAAAACTACAGTAGACTAGATTTTGTTTGTATCTCTTACTGCATGAAGTGAAATGCACAGACAGACATTTGATTGGTTTGCTGCACCAAGACACACAACATACCTTCTCAGAAGAGTCTATGTCATACAGATGGAGCTAATGTTTATCACTCAGACAAATGGCTGGATGAGAAAATCAATACACTGCATTATTACCGAGACATATCTATGGTAGGACAGAAGGGTTTAAAGACCTTCTCTTATCTATTTACATTACAAAAACACGTATATGATGCAATCCAGTGCAAAACAGTGCTGCACAAATAATGTTTCAATATAAAATTAACTTCACAAAGGAAGTGTATTAAAGTGCATTACAATTCCTATTTTCACCTGCTGTTTACTTGCTATTGTAGACTACAGTAATCCTGTAAGGAGCGCAGTTTTGCAGTGATACTGCTACTGATACTGCCATCCAACTATTACAGCAGTAGAGTGGTTGTTTAGCATTATGGCGCGTTATTATCAGACCAAATGAGCACATTAATGCTATTATCATCTAGGTTACTGGGCGTATAACGCTTTATCCCATTATAATAGATGAAATGACTGTAATAGTAGCTGTTACCTCCTCAATGCTGCACCAGCCTCCGTTCAAAGTACGATCCAAAGATGGCCACTAGACGTACACAATGCCAACTTTATACGCTAAAATCTGTCTTTGTTTGGGTTTTATCGACACTGTATTAGCTCCGATCTGTGAGCGCTATTCAGTCAGGGGGTTTATTATACCGTACGGGTGAATTCACAGTTAAAAAAAAGACGTGTAAACAGATTTATCGTCTACAGATGACACAAATAAGACTTACCGAATCAATTACGCACCGGAGAACACATCTGCTGGGCGCAGCGTCACATTTCTTCTGCACGGATTTACACACGTTTGACTTCAGAGGAATTCGCCTTTAGACAGCACGAAGATGTTGAATTATTCTCGCAGCACCGGTGTAAATGCCTGGTGGGATATAAAGCGCGGCATCGATGCGCTCGGCTTGAGCGGAGCCGTCGTCTTTATCCCCCTTAAAGGGCCAGTCCGCCCCGCTGTGCGCCAGAGAGCAGCAGCCCTGCAGAAAAACCTGCCGCCAATAACTATCTCTTTACTACAGGTGCTCTGAGAAAGATGCTGCGTGCTGCTGATAGCTCTCTGCAGACGTCCTTCTTGCATGAGGTTATTCGTTTAATCCCCTGTTATTGAGGGTTTGTTGTTACAGTTGGTCACACGCGAGCTGACTGTGCTGCAAACAAGCCACACGGTGACGCCAATGTCCTCCATAAACATCTCATTGATACCTCACTGATGTGTTTACGTGACTGCCGGGTTTCTAAGTGGTAAACAGGGGGAATCCTCCACCTGATGTTAAAGGGATATTCCTCTGATTTTATAAATTAAGATGATCTGTTTATTAATGTTTTAGTAAATATGACTGCAGACCTGATGACTTAGAGCATGTGACCCTTTATTAATAACTGACCCATTTATAACTGATGCACAATGTCCAAGTCATCAGGTCTTAAAAGTTATTAATAAAGGGTGAGTGTGAGTCATCAGGACTGCAGTCATATTTAATAAGTCATCAATGAAAATAATTTAAGTCTGCAGTTATTAATGTTAATAAATGGATTTTCATCTTAACGCAGCCCAGACTAGAAGGTAAGTGGCTGAAGTACATCGGAGGTATTTAAAGCAAATGTATATTGTGATAAAGTAAATGTCATGGTGGTATAGAAAAGAGGGATTTTTCACAACCTGGCAACCTGAAAATTATGGTTATTAATGGCTTATAAATGATTAATAAAGCATTTGTTAATTATTCATTAACCATGAATTAAGACATTAATGATTAGGTCTATTTATAAAGCCATTATAAAGGGTGTCTTATCAGTGGTACTGGGGGAAAAGACCCACAAAAGGAAGAAATCTCAGGAAGAGCAGCAGAGGAGGGTCTTTTTGGTTTCAAAGGGAGTTACTGGAGTAAACCCTGATGATGTCAGCAGGGTTATCTTGGCTTGGGTTGGCCCATTTCAGACTTAACACATGGAGTTTAAAAGACGTGGACATTTTTTAGCCGGGAGTACAATGGCACAATTATGTCATTACACAACTAATGATGGCTGCAGAGTTTGCCATGTGAATACTGTGCAGGTTCAATATACCTCTTTATCTATTAAACTTTTGTTTAATTACTTTAAGTGACAAACTTTAGCTGACATTCAACTAAATCAGTTTCCTGGCCATAATCATGACTTGGATGATGACATCAGAAATTTGGAATTACTGTTAATTTCAATAGGACATGAACGCATCATAATAAGCTATTGAGTTGTGTTATGAGAATTGTAGCATTGTTGGAGCATCCATTCTCTACAATTTCAGATATCTATGCATCAGTCGACTTTTATTTTTTTAATATCTCTCATGCATTTTGCTAGTGCAACACTATATTGCTGGAGAGCTCCTTTAATAATGAAATATATGAAATAAACAAGGTCCTTACCACTAAGATCCAATTAGAGGCCTCGTAGTCAGACAGGACACATACTTACAACCAAATGAAAGCAAACATTTAAAGTAATACAAAAATATCTTTTTTTATTATGGCAGATCAGAACAAAAATGTGACACAAAATGCAGTTTGTAGAAAAAATACAGAGCTCTTAGACATGTTTGTCTTGTTCCAAAGTGAGTATGACCAATAACAATTTGGGTCTAACTGACTTTCTGGTCTGATGAGCTGTTTGAGTACGAGTATGCCTTTCCTAGGACTATTCTGTCTCTTAGAAGCTTAAAGAAGGCGTAGTAGTTGCTGAAGAGAATCAAAGCCAACGATATCGTCTGATGCCACTTTTCTGAGCATATCAATGAGTAGAGCTGGTAGAATATCATGGCACCTTCCAGGATGATGAGTATGTTCAATATTCGTAAAGGCTTGTTGAAGAAGAACTAGGAGATGGAAAGAGACAGAAGCAGTCGGTCATCGGATAAATATGTGCAAATAGCTGCCTCTTTAAGTACTGAAATACCACAAATATCATGTTTGCTATTTAGTGACTCAAATAAAAAAAATAAAAAAAAGCTGCCATCTCTTTAGTCATGTTGCTGTTCATCAAGGAATACTCACATAGAAACGATAATGGGACACATCTGATGGTACTGCGACATTGTAGTGACCCATGGCTTTGTAGACATTCTTATTATGTTTAACCAAGACTCCCTGTGGCCACATGTACTCCTCTGTCCATCTGTGAGAAAAAAAACAAGCAGCGGAGTGAGGTGAAGATTTGACTAAAACGGTCTAAACGTGTTACTCATCTAATCCGATTTCACTGGAAAACATGCGACGTGCAACTAATTTCGTTCACCTGACACCGGGAATGAGCTGCGAGCGGTACGTACATGTGCTGAAGAACGTTGGAGCAGAGTGAGGGGTCTACTTTCTGCCAGCAGCCGAGGTGAGCCGCGGCTTTGTGAAGCAGGTCACAGTAGCGAGGTGGCAGTAAGTGTCTCATGAGGATGACTGACGTACTGACTGACACGAGGATGAACAGCTCACAGGACCAGCGTTTGTCTACGTACTGCGTACTCTTAAAAAAAGGAATATAAAAGAAAGATTAGATGTTGTAAAGCATTTAGGTAATGAAGAAACATTAAAACATTATTATTCCCTACAGTATCTCACCTTGACGAACCACACGGGCACAAAGGCCACATAGTAAGCGCTGAGCATCGAGCTGACCAGCACCTCCTTCATCCTCCAGTTGAAGTCCATCTTCAGGTACTCCACCTCTTTGCGGATGAGGTCCGGGGAGAGGCAGCAGGCGTGCGTCGGCATGGCCTGGACGCCGTACAGCTGGCTGGTGTGCTGCTTCCACGTCTCCTTCAGTACGGTCAGGTAGTCCTTTCCCCGGCTGACGCTACCCACCTCCTTGGAACCGATGCTGGCGATGGGGGAGAGCGGACCTGCTCGTCTGAAGTCACAGCTCAGCCGGAAGAATGGAATATACATCCCAAACCTGTGGGAAAGAAGGGCAGGAATTCATATTTTATTAGACCTAAAGTCCTGCGTCAACACTGCCGGAATAGTCAAGTAAATATTCTCTGTACCACATCATTACAATGTTGTCCTCTTTAGGATCGACATTCAACCTGACCACTGTCTGCACTTCAATGTCTGTCAACTGCTTGCTATGCGTTACCACTGTGGCCAATCATGCAATACAGTTTGCAAACACAGACACTTGAGAACAGTATCCAAGCAAAATGCTATCACATTTACCGGGAAATGATGAGTGTCATAAGTAAATAAGTCCAATTTCAAACTGCTCATTATAAATAATTAAAGAAGTAAATGTTACAAAACAAGTGTTTGAACTGAAGAACTGTACGACAATGCAGACAAACGCCAAACATACCAAGTAAATAAGATTTGAATGAACATTTTTACAACTAAGGAATGTTTCAGTTTAAAGGCTAATTGGTTCAGACAAGTTCTTGTTAGGAGCCAAGTTCTTGCCGACCGTATCCTGTGGCAACAACTGTTTCCCAACACATTTCATATCCAGCTGAGCGACGAGAGAGCACGAGATCAGACACGTCAGGAGAAACTAATAAGGTTGGAGTGATGTAACACAGATAAGCAATAAACATCGGAACTTCAATGATAAACAACATCGAAAATATCTTTTAAGTTGATTTGGAGGACAGTCTCATGCGTCAGGGTTGCTAAGAAAATCAGTGGAACAAGACTGTGGCTGCAGTGCATGCAGGTGGTACGAACGCAACCCTCTTTGTGTCACCCCCCCCCCCCGAGGATACTTACGGGTAGCAGAGGAAGAGCAGGCTGAGAACAGAATATGTTCTGAAAAGGTAAATGAGGGAGCGGCACAGGCTCCAGCCTGTCAGTGTTAACACAGCAAACCGCGCCATCACTAAAAAGATTGAATGAGGGAAGGAGAGTTTCCCACTCTGTGATGCCTGCAGGAGATAAGGAGGCAGACAGGAGGAGTCATATGAATTAAAATTATTATACCCTTCCAACTTTATTCATCATGGAAACACAAACACAATAAAAGATGTATGAGATAAACAAAACAGTAACAAGGTCAAAGCACAGTCTTACACAGTCGTAAAAAATATAATTATCAAAATTCAAAGGAAAAATGAAGTAAAAGCACATAGGTAGCAAGTGAAAACAAAAAAAGAGAAGTCAGAAATCAGAACAATAAAGAGAACACAGAAATGAAAATGATTTGCAGTAACATCTTTATCAGATAATATTATCTAGTCTACTGAGTCACCAGATTTTTTTTATTATTATTGTGAAGTAAAGTGGAGCTGGTCAGTGGATAACGATGAAACTTCAGAGTATGTTGCACAATGTTCTAATAGAACATAGTTGTACAAGGCATACATGTGAGCAGTAGGCAATCATTGTTAAAAGTGTGTGTGTGTGTGTGTGTGTGTGTGTGTGTGTGTGTGTGTGTGAGAGGGAGAGAGTGAGCGGTGGTATCTGCGATTGCATATCTCTGTGTGTGCACTGACGTGTGAATGTCAGTGAATGTGCAATACTGTCCTTCTTGCAGAGACACAGATTATGATTGTGCAACAAGTTAAAAAATAAAGCACTTTAAAGTGAGTGACTGTGTAGTCTATGTGTTTAATCAGATGGATGTAACATGGCGATAATAGCTGGTAGAGTATACGGCTTTAATCTTTAAATATTTTTGGATGGTTTATTCATTTTGATTATGTTATTAACCAGTTTCAGCTAACTTTGGACCCGAATAACAAAACAAAACAAAAAACAAAAAAACAGGCAAGAGTATAATGAGAGCTTTACGCAGGTAATTAGTTAGTTATTTAGAAAAATACTTTCATGCAGAAATGTAGAAGTCAAAAACAGAATTCTTACCTCTTTAACAATTGCTGCTATTAACCTCCTTGCCAGTATGATGACTGTGAACACTAGCATGTTATAATCAATCAGGTGGAAGTTCTGGAAATAATAAGAATGATTCAGGATTATTACTCCCATCACGCAGATTAAGACCAACAGTACTTTCAAATGTGTCACATTATATTGTTTTGTCAACATAAATAAGCAGATAATTTGACAGTAAGACATCCACAAAGTAAGATATTGAAACTCAGATACAATAAGGAGACTTCAAGGACTCTACATATCATGACTCTGATACCATGATACTGATATGATCACCAGTTATCAGCTAATCGCTGAGTACTCACCAGTGATGTGTGTGAAGGAGGGTGTGAGGGTGGGTACCACCATACAGTCTTGTAGATGTTGACATAGTGCACAAAGAGGGCAATGAGGTGGCAGAAGAACAGATGGAGCTCGAACAGCACGTTACGATCCACGGACAACTCGGGGATCTTACAGTGCTTCAGAGGTACCACCGTTTGCGCAGCCAGCGGGGGGCTGGACATACATGTCCCCGAACCATTCCTGCAGACAAAAGCAGAAGAAGTTGATTATTCAGACACAGCTGCTATCAAGCAGTTTCTCTTGATATGTATTGTTTTCATAGGGTGCGGGATAACTGGGGCTAAGCTCTAAAATGTAACTCTCTTACCTTGTACGAGATCGCACCCCAGTGACCGGGGAGCTGGTCGAGTGGTTGCCGTTGCTGACCGATCCCTGCTCATTGCTTAGTGGAGGTCTGCAGTACGTGGTACGGTTCGCCCCTCTCCTTCCACCAGCCATCGCAGACACACCCACGGCTCACTTCTCTCTGCTGCGTGTCTAGATTTATGATCTCTCTCCTTGATCTTGGACCTGTTTACATGCAGGGAGGGTGACGGTGAGGGTTGATCTGGTGCATTCAGCATACATGTAATAATACTGATGGGTGAGTGATGCGTGTAGCTAATTTAAATGAAGCTGTGGTATGTATAAGATAGGATAGAATTTTCTGGCACAGCATGAAAAGGTGTTGGGCAGTGATTGGATTATGGTTAGAAACTGTGTTATGAAAGATATCAAAACAAACAGCAAAAATAAAAACAACCTCAAGCTTTTTGCTGCCAGTCAAAAATGCATGCAATGCCAAATAAATGTAATGACTTGCACTGACTCTCCCTCATAAATATGCTATACAACACAAGTTTTCTGTAGCTGCATAGCATCCCCTAATATGGTGCAAGTTTTTGCGGAAGCTGACATAACAAGCTAGCTTAGTAGCTACAACACTTCATCTCAAATCGAGCCAAACATCCCTGGGGGAGCCGTGTGTGTTGAAGCCATGAGGCGGCAGGCGAAAACAACGTGGAGCTGTACAATGAGGGACGGACCCTAAGCTGTCTGCCAGGACCATGCTTGATTAAATACAAAGATTTGAGGCCTAGCTCAGGCTATTCTGACTAGCTAGCGAAGTTAGCTCCTAACCAACCTATCAAACAGGTTAGACAAGAAAATGTTAGCTTACCTGCGCCAGTGTCTGCAGTGTCTGTGTGTCAGATGATACTCTGGTTCATAGATAATCCGCTAAACGCAATACAATTTCAGAATAGTTACTGAAATGCTGGCGAGTTTTACACTGAAATCAACGGAGACAGTCATTGTTGATGTGAAACTAGCCGCTGCTAGGGGCGCGGATAGTCTTCTTCTTCTTCTTTAGTGTTTATTAGCGGTTGGCAAACCAGCTTTGGAGGTGCTTTACCTCCACCAAGGGGCGCAGATATGTCAGCGTCCTGTGGGAGGAGAGTCATTTTAAACGGGCATTCCGCCGATATTTCTGTCATAAAACACAGGGAAGTAATGTGCTGTAAACAAAGTGTTATGTAATAGACTCTAGCGTCTCATCTTCTTTGTAATCATAACACTGACCTGGTTTAAAGAAGTGCTGCTGCGGTTATGTATACTGTGTGTATACAATAATGCTTGTAGTGTATATGAAACTAGCTTTGGTGCAACCTCTGCAATAGAAATGGTCGTCTATTTGGGGAATTTCATCATTATCCACTAACAAATTTACTGGGAGGATATAGTCCCAGAGCTTCAGCAATTAGCTGATTAATCAATTTGTCAATAGAAATCAAAATCAATTAACTATTTTGATTACTGGTGAATTATTTTGAGTCTTTTTTTTTTTTTTTTTTAAAGAAAGAAAGACCTGGTTCCAGTGCTCTATGATAGTAAACTGAATACTTTTAGGTTATGGACCACTGACGGAGACAAAACAAGACACTTGAGGTTGCATCCTGGGGTTTGTGAAACAGTGATACACATTTTTCCATCATTTTCTGAAATTTTATAGACCAAGTGAATAGATTGAGAAAATAATTGATAATGAAAATAATCATTACTTTCAGTCCTATACAATACCTTTTGCCAGGCTCTGCAGTTGTAACATCTACCTGAAGGCACCAGGCCTGTGAATGTTTTAACTCATTTATTTAAATCACATCAACTGAAGGATTCTTTGGTCTTGAATGTTTTCCTACCTTATAAGATCCGCACTGTATAAAATATTTTAATTTGAAACTTGCTTTAAATGTCTATATTTGTATTTCAAGTTACATTATACAAATCCAAACAAATCTGATGAACGCTGGTTAGCAAATAAGATATGGCTTAAACGTGTAAATTGAAGGCATTTAGAATTTGGCTGCATTCAAACGTAGAAACACATCAACTAATTTCTGCTAATGCATAACTCATAGTGCTGCGACTAAGGCCTTTCTACAGGCTGACACTAGAGACCCAGACTCTAAATCCTACTTCTACTGCAGGCTCAGATAGAAAATAGCCAAGAATATAAATATATAAGAATATATATATATAAAATGGAGGCAAAAATGAAAAATGGGTATTAAGATCTGCAGTGTCTATGTGGCCTTCAACATGACATGGTGTGTTCAACACCTCATTTCATAGTTCAGTTCACCTGTGTTGTATGTCTCTTCATATAAAAAAATAAAATAATAATCAGCCTTTGCACATAAATCTGCTTGTCCTGGGTCAGCAAGACAACATATGGTAAATTACACAGAATTATCAGATCTACACAGACTGAACTAAAGAGGAATCTGAAAACATAATACAAATTATTTTTCCTAATCCTGACAATTCACTTTTGGGAATCATATCACATGTGTATCACAGACTTCTTATATCTTAATAATAAAAACACCATTTAGGTAAAAAAAACAAACCTTTATTTTCATAAAAATCCAGTTAAAGATGTATTTTGTGTAAAAAAATATTTTAAAAAGTGAACACATTCAATAAGTGATCATTAATTAAACAAAACATCCTCTTATGAGAGGAGGGAAAAAAAAATCTTATCATTACAGCAATATTTCAGAGGAGCAGAGCATGTTCTCAGCTGTGATGGAGAAAAGCTCCCTCTATACCGTTTTGGTCAGAAATCCCTTGAGGGACTAGTATTGATCAAGAAGCCATCATTCTCAGAGACACTGGAAGGCCTCTGTTGTTTCCAGGGACATTCAATGGACATGACCTGTTGAAGACAGGGAGAGCTCATGTTACCAGCAAAATTCACTTAAAACCACAAAAAAGGCACTCAATTTACATTCCAATTAATGACTGGTGAAATATATTCTAGGGCAACATTAACTGTATTTGTCCACATGGTTATTTGAGGCTTTCATACCAAGTTTTTAAAAAAAAAAAAAAAAGTGGAAGAATTGCAAGTGAATTTCTGTTCAACTGACCGTAAAAGGCCTGGTAAGCTGGAGTTCATTGTCTCAACTGCACCTACACAACCCTGACAACCTAAGAAGAGAAAAAGAAATGAGATCTCTGACACACCAGAGCCTGCATGCACACAGTGGACAACACACATGCAAAACTAACGTTATACTACAAAAGTATCATGCAACTCAAGCTGAAGGGTTTTTGTCCACCAATGGGATGTTTTAACGCTTTGAGTGCAACTACTAATTTTCAGTAATCTACATTCTACAGAAATTATCAGGATGGAAATTGGTTAAGTATCGAGTGAAATGGATGGACCATTGTTTTTATTTGAGCAAGAGTTGCATCACAACCATTTCTGATTGTTTTGTACGGCTTATTTTGCTCGGAATAACTACTGATAGCATATTTTGTACTTCAATGTTTTGGATGTTTTGGATGACTTGCATTACTTGATGTTTTTCCACATAAAACAAAACAAAAAAGTCTAACAAATGAGTGTTGGGTTAGTTTTACCTTCTTGTGGCGATCTTTAGGCTTTTAGAATCCTCTCCTCTGCGATTTTTTTCTTTTATAAAAACCAGCCAGCATGACTTTGCATCAAAGTCAAGTAAGATCCCTGCAAGCTTGATTTGAAATACTGTTGAAATTCAGTTATTTCAAGTGGCTGAAGATACATTGCTCTCGAGAGCTTGAAGATATACACTAACTAAAGATTGATGACAATACATGTTCAAGCACTATATCATTCTCAAGTCAAACATGTATTTGGCAGCACATTACTTCAAGGAATGATGAGCTTTATTTTTTTTTGGGAAGGAGACATTACAAGTGTAATTTAGAAACGTTTTGAAGACAGACGAAGAGGATGAGCTCTTTGTCAAACATCGCTTTTTGTTTTTTTTTCTGTTTTTTTTAAATGTATATATATAAATAAGGCTGACGTGTATACATACAGCTTTTTCAAGCTTTGAGAAACACTGAGGACCACTTTCACAAACTGAAGGCATTCCTTTGGTACAACAAAGGCAAAATACCATGTTTAGATTGATTAAAAAGAAACTAGAAACTTTATTGAAACAACGCACTGCAGAAAAACATTTTGGGATATATTTAGTATCCTATTTAGCCAAAGGTACACAAGCATTATGCATTTTGGAGACGGCACGGCTTAAAAGCATACACAGTTTTCCTACGGTTATGTACAAAATATTGAGTTGGCTGCAGCCCTGCTCACACACAGTAAGAATTGTTAATCCTTCAAACTTTACAAGAATTAGTCGATCATCAATGATGATTTTGCAAGTAATGGTACGACAGATCAAAATATACCAATTGTAAAGGTGGCAAAAATAGAGGCATTTTTCTTTGTCAAATGGGTTTCAATAGTATTTTAGGAGATTCCGTAACTTGACAAGACTAGATTTGTGTTGTAATAAACAAGTATATAAGACATACTTTTTGTTTTTAATCAAAACAGCTCAGGGCTGTATTGAGTTTGTAACTAAATCTATTCTAGTTAGTGTTACATTGAGGCATTATGAATAATTTTTGTCCAGTCATGAAGGACTTTAAAAAGCAGCCTAAATGAGAAGAATTTATCGCCACAATCACATTTTGTAAATGAACTACTAACTGAAAAGGTAACCATCAAATATCACTAAAATATCACTGTTGTTTCTTAGTTAGGTTTATGTCATTAGGACCTTGACTGCCAACTACGCAACTGAAAAACAAACATTAAATGGAAACAGATAAACAATGAAAAATCTTGTGTTCATGTTCTCCTCTGGCACTCTATGATACATCCAACAAAACGTCTCTACCGAGTTTTTAAAAAAACGAGAAAAAAAACAAAAATAAAATTAAGCATAAAAAAAAGGGAACAAGCGTGATGGGAATTACTTTTGAAAAGTTAAGTGAGTTACAATCGGAGACAGTTGCCATCGCAACTCTCTACCAGTAGCCGTTCAGTATCTTCCATATGGATGCTCTCTGTAGGACCCCTTCGCCTGCCTGGCTGGAGCGGATTTGCCTCCAGCCCCGGAACCGGACCATGAATTGTCCCAATCATCTTGAGCTTTAAAAAAAAAAAAAAAACAAAAAAAAACAAAAAAAAACACAACAACAACAAAAAACAAACAAACAGAGTCATCATTCTGAGTGAGGAAGACATGAGGCCCAATCATTGCTTTGCAAGACTCCTCAGTGTTATTTGTTAAAAAAAAACAAACAAATGTAAAGTCAAGTCTTACCATATGGCACATATGAGGTATCCTGAGCCTCTCCGTGTCCATAATCATAATATTCAGTATCCCTGAGGAAAGATTGTAAAGAAATGTCAACACAGTACCCTTAACATTTAAGAGTAAATGAAGAATGAAATACAAAATCCATTTTAGACTTACGCAGGTGCAGATTGCTGACTATAATAACTATCATATCCCTCATAGGCAGGCTCTGCATAGGATTCTTCATATGGAGGCTGGAAAGAAAAAAAGATTGTCAGTCAACTATAAAAAACTACACTGCACTCTCCAAGAAGCCATCACTTAAGTGAGAGACAAAACATGTATAGTGAAGAAACCAGGGCTCAAAACAAACAAACAAAACTTACATAATCGTCATAGCCATCAGCTTTGGGTTGTGATGCTGAAGGGGGAACCTGGAGTTGTTGGTGGGAAAGGGCGGAGGAGGGGAGCATCCTTGGTGCTCCTCCTGAAGGGGGTCTAGCACGGGAAGCAGAGCCACCTCTGTTAGGGACTGAAGGTGGTCCACCCCTACCAGATGGTGCACCTCTGGGAGCGCTGCCCCGTCCCATTCCTCCCCGTGGAGCTCCACCACGCATTGCTCCGCGAGGGGCCCCACGTGGCATTCCTCGGCCCCTGTGGGAAATTAGCCAGGTTATAAAATGCAAAAACCACAACAAAACACCACATCATAAAAAATTGATTAGCAACATATGGCGACTGTGTGTAAGCAGTTTGCTACAGGATAATAACATGAAGAGTGCTAAATAAATTATTAATAAATATGTTTATTCATATATTGTGCTGTAGCAGAAGTCAGTGTTGGCATGAATATGACTCAAGTCAGAACCACCAAAACTCCTACCTTGGTCCTCCAGCACCAGGTGGTACACCTCTGCCTCTTCCTAGGTGACCGCCACGTCCCCTGCCTGAACCGTCTTGTGATCCATTCAGGAAGTGAGGATCCATGTATGGGTCCTGCTCACCGGGTTCCTTCAGACAAAAACAAAAACAGTTGGTTAAGTACGGGATTCCCGTGGGGTGGCCAGAGAAGAAACTGCTTGAATATTTATAATGCAAATGCTATATTTAAAGACCACAATCCATGTCTGAATGAGAAATGAGTCTGTCGGACACTTACTGGGATTAGGAACTTCTTGACCTCCTCCATGGCATGAGCCATGCGCAGGTAGGCTTCTGGGATGGGTGCCGTCACCTCAATGAACACATGCAGCTCCATGGCAAGGTGAGCATATTTAGCCTCACCACCCTTCCTTAGCTCTTCCTCCTAAAGAAGATTAAATGCGAATAATTAATAATTTGCTATACGGAGTAAGATCCTTTGAACTGCGCAGGAAAGCAAACTCTCATACCTTATTCTTGTCCCTCATGGAACCTTTACCGAGGACTGAAATCTTTGCACCTGTGTCCTCTTGGAGTCTCTTGATTGTGCTGCCCTGAGGTCCCAAGAGCTTACCGACAAAGTTAACCTGTCGGAAGAAGTGACGTGAAGAGAAGAGTCAGTATGGCATTGCTTCTATCTATTACCATTCCAGAAGCGAAGAATGATTGTGAAGAGAATAACCTGGTTTCATGTCTGCTCAGTTATGAAACCAGGTTATGGCAGTAATTTTAAGCACAAGTTCCCTTCTTGACTCCACAGTAGATGTCAGAGTCACTCATCATCCCACACTTGCATTGTCACAACTACTGCAAACTTGCTCATGCAGAAGTTTAGTGGGGCACTGGACGCATGACTTGATTCTGGGACAGTAAAGCTGGCGGAAGAGATTTGGAAATGTACGACACGTTGTTTACATTTAAGGCCCAGCACCGAGGAAGATTACTGAAGAGTCACTAAATACAGTTTTGCTAGTTGACCTGATTTGCCAGGGTGAGCCAGCTCTCCAGGAACACACACACACACACACACACACACACCAGAAGTAGAAAAGAGGAAATACCAACCCTTGGGTACTGCTTGGTGGGAATGAGTACTCGCTCTTTGAGTTTGAGATTCTTCGTGGCAAACAGGTCCAGATATGTCTCTTTTTCTGGTTCTTTCTTGTTTTCGCCTTTCTGGATCCTTTCAATCTCTGCAGGTAAGAAAAAAATGTTTGAAAGCATGATCCTACACACATGCAGTGACCAGCTAACATAACACACACACACACACACACACATAACATTAGTAATGTTAATTAAACAGGGAATATCTCAGATCATCTTGCAGGAATCTGCAGACAGCCAAAACAAAGCTCTATGCTCTTTTGTTTTTAAACGGCACTCCCGACATCTTAACCATTTTCCCGCCATAAAAACTGTAATTTGTGCCATATCTAAACCGCTTCCAATTGCATTCGTGCATTTTATGAGCTACAACAGGTAAAAGTGTCGGGAGGCGCGCTGAGCCATTCAATTAACTTGGGTGTTATATAACAACGTTGACTCTGGCATAAAGCTAAAATATTGACCTATCCTACGGAATAAGCTGACTGTCTGGTGAGTTAGCGAAACAAAACCTGACACACATATATGACCAGACGCTTTGACCCACATCGCTAACAACCACGTGTATAATGCGCCATTGTTCAGGCCTCAGTCTGCCGCTGAAGACTCGGACAAGGGGGAAGAAAAAAAGACGCTAACTTAGGCCTCACGCCGCGCCACAGCTCATTAATCTGTGTTAGCCTTGAGAGGATAGCAAACAATCACAGTACCTGCAGAGATAAGTTTCATGGCGTGTGTGAACGATGAATCCAAGCTGTCCTTCTCAGCCAGGAGCTCCGGGAGGTATTTAGTGTCTTCCATTTTGCTTTTCTTCTGTGCTGGGCTTGACTCTACGGCGTACTCAGTTTTGTTCTTGTTAGCATTCGCCTGGCTCATAATGTGCTGGCACGGCCAGATAAATGAAAGCTTTCTCCTTCAATGAAACTGCAGCTCACTAGATAACAGCAGCTTCTGGAGTGTAGTAAACGGCGAAATTTGCAGGGGAAAAAATCCACCGGTATCTTTCCGCCGCAGACCGCCGGGCTCTCTTCAGTGGACAAAGGAGGGATGGCGCAGCTGTATTTGAGCTCAACGGGAGGAAGAGACGCAGGAGGAGGCACTGACGTCACGACCAGAGAGCACCGGGGTCCACCAAATACTGAGCAAGTGTGCAGATATATAAATGTAAACATGATATAGAAACAATTTCTCATGTAATTTTTCTTTTCTATTGTGAAATAAAATAAATATAACAATCAATTTTGGATAGATGTAGAGTCTCACTTTTTTAAACTATTAACTCTGTCTACTCTTTTAATTTTAAAGATATTATTTGTTATGATAATCCAGATGATGGCGCTCTGGATTATCTGATTCATTTCATTGTTCTATGTTCAAGGTTTTTTATTCATAAATGTATTTTCTAAATCACTGCCTGAAATCTCACTTTTTTCCCCTAAAATTCTCTACTTGAATCACTCAACAAAAAAGTATTTAAGCTATAAAAATATGATGTAACCTTTTTTCCTGAAACTGACTGAATATGTTTATGTGTACCCCTGTTTTATGTTTTTATTTTATGCAATTATCTTCTAATATTTTCATTTCATGTTCTTCATATGTATTTATGTCATTTAAAACTGATATATATATATTTTTTATATTTATATATATTTATCTGAGTGTTTGTATATTATCATTTTGTTAATAATAATGATTAAACTAAAGCAGATTATGCTTTGCAACTTTTGATTGATAGCATAATGAATGGATGAAATTTTATTATTGTGTCGTGCACACCCAACCCATCTATGAAGTGTCACTGCATTGCTGACTAATGAGGCTTTTTGTTTGGAGCTATAGCCAGTGATTTTAGTGTTTTTCAGACTGGGTACTTTTGTATTTTGCATTTGCATGACTGATCTGAAATTTGGACGTTTGTCTGCAGAATGAGCAGTTCCAGAGATGTTGGCCTCCAGACTGCCTGGTCTTGTAAGCACCAGTGAATATTTGGGTTTATTCTGGTTCATATATATTTCTGCCACCCCTTAAAGTCTCTGGATCCGCCCCTGCCTTTGTTCTCCTCTGTCTGTCTTTGAAATAATACTCCAGCTGGGCTTGTGGATCTGGTTTGATGGGAGGCTTGATATGATGAGCTACAAGTTCACTCCTGACCTCTGGATTGATGATCACATGGACCGTGACTTCAAGCAGTAAGACACAAACAGACAAAACAAACACAGGTCCCAGGTCCAAATGGGACACAAGAGGACTTTAGGCTTACATCGTTCACTGCAACTTAAAGTATTTTAAAAGAACCAGATTCACATCAACTATATCCTGTCTATACAGGCCCAATATAGTGCACCAACACACAACCTGTACCCTGACACATCCACCTGTATGATTTACAATATGGCGTATTTCCAAGATCACAAACCTCTAATTTATTTCTGGAAATAAGTCTGTTGCACTTTGGTATTCAGCCAATAAACCACAAAAGAAAATACCCTGCTCTCCCTCTGCCTTGAGTCACTGGAGGCAATCTTCTTTTTAATGTCATATTTTCTCCAATTACAATCTTTTGAACAGGCATGAACCTGCACATCAAGCACTCAATGTATCTTTAGCTTTCTGAGAAATTCAAGAGTAGAAATATTGGCTCTCTGTAGATCAGTCTTTGCAATCATTGCATGTTGAACAGCTTCAAACAACCCTGGTATTTCTATATGAAATTAACAAAAGAATAGTACAATATATACTCTATATTTATGTATTATTTTGTGCTGTATTGTGTTGTATTAGCATTGTATCATAGTAGTGTGTCAGTATACTCTTAGAGAATAGGTTTAAATGCAAGGAGATAAAAAATCTGACAGTTTATGTATTACACTTAAAAATGTGTCAGTTATGGATGATTTTTGTTAATGATGTTTGCCGCCATTTTTTCCCCAATATATCCACACCTACAGAAAATGTTTAAGAGAGAACATTCTCTTTTAAAATATCAGTAAACATTTAATCAATCTGAAAAAATAAATGTATATTGATTTGTTTACAATGATTAATAAGGCATCAACACAATTTCAGTTGTGTGATAAATAAGAATTTGCTAAAGCATTTCAAGTAAAGCTGGGTCAGTAAATGTGTTTAAAACCATCACATCATTTTAAAGTGTTGGTTTGGTTTTGTTCAATAATGACCCAAGAAAAAAAGTTATTTCCCTGAATACTAACTCATTTTAAGCCTTCTGAACTCGTGTAAATTATGTATATATCAATTTCATATCACTCATCTGTTTCATTGCATCGTGTGCATCAACATCACTACAAATGTAGAGACATGCATTTGTTGGTAAACAGTTTAGACTACAAGTACGAAACAAGATTTTACACTTTAATAATCAGTGCCTCAGATAAAAAGGCCACTTAAATTGGCCATGCAGATATTCCAGTTCCATTGAACTAGGACTGTGATCTCCCTCTGGAGGTGTTTTCAGATATCAATGATGGCAAATATCTCCGGTTTTTCTTTATCGTGGATCTGCATCGCTGAGTATGTAATGGCTTTCACTTCTGTACCCTAGAATGACAACACAGTGCATAACACATCTTTTATTATTAATTTTAGGTTATTCTTATATAACAGTATTAATGAGCAAACCCACTTTCTGTGATTTTAGTTCGACTTTCATTCTATACAGAATTATATTCTGAACAATCTTTAAGTAAGATTCTTCTCATTCATACTGCATAAATAGATATCCTGAACTGACTTACCTGTGGATGTTTTTCTAGAGAGAATTCTTCACCCCACCTTTAATAAACAAAAGAAAAATGACCACATGAAAGAGCAGCTGTAGGAAAAAAAACAAGTAGACTGTATGACTGGTTTAGACTATTTCAGGTTACAGCAGGGCATGGGAACCCAAACCATTTTCAACTTGTTGGTTGTTGTGCATGAACATGCATCTTTATAAGACAGAATTTTTTTATTTTTTTAATTTTTTTTTACAATGATATGACACATTTGGAAACACAGCATATATATGGATTCAACAGTCTCACTAAAAATGTAATGAAGACATCCAATAAACAAACAAAGGGAACAGTGTGAACACCCAATGGAAATGACATTTTCTGTATTTCAAAACATGCCCACTTCATATCTAATGAATAATTTTAGGATCTCTATCTGCTATAACCTTCATGTTATTATTAAGAGGTACCCAAACTTACCCAATGGAGCGGATTTTGAAGTGCATTCTGTCTATGTGCAAAACTTTGACCTCCTGTAGGCAGAATATCACGAGAAAATAAATCATTACTAAATAATTAAAACATATATGGTATATAATGAAGATCTTCACACAGTCTGTATCAAACAAGAATCCAATACAAGTTTTAAGCAGAAATGCACTGCAGTGTAAAATAACTCTCTCCAATCATGCCTCTTGTGAATGTTGTTTTTTTTTTTTTTACATCACTAAATGCAAGCTATATGTTCAGCACCCCATAACTGACTTCTGACCAGTATACTCACCCTGGGAATAAAGAAGAGATCTGCACTAAATTTGTATAACCAGTCGTCTAGAAAGTGGAAGAGAAGAGACTCCATGTCTTCACCTTTTGAGAAGGAGTTAAGTTTCAGTGATTTGGTAGCAAAGTGATATGAATAGGTATAGTTGAGGCAACACATCATCTGCTCTCTCACCCTCTGACTCCACGTCAACAGTATCTAAGGGCTCCACAGTCTCTGTGTCGGTCATGTAGCCAAACATGCCCATGGCACACTGCTCAAAGGCTTCCTCCAGAGAGTCTCCCCAGGAGTGGATTCTTGCAAGAGAAATCACATCAGACGTTATGATATTTGATCGTACTGAAATACAGAGAAGCGTGACAGCTGATGGTCACTTTTATCAAGAAAACAAACCACACTCACTGTACATCTGCTGTGTGATCCAAGTCTGTAATGATAATCAGACACATGCTATTAGACAAACTGCGCAGCAAAGTAGAAACAGTGAGTCTGTATATGTCGTTTAATTTAGATAAACATCTTAATTTATTTCAAGAGTAAAGCAGGGTCACTTATACTTAACTTGACCGTGAAAGGAGTCAGTTTCCACTAATAAAGTAATGGCAAAAGAGCTAAGCTATCTACATTATTTATCACAATTTCAGACTCACACTCATATTTCTTGTTGATTGGCGGATATTTTGCCTTGGTAGCTTTCTGCGCCTCAGTCAGGTCCAGCTCACGGTCGTCCATTTGAGCTGTAAATTTGTTTAACGTCTGAAAAATTAAAGAAAAGTTTACCTTACCATGTCGCTGTTTGGTCACAACATGGTAGTAAAATGATGAGGAGGAGGTTCCGGATATGCCAATAAACACCAAAGAAGAAGGAGGAGGAGGAGGTCCCGGATCTAGCGGTAACGGCTTCCTGTCTGTTTTGGACAACGCTGATTGGCTGGTCGTCCTTCTATGGACTTGGCGCCATTGCGAGCCTCTCGTGCTGTGCTGATTCTAGAGTGCTCTCCCCCAAATTACTCCCCTTTTTTCACCGGTATTAGCTGTTTAACGGCGACACAATGACCGATAAAGACGGTAAGAGTGTTCACCTGTCTGAATTGGGTGGTTCAAACTGTGTGTGTGTTCTCCAGAAAGATAGAAACTACGAGTCAGGATGAACCGGTGTCTGTTGGCGCGCCAGTCAGCATCTCCTTTCATTGTTGCCAGCTAGCTGTTAGCTGACGTTAGCAGCTAGACAACCTGAGTTAATTACTATTATTAATGTACTGATGCCGGTGAACTTACTGTTCCTCGTGGAGTGAGGTATTGATTAGGATTCAGGTATTTAACTCTAGCAACATATACTACTGCCAGCTTATTGGGAAAATAAACCATAGTGCAAGTTAACAAGGAAAAGATTTTGCTGGGTGGAGTAAGTAATAACTTTAATATGACCTTTAATATACTCTGTTCAGTCCAGGTTGAATTAGATATTGCACAACATAAGTTCTGACTATCATAATAACACAGCTCTGTGTTGTTTGTGATTATTATGTGGACACAGCTGCATTTGATGATGCTGTGGAGGAAAGGGTGATCAATGAGGAGTACAAGATCTGGAAGAAGAACACGCCTTTTCTCTATGACCTGGTCATGACTCACGCCCTGGAGTGGCCCAGTCTAACCGCCCAGTGGCTGCCAGATGTCACCAGGTAGGAGGAGATCTTCTGCACCTCAACACACGCATGTGATAGCAGCCTTCTTTTTTTTTCCTGCAAGAGTGAATGAATGAAAATGTGTGTGTTTGTTTTGTTCCACCTCACAGACCAGAGGGGAAAGACTACAGTGTGCACCGGCTTGTTCTGGGGACACACACTTCCGATGAGCAGAATCACCTTGTGATTGCCAGTGTTCAGCTCCCAAATGATGATGCCCAGTTTGATGCCTCACACTATGACAGTGAAAAAGGAGGTGAGGGATTATATATGCATTAGAAGCACTTTTATGTTTAGAGTTATACCCAGCATTTTAGACAATAATTAGACAAAATACATGAATCAATGGACAAAGTATATTGTCAATATCACATTTGTCATTATCATTGTAACAATTTCACAAAGGCTGGGTGACATTTCAGTATTAACAATTTTATTTCAGTGCATTCATATCATGACAAAGTTCATATATTGTGGCTTACAGTTCTCATCTCTACTAAAAGTTAATTTGGATCAAAATATGTCACAGAATTAGATCTGTAATGCTGTAATATATGGTTTAACAACTTGACTTCATGAGATCAAGATTAAGTGGAAATAGTCATGTTATGTTTTTGTCGTGCATTATTTTAGAGTTTGGAGGATTTGGATCAGTAAGCGGTAAAATCGAGATTGAGATCAAAATCAACCACGAGGGAGAAGTGAACAGAGCCCGCTACATGCCACAGAATCCTTGCATCATCGCCACCAAGACCCCCACCAGTGACGTGCTGGTCTTTGATTATACAAAGCACCCCTCCAAGCCAGGTGGGATTAATGCTATGTTTCATTCTCTGTTGAGTCTATGACAGGTGCTATTTTTGCAACATTTTACAGCGTTGATGCTAATTTTCTTTTTTTTTTTTTTCAATTCTAGACCCCTCTGGAGAATGTACCCCTGACCTGCGGTTGAGAGGTCACCAGAAAGAAGGCTACGGCCTCTCCTGGAACCCAAACCTTAGCGGCTGCCTCCTCAGTGCCTCTGATGACCATGTGAGCAACTTTTTAAAGCAAGACTGAATTTTCTATCCTATGTTTCTGTTCCCTTTTTAATAGTGTCTTATTTTACTTTACTTTGATAACAGTTAACCTGTTTGTTACCATTTTACTTAACTAAATTAACTGATGTGTTGACATGTCTTCTCTTTTTGTTTTTTCCTTTGTAAAATGATTACAGTTTCTTACCCATCTTTGCTTTCTTTACAGACTATTTGCTTGTGGGACATCAGCACAGTACCCAAGGAGGGAAAAATTGTTGACGCCAAGACAATCTTCACAGGCCACACTGCTGTGGTTGAGGATGTCTCCTGGCACCTGCTCCATGAGTCACTCTTTGGATCTGTCGCTGACGACCAGAAACTCATGATGTAAGCTGTTTTTCAACTTGACAACGATACCTCACAGATGACTTGAGAGAAACGAAGTTGTTGCTCACTTTCGACTTTCTCATGAACAATGGTGCCTTTGTTTTGGAACAGTTGGGACACACGGTCCAACAACACCTCCAAGCCCAGCCATGCAGTGGACGCCCACACTGCTGAGGTCAACTGCCTGTCTTTCAACCCCTACAGCGAGTTCATACTTGCTACTGGCTCTGCAGATAAAGTGGGTCCACTCTCTGTACATCTGTTACACAGAACATTATCGTCCAAGGATCTGTTCTTATTTACTCTTGTTTGTATAATTGGTTGAATCAATGGAAGCTGACTACATTTTATTTTTAGACGGTGGCTCTGTGGGACCTGAGGAACCTGAAGCTGAAACTGCACTCTTTTGAGTCACATAAAGACGAGATCTTCCAGGTAAGAAGCAAACCTCAGTTCAGTTAAAGTTAATTAGAATTAAGTTTGTTGCAAGTTTATTGTTTGGCCCATCTGGAGTTATGCTGGCCTTTAAATGTTGGCTAAAAATCTGGCTGTAGTTTTAAATGGAAACAGATGGCAAGTTGAAAAAGCAGGCTTTTGCTGCATGTCATAATATAAACACTCACCTTTTTGCATAACCCTAGCTAGTGGCAATAGGAAACTCAGCATGTTACAATTGTTACCTGTATAATCAAATTCAGTACCATCATGAAGAATCCAGAGCACTGACAAAACAAGCTACAAACAACAGTCAGCTGACTGGACATATTTTAGTCTTTATGACGGTGGTTGTTCATTTTTGGTTTTCTGTTTGTGAAAGCACTCTGTAGCGGATGTGTAACATCTGGCCCATGTCTCCCTAACAGGTTCAGTGGTCTCCTCATAATGAAACCATCCTGGCCTCCAGCGGCACAGACAGGAGGCTCAACGTCTGGGACCTCAGTAAGATCGGAGAGGAACAGTCTCCTGAAGATGCTGAGGACGGCCCTCCTGAGCTGCTGGTGAGTTGTGACAAGCATGATAATAGTTGATGCTGAAAGTTTGTGTTATGTTTTAAAGCTGCAATGATTAGTTGATTAATAGATTATTTGCCACCTATTAGATCAGTTGCCAACTATTTTGATAGCTGAGTCTTTTTTTTTTTTTTTTTTTTTTTTAAAGAAAAAACACTCCCCATTCTCTGACTCCAGCTTCTAAAATGTGAATATTTTCTGCCATACGAATCCCTTTTCCCTCTGCTTCTTTAGTTCATCCACGGCGGACACACAGCTAAAATCTCAGACTTCTCTTGGAACCCCAACGAGCCATGGGTCATTTGTTCTGTATCAGAGGACAACATCATGCAAGTCTGGCAGATGGTAAGAGCTTTGTTTGCTGCATTGTTTTTATTTAAGTATGTTGGCTCATAATATTTATAAAGCAGACAGAAAGAGAAGACATACTTGATAATTGTTTCATCTACAGGCTGAAAACATCTACAACGACGAGGACCCAGAAGGTGCTACAGATTCAGAGGTCCAGGCATGATTCCCGTCTCCACATCCCTTCCTTCGACCTGCTTGTTAAAGATGGATATATTTTCCAGTGCTGGGTGCATAAGCAGTGATGTCTTTTTAATTAACATTTTTGGCAGCAGTGTTTTTTGTAGAACATGAAAGAATAAATTGCTGAGCTGTCATCATGTTGTGAAGTATTTAAAAACAAGTCTATCGTCAGATTTTTTAGATCTTTTTAGTTTTCCAAACTTCCAGTACTCATCTGACATGTGATGAAACCATCAAAGATGTGTCCATCATCATTCAGGTTTGCATTTTCATGGTTTTATTTCTCTCCTCTGAACTAGTTTTCTGCGGAACATTTCTACCGAGATCCATTTTTATTAAAATTGTACATAACATAGGTTTGCTTGATATACGTAGTATAAATTTTCCAGATTGTGTGTTGCGTCTCTTGTATGTCTTTCTCTGCATTTTTTTGTTTGTTATTCTGTGCTGCATCTGAACTCTTGTGTACTTAAATATATTCATAATAAAATATTTACAGTAAATCTCTGCTTGGTTTCTTAGCACAGCATGTTAGATGTTAAATTGTACAGAAGAGTAATTTTTTATACAATATGAGTTGAGAAATTAAATGAATGAATACCAGGTTTGAATTGTGCAACAAATATTAGATTTTATCTTTGACATTAAATATACATGCAGTGCTGTACTTTGGTCTGGTGGAGATCCTGGTTTGAGAATATCCACTGAAAATGGGAAGTTATGGATCCTCTTCAGCAGTGGTTTCACTGGGTTCGTCACAGCCTCTATAAAACAAGATATTTGTTAGTTTCTTAAAAAATTCACAATCCTGCTGTTCTATAGTAAAACGGTAAAAAAAAAAAAGAAAACCTACCTGAGAAATGTCAGCTCTGCTAAAAGGCCATCTCTAAGTTGCTCTAAATCGTCCTTAGATTTTCTTTGAACTTCAAATTCCTCTTGTAACTCTCTCAGAGTCTCTTTTAGTTTCTCCACAGTCTCCTGAGGTAAAGTGGATAAACATCTGAGTTGGCACAGTTATACTAAACACTCTTTTTATCTGATATATCCTATCTGACTTAGATCACTGTACCTTGTGTTGTGCGATACTCTCCTCCCTCTCCTTCTCCATCAGGCTGATCCTCTGCTCCAGACAGGACCTCTGCACCTCCAGTTTCTGCATATTCTCTCTGAGGGGCTCCAGGCTGGCTCTCATGTCCATCGCCTGCTCCCTGCTTATTCTCAAGGCATCCTCCACAATCTGCCTCCTCTTCAGCAGAGCCATGAGCCGAGGCTCGTACCAGCCCTCCAGAACCATCATGCTGCCGCTGAGCCGCCGCTGCAGTCTGACAGAAGCCTGCCTGCACAGGCTGATGTCGCTCATGGCTCTTGGTCTGTAGTTCTTTTTGGCCTGGTCCCTCAAGGAGTTGAGCTGGTTCTGGTGGGCCTCCCGCAGTTGAGACAACTCCTGGGTCAGACTTTGAATATGGGCCTTGAGCTCCTCCTACAGACAGATGTAGAACTGATTTTAAAGAAAAAAGAAGATTCCTGATGCTTATATGTAATATTGGTTTTGGTATTTGCAGCAAAATTAAGTGTCCGCTTGGGACAGATCAGGATAAAACAGCCACAAAAAAACAAATAGCTATCAAAAGGAAACATTTCTCAAACTGCAGAACACTTCACACGAAACGTTCCTCAGTAAATGAATCATCCAGGTATCATGAATCCAAAGAGGCCTACCTGTGTAACAGCGGACTGAGCCACCTCGTACTCATGTGCAGCCAGCGTCACCTGGCTCTGGATGCAGTGTCTGGCTGTGGCAAACATTTTCCTCTTCACCAGCTGCAGTTCTTCATAAACAGCGATATAATCCAGCTGAGCCAGAGTGACCAGCCTCCTTGTGTCCACCAGCTTTCCCCTCAGGTGCTCCACAACTCGCAGCATGGGTTCCTGCAGTTGCAGGAATTCCTGTATCAGCTCGTCCCTCTGCACCTCCAGATAGGACACATGCTGGATGCAGTGCTCGAAAAGCTGTCCTAAACTGTCCATGTCCCTCTGGTCTATTTGTATCATGGGGAGTTGTGCGCGCTCTTCTGGGGCAATGATTGTGTCCGCTTCAGAGTCAGTATGGCTACTTTCCATGACATTTTCAACAAATCTGAATTCCATGTTTGAGTTCTCAGTAGATAATGTGTCATTCCCATCCTCCATTAGTCTTTGATTGTCCATGACCTCCCTAAGAAGCTGGAAGGAAACAGAAGTAAACAACAACAAACAAAAAGCTGCCATTAATCAAAGGACCAACATCAACAATTGATTAGATTGGGCTTTTAAAATCTCTCTACTTTGGTCACTCATTTCAGTTTTTTTTGCATAACAGAGAAACTTAATGTAAATCTAATCACATTGTAATTGTGATTGCTGTAAACCCTAAAAAGGCCATCAAAAGATCACACACAGGCACCCTTAACATCCCTTAGTCGTACACTTATCAGTAATAACTGATATTAACACATAAGGCCTATCTCTACTCACTTTGTTTGGAGGTGGCAGCTCCAACAGGTACAACCGACTATGAACTCAGTTTGTTTTCAGCTTTAAGGATCTCTCTGCTGTGTGTCTGTGTCCATGAAAACAGAGGCACACTTTGTGTTTATTAATAACAACTGGAGTCGTGCTGGAAATACTATCTCTGAGTTCAGAGGAAGACTCACATGCCCCCACATGGGAAGACAAACTGTCAGTGCTGGGAGCAGACTGGCCTACATGCTCTGAATGCATCAGCGAACACATGTTTGGATCAGCCTGGGTGCCAGCGAGAGTTATATTTATACAGCTTGTTTTTACATGCATCTGAGTAGATAATGACATCATGGTTGAAAATGGTTTGAGCATTAATTTTCCTCAACTTTCTACCTTGGACATTTTCCCCCAGACTACAGGCTGAGGAGGTTTTATTAGCAGGCCTGTGCAGCCTTTTCTTTTAAGAGCTTCCTGCAGTATTAAGGTCACCCGCTCATAAAGTTTGCATGGTTTACATACAGTATTTGTTTGTAGTGCTTTGCATTCCTCACATACAAAACTACACTCACAAGAAGGAATGTAATGAAGGAGATGAGATGAAAGATGTGAACACCTTCAAAGATTAAGGCTTATTTTTGTATAATATCCCATATTTTACATTAGAAATACATTAAATACAATAACATATGCAAAAAATAATGGTTATGAATGGGCACTGTATGTTTATCTAGACTGCCTTTATGATAACGTGACTGTATCATCTATGTCCATAGCAACATTGGACCCTTGTAACCCGTGTGGCTAAAACGCATAGTTTATGAAAATGTATGCAAAGGACTATGTGCTCCTTTGTGGGGTGAGACAATTAGAACAGTTCTTAAGATAAGTACATAGTTTTTAATATAACTGGAAAGCCCAACAGGCCTTATTAACATATTTAATTTATAAATTATTATTATTTTTTTATTAACTCATGAAAAGTTGATGTTTTAAAGACACAGTTTTCACAGGACAGAGACGTATATGTCTGTGGTGCATATTTACTATTGTGTGTCTGTTATATTTTGCATGATCTTGTACTGTTCAAAGGTTTTAAACTATTGTCTGGAAGTATTTCACTCATATATTGTCTGCTGTGACCTGTCTGGCTTATGCATATTTTGTTATTTGTAACCTTGCATGGAGGACTAATCTGCCCTCTTGAGATTAATTAAGTTATGAAATTTAATATGTAATTTACATGAATGTATAGACCAATCCACTCTATTGTGAGATAGTTATTCATGATATAAACTTCTGTATGTTGCATATGTATAAGTGTATAAAAAAAACAAGCTGAGAATCATGTTTTGCAACTTCCAAGTAAAAGAACAAATATTCTTTTCTTCAGAATAAGTGTTGACGTCACGCTAATAGTGACATGCAAACTAAGCGTGGAAAAAGGAAATTCCCTATCTCGAAAATGTAACATGTTGTTCCTGCGTCCCGCCACTAGATGTCCTCACAGCATTGACCGCAGCGCAGCACGCGTCTCGCACCTGAGCGCTCGCCCAGCCTCCAGGTGGGAACTACAGGTCAAGAGCAGCGCAACTTCTCTTCATTTTCCCCTCAATGCTCCACTGGAGCGTCCGCAGACAAACAAGTCAGACAGCGGGGGAGTCAGTTTTAGCTGACATCCGAACAGAAGAATCTGTGCCGGCTGGGTACAAACAAATCCAGCCTCCAGTCGCTTCCTGAAGTGTTTTTCACGGAAATGGTTCACCTGAAGTTTTCCTTCGGACGGTGAAAGTTTGGAGTTGGAGAGGAAAGACGCAGCAGGGAGACGCTTCAAATGGAGAGAGGCTGAGTGTAAATCAACCCATCTGGATCATTAAAAGTTTAACAAGGTATGATTACCAATTGTTTAGGTTGTGTGAAGTTTTTCCAAGTGTCAGTGTCCTAACACATCTTATGTAATTTATTCTTAATAGCCTTTTAAACTATCCGTAGACATGTTAAATGGTTGAAATTATAGTTTAGTGTTCGTGCAAAAAGTTTAAATAAACTTAAAATGGCAATAGAGTCGAATGAATCATCTTTTTATAGAAGTGTACAGAAAGTACATATTTAGTTGAATCATGTTTTCTGATTAGTCTACCAGTTGCTCTGGTTTTCAAATATGAGATCAGACTACAGAATAAAGAAAATAGTTGCTTCATGTCTTAACCAGCATTATCAAATCTACAGGGGCGGTTTTAGTGATTTGAGGGGCCCAGGCACACCTTGTCTTTCTTTATTTTCACCATTTCCCTGATTAAATGTTGGTATAGGCAGTTGTAAAAGAGGTACTCCAAACGTTTTTCTTAAATAAAACTGTTAATACCACACAGAAAAATACTCAATTTTTTGGGGGGTACTATGTGTTAGAATAGTAACATAATTAAATATTTTTCACATCTAAACATCATAATAAATCTATAGTTGTTTGAGACCCTTTTAGTTAGGGTTTGGGGCAGTTGCCCACCTTGCCAGATGGTAAAGTCCACCCCCTGATCAAATAAACTGAGCTGCCAATGGATGGCGGGAGATCCAGACTGAGTATAGGCATGCATGAAAAACTAGGTGTGGGATATTTGCTTAGCTTGGCCTTGAGGGATCTTAAATGAAGGTAATTTAAGACCTGTAGTACTCCTCTCAACTATGGAGCTTATGACAATGAAGACTATTGTGTGTTATTTCTCATCACTGACCCAGTGTTGACAGCATGGTGCTCTGACACCTGGTTTAATCTATTCCAGTCAATAACAGTTTGTGTGCCCTCCATAATGCTAGATCCATTGCTTGTTGCTTAACCTGACAGAGATAACACGACCATCTCAGGACCTCCTGGGGGTCCCCCCTTCCATTTTGTTTGTTAGCTGCCTCTCGTGAACTTTGGAATTGGAAGTGAGGTCCAAACTTTACTGAAAACCGTGCAGCTCTTCCAGTGATCAAGGGTTGACGACCGTCGTTTTTCAGCCCCAGGGCTTCAAGTTTATCTCTTGTACCCTCTGGTAGGTGAGGCTAAGACAGGGCCATTTGTTTAGAAAGGGTGTGTCTCATACTGGTGCTCCGTCTTCGCCGGCCCGCCATGCCAGGGCTTGTACCCATGGAGATTACAGGTGTGTTATGTAAGCACAAGCAGAAAGCAGAACCTGGTAGATACTGGAGATTCAGAGGAAGAACAACGCAGACATCAAGGTAGAGACGGGAAGATAACACAGAAGTATTGAGAGATGAGGGATATAACAGGATAAGGATTTCACTGAAAAGAGGCCTGTTCTAAGGATGTGGTGCATCCACCACCTGAGACAGGCAAGTAGGTAAAACATTATTAAAACTTTTTGAGAGTCACAGCTGCAGGACGTGTTCACTGTCAGTAATGAAGTGCCGGATCAAGTGGAGGAAAGGTGAAAGTTGTTGGTCAAGAAAGAGCAACAGGAAGAACAATTGATGTTGTAATGGTCAAAGACTCATGATTATGTGTGTGACTGTTGAGTAGACTAAATGATGCATGTGTGTGTGTGGGTGTGTGTGTGTGTGTGTGTCATGCAGGCCTGCAGTGAGAGGAAACTGCTGGCTGATGAGTTAGCTGTTAATCAGCTTATGAGTAACTCTTCAGTGTGTTCTTATCAACACTTCTGAAAATGCAATCACTATCTGTAATGGGCTTTTGTGTGAATGCAAACAGACTTTTGTTTTTGTTGTGAGAGTTCACATTAATTCGGGTCCAAATTGAAGATTTTTTTCCCCCTCCCTACACTACATTTTGCTTTGACTGCCGTCCACTTAGGCGACTGTCAGACCGAGCGAGCTTCAGATCGAAAGGATTTCAAAGCAGCTACAGAGTTTTTGTTTTGACTGGGGCTGAGCAGAGACACTGAGATGCCAGGATGTATTTTTAAACCGCAGCGTCCAGCTGTGTTTTCCTCCGCTGGGAGACGGTCACTGCTGCTGCATAACAGTTTCTTTTTTACCCCTGTCTGACCTGTCAGTTCAGGGGTCTTAAGCTCCACAGAGGCTGCGGTCCTGGCTTAGACCCCTGGCAACCTCTGGCAGGAAAGCAAACAACTGTGCAAAGTCTCTGTTGGCTGCCATCTCTGATCACTGCCAGAGCAAATTTAAATTTCCATTATGTTTCCATCCTGTTTTGGAAAGAAACAAAGGAGTAAACAATGGAAACTAAGATCATACGGACTGAAACAAAAACATTGAATGATCTAAGGGTCCTGACGGTTCATTTTATTGTATTTATTTCACAATATATATTTAAGATGTTTATCATAATAGACATTTTAAACAGAATGTGTTTGTACATTTAGATCACATCACAAAAATGCCAAACATTCGCTAGTTCCAGCTTGTTCCAGAGCAAACAATTTGAAGATCTCACCTTGAGCTTTAAGAGAGTGATTGTAAAAAAAAAAAAAAAAAAAAAAAGTATTTTCTCATATTTTTGCCATCTACTTAAGAATACATTTTAGATACAGTTTGTCTCAAAATAGTCAAAATGTGTATCAAGCATTCAAAATATATTGAAAAAACTCTTATTTATAGGTGAAATTTTTTCATATTTTGGCGTATGCATAATTTCCACTGGGCTAAAATATTTGTGTCTCCTCTTTGAAAAGCATACGCAGCGAACAATAATGTCAGCCAGTGCACACAACCACATATTATAATGTTATCTCAAAATGACTCTCATGCGCCAGCCATTATCCATTTTCTTTCATGGCTCGGTCTCCTAGGCCACTGAATTAGGGATGTGTGGCAGGGGAGGTTGGTGGGGGTGGGGGGTGAAAGGGAGAACAAGAGGAGGGGATGGAGGCGGAGGTGGTGGTGGGAGGGTAAAAGCAGATTTGGAGAGAAGAGTTCCTCAGTTGGTAATTATCAATCTCTCAGGAATGCAGCCGCTGCTCTTACCAGACAAGCTGCTGCATGGCTTCAGTGGCCTCGCAGCACGCCAATTTGCATTACCTCGTCCACAGATCTCTGCACGCCACCGCCGCACGCACGCACGCGCACACACACACACTCTCCTGAACCCCTGTGAGTTCAGTTACATAGCATTTTGGTTTATTTGTGTCATTATTGTCTTACAGCGTTGTTGTGTTTATACTGTGTTTATTTTTATCACTGTCATTACCTACATGGTCTTTTTCTGAAACTTTATCCTCTCTGCACCAAACAAAGGAACCACATAATGTCAGTAAGGGGTTGTCTTTCAGTCCAATTCCTTCAGCACTGTATATTTATGCTGATATGTTGGTTTAGAATCAAATTGTAGGAAACTTGTGGCCACCCTGGACACTGGCTATTGAGATTAAATTTTCATGAGCTATTTGGCATCATCATCATCATCATCTTCCCTGCCAATGCAAAAATAAGTCTAGTGTGAAAGAGGAGGCCACTTCCCTTTTAATATTGGAAATCTTTCATTGATGCCTGGCCGCAGAGCTCGGAGTCACCGGTATTAGTTGTACAAGCTCCTCAAGTATTTACAGTTTGCATCTTGGTGACCTCGTCGTCCATCACAGTACAGTTCTTGTACATTAAGTATATGCACATGAGTGTGAGGAGTTCTAGCCCGAACAAGGTTTCTTAAGTCTGCTCTTGAGTAGCAGCGCTCTCCTTTGTTTGATAATGCCCAGAGAAGACGGGGCAACGCCCTGATTGATGCCTGCAGGTGCTACACAGTAACACTAGTTTTCACAGTGCTTAAACACTTGCCATTTGCTCATTGTAAGAGTAGCTTTAAAATTTTTATTACCCAAATAAGCTGCTACTTTTCCGCTGGACTCTGCAGGAGGACTAGAACAGATCCAAAACATCCTGTTTTTTCCCCCAAGAGAGGAGAATATTAACCTTGTTAATCTGTTATTTCCTTGTCGCGGAGACTAACTGCATTCAACCTGACTTTAACCTGGCTCGCTGACAGCTAAGTCATGCCATGTCAAACTCTGCAGCTCAGACGTACGTAGATGTGAACGGCCTCCTGGTTAAACTGAGCCGGTCCTAATTCAAACAAAGGTGGCTGCCTGTATCACCGCCACTCCCTCTTGGCTTTGCCTTATCCCTGTGAAGCAGTGGAGTCTGCTCTGTCAGCTTCCCTGTGTGCAGTCCAAGATTCAGTTCCTGGAGACCCCCCCCCCCCACAATGTTCTGATTTGCTGGTGTCGATAAGGGTGTGATTACTCTTCTGTTTCAAAATGAGTATTGTGAGAGTCCACTGTTTTTTTTTTAGGCTGTCAAACTCTGTGTTAGGATCAGATAGTGTTGTATGCAACATTGGAACCTACTTTTTTACCATGTGGGTGCAGCTTGTCACATAAAACTTTGGAGTGGGTGAGAAACTATTTCAAAGTCAACTTCAGGAGAGCTCTCTGAATTATACTGTGGTGTAAATTCCACCTTAAAGGCATTCTGTTCAAAAAACAATGACAGAGATTTACTGTCTTTGCAGTTCATCTTTGACACAGTTCAGTTTAGGGTGTGGACACTTAAGTCATTTGGACTTAATGTAGTTTTCAAATATAACAAGAACTGGATTTCCCTCTTTTCATTTACTCACCAGTTTGTCAAAGAAAGGTACAGTCGAGCCCAGTGGGAGATGAAGATCTGTGGTTGTTAATCCTGGATTTGGACTCTGGCTTAGTCTGCACAGTAACCCATGCTTCTGTGCTTTGCTTTAGGCAAGGCAGGTGTCAGTGCTTTGCACCGCACCGTGCTTTAACTCTGTTGACCTGCCTGTGTAAAAGTGGAGAGAAGACCCAGATTTGCTCTGGAATTTATGTCCTTGAGCTACACGACATACAGTATAACTGTCAAAAGTACACAATCAATACCTGTCGTTTCCTGAGTCTCAACATCTTTTTCATGACACTGTGTAAACTGCTATCGGCTCCAGTTTACTTCAAGCTGATGTGTACACACAGCTGTCAATGTCAGATAATCAGTGCTTCAGGTATTGACACTGCATTGAGGTTAACTGTGTTTGAGCGGTACCTCCTGTCCAATGTGAGGGCCTGACGTCTTTTGTAAAGGATAAGTAAACAGCATGTTGGAACACATGCCTGCTCCAGCAGGACGGGGCCTAAGCTAGAAAACCACAGCGGGTTTAGTGTGTGTGAGAAAGACCAAGAGAGAGAGAGCATGCAACTTTTTTGTTTGTAAATCGGCTCAGAGCTCATGACTATGTTCTTTATGATAATGTGATGCACTATGATGTGGTATGGTGTAGGCAATGCTGGTTGAGGTTTTTTGTCAGGTTCGTGCTACAAATCTCCAAAAAAGGTCAGATTTGAAATTCTTCTTCTGTGCACACATTGTGTATAAACTTTTATGAATTGGGAGGTGTGGTTAGGGGTTAAGTAATTGCTGGGACAATGAAACAAGTCTGTAATTAAGTTGTTGGCGCTATAACTTTGAAACTTCTTACCCTAAAGAAACATAAGAGATATGACGTTTACTCGAGTAAAGCTTTAGACAAATTGTAAATAAAAGAAGGGCACTCAGCTGCGTGCGTCACAGCATTAAATTTGTTTGCAAAACTGAAAATTGCAGGTTGTTATGTGTAACCATGGAAGTGGTAGTATGAGTCAGCTCCTTGTGACCGGACTAGAGGGCAGTCCTCTGGGTGGTCCTCTGCCGTGTTACAGAGGTTTTAGCATTACTCTGGTCCCTCTGATGGAAATAATAGAAGGAACTGCTGCACTCTTGGCAGTCTGTGGGTTATAAATGAATGAACCAGCCCCCTTTTCCCAAGAGAGGCGTCTGATTATTGGTGACTGTTGCCAATACAGATGCACAGATCTTAGTCATGCCCAAATGACTGTAATTTGGAGCAGAAGAAACACAGGGCTTAGTGCAGGGAGAGGCCTCGTGCTTTTCTCTCAAGAAGATGGATGCTCCATCTTGTTAAAGGCCTTTCACTACAACTCACTCCTTATAGTGTGTCTACTCTGTATAAGATGTGCCACTTCAGATACCCTGCAGTGAAGAGCATGGATATAACAAATGTCTTCAAAAATGCCCATATATGTATAACATTTAGAAAAGTGTTCAAGTACTTCAAGTACTCATCTTAAGCCTTTTCTACGTGCGTTTGGATGCAAACCTCCCTTTCTGCAAAGGGCAGGACCATATTTATTTTATCTCTTTATGTACACAGTGATGACCACTGCCTGCTCTGGGAATGATACTCTGCAAATTCCAGCGGTGAGATTCTGACGTTGTCAAGATCTGACTGATAAAAGGTTAATTTATGACTAATGTATGGCAGGCGTCTGGCTTTGAAAAGTGCACATCTGTCTGAACATTTTCTTTATGAAACATCCAAAACGGAGTTCTCTTACTTCTCCTCCCTCCCTGCCTTGATGATAAGAAGCAATTTGGAAAAGTCATGTTTGCAATCCTCAGAGAACATGACATAGGTTACTGTGGTTTAGTTTCATATTCTCGTCTGGGGCAGGAGAGTATTCCTACGACTCTGTTGCTAAAAGATGTTTTGTTATATTGCTCGTGCATTGCTTGTGCTAAAGTTTCTCCGCAATTTTTTTCAGCACGACGGTGAAGCATCATAGCAGCCAAAAACTTTTCATGAACTTTTCTCGACAGCAAATCATGATTCTCTCACTCCGACTCCACTCCCAACCTACTTCAGTGTTCGACTGCCTATTTACAAGTTCTGACTCCTGTCATCCTAAGAGCGGGTTCCTACTTTTAGCCTGTGATTTGAAGATAAGTATCTAATAAAGCACGCAGCTGGAAGACACTCGGTGTAAGCCACAGATCTCCTGGAGCAAGGTTGGGAAATCTGCCTCAAAGTAGAGTAGTTTAGCAAGGTGAAGGGCGGAGGAGGCAAAGGGAAGGAGATGAGCTCATTGCACTTAGAATGAAAAAAACAAATGAAGACAATAAAACATAACAAGGAACGTGAAACAGAAACCAATATGAAGGGACACCGTTCGTTAAAAGAGCCTCAAAGCACATTGGCGACTGTTTATTTTTCAGTTCTTTAGCTCTTCCTAGTGTGTGCTGTTTTTCCTGTGTGTAAAAGTGCATGAGCCTACGGGTGTGGCTTTGTGAATTATGACTCCATGTTGTGGAATGAAGGGAGCGGTGCCAGGTCTTTCTTTGCAGAACTGTGAAGTTTGGTTTAGAGGCAGGAGGGGGGTCTGTGTAGGCTGAACGTGTAGGCTGAATGAGCAGTGCCCACGGAGACGCAACAACACAAACAGACGCACATACCAAGTGGAGTGGTCTATAGAATAAGCAACACTATAGATACGTCCAACGCTGTATTTATTAGTACAATTAGATTTGTCTGTGTTTATTTTAAGGCCAAACATTTGCTGTAACATACTTTAAACCTTTAAAGCTAATTTCTTTTAAGATGAAAGTCACCAGGCCAAATTTGGCAGCTTCTTGAGTTTAAAAGATTCGTTCGCAGCAACCAAATCTCCAATATCGGATGTTGTGATTCCTTTAACATCAAGCTTGGTTTTCATTACCAGCCCTTATTTGCAGCTGCACACAATGACAGGATAACTTTAAAAGACAAATAACACAATCAGAGTGAACATTTCAGCTGCTTGTTTTGACTTTTCACTGTGATGGACTACTTAAAGCTAGTCTTAAGTTTCTGCAAGTTGATTTTAATACTGCACTGGCATTAATTGAAACCAGTGGGTGACAGTAATGATAGAAATCAAACAAACAAATCTGTTATGATCCTTTAGCAGACAGCAATTATTACCTTTCTTCATGTGCCAGCACATGTGGTACTTGGATGATGATGACTAAAATTGTATTTCTTCTTCTCTCTCTCTCTCTTTTTTTTCAGGACGTAACTCCAGGGTGAGGTGGTATGTCAAACCGTGACTCGCTGGGGTTTGGGGACCTGATTCCCCAGGATGTGGTTGAGATTTTTGCCCAGGAGAAGCATAGCAAGAGGGGGCGGAAGAAGCGCAGTCACTCCCTGGGCAGGGCTTTGGGCTGGCTGAAGGGCAAGAAGAGGAAGGATCTTAGGGTTAACGGGCAGAGCCTGGGCCTAGGTCCTGCACTTGACTTGGCCTTGGATGGGCACCCTGCTGGGCATCAGGGTGGACACAAAGGAGGACAGAAGTCAGGAAAGCAGGGCCATCCACAGGGAAACAGTCATGGTAAGAACCCACAGGATGCTCGATGGCCATTTTATCCTCTCTGATATTTTTTAAGGGTGCTTACATCTTCTTAGTTGTGGTGTCGTTATCGATAGTCAAAAACTGACTTAGACAGTAGACTATTTTTAAAAAATGAAATGAAATGATGCGTCCACAATGTTAATACAGCAGTTAACTGTTAAATTGCCCATATCTTGCATATTACAAAATAATAATTACCTAAAGCAAACCATGGAATACCTGGATTTATTTTCCACCTTCTAGAAAGTAATTAATTTTCATTTCACTGCAGAATTAAAATCTGCTTGCAGAAAACTGTGTTGACCAAATTTAACCTCTTAGCATAACTCAGTGATGCAGTTTCATCAGTTTTTGGATGTCAAAGCACCCTTGAATGCATCACCACAGGGAGTTTAGAATATGGTCCCTGCTGGAAAATATAATCAACTGTAAAAAAAAATTGCTAAGTGAAGCAACAGGTCTAAAACCCACCAGTGTGTTCCTGTATCGTATCATTGCAATGAACTCTTTGTAGGTACATTAAAATGAATTTCCATATAGAGCAGGTTTGTTAAGTAACCTGACATCTAAGAGAAGGAACAAGTTGCTGGGAACCAGTTGAATATCCTGCTTCTTAGCTCCCAGGCATGTGTGTTTGTTCACTGGAGGGATGTTTGAACAGACTGACTTCCTACTCACCCTCTGACCCTCAGCTTGCTTTGTTTGCGGTGAAAAAAATCTCTGTCTGTCCTGTTCTGTGACACCGTCACTTACTTACCTGGTCCTCAGGTTACATGGAGGGTAAGGGGCTGCACTATGGCTGCCATCCACACGGGACATATGTGAAGGGGATTTTTAATTCCTTAATGTATAGTCACACACATTATATACACTTCAACAAAAAACCCCAAACACATTGTGAACTCATAAAAACTTATTCACAGTGTCCCAAGAAAATTGCAGCAACACTCTGACTTTTCCCAGAGTTGTGCTCAGCAGATCTTGTTGGAGCTTGCACATGTGCACTCATATGTCAGCACGGTGCACAATTCCAATCCGGTTTTGTCTTTGCTCTTTGTGCAACAAGTTGAGTGAACACAATGTTTTTTTTTTTCAGTTCAGTTTTCAGCTGTGAATACAAACTTAAGTTTTATACCCTCATTAATCATACCTACTTCTCAGTGATGCTGTCAGACCTGAAACATAAAAACATTTGACAAACAAGCGAAACCTTGTCCTATAGAGTCGGCTTATGCAAAGACACAAAAGTAGCAATGGCGTTTGGATGGGGCTGTCTTATGTGTGTTTGTCTGGCAGTGCTTGTGCAGTCTTGGCTAATTGCTTTGCAGACAGGGAGGCTCCGCCTGTTTCTCTTGCTGCCGATTCTCCAAGTGGAAGCCCAAAGCTTGTAGTTCAGTGGGAAGGGTGTCTTGGGGATTTCCACAAGATCCAAACACATTCAGTCTCACATAGACAAACTCTACCCACAACAGAAGATAAATATGTTGAAATTCTCAGTCATATCTATGGTTTTGGTAGATGATGAATGCGTAGACAGTGTGTCAGCATCAGCTAGCGCATACGTATGTAGACTGCATTACCCAATCTTTGCCCTATGTTATGCTACCCATGGTTATTTACAACAGCAGTGAAGCTGAGAGTTTTGTAAGGAAAAAGTAAACTGTGAAGAGAGATAAGGTATTTCTCCCCTACCAAGGTCGACTTAGAGGCTGCCTCCCACATCGGGCAGAGGCCATGAATTATTCTCCTTCACTTTTTCACACGTCCACTCAACTAGAATTACAGCAAAGTGTAAATTTTTGAATTTTATAAAACGTTGAAACCAACATTTTAATATTGTTGTGATGGCAGCCACATCGAATAATCTTGTAAATGGCATATGAATTGCCTTAATAGGCATTGAGGCTACAGAAATATATCTGTAGCCTTAATGCATATATCTAAGCAGGAAGTGTTGACTATTAAATGTGATTTATGTGCCAGACATTAACGGGCTTCTATTGAGCCCTCAGCAATGAAACTGTTGTGTATGACATGCAGATTGTTGGTACTGGCAGCAACCACAGCAAACTCTTCGCCAGACGCTTCCTCTGATTAGGAAGGAGCTCAGCGATTCCCAAAATGCAATCAGAGGAGGTTTATTACAGGAGCAGGACATGGTGCAGTGTAACACACTTGCCCAGAAAATTGAATACCTCCAGCTGAGCCCCTGATGATGATCTGTATTGATGCCAGAGAGGCCTCCTGCCCGCTAAATGCCTGGTATGGCAGGCACAGTGCCAGTTAATTAAAAGCCATGCCAGGACCGTTACAGTGCAGGAGGAACAAGGGGTTCTGTTTTTCCTGACCCCTCCGCTCACACTGTTCCTGCTGTTCCTCCTCCTCCTCCTCCATTTATGTGAACAGTATGTAGGCCTTGCTATCGAACCTCAATACTGAAATGTAACAAATTCTAACTTTGAGAGACACACACAGCGAGGTGCAGACCAGTGAGAGCTTCCATGAAAGTCTATCAAAATTAAAACACATCACACCTCTCCAAATGTTTTCAGTTTCAATCTTGCCTTTGTTAGGGTGGTGTCAGAGGTTGTGTACAGTTTCCTTATATATAAAATATAGTTTATCAGTCATATGACTTAGAAATCAGCATAGCACTAAGTAGGGCTGTACTTAATGATTATTTCCATTATTGTTTAATCTGCCAATTACTTAATTAACTGATTTGTTGTTTTGGGGGCATGGGGGGGAAGAGGAAGAGGACAAGTTGCCAATAGAGACACTGAAAGATCTGTTGGACAAATATGAAGAAAACCAGTTTAAGACAGAACCAGAGACTCCTGTTTTTGCATCTCTCGTCATCACTGGTTTAACCTGTGAATAAAAATTGAATGTCACAGGCTGCAGTAAGATGTAGGAGCACAAGGACAGAGCAGTTATCCGAGTCAGCAGCTAGAAGGAGGCCATTAGTTGTTTTTAGTAAAGCAGATTTGGTACTGTGAAGAGCTCTAAATCTATATTGGTATTTTTCAAAAAAGCAGTTCTGAGCCAGGTTGAACAACAGTTAGTTTAAAAATTACTTTTTTAAAAAGGATTTTAGATATAAAGGGGAATTTGGAGATTGGTTTATATTTATTGAGTTCATTACCTTCACATTTTTTACAAAATACTAAAATTTACATGAGAAATACAGTTCAACATAAACATTAAATACGCAATTTTACAACCAACTTTTCAAAATACAGTTAATTTCAACAGATCTTCATCTCCCAACGGGCTCTTTTACAGAATACAATACTTCAGCTTAATGTATCACTAAGTAAAAAGGTTCAATCTCCATTTAAAATCCCTCTATCAACAAAGTACATATTGTTTTAAAATATTCTCCACTTTTTAGAACAAATGCATGTTCTTAAAAAACAAATGCAATGACAATAATGTATCTAATGTGTCAAAAACTGTGAATTGCTAAAAGCTGGTATTGAATGTCAGATTCAGATTCAATCAGATTCATAATCTTGATTACTTCTATCTTCCATCAGATAGTTCCTTATTTTAGACTTTGGGCCAAGTTCTTGCTGATTTTTAAAACTTTAGCCTCTTTTCTGGAAAACCATTTTCATTGTTTTTTTCTTTGTTTGTTTTTTTTTTTTTTTAATCAAAGTAAAGTATTCAAACAATTATTGTTTTCATATTAGTAGTAGTACTGAAATTGATCAAAGAGCCAAGCCTTACAAGTATACGATCAGATTGATGTGATAGATCTTCAATCATATAATAAACCAAACAAAGTAACCTGCTTAAAACACAGAGAATTGAATATTTTCATGTCATGTCTTTTCATTTTCATTTAGGCATCTGGATTCTGTTTCAGATTGAGCATCCAAACTCTGTGTAGGTTTACCTTAACCTTCGCTCTTTCCTTGTTTTGTAGTAATTTTGTAAACAAGGTTTATGGAGTTTGACCAGAGGGAGAACTGCACAGTAGCAGGTTTGTAGTGATAAACTCTGGCCTTCTGGACCTTTCAGTGTGGTAAAGCCACTGTCCTACTAACTCTGCATTGTCTTCTTCTGATAATTGTGATAGTATGAGCGAAAAAGACAGAAGTCATCTGTCTTTACATGTGAATTTAGTTTCATGTGTGTCATGCCATTAGAAGTTAACGTGAGTCTTCACGTACCTGTCTGACAGTGATTTATATCCTTGCCGTGCTGTCACTTTACTCGATCCTGTGTAAAACTAGATGACAGGTCTTTCTTAGGCAACCCTCAGATCCTCTTACCTTCATAATGGGCTTTAAGAGGAATTCCCTTAGTTTGGTTAAATGGAAATAAGGTGAAGAGAAGACGGATTAGGTCATACAGTTCTACCAAGGTACCCTTTTAGAAAGGTCACCTGTTTGCTTGAAAAACACTCCCTTTGAGATTCTTCACATTCCTGAGCTTTATAAAGATATTTCTTTGAGGAAGCTAGATATAGGGAGCCCTTTGTATGCGTGAGTGTGTGTTTGGCATGCATGCCAGGTTCAGATCATATGAGCCGTTTCATTCGACTTCCTTTGTCGAGAATTTTGTCATAGACACGCAGGATTGTTAATCCTAAGTGTATTTATCTGTTTTATCTGATTTACTGTATTTTCTGTCTATGTATCATGTGGTGTAAATCTATGTCAGTTAGAGGGGCTTTGTGTTGCATTTGGATACTGATAAACCATTGTCACATACATTTGGATACAGTTGTAGATTAGATACAGATGTGGGTATCATTGGGTTCATCACCAGGTTTGTTTTGTATTAAATCTGTTAGATTAAGGGCCAAAGTCAGAATGCATTGTAGCATAAAAAGGAAGAAGCTGTGTTTTTTTATGGCAAGTTAAGCTTAAGTTTTTCACTTTGGGATAGTAGATAAAAATAATTTATAACACATTGGCCATCTTTAGGAAACTGAAAGAAAAATACCAGTATAGAGGGGGATGAGGCACAAGTTACAGCATCCTTCACAAAGGAGCTTTGGGGCTTATGGGAAATGTAGTTCTTTTGTTTAACTAGCCATAACAAATTGCTTTACCTTAGTTTTGTTTCTTTAACAAGTGAATCCAATGAATTGGAATTATATGGAAGCTTAAAATTTTGAAAAAATTACCTTGAATATTGTTTGTAACACTGTAGTTTTTTGCTTTTGTGGGATACAAGATGTCTTATTGTTGTTGTGTTGTGATGATGACATAATAAGAATGAAGGGCAGGAGAACTGGTTTGAGAAACCTGACAATAAAAACAGAGTTTCACTTTCTTCTTTTCATGCCGGGAAGTAATCAACTGCCTTTCATACACTGTCACATGGGGAAGATTATTCCTCTGAGAGATGTTCTCATTATTTCGTCTTTACATGGAAAGCACAATGTTGATTTTATCGTGTGCTTTTTGGCAAATTAGAAGGCCTTTGTGGAGAAAGGATGAGCTACAGTTTTTTTGGTATGGAGGAGATGATTGCGAGCTTTGTCACTTGAAATGTGAAATATCTAAAAGTTAAATTCAGGCTGAAAATGAAGAAATGAAATGCAGGTACACACTCTGCTGTGAGTTTTGTGAGGGTAAGAATCAAAATTGTGGGAATTTTTATAGCTGAAAACTTGACTGTATAGTAAACAGTTGCACAAATACTTGTTTATAATAACAGGGTTTTATGGGCACTTAGGGGGATTTTGTTTCAATAGGTGAAGAGTCACCACACCCAAATAACAGAGGAGATCATATTCAGGTCACTCAAATGGTAAGAGAGGTTTACTAAGTGCCAGTTTGCCCTCTGGTCCCATTTGAATAATGTGTTCGAGTTTCATATCATCAAGTTCCTTTTTTTATTCTTTGCAATCTTCTAATGTTTGGTGTCAGTGTTACCAAACCTAACAGTACAGCCAGCAGCAACAGTCACTACTTATGAAATCATACATTGTTTCACTGTCAAGATATGCAGATATGTTACAGTGGCTTCACACCAACTGCACAGACTATTGTCACGAAAGGAAAATGTTTGCCAACACATTGTAGCAAGTCTACAGAGAGACATATGATGATAAATATGTGCTTGGAAAGTTTTGTGAGTCACCAGTCAGTCCTCTCAAAGAAGGCTGGTTTTGGGGAAATAGGATTCACAGTAGAAATTCATAGTACTATTACAAAAGATAAGTTTGTACTCCACTAGTGCAGAAAGATTCAGTAACAAAGGTCGTCACAGTGCTGGTTCTTAATGTAGTTTTCCTCTCCCAGAACACACTGTTCTTTCTGTACTCAAGGACTGAAGCATGTAGTGATAAGCTGCACTCCCTTTGTATAATATAGGGCGACTTTACATCGCACAACCTGCTGTTCTAGTGCCCAGAAGTGTTAGGGTGGTGATCTATCATTTAAGTTATTCAGAAGAATTAATGCTAAAACAAGAGTCTACAGCCACACTAATGTATCTGTGAGACATACTATGGCACATAGGTGCTTTGAGCTAAATGCTAATGTCATCATGCTAAAAGGCTAACAATGACATGCTGATGTTTAGCAGTTCACGTTTTCTATGTTCACCATTTTCATTTAACATGTTAGCATACTAACATTTGCTAATTAGCACTAAACATAGCTGAGGTTGATGGAAATGTGTTTGGTTTATGTCCAAATACCTGCAAAACTAAAACACTAGGCAAATTAAAGGTTTCATCAAGTGTTAGATGAACAGTTAAGGGATCACACATAACACAGTTTTATTGTCTGTAATAACATACAGTAGAAGCCTGTAGCAAAGTTGTGCTTACATTAAACAGGCACTAGCAGGCCTGAATATTTTATGTTCTCCTGCACAGTTTTTTTTTGATGGGATTTGATTGGTTGCTTATGGCTAAGCCTATCCAGAGAGGCCATATTGCTATAAAGCCGGCACTAAAGTCTCAGAGTTTTCGCACTCCTGACCTTTACACTGTGACAGATGAAAGCTGTTGATGTAGATTGGTTTAATGACTCTGGTGCAAACAGTGATGTGTATATTTAATAATAATAAATATGCATTTATATATGTGTGTCTAGGGGATATTTCTGGAGGTATCTGATATATGCTGGTTTGCTGGAATACAGATTGTGTTGTCTGACTGAATTGGAGTGTAGCTGGGGGTGCCAGGTGATGCAGGTATATGCATTGCCTGGATAGTTGTCCTTGTCACAACACACCTCTTCCTTCCTTTTGTTCAGCTGTGACGTTTATGTTTAATATATTGAAATTCAAGGGTGTGAAAATAGTCAATGGAGCACACTATTGACCAGGATACACTGTGTTGACTGTACATGTACTTTGACTCACAGAGTCACAGTGAGCCTGCAGCTCTTTCCCACTGTCATTGCACTGTGTTCAGTTGGTTTTGTGCTGATTAGAGAGGCTTAAGCACCTGGCAGACAGCACCCTCAGAGCTGGAGAGAATGTTTCTGCATGGCTGTCTGCCTGGTGGTGCAAAACAAGAGAGAGGGGCAAGTTAGGGCAGGGACATGAGGTGTGTGTGGGGTATTGCACCTGATTTGACTGTTATCCGCCTATTGAATAGACATTATCATCACACATCTGTCTGAAATATATGGGCTAGTAGAAGCCTACTAAACCCACTAGTAGGTTCAGGAGGCTGTTATCACTCATTTATTTCAGTCAGCAAATGTTGGTGGAGCCCAGTAGACTCAGAAGGCCTGTTATCAGGCATGTGCTATCACATGGCTAAGTTTCTCTGCAAAAACAAACAAAATGGCTGACGTTCCTTTTATTTTCAGTGGAAAATGCAATATTTTAATATAGTTTCAGCATGAAAATGCGTTTTGATAGCATTTCTAGTGAGAAATGTGCATTGTATTTTCATAATCTTCGTTCAGTGAATGTATATGATGTTTAGTTTGTCAGTTATTACAGAGTTTTACAGAGTTTCATGTTTTCTGTCATTGTTATGGCGATTGGTATGGATGCTGCTATCGCTGAAACCACGTAGTTGCATATTGTTGGAATCGTTTTTGCATTGTGTAGTTATTTATTCTTTATCTATTGAAATAAACTAATATCTTTACTTTTTCTTAACAACGATCATCTAGATTGTCTTCAGTGTAATTACTAGTTCTGCTGTACTATAAATTTGATATCAGTAGATATACACTCACCAGCCACTTCATTAGGTACACCTGTGCAGTCTAATGCAATCCAATACAACAGCTCTGCCATAAATTCTATTCTTCTTCTTTTCAGCTTTTGTTTTGTTGTCAGAAAGGTGATAATTCTACTTTATGTTTATTATTGAGGTCGTAGTGGGTGGTGGTGGTGTACGTTTTGTATTGTATTACATTAGATTGCATAGGTGTTCCTAATAAAGTGGCCAGTGAATGTATCTTTTTACGACTCTGTATTTACAACCCTACTTTGCAAACCAGAAGAACTATGATTGTGGTGCTGATTCGTATCAAGCAGCTCTAGGGAATTTGTAGTTTTTTTTAAAATGTTGGTGTTTTTCCTTGAATTTGAATTTGTTAATATTGAATTGAGAATACACTCTTGAGTTTAAGTGGATGTAAACACATTTGTGTAATCAGATTTAAAATACCTAATTGTTAATGGTGAGGAAAATACTTCTGGCAGGTTCTCTGATCAGCCAATCACAAAGCTTCAAATATATTTGGGTGGTGTGATAATAATGCCTATTCAACAGGCAAATAGTCAAATTGGGTGGGTATTTGCATCTGTTTGATTCCCATGAAGTGGTTCTAGGAAGAGTCGCATCACATCCGTGTTGTCTGTTTTGATGTGTATGTGTGTGGTGCTTTATCTTAAGCAAGTGTCTCCTTTGTTCCCAGCATGCTGCCCAATGCGTTTAGTAGAATAATACCACTTGAGATTTTGTTGCTGAACAGTAACTTCAGGGAAAAAAATAACTGAAACTGGAACTGTGTGTGCTCTTCACCTAATGTTTAGGTTTAGAAAGAGGCATTTTGGTTTTAGGCAGGGCTGCAGCTATGACTAAGAACAATGATATCATGTCATTTGTCCTATTTTTTTTCTGGGAATTAGGGACTTTTAGAGACTTGGGGAGTTAACTTTCCACAATTAAAATTGAGGTACACACATTGGTATTTTGTAGGCTGATTCCAGTGTTTCTATAGAGGGAATAAAGTTTTAAAAAAATCTCTTTTAGGTCAGAAAAAAGAAAAAAGAATGAATAAATAAAGGATTTATTATATTCTCACTAGAAATCTTTATCCTGGTAGTGTAAAGAAGGCTTGAAAACTGCATTTAGACCCTCATGTAGATAACATTTTTATAAAAGATGTAATCTAGATGTAATAGTTCACTGAAATGAGAAAAAAAAATACAGACAAAGAAAATATTTTTCAGTCCTGGCTCAGCTCGGGTTTAAGATGTGCTGTGGTAAAATCAGTGTTTATGTAGACTGGTTGCACAGTTAGTCACAGCTTGCTGAATGTCAAATATGACATTTTTTCCAACATATTTTTTAAAAACCCGAACAGTATTGCTCATCTAAAGATATATCTTCAAGTTAATAAGTATTGCCATGGTTGCAAATTATAAACACTCCTCACAACTGTCTGTTTGGCTGTTTACAGTAGTAACATATTTCCTTCTGTCTCTGTTTATTTCCAAGAATCCATATTTTATCAAAACAAAACTCGCCAACAGCTGTTTACTCATTTAAAATGTTCCCCTTTAAAGTCACTATTATTTACAGGACATCTGATAAAATTTAATCATAATTCCTTGAGCGGATTTTCTTTTACACTTTGTTTTTCCTCTCTGGAGGCTGGAATCAGTAACTTGAATAAACTGGTCACGCGGTATCACATCCATTAGATTTAGTATGTTTATCCAAATCCGAGATGTAAACATTAGTTTGAGGTTCATACATAATCACTTCCAGCCCGTTAATGCCGCCAGCAGTCCACCAGTGACAGATGGCGTCTTTAATATGTCAGTGATTAATATGGACACAATTACAATGTGATCACAGAACCAGTGATAATTTGAGCCCCTCATTAACGTACAGTCATATCCCACCCACCACTCCATGCCTCTCCAGTAAAGTGTGTTCAGTCATAATAACTAGATACTGTAAGTGTTGTCTCAGACTAATTTTACCCTACACACACACACACACATATCAACTTTCTGTTGATATCTATATGCTAAAGTATCCACTTTAGTAGTGAATTCTGTTGAAGGAGTGATCTACAGTATTTCTCTGTGTTACTAGGTACTGGTAACACATGAGATTAATTTCTCCTCTTCTCTTTGTAAACTGCTTTTGTTTGAGTCATTCAGTTTGATCACCATGGGAATGTTTTCCATTTGTTCAGATGTCATACATTCCATGTCATGTCTGCTCAGCACACCAGGAAGTGAACAAAGCCCTTTCACTGCAGATGAGTTTGAGGTGTCCTAAATAGAAAGTTAAAAAGAGATGAAGTAATTACCACGAAGAATTTGTCCCAACATCACAAATTTGACTCAAGAACAAGTTTAATACATGTTTGATGCTTTTACAGTATAGAAAGTACATTTCTAGATGTCAGTTCTTGATTAACTGAGAAATTAATCCCCTGTTGTCATCTGTATTCTTACCGCATAATAGCAGTTCTAACGTACTGCTGCTGGAAACAATAGAGAACATATTTCACATGTGTGACCATGTGCTGTGGAGCTGCAGGCCTCCTTTTAAACATGTTTTTAATCTTGTTTTAGGAATGAATTAGTTCAATTCACTTACTCCCCCTTGTGGCTAAATGATAAAACTAGATCCAGGTCTCTTAATGAATGAATGTGTTGTTAGATTTCTATAGTGAAAATGCTATAGTGAAACAAAGCAGTGTAGTAGATATGAATACAACTAAAGCCGTGGCTCAAGAAAGAGGGAGCCACCCGTGACCCCCTAAAACCCTTGACAACAGCTTTCTCTTCTCAGTGTTTACATGTATGATCCCAGTTTGATCTGTGTGCTGACTGACCAATCCCGGGGCGAGCATGTTTGCAGATGGGGAACAAGAGGGATGGCAGGAATTAGGCTGCTGAGGATTAGTGTCTGAGCTCTGATTGTGTATTGGCTGTTGAGAACTTCTCCTCTCCGCATGGACCTGAACTGACAAAAACAACTTCATCAAAAAAACAAGCAAGATTATCATCCTGTCTTCAACTGTCCAGGATGTTTTTTTTTAACTGACGGATGACAAACTGTACCTGTAGATATGACAAGACTTTCGACTGCGTTTAACACAACTTTTGCATAGTTTTGGTACACTTTTGGATTACTTGAAGAGATATAAGAGAAGTCATGGTGGTGCTTCTGACTAATGACCTCAGTACTAATTTCTACTGCTTTCCAGTAGTCTTCAAGAGGAAAGGTGAGTGGAAGCAGCAGTTTCTAATAATCAGCAGATCTGATTGGTTTATGACTCAAACTAATTGCTCCTGTCCTGATTGTTGAAATTTCTTTGCTATGCAAGTGTGACGAGAACAGGCTAGATCAATATGTTCTCCTAAGACAAACCATAAAGTAATTTAAGTGTTGATCATAAAAACCACTGTCCACTTGTAGTGTTTACTCTGCTGATGTGTAATGAGCTGTGATTCATATTGTACCTGCTCTAAATTGCAGGAAATTAAAATAAAGAATTTGAATTTTGCATATTTATAGATAATTGCTTATTGGGATTTTCTGTACTAGAACAGCTCTAATGCTGTTACAGAGGAGACAGTGGTAATAATTAGTAGCGATCACTGAGCACATGGCTGTCAAGGCTAATTCCAGGATGGTCTTACAGTGACAGTGTGACAGTAGAGAACAGTAGGTGGCTAAATGTAGAGCAGCTGTCACCATTACATAAAAGTGTCTTAGCAGGTTGTTAGCCCAATGATCCCAGACTGTGCCCTGGGAATGTGAGGGCACCACATGCATTACAGAATTGCATCACATGCCAGGTGGTCAACCAGCCACAAAAAATAAAGTTACTGCAATTATTATTATCTTTTTATTGCATTTTATCAGTTGTTTTTTTTTAATCATTAAGTATTTTCAAAATGTAGCCATTATGCAAAATTTACAATAATTCATTTGCATGTTCTAAGTAACACTGCAATATCGAAACCAATAACTCGACTCGATTATGTATGACAGTAAGGCATAACAAGAGGTTATTCAGGTTCTCGTCATGTTTAATGTTCACGCATGACTGGGAATGCAATTTGTATCTCAAAGCAAATATTTTTTTGGCTGGTGCCAATGGTTATGACATGTTACTTCAGGTATTTCATAATTAATTCCCACAGAGATAGAATTGATGCAACGTGGGTGCAAGTAGATGTGACATCAATTTTAGTTTCCTTTTCACTGTCTAATTGAAGGAGACGCCATAATGTTAGCAGAGCGCAGCAGTGAACTTGCATGCTGTACGTAGAGCAGATGACCATATATAGAAATCTGTCATGAGCCGACATCAGCTCAAGCTGAAAGTAGAAAAAACTATTGGAAACTGAACGTTCAGAGCAGTCTGAAGCCAGTGCTTATTGCTCATTGGAATTACTTCTACATGTGTTTACCTCATTATTTGACACTTTGGCCACGTTTAATATGAATATCCAACATTGTAACTTTATATATATGACTGAAAATAAGCATAATAGGCCTCTTTTTAAATGACTGGAAAAATGTGTAATACTGAACAAATGTTCCTGGTTTTAGATTTTTGATGTAACCCCTTCTTAGAAGTCATTGTTAAAGTCACTTGTCTTAAGGATAGTCTGTTTTTCTTCATACACTCACACTTTCATGTATTAACTCTGAACCATTATTTATTGTATCTGGGCTTAAATGTGTCCAGCAGACACCTGAATGCTCTTGTCCTGTCCATATGGCCTCCTTATCTACTGTTACAGTAACCCAGAGCTTTGTGTTGATCCATGCTGATCCCCTCTCCCCCCTCTCTCTACTTCAAGCCGTCCCAAAGAGAGATGATGATGACAAGACCCCGGCACCCCCATCATTGCAGGAGAATGTATTCATTGAGGCCAGCAGGCCAAAGTACCTGGAGGACCTTCACACAGAGGCCCTGGAAGGATTGAAAATGATGCAGCAAGAAGGTACAAAACACTAGTGATGCAATCTTACAGCTCAGCGCTAAATTAGAGGTGTCCCATGCCAACATGTTGATAACTGTCTGCTTATTTTTAAGAGGGTGTGTCCTAGAGGGTATAAACACTACTAAGAATTTTAAATGACATTGTAAATCTGCAGAGTTAAATGTTGCTTTCTTTGCAGAAACCAATAATGGAGTGGTGTACCAAGATAATGAAAGCACAATTGTAAGTGACACATCACACCCAGAATTGCTGTTTTTTTGCACACACTGCAAATGCAATTGGAGTGATTTTTCTCTCTCCAGAAAGATTAACAGGTAATTGTATTTCTGCTTCTGCCAGTCCACAATCACAGTCCAAACAGACGGCAATGGTGAAGGGTTTATGACAGACAGCACCATTCCTGACACATCTTCAGTTGTCTCGGTGCAGTCATCTGTGTCCACAAGATCCTCCCGCTCTGGACTCACCAGGCAAGGTAACTTCATCACAAGCAAAATGCTGTTTATGTCCATGGTCATTATACAACATATGGTGATGTACATGCATAAAAATTACTGACTTTAAAGTGAGAGATATATAGGTTGGATGTAGTTTAAATTTGGCGTTTTAAGGATTTACCAAAGGATTGTGTTTGTAGCTAATATCCTTCTTTTTTCCCTTTGCCCAGGGTCAACATTTAGGCCTTTAAACTCTGGGAAGAAGTCAGAAAAGGCCAAGACAAGAAGACGACACAGGAAGACTATTGGGAGTATCCCACAGCATGTCCAGAGAGAGCTGGGTATATAGCTTTATGTTTTAAGTGTATGACTTATCTTATTATGATGGTTTTACCCCAATGACCCTGCAAAGGATAAGTGGGTGTATACAATGGATGGATGGTTTCTTTACAAGTCCATTCCTTTAACTGTTAATATGAACTTGTATTAATTAGTCTTCCTGTCTTCCATCAGGGCTGGACAGAGCAGGATGGGCGATGTCTTCAAAGTTGGAAGAGGAACAACTTTTTAATGGTGAGACTGACGACAGCACGACCACTGATGGGCCACAGACAGATACAGAGTCACAAAAAGGAGCCAGTGCTAGCCCTCAGGACATGAAAGTCATCCAGGCTCTCAGAAAACACCAAGATGAGCAGCTCTGTGCCACCCATGCTGGTCATAGGGATGACCTGGCCCTGCTGCATCGCTTGGGCCCTGACTTGTCAGGTGGGCAGAGGCCTCGGTCCCTGGCCGTTCCCTGGATGACTACTGCCAACAGCCTCCAGCAGGAGCCGCCCAGCCCCGTCATGTCAATGTCTCCCCAGGCCGCCTACATGTCCAAAATCATTCCCAATGCTGTGTTACCACCCTCCATTGAGGTGGTGGAAATCAGTCGTGGACGGAGCCGCAGTAGCCTCCGAACTGTCAGCAAAACCAGCTTGCTGCTATCCAGCCCGGCTCCCTCCCGTGCTTCCTCTAGAGCCTCCTCCACCAGAACTACTTCCTCCAGAGCCTCCAACATCACCTCTGCCTCCCGCTACAAGGCCCCCTATCTGTCCGACAGCTCTTGTTGGAGCAACTCTGAGTCCTCAGAGACCTTGGTATCCGAATCCTCAACCATCTCCAGCAGCAGCACCCCCAGACAGAAGAGGTCACAAGATGGAGATGCCTCTGCTAGGGAAGACAAAGTCAGTGTTCACTCCTCCGTCAGCAAGGCTTCAAAATGCACCTCTAATGGCAAACTCATTAGTAAGGGAGATAAGATGACAAACAACGAGGGGCGTTTTGTGCGTAGTCTCTCTGTCATGAAGCCAAAGCGGGCTCCTCCTCCTCCAAACCGCTCCTATTCGCTTTACAATAAGATGAAGCGAAGGTCGCGTGATCTGGCAGAGGTTAGGGTCATTTCAGGGCAATCTTCTCCCCGCAACATCTCAGCCTCAGGTGAGGAAAATGAAAAAAACAAACCTGGATCTTCTCCTGTGTCTTTGAGGATCATAGACAGCCCTGACTATAATGCTGACACCAGCTCTCTGGATGATTCTACAGGCTCTGTGTCATTCAGTCCATTTAAATCACTGAAGACAGAGGAAGCCGCAAAGGTAGAGGAATCCAAAGATGCTACAAAAGAGAAGCAGGAATCACCTCAGGAGAATAAGCTAAGCAAAATGATCTCCCCGTCCAGTGGCTATTCGAGTCAAGATGGCACATCCCCACAGCATTCTAAACCGCCCCACAGCTCATCTCCGAGGCACAAGAGAGGCATCTTAGCTAAGCTTCAAAGGTTATTTCCTGGATCCACTCCTGCTGGTTCAGCTCCATCCCCTCTCACACAGCCAGAAGCCCCTGAAAAAACAAAATCCACTGATGGTCCTTCAGTCGACACTACCAGTGTCAGCCCCTCTGTAAGGGTCTTGAGAGAACTCTTTAACATCCCTCCGCCACCTAAAGTTCATGCACCTCCCCCCCCTCCCCCAGAGGTATGGGCTCACAACAAGCGTACCTTTGAGTTGCTGCTGGGACCCCCAGCCCCTGATAACACTTATGCCATAATAAAGAAGAATCCAAAGGACAGGCGACAGCAGAGGCAATCTCCTTCTGCATCTGCAGCAGGCTCTGTGAAGAGCTTGGTGGGAGAAAGAAAACAGAATGGGACTATAACAGTGGAGAACATGAATGGATCCCTACATATGTTGGAGACAAAGAAAGTTCAAGAAAGTGGGCTTCTGAATGCAGAGATTCACAAAGAGAACAATGAAAGACTGGTTGAGCAGAATGATTTGAAAGGAAGTAGCAAAGTGACAGAAAAAGATGAGACTGTAAGAGTAAGTGAGATATTAAGTGGCATGTTAGTTAAGGCTGTAGAGAAACGTGAAGAGAGGATGGCAGCAATGAAGGAAGAAGAAGTGAAGAAGACGTCCACACAAGCAACAGAAGTAAAGACTAACATGGATACATTACCTGCCATTTCATTAGTACGCATTTCTCCCACTCCCTCTCCTCCGGTGCACAATCCTTCCCGCCCCCCCGCCCAACAGACCACAGAGGTTGCTTCTGACACAGTACAAGCTGTTGTATCCCCTGAGTTCTCCTGGCCCCCACCACCTCCAGCAATGGACCAAGTGGGTCCCAGTGGGCCTGATGACATAGATTTCCCCATTCCACCTCCCCCCTTTTTTTGTGAGGAAAAGTTAGTTATACCTGTGCAGGTGCCACCAGAGAAGTCCATTCCTGGTACAGCAAACACTGAGCAGGTTAACTCCTCCACGTCTGAAACACCGAAGACCAGTTCATCCCTGACTATCCCTCCTCCGCCACCCTATACAGCTCCCCCTCCACCAGTTAAAGCAGTCTCTCCTCCTGTGACTAAAGAGGTCATTCTTCCACCACCTCAAGAGTTTTCTCCTCCGGCATCTAAAGAAATCTCTCCTCTGCCACCTAAAGAGGCTTCTCCTCCACCACCCAAAGAGGTTTCTCCTGTGATGCCTAAAGAGTCCTCTCCTTCCCTGGTTCAAGTCCTTCCTCCTCCTGTTACAGGCGTGTCCCCCACATTGGTTAACACGGTATCTCCTCCACCACTTAAAGAGGTCTCTCCTCTTCTGGCTATTGAGGTCTCCGTTGTACCTGCTGAAGAGGTTGCTCCTCCATCTTGTCAAGAAAATTCACCTCAATCTTCTGAAGAAGCAGCACCTGTTAGCAAACTCTGTCCACCACAAACTATTTCACCTCCACTGCCCATTGAACCTGTTCCACACCTACAGTCACAACCCCAGTCAACAGAGCAAGAGATTGATGTTCCACTTGAGAGCATCCCATCCAAATCTGAAACTAACCTTGTTTCTGGTACCAGTATTCTCACTCCCCCTCAAAGTATTCCTCCTCTGCCTCCCATAGAGTTTCTCTCTCCATCTCAGGTTGTACCCTCAAACACTGATGGTCCAGAAACCCAGGAGGCCTCCCCTTCACAACCACATGAAGCCTCCATCCCACCAGCTCTTGAAACCACTCCTTCTCCAGAGGCAAACATTCCTTTACCTCCACCTCTCCCCATGCAGGGTCTTGCCAGCATTGAGCACCAGCCTAGTCCTGTAAGCACAGATGACCAAAGCCCAGAGCCACCCTCTGCCCCTGTAGCACAAGAGGAACCCACTCCTATTGTCACCCCCTCCCTTCTTCAGATGGTCAAGCTGCGGTCTGTTAATAGCAGCCCTGAGCCTCCCAAAGCTCAGGAGCAAGCCCAGGCTGAGGTCACTATGAGGACCCAGCAGCCCAGCAATCAGGTGCCAGATCCACCATCTGCCAGTGGTGAGGCTCCTCAGAAGCCCATCAGAAAATCTCTGATCATGACTTCTCCACCTGTCATAACCACTTCAGAAGCAGCTCTGCCCAAGTCCCAGTCTGCTGTGGTTTCACCTGCATCTTCAACCACGGCCCTCTCACCTACGAAAAAGTCTCCTCCTGCCATGACCACCTCTCCGTCTATGAACCTACAGGAGGCAATCCGCCTGAGGACAGCAGCCAGATCAAAAGATAGCCCTGCATCTCGCCTCAGCCCGCACTCACCTACATCACCAATAGACCCTCGAAAGTCCCCCTCCAGCACAGCAAGCTTTATCTTCTCTAAGAGCAAAAAGGCAGTGATAGAGACCAAGCCTACAGTGGAGGCCACAGAAACCTCAGAGAAGAACCTGGATGTTTCTTCTGTAACAAAGGGAGTCAAGATGCCACCACCGATTGCGAAGAAACCCAAAACGAAGGCCAAAGAGCAAGAGACCAGTGAAGGGACGGAGCAAACTGCAGGACAGGAAGCACAGCCAGAGAGCATCAGGGGTAAGAGATATATCCTACTGTAATTAATACACACCAGACTTAAACCGTAATGATGTGATGCCTTAGTTTTTTTTTATTTTGTTTTGTATGAACCAGGCTAAGAGTCGAGCCATGCACAGCTCTATGAGACTGTACTTAGGCACAGCAGTCCTTTGAGCTAAATGCTAGCGTCAGCATGCTAACATACTCAGTGTTAACATGCTTGTTGCAATTTAGCAGGTGTAATGTTCACCATGTACCCCATGGTTGTTTAGAGTGCTAGCATGCTAACATTTGCTAATTGGCACTAGACACATCTGAGGCTGATGGGAATTAGTTTAGCAGGTGTTTGGTTATAAACCAAATCCACTGAATAATTGTTGAGATATTTCAATCTGGACATAAGTGGCAGCCTGTGGACAGACAATGCCATCCCTAGAAAAATCCAATCATTCTTTTATGGTACTTTTCTTTCTGCACTCCATCAAACTAACTCTGCCTATATTCTCCAACTTCAGATACTTCAGAGGAATCAAACAGGACAGCGGCAGGTACTGGTAAAGGAGGAGACACATGATGGTATAGACTGAAGAAGACGACGACCTGGGAAGGACCTACCAGTAACACTGACTTTGCTGCAAGTTGGTGTTCGTGTGAGAGACAAGGAACTGGATTATTTCAAAAATATTTTGAAAAGTTAAATCTGATGTTAATGGTGTGGGTCTTAATTTTTTCAAGTACACATTTTGCATTTTACTAAGAGTAAATACAGTATATTTTCTTTGCCAGGTGGTCCACTGAGCTTTTGCTGTTGCAAAAGATGGGAATATACTGCCCTCTAGTGTCTAACAATGATTGTACCACTTATGTCCTGCTGAATCAGAGCTTGTAGACTGTACTCTTGATAATGGGACTTTTGGGCGCTCATCTGTAAATATAGCATACATTTGTAAATTCAACAGTAATGACGAGTTCTACTCTGTATTTTCTCCAAAAGAGTTTCCGCACCATTTATGTTTGTTAAAAAAATATTAATTATCTTAAGTTATTTTTCCTGTTACGTTCAAGAGGAGGGTCTCTACAGACATACAGTGATGTCTTCTTTGCAAAATTGATAATTAATCAGTTAATCATATCCAAATTTATGTTGTTTGCTAGAAAATCCCACGTCATTCTTTATTATTCAAGGCTTTCTATGTGCACAACGATTAATGTAAATCACTGTCACAGATATAATGAGCAGACATGCCAAGTTATACTAAAATCATTATCTTGGAGCATGTTCTCTGCTGCTTTTAGTTACTGATAATGGAGGCTTTGCCTATACTCATAGTTATGGCTCAAACAGTGGGATATTTCTGTGTTTGACTTTAATATATTTCAAACTGGTTTCAGAGACTGTAATGTAATAAATGATCATTTATAAAAGAATAAAGATCTATGGAAAGATGAAATTGGGTCAGTGACTGAACAAGTTCCTGTTTTCAAAAACTTCCTGTCAGTTTTAGCCAGTGTTGCATTTTTCCTGACAAGTTTACAAGCATGTTCTTATTTCAGCCTTCAAACCATGTAATTTGAGTCACTGATATTCACTCTGTTATTCTCAGGAATAATAATCTTTGAAAAATTGACACAATTAAACATTTAGAGAAAGACTTAGTCAAAGACAAGACAAAGTCCATTAACTGCATTTTCATGTTTCTTTTTATTGAAATGAGTCACAAAAGCTTTCTGTTATGGAGAGTTAGAACAGTATCATTAAACTAATACTAGCTCCATGTAAAATACCATGTCAGCTGCCCATCATCCACAACATCTGCCAGATCATCATCGTTCGTACTCTCCGCCTCGGAGGCTCTCGTGCTCTCAGTCTCTTCACTTCTACCTGTGTACTTCCTGTGTTCTTCCTCACCTTCAGAGTTCAGTGGCTGTACCTCTCTCTGTAAGCTGACATGTGATTGTAACAGTTCTTCCAACTGCGCCCAATTATGCAACACTTCACCTTCCTTCTGATGACTCAGGTGGACCAATTGCTCATCTTCTCCCTCAAATCTTTCCTCCTCTCCACTCTCTAAAGAATCCTCCTCTACTTCATACCCTGACCCATCCTCTCTGAACACCTTTGAATCCTTCTCCTCAGACGTTTTCCTCTCCTCCACTAAGACTCTCTCCCTGAAAACTGATTTTCCTAGCTCAGGTTCTGTCAACGCTCCAAGGATAAGCCTTCCTCTGCTTTCTTCTTCATCTTCAAGCTCCTCATCTTCCTCCATGTAGCCTTGCTCTTCTTTGACGTTGTCATATGCGAGTACATCAACATTTTCCCACAGGTTCTCATGACTTGTTGTGGTCTTGCCCTCGCTTCTCATGCTGATAGGGAGAAAGCCGTCTTCTGCTGTGTGTGGCTGATCAGAGACCAACAATGACCCGCTGCTGGCAGAGCCTTAGAAAAATTAATGTCAGATGTCATTTTTGCATTGATGTGACTCATGTTTTTTGAGGATTTGCTACTAAAAATAAGACACTTGTAGTCTTAAATTAAAACAACCACTAAACCTCCAATCTGAGTAGCACAAATAAAAATCTAATGAAAAAGGTAAAGAAATTCGCAGACCTTCCATCATGGCTCTTCGGGGCTTAGAGGTCACACATTTTGTGTCACAGCATTCACATATAGAGTCGTCACCAGCTAGGGCCTCCCACCTAGTATCATGACAGATGTACAAATATGCTGGTCATATCCTGCTCCTGGTATGTAAATTTAGTGTGGAGACTCACCGGTTCCCTCTATAGGTGCATGACTTATGTGCAGGACCTGGCTCCTCTGATGTGGCAAATAATTTGCAGTGAAGGTCAACCTAAAAACGAAGAAGATTAAACCACAGTTGAAATTGTGTGAATTCAGAGAATCCTATAGCTACTCGATGCTTGCCTCAGTGTCGGGGTCAGAGATGAACTGGAAGGCCTTCATGGAGAATCTCAGGGTCTTGTCTGTGCGAGAGATGAACTGAGAGGCCCCCGGGTCCCTCTTGCTGTCCAGCATACAGCTATGGATGGCAACAAGATCATGTTGATGTCAGCTGTCAGAACATTGAGGGCAAAAACCAATAGATTTGTCCACAGTACATACCCAAAATTGTCAATGATTGTGTACTTTAGGGATGATTTAGAGTCACTGGATGGTGCAGCATAGCAGCTACTGATGTACAGTTTTCCTCCAGTGGGAAGTTGAGGAGCAGACACTTGGAAGTTAACTGTCTGTCCAAGCTGGTACACGTGAGACTTGGCTGGTCTGCTCCATGAATCTAAGAGTTCATTTAAAAAAAAAAAAAAAAGTCAAATCATATAGAGCCATTTGATTGACATTTGACAAAAAAAAATTACATGCTGAATTTTCTACGAATAATGCAGTAGATTTACAACTCCACAATCCACATTTCTTGATGCATACCATCGATCAGTTCAATCTGGAAGTCATTCGGACGTCCTTTCAGCCTTTTATGGACAACAGCAGTTTGCCAGGTGGGCTGCACAGCCAGTTGGTACACATGATGGTTCCTGAGCAGGATGGAGGTTTTGGAGGTTGTAAATTGTGGGCCAAGCCTTAACACACAAGATGTTGAACATGGGTAATAAATAAATCCAACCTTTGATAACGGCATTCAATCTCGACATCAACCCGATGCGCTCTGCTCGGGAATCGTTTTGGCGAGGGCTCATAATGGAGCAAGAGTTTGTAGACCAGATAACCGTGGATCAACTGTCAGGAGAGGTTAGAAATTTTAAAATGAAAGAAGCAGGCCTACTCTGGGAATAAATCACACTCGTGGACACAGTACCTCACGCTGGGAATCACACGCTGTCAAAGGATATGTGAAGAGCAGGTCGCCGTATGGTCTGAGAACCCCGTTGCTTTTGCAGGTGCTGCCTAATTTCAGCTCCGCGGCATCTGCACCCAACCCATAGAAAGCTGGTTTGACCCGCACGACAAAGTCAGACGTGGAGCAGGTCACAGAAACGTCCGGAAGGGAAGCGAAGTCCGACTGGATCTTTGCTTCAAGCTTTCCTGGACGCACGGATCGAGGTTTTACAGGTGACGTTTGGGAGCTGAGTGGAAACAGCGGAGAAGTGCTGGCAGGTAACCTCCAGCTGGACTTTCTCTCGCCTGTTGTTGACAGTTTGATTGCGTCGGGTTTAGATTTCGGAGTGCCGAGTTTGGTGACCTTTTTCTTTCTAAGAGCAGATATAGATTCATAAGTGTCCGCTGCACAGCTGAAGAGGGCAAGTGATAAAACACTCCACAAAATATAGAGATGCCACTTTGTTTTCATCGCAACAGACTGCTGTCCGTCTATCTTTCCTTGTCAATCTGCGATTAAAACCACCGCTCAGTCACAGCTGGAGGTAATTAGTGGCGATGATAAATTGGCAGCCTGCTGTCAAAAGAGCGAAGTTAAGCTTCGTTTCAGTTGTTTTCAGCCTTTAAAATGTACCATTGGTAGTTTTCCTCGGCTATAGATGTCTTTGTGTAAATATTTTCTTGATTCATGCCATAATATCTTGATATAAAGGAAGTCAGACGTTTTCACATTTAAATAAGATGAAGAAAATGAGGTCGAATGATAGATACATTAAATTTTATAGTGATATGGGTCACTATGGAACAGAAAGCTGACCTTTATACCAACTTACATGAATTTAATGCTAAATATCTGGAAAATAAACGCATAAGCAGTAAGGTGGAATCATTCAGTATTGACCTTTTGCTGTCTTACAAAGTACAATGAAACCGATTTTTCTGTTTTGACAAACTTTATTCATAGACTTAAAATTACAAATTTACAGCACATCATCTTTACTGATTCATATATTGCTCATCATGGTCAAACATAGAAAACAGTATTTACAATTTATACAGACAGCAGCATATAAACACCAAGGAGTGTGTGTACTTTATCAGTGTACTTCATTCAGTTTACTTAGTGCAATTTCAAAGCCCTAAAAATGAAAACTATGCAGGAATAAACTGGTATCAGGATTTATAGGTCATTTTTGAAATCTTAATAACCAGTAAGGATTTAAAATCATCTGAGATTATATCAAGTCATCTAAAGTGAGGACTAATGTCTCCTGCATAATACTGTAAATGCAGCTCATTTATCACATTACAGCACGTTGTGGTGTATAAAAGCCATCATTCTGATGATCAAAATGTTTTCCACAGGACTTGAAAATCACTCAGTCACAGCCACCAATGACCATATACCATTCTGAACCATTAATAAATTATTATACACATGTGCTTTCATAAGAAAACTAGAATCCCTTAGACAGTTTGTTTAAATAAATAGTTAAATAAAGCATTTTTTCCTCCCTTGGGAAGTGAGAACATGCTAGATGAAATGATACACTGGAGTTGACTTCACTGTAAAGCACATTCAGAAATGTATATTAAACCTGATGGAGACTGGCTGAAATATTAAAGCACAAAAAGGTGTGATGGGAAAACCTTTCACAATAGCAAAAGGGAAAAAATAAGAGACCGAACAAGTTCAACAGAAAATCTCATTGCAAATAATTACACAAGCTGTGTTTGTAAGGCAATAATTCAGATAACCTACATAAGTAGGCTACATCATGCCATGAAGTGCCTTTTCCCCTTCAGAAAATTCAAGTACACTTTAAGTTGTTTGTCTTCATAATGTGATCTATAGGAAACAACAATACCTAAGAAAAATTCTAGCACAGCTCCATACAACTCCGATTAGTGAATAGTGCTGGTATGCCCTTCATAAATAAGGGCTGATAGTGTATATCTCCTTCAGAGTAAGACATGGTTAACATCAAAGGTAACATCACACGCTAGTCGGCACAAGTGAAGGCCTGATCTTGTAAACCAGCGATTAAACACTTTACAGACAAAAACGCAAATCAAAAGCTGTGTCCCAATTGCAAACTGTTCTAACCTGGTCTTGAGTAGGTAGTGTAACCAAGTCATTGATTAACACCATTGTCCCACAAAACAATGCACGCAAGAAAAGTGCTGCTTACAAAAAAAAAAGTAACAAATCTTTGGAAAACGGTTTGCTTTCTTTGTTGAGTTTCCACCTCAACTACAGCTCCTGCAAGTCTTTTTCACGGGATTACAAAAGAGTTGTAGCTGTTGAAAATGCAAACAAAAAACATGTTCTTCCTTGTTAGATTGAGGTGATCAGATTTTACTGTCCATTTCAGTAGTAGATACCCATTAGGTTAAAATATGGACAGATCCCAGTAGTGTGTTTTCAGCTTTTCAGAGGGAACAATGAGAGAAGAAGACCTCTGTTGGGAAAAAAAAAAAATCAAGAAGAACAAAAGCTAACCCGGGACTTTGGCTCTACACTAACTGACCCATTAATGAACTGAAGATTCATATATGGTGCATACTTAGGAAATACAGTTCAATTGGGACACGGCTGGAGAGGACAACAGAAAATACTTGTATCACACACACAAGGTGAAACTTGCTGGCCAGTAGAGGGCGGCATACACCTGTGTAATCTGAGGCTGAAGTGTGGGCTCAGCAAGGCGGCAATGTGGTCTGTGGTCCCTCTGTTGGTCCAGATAGCTGGTGGTCTTGTTCCTCTTCACAGCATGTGCATACATATAAAGCAGCAGTGCTACTGCTTCTACACGTTGCTCCCAAGTGCTGAAGTTTCAGACTCAGAATCTGCTTCAGAGTCCCTGTTAAAGGATAGAAAACAGCCTGGAGTCACAACCAAAGGACTTGGCTTGTTCAGACTGAATGAATGAATTTATTTGACGATTTGAGGATGAAAACACAATAACGCATGAAGGCTTATCTCCATCGTCCTCTAGTATAACACTTAGCATACCGTGAGATAGAAGCAAAAACAATACATTCAACATATAAAGCGAGGTAGCTATGCCACATGCCATGCCATCATAAAAAGGTCATAAAAAGTTAGAATTAAAATTGAATTTGCTACACAGTACATTTCTTTAAGGCCACTTTAAACAAGTTATGTAAAACACTCTCTCAGATTTGCAGGCAGATTATTCCACTGTACTGCTCGACTGTAGAGAAATGCTTTTTTGCCCATTAGACTATTGAATCTATTGAATCGTTAGGGGGCAAAGTGTTTTTTCAGGGTTTCATTTGAATTTAGCTCAGCTAAAGAGAACAAAACTCAATTTAGCATCTTACTGTGAAGCATTGGTTTGTTTACTGTGGTCACGCAAAAGTCCTGCTGCACAGTGGACACAGCAGATGTGATCCTGGATCAAGTTTAAACTTCCATGTTGTTGTTTAGTGCTTGTATGTGTGTATGTGTGTTTCACTCTCACTTACAGCATTTTTTGCAGTACTTTCCGGTTGTACTGCCTCCTGTCCTCATCGATAGGGTAGGTCTTGATTATCAACAGCCCCATGGCAATAAGAACCACTGGAACTGGAGAGACCAGCACCTTTAGGGTTGAGCTGACTGCTGCAGGTTGTGAGCAGTCGCCGGTCACATAGCCTGCAAATCTGCAAAAAAATGCAGATAGAGGGAGAGACTTTGAGCTGATGTGAATACAGTTTGGCAGGATTGTTAGTGGAAGGATTATGTGATTGTTGAACACATGACCAGTGGGCTGATGAATGAATGTTGAGCTAATCTCATATAGTGTTGGAGCAAAATAGTCTTAAAATTCCTGTCTTCTGCTCTAAGATCACAGCAGACTGAGTATTAACAAAATTTTAAGGATGACAGTGAAGGTGAAAACAAAAAGTACATATTATGGGAAAAAAAAGATTAACTTACTTTAAACTGAGGGTCGAGATACCTAAGGATATTCCAGAGGCAAACTTGATGAAGAAAACGTAGAAAGAGTAGAAGAGGGCTTCATGACCATGAATGTCTGGGTTCTCGATCTTAAAGGCATCCACGACATCGGGAAGCATTGACCTGTCAACACAAACACAACATTCAGAAGGAAAAAATTCAATGCAATCAACAAAACTCCACCAGTCCATCTGCATGTGGATCCAGGGGAGGACAAACTCATGCTCACCATGGCAGGAGGAAAGCTGCCGCCACACTCACACCTGCTGCCACCGCGACCATGTAGGAAATGATCAGATTGCTCTCAATGGAGATGATCAGGATCATGAAAGGTACTGCCCACTATGGAGAGACAGAAGAATCATTCCATAAGAACACACTGACAGAAAACTATTCAGCAACAATCAACTCAGTCATTTTTCAAGGCAAAAAAAAGGGGCAAACATTCTCTGGCTCCAGCTTCTCAAATATGAGGATTTGCTTATTTTCTCTTATTGCAAATCAAGTATCTTTGCGTTTCAGACTTCTGATCAGACAAAATAATTTGAAATCAATAATTCAGATGTCACACATCAATTGCATCCTCTACTTACTGTTATACCGAAGTAAACAGCTTTCTTCTTCCCAAACCGTGTCAGGAACCACTGCCACCACGGGATGGTTAGAGCGGCAGACACCTGAAAAATAGTGACAAAGAATTATCAGTATTGTTATTCCATTAAATGTCCTTATGCAAGTGTCCAGAAGAGTAAAAGAACAAGGAATGTACACAGTTAACTGAAGGTTGATTATTACAATGAAAACGTCTGATCCATCTGGAACAACTCAATCAGATGAAGATGTTAAGAATAGCCAAAAAACTAATATATTGCTATGTGGTTGTCCATGTTCAGATGTGACTGTTAAGTGTCTTTGTAACTGTATATATTATTCTATTATTATAGTTATATTCTATTGTATAGCTATTCATATATTATTAATAAATCCTTTGTGCTGCTGTATTTTTAAAATAGTCAGAGGGTAAAGATGTTGAGTTCTGTAAACTTTATTTTAAGGAGCCTGCTTTCTTGGTTCCCAATATAATATTTCAGTTAAATCACAAACTAGGCAAAAAACAAAACAAACAAAAAAAACGGAATATCTACTTGTTATAATTAAGATTAATCAAAAGGAATAGCATGAAATGGTTACCCCTAATGAATCATATTTTATGCTGAAAGCAGTTCTGACTGAGCTTCATTAAAGATTGTGGAAAATGTGGGAACCAGAAAAGAAGAAGTCTGGAGGAGGAGTTCAAGGGACAAGGGCACAATATACTACGTGGGGTCTTGACTTAACCCTGCAGGGGAGAGACGACCTTTAACCTCTCGGCCAAATGACCACACAAGAACAAGCTTGCCACTGAAACCTCAGCAGCCTGAGAAAGGACATGAGTGTCAACTGTGAGCAAATACAGTGGAAAATAATTCCCTTCTCCCCCTCAACTCCCACCTCTCCAAAATATGATGCACGGTGCCCAAAAACGTTTCCACTCCTAATCAGAGAGAAAGGCACCAGAGCAGAAAACAACGGGAGGAGGATGGAAAGGAGTGTGCAAGCAATGGTGGCAGTTCCCATGGTGGCAGTGAAGGATCGTCAGGGCAACAAAAGCTCCACTGTGTGCCTGTCTCTCCCTTGATCTGCTGTGAGTGTGTGACTGGGAGATAGGTTCCCAGGGGCCCAAACAACATCTCCTCTCACCCTGAAAATCTGCCCTTTCAGCCCCGGTGCCATGCCTGTCCTCTCGTCAGGAAAGGCCTCAGAGTATTGGCCGCAGATTGTACAGATGTCCTCCAAATCTCATGCTGATTATGGATTTTACAAGCAGAGGAAAATGGAAACACTCACCATGATTACCAAGAGAATATTCTGATAGTCTTTCCGATGGCCGAGGGCGTGTGTGATGAAAAGAGCAAAGTTTCCTTCCAGTAGCTATAAAAGACAAATGAAGAAATTTGCTTTTAAATACAACAACTTCAGCATCAAATATGAGGCAGAAAATGAAATGCAGTATTACCATGAAGGCAAGAGAGGTGAAGAGGAAGCCAATGACTAGTTTGACATACGGTCCATAACTCATCACCACACACAGGCCCTGACAGAAGGTGAGGGACTCTGACTTTTTTCCGCCGGTCTCTGGAATCAGACATGGAGAAGAAAACACAGTTAAGACAGCTGAATATCTCTGCTGTAAGGAATCTAATACATAAAACTGATCCATTAATGTTCTGGTATTTGTGTCATTGGTAAGTAGGAAAAAAGTGTTGCACACTCTGGCTCCATATGCGTTTCTCTTTCATTTAGATGATGTGTTAGCCCTCAGGCCTTCTTCAAGATCAGTGGTATGGTATGTTATGTAGGCCACACCATAGTAACACATCTGATGGAGATTAGACAATCATACTCCAACATTAGGATGAGAAAAAACAATCAAGAGGCCAATGACAGGAACTACAGGTAGTGAAATTACTTTAAACAAAGTGACAAGAACCATAATTTCTCATGACACATATAGAGTGTGCTTTGTGTGCTTCATTGTTCAGCAATATGAGTTTTTAGTGCTATACTGCAACATATGACATACCACAAGGTATAAATGACCGACTTAGATATGAAACTCCTTTATCTGTGTGAGGATGTTTAAAACTGTTACAATGTTACAACGCTATTGTTACAATTATACAAGTATAATTATACTGACTACAACAACCACAGCGGCAGTTATCCTCAGGTATAGGTGTTAAAGTAGCTTGGCAGGTATTGATTGAGGAGGAGGTAAATATGAGTGTGTTTTTACCTCGTTTATATCCAATGAGAGGCCATTCTTTGAATATACCATTGAGTTGACAATCAGATTCAGGTATATGCCAAAGTTTTGCTATTATTTCCATTATCTGTTGTGCACTGTTGGAATATTCTGTTGTAAACGTTATATGGTCATTTGATTTCACTGTATGTTTATTTTAGATATCAGACCTTGATCTGTCTTTTATTTTAGTGACAGCATCATTTCGGACAGATTTCTTGTATCCTCTTTGATGAAAGTTGTTTTTCATTTCATTCATGTTCCTGTCAAAATCATGAGTTTTCTGACAAATTCGTTTTAAATCTGCGAAACTGACTAAAAGGATTTCAAAACATTTTTATTTAAATGGTAAGCAATGATCAGAGTCTGCCCTTAGTAAAGTATTTCCAGCTGTTTTCTCTCTAATGATTCATAAATCTAGTTTGTAGTCATAATCCATAGCAAATGACAAAAATTCAGAACATGAGTTAAGGTATGTAAAGAATGACTCTAGCTGGGTCTTGGACCCTTTAAACAAAGAAAACTCATGAGAAGCCAAGTTAGAAAATGAGGGTGAGAAGGAACGACCCATGGGTACGCCATGTTTCTGAATATAAAAAAAGGTATCTTGGAAATCAGTTTAGCCAAATCTAAAAAGCAGCTCTCTGAGGGACTTCCAATAAGAACTGTGTTTTGAAAGGAAGTATTGCAGGGCCTCAATACCTCCATCATGTGGTAAGGATGTATACATAGCATTTACATCAAAGTGTACTAAATAAAGCTTCTCCTTGTCTAAAGAATAATGTTTTATATAATATACACTATTTGTCCTGTGTCCTTTAAAAAGGGAGGAAGGCCCTCAGCTAATGGTCTGATAAAATAATATACAAAAAGGTAAACAAACCAGGGATAAGTCAATATTGGCAACAATGAGTTGGCCTGGAGGATGTTCAAGACTTTTCATATATGTTTGGTAATGTATAAAAAGTAGGAATGATATGTGTTCAATTTTTAGAAAGTCATTCTTTTCTAGAAATTTCACCATACTGTAATAGATTAACAGTATTCTGAGTTGGTTTCCCTGGAAGTTCATTGTAAAAAAAATCTCATCAGAAAGTTGTCTTAGACATTCATTAACATGGACAACGTTATTAATAGCCACAGTAGCACCACCTTTGTCTGCTTGTTTAATGATGATAGATTAATCTGACTTATTGGCTGCCCTTAAGGACTTGGCTCAGATTTTGTGTCATTTTTATCTTGCAGAGACATGTATCACCACATTCTTTCCCTCTCATATTTTGGAGTGATGGAGGCCAAGTGTTTCCTAAGGACAACAGATAACAGACTGACACAAACTGACACAAAATCATTGTCCCAGATCAAGACCAAGTCCTAAATTTTGTGTTTTGAGTCCTCTACAAGTGATTATGCACTCTTCACTGCCGTTTAATTTATTTATTTTTACTCATTAGTTTCAAATAAACTCTTATGACTGTTACAATCATTTGTCAATCTTGAGCTCAGTGTTTGGACTTGGGGATGATGTGGAGTCATTCCAAGTCCAAAGGCTGAAGCTAAAGTCTGAGTGAAGTCAGAAGTCATTGCTGTTAAAGTTGTAAACTGAGTTTTTTAAAATGTTGTTGAGTCAGGTCTAAAGTCATCAGATTAATGATGTTATGTGTCACACTTCCACACTTTTAGTGGTGTTTGACAAATGACAACTTCTCTAATAGATTCATACCTTTTTTCTCCTTTACGCCCAGAAACAAGATTGTGGCACAGAGGATGTAGATGATGCATATCACCCCTGAAGCAATCAGGTAAGCTTGTTTCTGAGGATAGAAGAGACAACATTAGCTTGGACTAAAACTCATGTACACGCTGTGTCAAACAGTTACCAATGTCGTAATTTATCTGACACAATGCGTACGACTAAAAAAAGTCTCACCGTCTCATCCAGTGAAACTCTAGATGTGTTGATCGAGGAGGAGTTTCTGCTGTCTGGGGCATCAACCTCAATGGGGCAAAGGTCGTCTCCACCTACTATCTGTCCCTGGATGGCAGTGCCCAAAACCGCACCGAACACCTCCACCATCATACCTGAGAGCAACAGAGGAACGGAGCGTCAACGCATGAACAGCATGTGCCATGTAAAACTATTTGATCACATAGGAGAGCTGGCATACGGTAAGCGGTGGCAGAATCCCTTTCTTTCTGCTCGCTGCTGATGAACATGGTGAGGGCTGAGTAGGGCACATGGAAACACTGAAAAAAGGTGCACAAACACACAGTTAGTGTACATAATGGGACCAAGGGGAACAAAGTGCTGGGGAACGGTCAACATGAGGTACTAACCGTCTGCATTGACTGGAAGAGGCAGTAAAAGATCAGGTACCAGATGACCTTCCCCTCCTCAAACGGAGGCACGTACCAGATCAGGAAGTAAGTCAACACAGCAAAAGGAGTAGAGAGAAGGATCCTGGGAAGAAACGGGTGGAGGATTGTTTAGGAGACAGACTAAACAACAAAAGCAAAGATGTTTTTTCTAACTTGAGTCATGATAAGCATTGCATTTTGTGCCATTAACCAAAAGTGTGCCCGCTGTTTCACGCCACTAAAGAGTGTGTTTGAATTCTGAATTCTGCCAACTGTTACTGTAGCTTTACCCCCCCCGACCCCTCCTTTACATTTTTCTTTCCTTACAGTCACTTCTTTTTTCACTCTATCCCTGCTGCTTTGTGAATAATCCCCTTAATCCTGCCTTGTTAGAGCTCGTGTGTGGAGAAAGGGCTGCATAAGGAGATGAGGGTGGGCTGGTGGGGCCACTCTGGCCCACCTCGCTCTCACCCCACTCACTGTCACAGCCGCTCTGTGGCTCAGTCTCAAAAGCCTTTTTCCTCTCCTTTGAATGCCCTCCAGCTGACCTCAATGCCAGACCTCAGTGGAGAAACTGACAACACACAGGGCTTCACCCAAACAGTCCAGCTAAAAATCCACAGTGCAGGTGAGGGAATCGATCTGTTATTGTTAAGACTCAGACGTGGCGGCAGAGCAGTGAGGAGAAATATTAAAAGATATTTCCATGCCAACAGGAAACTGTGTCTCCTGCTTGCAGTTGCAAGAACTGAAACAACTTGTAGATCAATCAAGTAGATAACAGAAAATTGATCAGCTACTATTTGGTGATTAATTAATCATTTAAGTCATTTTTCAAGCAAAGAAAGAAGCCACACACATTCTCTGGTTCTAGCCTCTCAAACTTGAGGATTTGCTGTTTTTCTTTTTGAGTGAGAGTAAACTGAATATGTTTGATAGAGCCCAACCAATATATTGGTCAGCCAATATTATCAGCTGATATTGGCATATCACAGATACATCAGTTTCGGTGTGTATGTTGTCCGATATTTGTTTTTATTTTTTAAAGTTATACAGGAAGCATTTTATATATTGATCTTTTTTCTTAATTCAAGGTTTATATATATATATATATTTATGTGTGTGTGTTGTTGTTGTTCTGCAGTAGAGATAAATGCTGATTCCCCCTGGGGACTTTATGACTAAACACAGATAGATGTTTCTTTATTAAATGTAACACTTCCTCACTCATGACAGGTCATATAAAACCAACCCACACACCTTCTTATATGACACAGACATGTGGGAAATAAGAAAGGCCCTCTTGGTTCCTTCTAATGTCTGGCTGAATTAGGTTAATGGAAGCTAATTTATCTGGAAGTAGAAGCCAGGGAGTATTTTGACTGACAGTTTCACACACTGACGAGGCTAATTGAACACAGATTACAGACTCTGTATGTGTCACATTTGGAAGTCAGTCAAGAAAAGGGAAGAACATTGACTAACATTTTGTATATGTAAATAATGTTGTAAATGAGGAAGAGAGCATTTGAGTGCATCCACAAAAGAACTGTTTGCATGTTTCGTTTTCAAATAAAAATACATTTGCAAAAAAACGTGACATTCTGACATTCTGGTGTCCAGCGGTAATATGTTCATGTGAAATGTTTTCCGCATGAATAGACGTCTGTTTAACGATCTCAGTTGTTCTGACAGCTGGTTGACTCACTTCCATTTGAAAAGCTTAAAAGGCCACAGAGGATCATGTACATGTTGCCTTTTTAAGAATGGCTTCTATCATTTCAACCAAGCGTGCCACATATTTAGCGTGCCATATTTTTATACAGTCTATGGTGCTACATCACTGCTCTTGACCCGAGGTAACCTCTCTCTGCTTCTGTTACACCCCCTCCCAAACAGTATCGAACACACACACACACGCGCACACAGAAACTTGACACACCGCTATTGGTTTGGAGCTGATGGTGTGTTGTGGGTTGGACCAATCACAGCAGAAGCCGGTAAACCCCCCTCCTCCACAACATGCAGCTAGATATGCATAGCCGGCATTTCTGATTCATATACCTACACCCATGATGCTCAAGATCTGTGACATCATGTTGGAAAGACGCTTTTGAAATATTCAGTTCTTGTGCACATTTTAGGATAGCCTGAAGTAAAGGTTTTTGTAACCATGTCTCAGCCTTTCATCACCTCACACACACACACACACAGACACACACAGACACACACAGACACACACTTCAACCTACGAGCACATTGTCAAGGTCACCTGTCTTCACCATGGATGTATTAACAGAGCTAAAGAGAGAGATGGTTTTTATAATAACATTGTGGGTATCTAAATTTGACTGCAGATCTTTTTAATTTTACCATGAAACCATAAAACCTGCACTCCTCACTGCTTCATGTTTAGCCTTTTAACGAGTTGCACACTCACACATATGTACATAGACTGTCAATGTGCATCATGTGAGACAATAGGAATTTGTGTTACTATTGTTTGCATTACACACGCACTGGAGAATGCACCAACACGAGCATAACCACACAGGACACTATGGTTTCACACTATTTCATTGATCTACAGGTACTGTTAACACGTTAAGAAACGCAGCAATGCACCACGATATGCACTCATGATTTCTGCAGGTCTTTAATATACTTTTTACAGAACTTATTAATATCTCATGCAAAGATATTTAATACTTGTATCTCAATCAAACTATCAAAAATAAGGAAGTATAATGGTAACCAGTTGGGATAATATGATCAAGATATATTATTATTATTATTATTATTATTATTATTATTATTATTATTATTATTATTTCACATTGTTTTACCAGTTCCCACACATATATAACAATAATTGGAATTATATAATTAATTTAATTAATGTCATCTGTACCCAGACAAGCAGCAGAAAATGGATGGATGGATCAACCAATGAAAAATGATTAATAATTAAGTTTTTGCTAAAATCGATGACTAATCCTCTCGTAGTTTATAGGTGCATAATGTCCCCAGACAGCCTGTAATTGAATACAACTTTTTAAATAATTATTACAAGATAAAGTATTTAAGGCTCCTGTAAATTAATTTTAAAGACTTTTCAATACCCTTTCTTTTTGTGAGGAAACTGAATTCAGTGCTTTTTTAGACTTTTCAAGACCTGCAGATACCATGAGGCCTCAAGCATACACATAGTGAGTAACACTCATTGTAAATTTACTTACAATTTGCTTACAAGAAAACTCCACAAGGCACCATTAAAATTCGCCTTCTGGCACACATGACTAAACCTGAGAGTCACTTCCAAAAATTGAATAATGAGCCGTAACTAAAAATTAAAACAGCTGGTAGATTTCACCACACATCAGCAAAAAGAAAGAGGCTGCTGTTTGTGCATTCGCAAGGATACTGCTGTGGTTGTAATATGCGTCATAGGAATTTCTGATGCACATATTAAATGCACCATTTCATATTACAGACTACATTGCACCACTTACTCTTCCTCAGTAGCCACTTCAACCTTGTTGCCAAGGTTACTACTAACGGCTCATGAGCTGGTCATCATGAGTTAATTCCCCTCACATTTCTCCCTCCACTCAATATGCTACCCACTCATTTTCAGTATTTTCTTATTATAGCTTAATTTCCTCTTTGAACCTGTCCTGAAATGCATGTGCTACTTGTGTGAGGCTCTTACCAGGGCATCATGCGGCCAATGCTGGTCCATCTACTCCGGCTCACCAGGAAACCCACTGTTGGGTCTGTGACTGCATCCCAGGCACGGCCCACAAACAGGATGATAGAGGCATAGAAGGGATCCAACTAGAGGGAGAATAAGGAAAAAAGACTGAGACATGAAGCCAAAACAAAGAGGATGCCAAATACTACCTCATATGGCACTGCTGACTGGCTTCAGTGAATGGTTCAAAAGAGCCAGGACACCAAGTAGGTTATGGGGACATTTTGAGGCATTGTAAGTGCTTCGAGTACAACAGCAGCGAACTATACAACATTGTCATTTATCTAAGAACAAAGTAGCATTCAGTGCCGCTTTAATGATCTCATTCCCTGGGCTGAATGGCCTTTATTTAAGTTCTTGCTGTGTACAGTGGAAATCTCTAATTAATTGCTAATTGAGTAACAAAGCAAAGCAGTAGGAGTTCAGGTTAATGCGCTTGACCAGCTACTGCAGGATGTGGACTGTTAAACTGATACTTGGCTGAGAAAAAAATACAAGCTTTGGTGTTGAAGCTTATCAGCGTGTGTAGAAAATGCAAAATAAAAACAGGGACAAGTTCACAACTATACCGCAGAATTCACAGATAATCTTTGTTTGAAAGAGTAGTTTTATGGTTATACAAAATGAGGTCCCAAACTGTGTGTCTTTGTGTAGTGTTTGTGTAGCTCTTGTCAATCACCTGGGCAACATCCAGCAGGTAGATCTGGAGGAAGAAGCCGAGAGCACTTCCTGTGATCTGGTAGGGAGCCCCACCGATGGCATAGCACACTTTGCTAAATACAGACAGATGACTTCTATGTTGCGTCCGCTAGAAGACAAGGAGAGGAGAGGATGTGCAGTTAGTTTGGCTTTAAAACAGGTCGTGCATCTGTCTGGCGCTTTTGTACTCTGGGGTTTATTTAATCATTGTTTTCTTCTTCATATATTCCTCAGTTCAAAACTCTTGGCAAGATTAATGCCGTGTTAAAATACCTGTTACCATGAGGGACTAAGATTGGCTAAATTCCCTCACCCCACTGCTCAGAATGTCAGATTAGAGATAAATCCCCAGTAATGATGCAGTCTGGGCCTATACACCGCAGTCAGAAAGTGATGTGAAACGTTGAGGTTACTGTAGTTCACACACATGCTACATCATAAAGAATCCAGCTCAGCCATTGGCTCTTGCAATAGGATGTTTGAGGTAGTCTGACATTTCATGCTGAATAGCCAATAGCCAGCAGACCGACTGATAGACAGCAGCACTGTCACATCGTGTGGCTACGGCTAAACACCTGTCTGATGATGTCAGCCAGCGGGGGTTTATAGACTCCCATTCACATCCTCCACAGACACAAAAGCAGCATCACCCGATGCCTGTTGGGAGTAAAATGCTGCCTTGTCACAAATCCAGAATTATTATGTGAAACTAAAAATAAAACAGTGAAGTTACATGAAGGAATGCACCCTGTGGTAATGAAAATCCCATACAGGGTAAAATGGATTTTACAGGACTGGACAGACAAGCTCAACGGTCACAACTACATGACTCGAGATTCAAAGGAAAAACTTACAAGCAACTTTCAAGAAGACATATCGGAGCTGCAAAAAGAAATTATCTTTATTATTGACGAGTCTCCCGACTTTTTTTGGTTTTGTCTAAATGTCACAAAATTGTCATAAAAAGTCCCAACGCCCAAGGTCATGCATTCATATTCCTGTCCAAAACCAAAATACATACAGTTTATTAAAACTGAGAGATAATGACGAGGAAAAGCTTCAAATTCGCACATTAGAGAAACTGGATTCAGTGACTGTTTGATAGTTTTGCTTGAAAAATGACTGCAATGATGAATAAAACTAGTTTTGCCAAGCTTATATTTTTCATGGTCTAAATAACATCTAAAGCTGAAATGTCATGAGATCTGCTATCATAGATGTAGAGATAACAGAATGTATTTTCAGCTGTAGATGTAGCCTATAAAACCTCATCCTGGGTCCTTTATCTTTTATGAAACAAACAAGCAAAAAAAAAAAAAAAAAAAAAAAGACACAAGAACTGTTTTTCATGTAAAATTTTTAACAGCTGCTCCGTATCTGTTGGTTATTAGACACACAGAGTTGCCAACATGATGCTCTGATACACATAAAACTCCCTGCACAGTCACTCGAAGAGGATGGCTGAGATGCCTTTATACATGACCAATCCCACTGACGAAAATACGAACGTCTAATTTCTGCAGCAGCACATCTGTCAGCATTAAGACTGCTATGTTTGAAAATATTGTACAGTTAAAGTGGCGACTTGAATTAAGATGTGGCCTCTTTAAACCCGGTGTGTGAGCCCCACAAGCAGCTGCTCTGAGGACAGAAATTCAAATCTCGTGAAGACATCGAAAGGAAGTAACCCACTTAACCTAACGTCACCTTAAATTTAGGCGCTTTATCACTCCCCTGAATAAATGGGCGCAAAACGGAAACACGCCTTTTTACGATGAGCTAAAAAAAATCAAATAAATAAATCCTTCCACTTACCTTTGCTGCCTTTATCTCTGTATTTAGAGGTTTAACTGATAATAGAGTCGCCGCGTACTGCTCTGCGCCCTCTCCTCGTGCCATTGTGCTTTCAAGATGATAAAATTTAGTTGCTGGTTTTTTTTCTTGCGTCAAAATCAGTAATATTTTTTAGTGACAGAGGAAATTCCCCTTCACATCATCCAGCTGTGTCGTGCTTTGCCTTTCAGGTTCAGGTCTCTCACTCGTGCTTCGCTGCCCATTCATTCTACTACTACGCGACGTAGTCGTGACGTGTATGGCGTGTTCTTCCTGTGCTTCCTGTGCTGGAGGAAAAAAATATGCAGGTAACAATTAAACCATGTGTGGTCGGAATAATAAATAAATAAATAAATAAATGCATAATTTGTATCACACTTTTCATTCATAGTGAAACTTAAAGTGCTTAATAACAGAACACACACACACACTATATATCTATATATATATATATATATATATATATATATATATATATATATATATATATATATATATATATATATATATATATATATATATATATATATATATATATAAAGTTTATATAGTTTATAGTTTATAAATAGAAAGTTTTTTAAGCCTGTTTTAAAAGAGTCTAGTGTCAGATGGTTAGGATCCCTGGCAAGAGCTTAGGGGCCCCATTGTGTCAAGCTCATAGGGGCCCTGAGGAGCAAGCTGCTGGCAGATCTGAGGGTGCAATGCATTGGTGAAACATAATGTATAATGTGGTTGTGGTTTTTGTTGTTGTTGTCAAAAATAGTCTATTTTTCACTCTCAAGGGTTTCTAAGAACATTATGAGAGGTTATAATCTTTCTTTTGGTGATTACAAAGCAAGCATGATTTCACCTTGACATAACTTGCAACCTGTAGGGGGGTGTTAGCGCTGTCTTTGTCCTCTCTGATAATTGTTTCACTGTTAGAGAAAAAGCGGGTGTCAGAGGTTGGCAGTCACTTTTCTCACCATAAATGCACAGTATCACAATGCAGGATAATTTAATATTTAATCAACATTCATTATGTATAAAGCAAGGGAATTACATTTGTGAAATATGTCACAGAATACTGTAGATAAACCAATTCACCTGAATGACAGACATAAACTTTTCTGAAACATGAGTCCCCCCTCCCCCCCATCCTGCAGCCAGAGAAGAAACTGACCATTTATGGTCAACCACAGCCACAAAATCAGTTTTAAAATCCACAATTTTGACAGACTTCTTTCTTTATTTTCCAACTTGGTTCTATGGTCCTGCAGTGAAAAAAAAGTATTCTATCTGGCATAGCTATGTTGTTAGATAACAGACTCAATATAGGATTTTTACAACTGGATAAATGAAATGTGAGCACCATCACTGCCTTGATAACTGATTTCAGCAATTTTGCAGGTAGAAATAGTAAAAGCAATAAACATATCATGTAGTGACAAAATCATCTCTTCCTTCAGTAGATATTACAACACAGACAGTATAAATAGAAAAGTAAAGTCCATAGAGATAACTCGCACTTGACATTTTGTGTGTGAGACGTCAAAGCTTTTCCTGAAACCAGATGCTACCTGTTTGCTTTCACCTCTGTGATGCTTAAAAACGGGTCACATTACAGCATTTTATATAACGACAGATTTCAGTAAAGCTCTGTTTAGTTTTCCTTTCAATACTGGACTGAAAGCGATGAATGTAAGGAGGTTAAATAGGAATTCAGTCATTAAGTTGCATAATGCTTTAATACGACTACCTTGAACAGCACTGCATTTGATTTGTATTTGTAGTTTTTACTTGTCCCACCTTTATTTCTTTTCCAGCAAAATGTAGTAATGCAGTGTTTCTCATATTGTCTCTCAGCTTGAACATAGAGCCCTGTGTCCCCTGGCTATTTACTGTTTTATTTTATTTGTTTATAGCCCCCTTTCTAACTATGATTCATTGTTCTTCTACTTTCCATATCTTGACAAATACACAAACACCCTCTAACTATTTGCACACACAGAAACATCCGACACACCTATCATTTACACAGCACTACTAGCCAGAGGTAGAAATACAACATCGCCTCTTGTACTGAGCTGCTGTGCTGCTTCTCTTCAGGCATTAACACATATTGCACAGACTTTAGACACAAGCCATTACATTGCAGTTCCTATTCTGTCCTGTAAAACTTGACTGTAAGAGGAAAATGCTATCCAGGTGAAAGAGAATGAATCTAATTCATCCAGATTTCCTCTGTTAAAAACCAAGAAAAGGGGGAACCCAGAAGAGGTGTGAGTGAAGGTAATGAGTTTTGATAAAACATTTACATTTATTCATTTGCTTTTGTCCGTACAAATTAGAGCAAATCCAAGCTATAGTAGATTAAGGTGAAACCCTTGAGAATAAAAGACTCAACACTTGAAGCTCCACAAGTGTCACAAGGCACGAAACAACATAAGTTGTTATACTCATCTCTTAGCCATCTCAATCAACATCTGACTGAATGCATCCTGACAAATATTCTCAAAAGACACTAATAAAAGTGTACTTCTTTAAAAGTTTTAAGCTGTTTTGGAAGATAGGTCTACTTATATCACTCCTTTAAATCACATTTATGGCAGAGTACATACTCTGTAGGCTCCAAATAAGAACATCTGTCTTTACTTCAAATTAAACCAATTAATTAAAATCTAGCTTGATCTCAGTCCCTTTCATCCTTTCTCAGTTGAATCACAGCTCACAAGAAGTCCTCCATAAGTTTGACTTTCATTACATTTAAAATTTGGTGGAGGTGTTACACCTGTAACTTCTATCTAAAACACAGTTGAGTCAGATGCATTTCTGAATAATCTTACTCAGCTTAATGTTTACAGTACACTTATGAATAGGCTTTGTACTAGCAAATAAACACTTAACCTTTTTTTCTCTCTTTCTCTGGGGATATTTGAATCGTATTAAATGACAAAACCCTGACACGTACATTCACGCTGCTCAGCTGTGTAAAAAAAGAGTTAAATCTACTTTAAACCATTATGTGTTAAGACTACATTTTTGTTTTTTTATTGGTGGAATAATATTTTCCTTCTGCTGCTTTGGTGGCCAACTTGATGGCCCTTCACCTACTGGCCACTGTGATGCCCAGCATGTTGTAGGCCCTGCAGAGGGACTGGCCTGCAAACCCTCTGCATCCCACCTCAACTGGCTTGCACCTTGCTCACCATCCGTTGCTTCAGCATTCTTCCACTAGTGTACTTTGCCCTCTTCCTCTTGTTGACCTCCTCAGTGAGGTCCTCCTAGGGAATGGTGAGCTTTAAGAGAATGACCTGCTTGGATGCTTCCAGGATCAGTACAATGTCTGGCCTAAGTGCTGTTGTGGCAACAGTTCCTGGGAACCTCAGTTGCTTCCCCAGGTCAACTTTCAGCACACAGTCTTGTGTTGTTGCTACCAGACCAGAATAGGTGGTCTTGGCAGCTGATGTTAGCTTTTCCCCAGCCCTGACAAAAGCAATGTACTTCTTCACTGGATGGAGGTGCTATGGCCTGCAGGACTTGGTCATGGCGCCAGCGCTAGCTCCCCTAGCTCAGGGCTTTTGAATAGCAGCTAAGGATGTGCTCCAGGGTCCCTCTCTTCAGGCACAGAGGGCAAGCTGGTGAAAGAGGGCAAACCACCTGGATTAAGAATTTTATTCAATGGGGCTTGGCTTTCCCTAGCCTGGCCCGTGAGACTTTGCTCTCCACTGCTTGCTCCCCTCTTGTCCAGGCTCCCTGCTGCCACATTCAGACCATCCTGCTGACTCCTCCTCGACTGACACTTGCACCTCATCCTGGATAAGTGAACTCTTGTCCTTCCCCTGCGCCTTGTCATAGCGAGGTGTTAAGCTTCTACCTAGACACCGCAACCATCAGCACCCTGTGCCTTAGCTGCGACTCAGAGGCATCCACAGCCTCTGCTGCCCTCCACTTGCTTTCTGTCCTGACCTCGATGCCAGCCCTAGAGACTTAGGTTGCAGGACTCTCGGTATTGCAGCACCTTCCTAGTAGGGGTCACCATAAATTCTTCATTCAGGCTACTGATGAGGAGCTTCAGCTTATTGTTCTGCTGTACAGGGTGATGCCGCTCAGGTTCTGAGGTAGTCCCAGACACTTCATTAAGAACCTGCTGACCCTCCTCTCAAAGCCCTCAACTGTGGAGATCAGGGCCTCATAGACCAAGAGTGGCCAGAGAATCTGTGGGAGGATGCCATGTTGATATGTCCAGACCTCCAACTCGCCAGGTAGGCCTGACTTGTCCACTGCAACTAGCCAGACTTCCAGCTCTTGCTTGGTTGCTCGGATGGATGCTGTGTCTCTCAGGCTGCAGTCAAACACCTTCCCCAGGCTCTACACTGGTTTCCTGGTGATGGTGGAATCTGTATCCACTAATAATCATAGATGGATGTGATTTATGCTTGTTTTAATTTTGGCCAAAAGTGGACAATGTGTGATGTGGGATCTTGAGGCTGACAGTGATGGAGGAAGTAGTTACTTATAGAGGATAACATGGATGAAAAGTTTTCTGGTCTTTTCATACTTGTATGAAGTATTTGATGTGGTTGATGCCTGTTTATCTGAGCACCTGAATCTGAAACACACATTTGCATGCAGCTTTACATTTTCCACCTTTTTCTTTAACCGCAGTTGTGCTACAGGAGGCATAAAAAGGTCCAACGCCTGTTCAGTCAAACTGAGAGAACAAGTATCTTCTTTTTGAGAGCCAGAAGAAAGCTGTGGCCACTGGATGAAGTGTCCTGCTGGGAGCTGATGCAGATATTGATGGGTTTGGGCATTACTGAGGTGCTGCTCATATCTCATAAGATCATCATATGTTTTGTATATATATATATATATATATATATATATATATATATATATATATATATATATATATATATAGTATCTGCAAAATAAGAAATGACTTTAGCTATTAGATAAATGAAGTACAGTAAAAAGTACAGTGTTGGCATTTAAAAAGTAGTGTAGAATTATAAAATACCACAAAAATGTAGAACTGTACTTGCATAAACGTGTGTAGTTACTTTCCACAACTTATACTTGAACAATATCTGTAGTCTGTAACCTTTGAATATCCTGATGTTAAAACTTTCATCATGGCGCCATCTACTGGCACCATCAGTGCAACATCACCAAATACTGTGCTGTAAGCATACAAAACTGAGACTGTCTATAGTCAGTATCTTATTAGATAGACAGCTGTGTGAGTCACATCAATTTGTCCTTTCTTCTGTTGATATCATGTTAACACAAGATGAGCTAGGTTGAGTCTGGGTGAAGCCCAGTTCTCTGATAGTGAGATCGAAAGAGGAAAAACCTATAAGCTGTGTATTGTCTTTTTTGAAACAGTGTAAAGATGTATTAAGACCACACAAGCAGTAGCATTTAAAGAGAATTAACAATAACATTTACAATTATGATAAACAACTTGTTATTATAGAAAGTCTGCTAATTCATGACATGTCACCAGATTTTATAGCAGAGACTTTTCAGACTTCCTTGTATCCATCTGTAAAAGTATCTTTGGGCATTTTTAGTGCCTTACTGTTTTAGTTACAGACAGTATGACAGAAAATGAGGAGGAGTAAGATGCAACAAATCCAAGCTGTACCAAAACCAGGGTTGTGTAGGCCATGGTCAAAATCCTATCCTCTGATCCATGAGGGCTCCTTGGCCTGTGACCCTTTGAAGTGGAAACATGTTGTCTTTTGACCTCTCAAACCAGGTTGTATGTGTCTATAAATTGAAAGCAGTTTAACCAAAGTGATGTTCCCTTGTCAGATTGTTTCATTTTAATGGTCTTAATAGGTAAAAATTATTCACACTTCACAAATTCATAAAAGGTCATAAAAAGTAAAACAATAATAACAACAAAACAATTGTATATCAGAGATAGAAGCTTTTTTCTTTAAATCTTGTTAATCATCTCATGACCTCCTCACATTGACCTTGCAGAGCAAGCACATTAATTCAAATACAATTTTGAGGTATATGTATTTTATTTGAACATTCTTATTATATGCTACTTTATAAAAGAGTGTATGAAAAATACGCTCTTTTATTCTACCACATTTAATTAATTAGCTACTAGTTACTTTATTGATTAAGATTGTACATAATAAAACATATGATTAGCTTACAAAATATAATGTATCTTTATAAATTAAAACACTTAACAAGTAGATAAATTAGTTCCACACCAATCAGCTACAGCATTAAAATGCTACTTTACATATACTAATACATAAGACACAATGATTTACTAATATAATAATATAAAACTCACAAAGGCCATTTTTACACAGCGCAACTACTACACAACTAAAACAATTAGTTAGTTTGATTACTCTTAATACTTTAAGCAGCTGACAATTTGCTGATAATACTTCAGTAATTTAACATGACATTTTGAATGCGAGACGTATACTTACTGTATGTTGTTGTAATTCTACTTTTACCTAAAAAGAGCATCTTCTTCCACCACAGTTAGTAGCCTTAGTAAATCAGGTTTTTACACAAAGCGAACACCAGGTGGCAGCCTCTCTCAGCCCATATGTGCTGCAATGAACCAATAGCTGTTCTTGACAGTCAGCCCAGTGGTATGTGTCTGTGATTCAGCTGTTACAATCATGTTTGTATTTCACATAAAGTTCTCACTCCTCCTAACTTTTTAAAAATAAGTGCCTTTTTTATTCCCAGCTTGCTTTGAGTTTCACTACTGAAGTGTGATGTAACATTCACACTTTCACTGGCAAACATTGCACTAGTGTAAGAAACCAATATATTTATGGCATGTGCATGCCCTTTATCCATCATGATCTAACATGTGTTGTAGTGGCCATTTGAATATAATGTCTAATAATAAGTTGATACTAAGGTCAAGTCAGGAACTTAGACTGTAATTATGTCTAATAATCAAGGGTGGAAGAAATACTCACATCCTTTACTTAAGTAAATGTGGCCTACCAATACAGCAATGCAAACATACTCCACATAAATGTCCTGTATGAAAAAGTACAGCAGTAGTATTAACAGCAACATGTGCTTGTAATATACATAATAGATGTAGTAGTTTCATCCCTCTGACTGATATGTTATTATATATGATATCATTAGATTATTAATACTGAAGCAGGATGTTACTGTTGTAGCTGCTGGAGGTGGAGCTAGTTTCAACTACTTTATATACAGTTAGTTAGTTTAGTCTAGTGATTCCCAAACTGGGGGTTGGGCCCCTCCAAAGGGTCACCAGATAGAAATAGGAAAGAAAAAAAAAACTTTCAGTTTTTGGACTTTTTCCTCTAATCTTTCATTGTTGGTGAAATATTGGATCATTTGAACCCTTATTGAAATGAAAGCATGTGAGAAGTTTAGAGGGAAAAATCACTATTTGGTGGAGCTGTTAACAACTCATAGACATCTGAAATGTGACCTCGACTACACACTGCTTTTTATAAGACGTCAAAAGCTAAAAAAGTTGGAAATCACTGGTTCCATCTTTAACAATGTGCTGTAAAAGCTTGTTATATTATCCATCGTGCCAAATATTCATCTGAAAAGTAACTAAAGCTGTCAAATAAATGTAATGGAGTAGAAAGTACAATGTTTACCTCAAAAGTGTAGTGGAGGGGAAGTATAAAGTAGTATCAGAGTAGCAAGTATCAAGTGGAAACACTCAAGTAAAGTACAAGCACCTCAAAATTATTCTTAGGTACAATACTTGAGTAAATGTACTCACTTTCCACCACTGCTAATAATCTTTAGCTGCTCAGACTTTGCTGAGGAGAAAGTCAAAGTCATAACATCAACAGCCTGATGTAATGCATTACAGATATAGATGTGTGGTTGTTAGCAGGTAAAGCTGGCATCCTGCTGGTCAGACTCTCATGGTATTTGGGGGAGTGTCTGAATATGGTGTTTTACATCCCCAGGGAGCAATAACACTTATGTGAATTATTTATTGTCTTCCTAATCTGCATTGCTTTTCTCTGAGCTCTGGTTGACTGGTCCCATTTTAGAACCTGCTCCCGATTGTATCTTTTTTTTTCTTTTAGATGGGAGAAAAGGTCAGAGATCAGGGATAGGGGTTCCTGTGTCATGGAGGTCGTGGGGAAAAGGAGGACACCTCTTGTATAGCACATGGTGATGATTTCACAGACAGTCCCCCAAAAACTATCCAAATTCCTTCACTGCATTGTGTCCGATATTCTTCAGGCGCCTGAGTGGGTGTTGGAGACTACATGAGTACTCTGCTGAGGTGGATCCTGACCCCCCGCACCCTCTTTTACCATTCTCACACATATGCTACTATAGCAATAAAGGACAATGGCGGGTACTTGAAGTTAAGCTGGGAGATGACTTGGGGAGCAGGCTATTGTTAGTGTTAAGCATTGTTACCCCAACAATGTCCCTGCTGAGGAAAAGATCTCAGAGTTTTAATGAGGGAACATAAGAGAGAAGAAGGAGGAGGGGCCGCATCTGAGTTTTATGGGACCAACGTTTTTTTTTTCTTCTCTTTGGCAGAGATGAATATTCCTAACATAGCAGATTGAGGGTTGGTCCGCTGTGTAATTATGGGATGTGAAGTTACAGGCTGTGATCATCGCTCTGTGGGCAAAAGAACTTACAATCACATTTGGTGAAGTTTTAAGTTAGTTCAAATATCTCTTTTTTTTAAATTGTTAGATTCATTTCAGTTTCAAAACATAATATCATACTCTTTAAAACCTCACATCTCGAGGTTTGCATGTTTTAGAACTGAGTTCATACCATGAGTCTTCCAGCAATACTACTATTTTTTAAAAAAATAAAATGTGGGTTTATCTTGCCAGAGATGGGATCAAATAAAATCAAAGTAAAAAGTCCCAGGTCAAAATAGGTCAGCTCAAAGACAAGTCTGAGTCCTTATAAACTTTGTGTTTCAATTTAGATTGTAGTTTGAGATTGAAAAAAAAAGGAATTGTGAATACATATAATTTTATGTTAACTGGACAGACTTCATACTCAAAAGCTCCAGAACAGCTACTACACTAACCTTATGGTAACACTGTTTTGTCAACTATTATTTTTCAAAGTCAATCTCATTCTCAATTTTTAAACCAACTTTCAACTTTCAAGAAAAAAAAATGTGTTATGATCAAAAGCTCCAGAAATGCTGCTGAATGGACTTTGATGTCATATTGTTTCGTCACATTCGTGTACTACCAAATAAACCTTTCCTTCCTGCTCTGCAATATAATTGGCTACTGACTGTGGAAGTGAGTCAGAGTTAAGACTTGATTCCCCTGCACTTTTTATTTTGATCTTTTGTTATGTCTGAGATGATATTGAATAAATTGATTGATATTGCCTTCAGCACACTTCAAACCTGGAGTGGTCACACAACCAGGGACATGTGTCTGTCCTCAGGCCAGTCGCTGACAACAGATGTCCATCACTAATCAGTGTCATTAACTTGTCCTGAATATGACCAGGGATGCTGAAGGTTTTGTTTTGTCCACTGAGATGCTTAATTAAGGATAAGATGTGCACACTGTGCAGCAAACTGATCAATATGTTAGACAGGGAGAGGCTGAGGCCAGGGGTGGTGTATGATTTTGACCTGGCATTGTCTTGTCATGAGACGTTGGTGAACTCTGACCTATTGCTTGCGAGTGAGCATAAAGCATTTGTTCACACCAGGCAACAGATAGACAAATCATGTCTCTACTTAATCATTGCCTGGTTCAATATGGTTATGTCATGTTTAGTGTTCAAATAATTAAATGTCTTAAGCCAGTGAGTGCATGGGGGTTTTTACCAGGGTGGTCCTTTCATCCCCCTTTTTCTCTGGCAAAGCTGTTACTGTGGCCTGTAAACAGACTAAATACACTAGTGTTTGTTTGGGACATTAACTTGTTTGCTGCGGAAGAAGATTACTCACTTCAGCACCTGCAGATGTTTCAGCAGCTGAATCTCGACTATAGAGTGCCCTTTTGTATTAAAATGCACATCATTCAAAGATGTATCACATACTCCACCCTTCACTGAGGAAATGTTGTGCAATGAAGGCAGAGCGACCACAAAGTACCATTACCTTTTCTCTGTCAAGATGTTGAATATGGAAATGAAGGTCTATGTGCATTGAATTCCTGTCTCTTGTAATACACATCGGGAGACATGCTACTGCAAATCAACACCATTTTATACCAATAGAACTTTGTGAAACTGCAGCTGCTTTTTCTACTGTTGGTTTAAAAATATCTGGCTATAGCTGGTTTTCACAATAATGCTTAAAAGCCAGTCACATCAACGTAAACATCAGGAACTATTTCATTTAGTCAGAAACAGCCTGAATCAATAGAAAAGGCCATATTATCAGCTGGAGATATTGGAAAAAGGAGGTTTGGACCCTCTTTTAGAGCTCATAGGTCTGCTGATTTTAACAGGATTAGGGGAAAGAGGATCAGCTAAAAACTAATGTTTGGCGCCAAGGTTGAGACATGACAGCTTTACTCCAGGATGAGGATCACAGTGATATCTCTCAGTGCAGAGACTTAACGATGAAGACATCAGGACAAAGTCACTTTGTCAAATGCTGAACCTGAAGACGATCTGAAATGCATACTGTTTTGAGTTAAAATATGAATTTAGCACTATGTGTGGCATCATTTGTTAATGTGTGGATGTAATTAGATCCTTTATGGACATAAAAGTAGCAACCTGATAATCACAGAAATATTCAGTTACAAGTAAAAGTAGTTATTGTGCAAAAAACGGACTGTGTATAGCATCATATATTATAAGGGCTACAAGTAATGATTATTTTTAATATTGATAAACCTGGTGATTCTTTTCTTGAAATGTCAGAAAAAAACATGAAAAACAAAGAAAATCAGCAAACCCTCGCATCTGGGAAGCAGGGACTGTATTTGACATTTTCTCTTAATAGCTGCCTTTAAATAATTATCAGAATTGTTGCTTGATTAGTTTTCTATTGACCAACTAATCAATTGATCGACTAATTGTTTCAGCTCTACATACTATATTATTGGATCATTATTCCTGATGCATTTATATGTAAGTAGTCTTTTACTGCTGTAGCTGACATAGATGGAGCTCTATAACAACACTTCACATGTTATATTTAGTACAATATCAGATATATCTTTGTGTATAAAATCTTAATATACAAAGTAATTTTGCAACCAAAGCTGCCAAAGAAAATGAAGTAGAATAAAAGTTAAAATAGTCCAACCATAAAGTATAAAGTAACATAAAATGATAATATCCTATTCAAGTGGGCCTATGAAGAAGGTACAACTAAGCCTGGTTGTGTGCATGAGTAATGTTTTTTTTATTCAGTAACTACTACTGCTACTGCTATGTGGAGCAATAACAATAATATTGATCCTCACAATATGTCAGTTATTGTGACCATAATTGGTGTTGTAGACGGGGCGGGGCTGAACGCCTCCCCCCGCCTCTGATGCAAATGAAAGGGCTTACCCGGATCTACCGCTGCAGATATTTCCGAGGCTCCTCCCTGCACTTTTTTTTATCGCCTTATAACAGGATATCTCACTGGCGCGAAAAACGCACTGTGTGGCTTTCTATTACACATTGTGGGGCGGAACTAGTGCCTGTTGTTGGAGCCCCGGCGTTTCTTTTTCTTTTTTTTTCTTTTTGCTTTTTTCTGCTAAACTAAAGCAAAAGTATAGACTGCGTCGAAACACCGCATCTCTGGATCCAGCAACAACTCGGACAGCTTTTATCCGCTTGATCTCCACCAGTGGACACTTTGCTCTTTGGCTGCTGAGGGATTTTCCATGCCCTGAATTTCGCATTAGGATTTTGCGGAGAGCCGGTGAGTAGTTTTATTCTGGTGTATGCCTATGAAAGTTTCATTTGAGGAAATGGAGGCTGAACCCTCCTTGTGACTGTGAGGCACTTTTCTCCTTTTCTTGTTCATATATGGAACAAAGCGCTACCTACATTTCAGGAAATGTAGCCATGTGAGTTTTACGCAGGATAGTCCTGCAAAACTAAGTCTGCAGACAGCCCATGTCGTCTCCTGTCTATGAATTACAGTTGACGCCTATATGTAACTAGATTATATAATAACCTTGTGTGCCTGGACAGTTTGAGTCCATCACTGCAAAGAGAGCATCCGCAAGATGCAATCAATAATTAATGTGGTCCCATTTGTAGAAAGTATGCTGTTAGGGGGATGATATCCTAATAGCCCATTAGATGGATACTAGAAATGTGATCATATCTGATGGAAACTAATTGAAAAAAGATCATGGCTAATTACAGTGATATTTCCCCTCAGGTTGTTCTTTAGAGGCCACTGGTGTCATTCGATCATTTCTGGGGATAAACTCTCGAGGATTTTATCAGCTTGAAAAATGGAGTTAGACTGGTACCAGCACTATTTTCTCGATGATTTCGACACCGAGGAGGATTTTTACAAGTCAACCGCACCAAGCGAGGACATTTGGAAAAAGTTCGAGCTGCTGCCCACCCCTCCCATGTCTCCCACCCGGACTCTGAGCGGGGCTGCTCTGCAACCCTCGTCGGGAGACAAGCGGAGCTGGCTGTCCAAGGTCCTGGGTCAGGACGAGGAGTGCGAGGGTCAGTACATTCCGAACACGGAGGAGCTGTTCGGCAACCTCAGCTCCATCATCATCCAGGACTGCATGTGGAGTAGTTTCTCTGCTAGTAAGCAGCTTGAGAAGGTCAACGGGAGGCTGTCAGCTGCGGCACAGACCGGTGTCCCCCCGGTGGCACAGATCTCCATGAGACCGAGCAAAGCGCAGTGCGTCTCGCCCGGTGGCCCGCTCGCCACCTCGGCGACAGACTGCGTCGACCCCGCGGCTGTTCTCACCATCCCGGCAAACAGCTGCAGGAAGCCGGCTTCGTCTGGCTCCGAGTCTCGCTCTGATTCCTCTGGTAAGGAAGCAGTCATGCTCTAAATTGCCCCACCCTGCCCCTGCCTCAGGATCATATTGCCCTCTAACAATGCGTAATTTGGAAAGCTGCTCTGCTGTTGCATAATAACTGTGATCTGTGGTGCATTGGGGTTATCAAGTGCACCACAGTCACCTCAAAGCAGAATTTTACCCTCGCTTTGCCAAGGACATGGTTATTCTGAATGCCCATGCAGTCTTTTAAAAACCGCGCCCCCATCACTTTTGCTTGAATTTCCCCCTTTCGATATCTTCCGCTGGCTCTGCATTACATTCAGAGTGCGGTAGAGGGGCGGGGTGACCAAGTCTTGCTGATTTATTACTACTACACCATGAGAGCAACTCTTTCAGATTTCCCAAATTAGGGAATGCCCCCTGCCCGCAGATCTCCTCATTTAAATTGTTGATGAATGCTCTGTGCTCCATGACAAAAGCTTGAATTCCTGCAGGCTTTGGCATGGATGACCACTGCTGTTAACACCTCAGCTTCTGCTCTGCCCTCTTAAGACTGGGCAGTAGTGATTTGCATGCTTGGCTGTGGAATGCACTTCCTTATAGCTGGTTTTAGTTAAATTTTGATTTAGCTTGACTCTGCTCTTTCTAATGCGGACATGTGAAGATTGTAGTATTTTGTAAAAGGAGGTTAACATAAAACCTTCTTCTGTATTTGTATTGATGGGTATATGGTTGTTTTTCTATATGTGATCACAGATGATGATGAAGAGGAAATCGATGTGGTCACTGTGGAGAGCAAGCAGAATCGGGTGCGGCTGGTGAACGTCCGAAAACCGGTGACCATCACGGTGCGCGCAGACCCCTGCCCGAAACGCTTCCACATGTCTGTGCACCGGCAGCAGCACAACTATGCCGCCCGCTCCCCAGACAGTGAGCCAGAACCTGAAGAAGAGGAGGAAGAGGATGAGGAGGAGGAGGAGGAGGAAGAGGAGGAGTACGAGGAAGAGCCCCAAAGCAAACGTACATGCACATCATCCAGTCAGCATCTGGGCTCGTTGTCTTGTGTCTCCCACCTATCCTCCCCCTCAGAGACCCCTCAGAACTCAGACACGGAAGACACCGACCGCAGGAGGAACCACAACTTCCTGGAGAGGAAGAGAAGGAACGACCTCAGGTCCCGCTTCCTCGCCCTGCGGGATCAGATCCCCGGTCTGGAGTCGGCCAAGACTCCAAAGGTGGCCATCCTGACTCAGGCAACAGAGTACCTCACGGAGCTGCACACCAGGGAGAAACGGCAGCTCCAGGAGAGGAAACGCCTCAAAGCCCGACAGCAGCAGCTTCTCCGCAGGTTATCTGAACTGAAGCGCTCTTGAGGCGCAAACCAGTGTGCTTCCAAAATAAACTCCTTCACACAGTCCAGAACTTTACTCTCAAGTTACCTGTCACTTTTGAAAAGCTACCATTTTTATATAACAACATGCCTCATGTAAATAGCTGTGACCTTTTTTTTTTTTTTTTTTTTTTTTTTAAATTTGTTTGGAATACAAATGCTGTGGGCTTCCTATGAATTGACTGTGCTGGCCTATGAACCTGTTATTGGGGAGGAGCAGTTAGATCTCAGTGTGTTGTGTTGTTTTTTTTTTCCCTTTGCACAGTGTTTTAGTCATGGACCGGGGGGTAATGGATTTGATTTTTTTTAAATAGCTATGACCAAGATATTTCCTGGTATGCTGTGATGGGAACATGAGAGCAGAGTGTGTTAATAGTTTACCAGTGTGGTAGTAAATTTATAGCCTTGAGTATGGGTGTGGAAGTTGTTTGAGATGTCTTCATTTCATCATTGCACACTTACATTGGAGTGAAGTGTTAAGGCCTTGCTATGTACATATGGGTGAGTGAGTCAGTTGCAGGTTTGTTTGTTTTGTTTTTTTTTTATGACTGACTGTTTGATGTATAAATTGTTGTAAATTATAGCTTATCACTCCTGGTGAAGGAGACAAAAATCAAGAGTTGGCACCGAGCTTTTCTCCTTCTGGATGACATGCTACCGGGCATCGAGGAGCATCTATTTTGTTAAGAAAATGAGAAAAATTGACAAAAAAAAATTAATAAGTAGCACTGCTGTACTTTATATTCACACGTCACTTTGTGATTTCAATGCTTCTCCTGATTTTTGGTTGATCTTAAAGCATGCTAATAGCAACATTAAATTTTATACCACATTTACATACAAACCTGAATTCTTTGTTTTTTATTTAAATAAAACACATTACACTGTTGGACACAAGTTCCTGCATTTTTTTTCTGAAATGAACATCCTGCATCAGAACATTTTGACCTTGCCATCAGATTGCATTTGAGCTCATCGCGAAACTAAAAGTGTCTAGTTGGTTCTGTGTCACTGTAAAATTCACACCAAAGTGAAACCCTGATATAAACGTTCCAGGCAGATGTAATCACGCCTTACACTGACAGCGTGGGGAAGATCCACCACATGCTGATGTGGTAGTACCTCTCTGTCACCCAAACCATCTGTAAATGAGGGCAGATCATAAAAAATGAGCCAACTGGTGGATTTCACCTTATTGTGTCACTTGGCGGAATCTGTCGTATAAACTAGCGTCTCCTATGCGCCAGATGCTTGTTTGAAGAAGGTTAGACAAAGCTTGTCCTTGAAACTTGTCCTTGAAGTGTTAGTGTGTGATACTGTCGTAGATCCTCCCCTCTGCAGTGGCTGCTGCATGCTGGGCACCTGATGTGCTCTGAATTAGGTTACACTCACACACACATACACTACAATCGGTATCTTTAGAACAGTCCCCTGGGTCTGGAGACAGAGGTTGTGTGGACTGCTACCTGGATCTAGTGCAGTGCTACTCACACAGGTATGCAGTCAGAGAGGAGCACTGCTGCATGTCTGTGAAGCATAAAGTGGCTGTAAAATGGCCTGTAAATTACAAAAAAAGTGAAAACCTGTTAGTGATTTCTACATTATTGGATGCGATTACCCTTATACCCATTCATATTTATTGCGTCACATGTCTTTTATCAACATTTGTTGTAGACTCTGCTGCTTTGTGGGTCCGTGTGCCAGTAAGATGCAGCTCCCCCAAAGAGTGACCGGTGTAACGGGATCTAGTAAAAGCAGATTTATAAATGAACTTTTGTATTAATATGAAGATGCTTAAGTTCAACATTTAAAGCTCCCCCTCAAGCATATTTTGAGACATTAAAATACACTTTCAATAATAATTGGTGTCCAATATATATTGTATTTCCACACAAAACACAATTTACCAATCAATTTACCTACTTAAAATGTCTTAAAATTGAATCTACAGCTTCTCTATTGTTGGAAAAATACAGAGTCTATGAATTTGCATATATATATGTTTTTCATAAGTTCAACTGTTGGGCACAAGATGCCTCCTACTCCACTCTAAAATCTAAATCATCTAAAATGTGCACTGGAGAGTTGCATATTGGACCGCTATTGACTTCCAAACTGGTTGCGATGTCACAATATCACATTTGTACATAAACATTAAACTCAGATATCAGGTGAGCATAAAGTAGCTTTCCCCCTTTCAGTAGATAAATGTGAAATCAGCCTCTGCACATACTGTACATCATTCTGCACAGTGAAGGTCAAACATCCGAGTGAAGAAACAAAAAGAAAAGCACATTTTTTAGCAGACACAGACTTTTAACAGTAATCCAAGAGTACACAGAAAAACGGTCTTGATGATGACAATCTGACAGAAGATTTCCTTGTTTCATTCCCTGTGGAATTTATAACTGTCATGGCAAGATCCCCACACAGACATACTGTATACTGTGGTTACCTTTACAGGCATGCCAACACTCTAAAACTAACACTAACCTGGCTTCACAGCATTTTGAGTCTGTAAGTAAGACACAAAGCCCCTGTCTGCTCCCCTTGTGGAATTCACTCTGGATAAAACTGAACTAAACGGCCTGGCATGTACTAACTTCTTGCATTTGTAATTCCTTATATAAGAAAGTGAGTTCCTGCATGATGCTGGCCTATTGATGACCTCACAGACGAGTCTCTGCAAGTCTGGATGATTCAACTTTGAGCTCCAGTGGTTTGTATAATAAACTCAAAGCAACCATTTCGTTCAAGTAGATCCTGACAGAGGAGCCAGGCACACCCTGAACTCCAACCGTCTCACACCTCGCTGGTGTTTGTTATGGCTGGGATTGGTTGGTGTTTGACCTGCCTGCATGTGTTCATTCTCAGGGCCCCATTTTCAGCCCTGAGGGCACTATTTCCTGGCATAGTTGTATATTTCCTTTACAAAATCAGCTTTTTTGTCTCAGGAGGCTCAGTTCAGGGAGTTAGTCGAACATAACTACAATAGATTATAATTAGATCATAGACACTCTGCAACACACGAGCACAACAATTTTGAGTTTAGTAAATTTTTATTAAGAACAAATTCTATAATATTCCTGCAGAACTGAACTGAACTGAGAGGAATTCATCCAGCATATCAAGTAGCATGGATTCATGATGAAGTCTAGTCATAGTAAACGAGTGAGACGACTCCTTAGATTGACTTCAGTTGCAGCTGCTGGGCTCTTTGCACTGTATACTACATCAGGAAGTGAAAGCAAAATGCAATCAGATATCAGTTCTTGGACCAGATAGGAGCAACCTGTCTGATATGTTTCCTGTAACCTACCAACCGCGAAATTCATCTGAAGTGATGCCGCACAAGAGTAGGAAATCAATAATTAACTTAATAATGCAGCCAAAGTTCAAAGATTTTCTCCAGAAGATACACTGCTAGTTGCTGGTTCATATCGGGACAATAAAATTATGCAACACCAATATGCAAAATATTAAATCCACAGTGTGTTTCTGGGGATACAAATGAGAATATTGCTGGTGTTTGGGGAAAGATCATATCTCCATGTTGTCAGTTTTTTGGGAACTAAAATAAACAGATTTGTTTCAAAATGCCCGGAGAGACTCTTAAAGATATGTTAAAATAATTTTCTCGACTCATAGATTACCATTGTTCATTTGGAGTTAAAAGATAAAAATAACCAAAATGGTTCTAAACAGCAGCTGTGTTTGTGTTAATGTTGACCAAAACACTCAGTGGTCATGATGATCCTCTGTTTCAAAAAACAGGGAAGCTTTTTCCTGAAGGAAACAATGAGGTAAGAGGATCTCTTTGTCCTGTGGGATGCTCTGCTCTGCTCTGACGGTTAAACTCCACAAACTTGCCAGACCAGATTTTCTGCTCTCAAGTTCACGTCACGCCCACACAGAGCAACTTCTGAAATGTATGTGTGATCACTTTCACACACATATTGTGAGCGTGGGTGTCTCCTTTTACCCCACATGTGTTTTATTCTCTCACATCTGTGGGCTACATTTCTTTTCCACTATAAAGTTAGTCCCAAACAGCTGCAACCTTGCTTTCCACTATAGTATATATCCGCTATGTAAGAGGAGATCCGTGCATGGCTGTGTCATACATATTCCCAAGACGGCAGGACAGCATGTGACAGCTTTACTGGTGGCCAGTTAGATGTGTGCGATCAGGGTGGGACTGTGGAGAATTGATGATTTGGCTGGGTGGAGAGCTGGCTTTCTCTGATTTATACTTCCTCTGTCTACACACACACACACACACACACACACACACACACACACACACACACACACATACACACACACACGTGTGTAAAAGGCACATTGATCTTTCCTTTTGTTTCTGAGAATATACTTTTCTTGGCTGTGACATTTAAGAAGGTGCAATAGCATTTAAAGTGCATCTACCAGTTAGGCCTTATAGCTCACTCTTAACTAGACTGATAAGAAATGCTTTGATTGAATATTTAGATTGTATGATTAATAGGGTAATTTATTCAAATTGTGTTTAACAAAGCAGATCTGAGCTGTGTAACTTTGAGATAAGACATGGATATTCCCTAGAAGGTTACTACAACACTGGCTACTGAAGAAATTACACATTCATGTATAGATGATGGTGTGTCACTCTCCCTAATTTACTTCATCACATAGCTGTGTTGTAATTTAATATTCCTATGAGCTAACAGGAGAGTGAGTGTATATTCAGTGTGTTTGTGCATGCGTTACCTTTGGCACACATGCATTGCCTCAGAACAATGACTCGACCTGCAAAAACTGATAGTAAAAGACAAAAGCGGATGAGCGAGGAACACTACCAGTCATACTTGCCACTCCAGCATTTCTTGCTGATAAACCACCAATCAGGTCACACAAGTGCAAAGCTGCAGTTTGAAAAGTCTGTGTGAAAACTGCAACTTACCTTTGCAGGCATTTAATTGAGCAACTTGTGAATTATATCTGTGTTCCTGGAAAGAGGAGGATAAACTTTCGCAACTGTTAACATCCCCTAGCTGTCGCTGTGATGAATCTCTTACCTCTGCACTTTAAAAGAGAAAAAAACACACAGACACACAGGCACATTGAGCAATATTTCCACCATATTAACTGGTTGGGTTCTGACTGGCCTGGCTTGTATGGCGTGTATACATTGCATGTTTACACAGTGGGGCAGAGGAGGAAACGGACCATAAACACACTGCACTGGTTTGTGATTCTAAGAGCATGGTTGAACTGGCTGCTTATCTCTGACCTACATGTGGATGAATATAGGACATATAATATAGGCGGAAGAGAGACAGGCTTATCTTATGATAACTTTTGATCTCCTGTGTAAGAATGAGCTGTGGTGGAATTGAATAATCTCCCATTAGGAGGCTTGGTTCAGGTTGTGTGAAAAGATTTAATGCAGCTACATGCTCAGAGGGATTCGTATAGTCAGCTGGAGAGAAGTGCACTCACTGTCATCCCAGTCTTACTCAACACTAAGCACACACCCTTCCCCTTATTCTATTTTCAAGTAGTTGACGGTCAAGGAAGATGGGGAAAACACAAGCGGGAAGGGATGCAGATACAGAAAGGACACACATCTGCTTGTGAAGGGACACACACACAAACACGCTTACAGAAACTTTCCCTCATCGCAGTCCTCCATCTCTCTGCCTACTGACCCACATTCCAGCCTGATTGTGTCACTGGAACTCAGCCGGGCTTGTGCGGCTACTGTCCATCTGAACCTAATGAGCCTGTGAGCCTACCGCTGAAAAAACCCACGGATATGTTGGCATGCAAGAAGTCGCATTTTTTAACCCCCTGACTTCCTGTTCTTCTCTGTCTTTGCTATTAACCTCATGTGTATCTATCTTTCTCTGTACGCCCCCTCTTCCCTGACAGTCCCCCTCAGAAATGGTCTGTTGGCTTTTGCCCTCCCCTCAGGTACTTATCTCCACCATTTGCTGATCTAGGTCAGTCTTCTGAGCTCAGTTTCTCTCACTGTCTGTGTTGCTCACCCTCCCCATCCTTAGGCCAGTGTTACATAACACTGATGATTCAGTGGGAACAGGCTGTATATGTTCTTCTCTCTCTGGATACATCTGGACCCAGCTGAAACCAGTGTTTAGCTTTAAACCTCAGCCAGTCCAACAAATTGGTCTGCCTTAAAACTAAATAAACACACTAGGTGTCACTTCCTGTTGTGAGGAGGTGCCGCACAAAGGTTTCCCTGGCGTTGTTTTTGATTTTTTTGTGGTTGTCACTTTCTGAAAGCCCCTTCCTTACCCTTCACAGCTGACAGCTATCTTGTCTGTTGTTAGTTAGTAGTATCTTAGATAAATTCAGAAGGGTTAGCGTGGGGCCAGGCGGCCATGTCGTGTCAGTGGAGCAGGCCTTTCAACTCGCCTGTCTAATCTGGAGTTAATCCTAATCCCGTTAGTGTAAACACCGCTGCCATCTGGGCCCAGACACACTGCAGCTCTGATTATAATGAACCCATCAAAAGGTCTTCAAACCATCACAGTGCGTGAGCTGTCAGTGTCTCACACTAAACTCTCTGACCTGGGCTTATGACACAACCACGCTAAAGACGGACAGTCAAACAGTTGCAGGATAAACAAACAAATAAACAGCCAACACTGTATGTGAGCTGGTGATATTACAGTAGGCAATTAGGACGGGTGACCAGACAAAAAAAGCACATACATTTTGTGTTGGGATCTATGGAAACAAATATGAGTCATTTGTATCTTTAGGGTCTTTGGCCACTGGAGATGTAAGAGGGAGCTTTAGCTGCAGTGATGTAACCATAGTGCTGGTTAATGGATAAGCAGGGGGAGAGAGAGGGGGGAAAAGGGCCTCAGTAGTGAGAACTGGTGTGCTGCACTCACCCTGGCAACCCCCCACCCCTCCCAACACACACACACACACACAGAATGGGTGAGAGAGGGTGAGATCGCTTGTGAGTGAATGAATATGCTGGCAGTATCTCACAATATACATTTAGGTGCACATTAGTGTTCTGATTTTGATCATATTCGGGATATTGTGATCACATTAAACATGAAACATGTTTATTATATGCCTGTATACATGATTCAGCATTCACTTTTTGTCTGGATCTTCACAGACATGTCTTTGACTCCTCTGTTTTCAGCCTCTCTCTGTCATTTCTGTACCATCTGAATTACTTCAGCAGGTGGGGATAAAGCCACTTGGTGTCTGGCAGCCTGGACTCGCTGCGTTAATCTCCCTGTTGGGTTTGGCTTCTCTGTCATACCACCAGTACTGTATAACAAGCACAATATGCAATAAAATTCTATAAAAATAGGCTTAAAGCTGCTTTAAACAACATTTCCATATTAACAGTGGATCAAATCACTGTATGTCACGTGAATAGAGTTGTGTAATGGCAAGTTCACAAAGAATCAATACTGACTCTACAGTTCCCCTCAGCTCTGTGGAGCATTTTAATGCCTTTCAGCACTTTTTTCTGTTTTGGTCCACTTTCACAACTCTCAGTCAACAGTTGACAGGAAAGGCTAGCAATTTGATGGTAAACACAGTGGAGCATCTACTATCTAAAAAGTTAAGTATTACCCTCAGGTGTTGGTGGAGGCCAAAACAGAGCTTAAAGGGGATTAGTGGACACACATTCTTCAGGTGGAAACAATCCTAAATGAATAATAATATTGATCCATGTCTGCTTGATGTGTAAATAAGCCACTGTTAGCCTCAAGTATGAAGTGATAATATGTAAATGTTGTGTTTACAGTTTGTTGCATTGCTGAATAACTATTCCTTATCTCATAATATGCTCCTGCACACACAGCAGATAGTGCTCAGAAGCCTGGATAAAGATGTTTGTATATGTCAAAGTATCTCAGCTATTATCTGAGATGAGTATCATTCTCAAAACTGGGGAAAAAAAGCTTATCAAGGTTTCTGAAACAAGGACTTGATGTTTAGATGAACAAACCCAGGATACAATTCAGCATGTTCCCGAATTGCTTTTGAATAGAATCAACTTAGACTCAACAGCACATTTAAAAAGTATTTTATGCTTTCAAAATGAGGTGAAGCAATCTATTCAGTTGTGCCAAAGGAAGTGATTCGAAGCCAAGTATCTATGATCTCGGAATATGTTGTAACCTGTTGCTAATGTTGGGGTTTTTATTCACCAAGTAGCAGTTTAACACGCAGCCACTGTTGATCTCACAGTGAACTGCCGGCTTTGTCAGCCAGCAGATGTTCCATTGTTTGGCCCGGCGGTATAAGGTTGCTTCAGTTGAAGTTGGGACACTTGCTGCATCTTTTGAATTTAGTCCCATTAAGTTCCGTCACCACCAACCCCCACCTCCTTCTGCCCCCTCAAGCTACTGAGAGAGGGGCTTTACCCCTCCCCCCGTCCCCTTTAACCCCCTGCAGACCTCATCGTTGTCGCCCCACCACCACTATAACCCCCTCCAGATCTCTCTACTTTAGTGCCTGTGCTCTTTGTCTCCCCCTCAGTCGGGCCTTGACTAATCAGCACCCCCACCACACACACACACACACATCAAAAGCCAATTTATTGACCAATTACTGCAGTGTGAGAGTGTATAAGGAGAATGCATTTGCATCAATATACATTTAAATGCTTAAAATGCAGATATACACACCCCCCCATGCGATGTGTGTTATCAGATCATCTGATATCAGATGGTGGATGTATAGTGTATAGATGCCTCTGTTTGTCCTGCATGGTTACAATTCCTTCTTTTCAGTCCGCGTCTGAATGTAACTGCTGTTGTCGTCAAGGCCTGAGTGACCACCACTGTGAAGCTTATGTAAGAATCGGTGCCCTGCTTTCCCCTTCCCCACTATGGGCCTGTGTGTGAATCACAGAAAGACAGACACTGTTATAGGGCCTAGGAAACACACAGGCAGCACACACTTCCTGTTTTTGTGTCGAACCCATTGGAGGCAGGAAGTGAGAGGAACCACTGCTCTGCCTTTTATGCTCTCTGACGACTGACTGTTGCCTGACGAAAAGAAACTAGTGCTCAGTCAGCTGCCACCCACTTACTCTAAAGATTTAGGAGGGTGGGGTGGATCTAGACTGTTGCATCTCTGAAAGCCAATAACAACAAATCCAATTATGTCACTTGAGTGCTGTGTGGATGCTGTTAATGGTCTGTGATGCCACTTCAGCAAATGACCTTCATATGGGTCCTTTACCATTGCGGTGGACGGTCGCCAACTCTTATTCCAGAGTAGGCCTCTACTTGTGTGTAACAGCATATGTGTGTGTGTGTGTTGCTGTGCATGGAAACTGGGGAAGGGTTCAAGCCAAAACCGAGTAGAACCCCATAGGAACAAAGAATCTGGTGGTGGAAAACAAGCCTGAGTGGTCTCTTTGAAGGACTGATTAAGGTTATAGTCATCCGTCTTGCTTCCAGCCTCCAGGCTGTGTGTTTGGGGGGTGGGGCCTTGATAAGGAGTAGGGGGTAGTCCAGGCTGCTACCCTCTTTGTTCTGGCCTGCTCCCCTCATGCCTGCTTTTGTCTCCACCCACAGTCTACCACTGAGAGAGCATTATCTCTCTATCCGTCTCGCGCCAAAACAGGGAGGGGGGCGTGTTGCTTTTTCTTCCTCCTTTCTGTTTCTCTGTCTTTATTCCACGGTACACTTTGTATCTGACACCTTTCTAGGGCAACACAGTGACTGCAGTTACAGAATTGGTGCTCAAAAGCTCCTTGAGTCCAGTCAGTGCAGATATATTTCTCTATATTTCGGTGTCTCTTTCTGTCTAGCATTTCCCGCCACTCCAGGGTGCACGGGGAGGGGAGTGGTGTCACAGCCGGTATGAAGAAAGGCTGGCTCCTCTGAGCCTCGCGCCAAATGCCGGCGTTATTCAAATCAGCTCAGTGGGTGCGGCCCAACTGTCTCTATGTCCTGTTAACCCCCTCAGAGCTTCATGCAAGCAAGCAGAACACAAAGGCAGAGACAAGTGTGGGCTAAGAGCTTTGTTTCAGAAATAGCAAATGCTTCACTGGTGTTTCACAGGAACAGCAGAATGAAGTCTTTACTTTCTACTGCAGAGAAAGATTGAGTTCATTTACTTATTTATTTCTTGGTAGTATAGAGGTTCGTTTTAGATTAAATGCAGTATTTGTACATTATGTGAAGCTTTATATTATCACACTTTAAAACCATTTCCTTTATGAAACAAATTTTTTGTCATGCTATAATGAATGTTGGAAATATTAAGTGTATTCTACTGAAACTCAAAATAAAGTTTATGGATCATAATAATCCAAATTGATTATCTCTGACACACTAAAAGTCCTTGTAAAAAGAGTATTGTTTACATTTAAGATAAAAAATATTCAGATCAACTTCCTCTCTCAAACAAGCACAGTTTCTCTTTCATATCCTCTTTGTCTTCAGGGCTCAGAGGAATGAATGAACCACTAAGACCACAGCAGAGGGTTGAAAGGTTTATTTATTCTCTACTACACTCTAGTGGCTGTGAGCATGAAATGCAAGAAATGAATGCGCTTTTTCAGTTTTTCTTGATTGCTTATACAGTATAACTGGGCCTATTAACTAAACAAACCCAAGCCGTGATGCCATCTACAATAAGACAGATCCATTTCCCAAAACTATAAATGATACTCCCCTTGCTGAATAAATGTGAATTCTTTCCTTATGTACAAACTGGTTTATGTTGGTAAATACATGGGAATGATTTTATTGCATTTTACATTCATCATTAGTTGTAAATTTTTACAGTACATTTACTTTTTCACTCAATTTCAGTACATTGAGGAAAATGTATACATGTGTTGTGTCTTTATATTGTTCCATTATTAATTGCAGTAACAGGTGCTTACAGCAGTGTTTTGAATTGATCTCACCAGTGTGTAAGCTATTTTATATATTTTATGGCTTTTGTATAGTGTCTGAAGGCAAAGTGCAGTTATGCATTTGTGTTTAGAGTTTTGGGATATAGAGAGCATAATTTCAAGAAATGTGTTTTAGGAATTGAGAAAAACTGTAATACCACCACACTTCTAGGAGACTTTAAATAACCAAGTGTTTTTCAGATTTAATCTAAGTGTTTTGGAAAGATCCACATGTCTTACTGTTAGGCATACATACGTGTAGGAACACACTAATGGTTTAATTTTTAATTATGTACAACATATCTTATTCTTAATAGAACAGATATACTGTACACTTCTACAGTCGGTCGGGTGCCAGACAATTCAAGCCACATAATCTTTCTTCCAGCCAATCAATAAAAACTCTGCACATGGGGCCTGGAGAGCCTGGAGGAGAGTGTGTGGTCACAGCCAGACAAATATTATATTATGTTGGTTACATCGACACAATCGCAAATGGCACTTTGCACTGTTGGTTTCATGTGTGCTGTCTCTAAAGGGAACAGATAATAGTAATCAATCCTGACTGTAATTTGATACAATTTTGATGTCAATGCGTGCAAAATATATAAAGCATCACTGTAGATTTACACTGAAAAGTAATGAAAAGAAATATTTAATTCCTTTTTTTTTTTTTTAAATAAAAAAAATGTTGGTTTCTACAGGTTTTAGCAAAAATGCTTTTACATACATAATCTTGTCTGATGTCAACAGATTGATTTGCTACCTTTGTAATGCTGATGAGTATATAAAGATGATGACCATAATGGATGTGTTGAGCAGCACGCTGAGTCTCTAATATCCTTTTGTTCCTTGAGTCCCTGCATGGATCTCTGCTCAATATCCTCTTCCCAGAAACCATCTGTAGTTGGTAAATTGCCCGTTTGTTGTGATAAAAGCATTTGCTAATATTATTTATAACGTGTAACCCTCAAAGCAACATCTACACTTTCATCTTTGCTCACTGCATTACCTGTCTTTCTGATTGATGCCATATTTGGAGCGTTATATATGGAGTCTGGTGTCCCCACAGCCAATCAGATCCCGGTGTCCTAGCCAGTCTGACTCCCTGGCCGTTGCCTGGCAACTGGGACTGCTGCTCTGTAATTCAATCCATGGAAAGATCCTGCAGGGGTATAAATGAGAAGAGGCAAGAAGAAATTATCATTAGATGCACACTAGGACACAAATGACCAATATGGACTCCATTTCCCACACTGCTGAGCAGGAACATGAAATGGTATTGTATGTTGGATGAAGAGATTATATGGGATAAAATGTACCTCAACTAATTTTGTATTTTAACATCTAAAACAAAAACATCCATCTTCTTTTTAAATGAACTTTAAATGCACTATGTGAGAGAATATCTTTGTTTCTAAGATGTCAAACTCCACCTCTGCATTAGGAGAACTGTAACATGAATACATTACAAGCGTCATAACACAGCGGTGCTTTGACACACCGGTCTGTTTTGTCCAAAGGGTGCAACGAGCAGTTGTCATATAGATTCAATCACATGCTCTGCTGCTGCTCCAGGGAATAACATACAGAAAGGGTTAAAAAGGGGGAGGATGCAAAATGGCTTTAAGTCAGCTGTGTGTATGAGAGAGTGACACGCAGAGACAGACGAGCACAGAGGAGCTGAACGAGGAATATAATGTGCATGATGCCGGGGATTAGAAGAACTATTAACAACTTGAATTGTGTATTTAACTGAATTACTCTCCATCCCTCTTTTATTCTGCAACATCTCATTCCTGCTTTGCTTTTTTCAGAGCATTTAGTTAAGTGGCTCTGCAGCTGCAGTCAGATTGATCCATCTCCTGAGTGCACCACGACTGAATTCAAATAGCTAATGTGCTAGAGTGAGTAAGGACTTTGTTGGGAACTCCTGCCAGAGAGAGGGAGACTACAGCGAGAGCTATCGGGGAACACACTGGGACTCAGTGTGGACCTAAGAGAGTTAGGAGAGTGGTGAATTGAAAAGGTAAAATGAATGTTAACAATGGTCAAACTCTGAGCGTTGGTGGACAGGACTTGACCAGGAATGGCAGCAGCAGCAGCAATCGAGCCCCCTGGGAAGATGCTAGGACAGCTCTGAAGCCCTCCACCCCTACCAAGAAACCTAAACCAGTGAGTATCCCCAGAGCCTTATGCAGTGACCATTTACATGTACAGTTTGTCTTGTGTTTATCTGAGTTGTTGACATGAGGACAAGAACTACTAATATCAGTTATTTTATTCTTATCTGCGGTAAATTGAAGTCAAATTTAATCTTGTTGTCATCACTTTGGAGCTGAATTATGTTGCTCTTTCATGGCAGTGCAAACCCAGCACACACACTTGTGTTCACTATTTGAGGCGGCTTATTTCACAAGACTTATGTCACATGATAAATGACAGATGAGAGAATGAAAGAAGACAGACACACTGACCTCTTAACTTTATCAAAGTCCTGGTCTGGTATAACAGCAGGTTGCTGTCTAATAGAGTTTAACTGAGTGTGTTGCAGCCTTCAGTTTAGTTAGTGAATAGAAGGTTATGTGGACATATATTTATGTGAAACAGGATACAGAGAGGCTTCATTCTGTCAGCTGGAAACTGATCAAAGCATAGAGGGATCTTATTTCAGATCAGGTGGATAGCTCTCCCTAAAGTCTTGATTGGATTTCTTATTTGAAGAAAATGCATCCAAATACAAAAGCAGATACAACAACAACTCTGTTGTAAGTCTGCCACAAGTTTGTAATACTTCTTAAGTAACTGAAGTAATTAGTCAAGTTCTGTAAATAATAATTATTTTAAGTCTCAGGTTTCATGTTAAAATGGCAGACAATTTGAATCGATGAATCTTGTATGTAAACTTTCTAAATATAACTCAATGACTATTGTTCATAAAACATGAAAATTCTCAAATAGCACTATTTTCTTATGGTTATCTGTCAAAATATGGTCAAAAGTTCAATATTACAGTAACAATTACAGTGTGTTACATTTTGTGCCACCAAAGAGTTAACAGGTGTCAGTCGGTTCTGGTATGTGTGTGCACTATCAGAGTCTTGCAGAGGAAAATATTTCATATCACACTGTCACTTGTATCCTGTCACATCAGCTCACTCAGTTACTCACTGTTGTAGGTCAGGCAGTGGCATTAATGCCTTTATTCAATTATTCCTGTCTACTGGGAACTGTCAGAGTCAGCGAATAAGCAAAAGTTTCAATATCCTTATGTAACTGCTGCAGAATATGAATAATGTACTCCGTAAGGCTTGGCTTAGTAAAAAAAAGTATAAATGAATTTGAAGAACAGTTGCAACTCTGAAACCTGATTGTATGACAACATCAACTCTTCTTATTGAACCAAAGCTGGATGAAAATGAGACCCATATAATCTCTGATCCTCCAGCCCAAGCCGGAGAATGCCATCACCATTGCAGTGTCATCACGAGTCCTCTTCAACATGGAGAAGGAGCAGCAGATTTACGAGCAGCAAGGCATGGAGGAGTACATCAAGTATCAGGTGGAGCATGAAACGGAGCCTTTTAGCCCCGGACCTGCCTTTTCCTTTGTCAAGGTCAGAGATAAGAAGAGGTGGACAAACACACACAATCACACCCCAAAAACTTATACCTATGCACACCAAATGTAGAGTGATTTCTTGGTGTCACTGTTGTGTTTTAGATCGTGTTTCTGGAGGAGGTGAATGCATAATATGCGTTAAACACCAACTCACTCAAACTGCCATTCCCACTGCAGGGGTTCAGTATTATCTTTTTATAACTCAAATCTGTGTTTGGCTGTGTTCCCAGGCTCTGGAGGCTGTGAACACTCGCCTGAGGGAGCTTTACCCCGAGAGTGAGGAGCTCTTTGATGTTGTGCTCATGACCAATAACCACGCATACGTCGGCCTGCGACTCATCAATACCATCAATCATCACCGTGAGTTACTGATACACAGGGACAATTAAAAGGACACACACGTGAACACACATGTACAGATGTGCTTATCTTTACATTTTTGATTCTTGTAAAAAATCACTTTTGATGGATGATGTTAATCCACTTTTCAGAACTGAAGGGTTAGGTGTACATAAATTACAGAGACACGTGAGCAACAGGATGCTGACTGGAGCTCACCGTTGTCACTAATGAGAAGGAATTTCTGATTCTTACATATAGAACCTTTAAGCTAAATAAACAAGACTGCTGTCTCTCGATCACATTTTGGAGATGTGTGGTTTTCACAGGTCATTGATGAAACTGCAGACTTAATGGGAGATTGTACTGTAGTGGAAGGACGCATGATTTATGAGTTACTAACATTCATTATTGCAGACCATAAGACTTAAAATGTGAGCGACTCCTGACTTTTTATTAAATCTCTCTCTTTTAATTAAAGCATCATATCTGCAGTTATAAATGGTTGCTAAGTCATTAATAAAGGGTGATGTTTTTATCACATTACAATAATCTATCATATCTGGTGGATAAAGATCAATAAGGGTATTGGGATTTGTTGACAACTAGGAAAATATAAAATGTTGCCTGCCTTATAGTTTCCACTGAATGAACTGAGCTACTTTTTGCTGATGCAGTTCATTTTCTGACCTGCTGAGTGGCTGGTGTCAAGCCATCACTTCAGCCAATGATTGTTGACACAGTTCAGTTATTTTTTCATGCTGGGGGTCAATTAACTGTTGATACAGCTTCATGGCTGTCCTGCTAAGTTGTTGTTGTTTTAAGTCAGCAGGGTTGCCCCTTTTCATCGCCTTTGAGATCATTAACAAGACTGTAGACTGAAAAGGGTGTAAGCACTCTGTATGTGTATAGTGTGTGAACCTGGACAGCTTGCAGGTATCAATTTAAAAAAAACTTGTGGGTTTTTGTTATGTGATCTCCTGAAACAGAGCAAGACCTAGCACAGACCCATGTGTTGGCTGAACTACAGTGTGTGGTCACCGCTGTAGACTCTGCACAGCTGGTCCTCTCTATTCCCACACTGTGAGTGACTTTATGACCCAGTGTCCCTCTCCAGGTCACACAGACATACAAGTGTGTACATGGAGTATCCTCTGATGACTCAACGAACGGAAGAGTGAGAGTAAGACAGAGACAGAGAGGAAAAGGAAAGGAAAATGAACTTGACTGTAGTCTAAGAATCTCTTGTTCTGTGATGCTACACTGTTCAACTGGAGCTAATTTCTTTATTTCCTTTGTGAAGCCCTGCGTGTCTACTGATTCCCACTCAGTTTAAGGGGTCGCCCTCCTCCCTTTGGATGAACAGGGACTGCTGTTGGCTGTGGTGGGATCTTTCTCATGGTCTGCACACCACATTATGCCCCCCAGGGGAAGTGGTGGGAATCGGGGATCCCACACCCAGCACCCACTGATGTAGTCAAGCCAAGCAGAAAAATCTGCACTGCCCGAGACAAGATCTCAGGCTCTTTGCTTTCATGTCACACCAGATTTGTCGTTCCTTTCCCTGCTCTGCTGCCTAAAGCAACACACTGCTGTCAACCAGCAGTGATGTTTGACGTTACAGTGATGGATGTAAAAATAGGTGTTTTTGCCCCTAGTTGTCCCTGATTCTTCATTCTTTGTTGCCATTTTCTGAAATTGCATTAACTTTATCTATCTCAGGTTGGTTTTATTCATTAAAATTTGCACAGCATTTAAACAGCATTTAAAGGACCAGTGTATTAGATTTAGTGGCGGTGAGGTTGCAGATTCCAACAAACTGAATAATCCTCTCAGATATGTAGGAGAACCTATGGTGGCTGCAAAGCTCGTGACAAAAGTGAAAGACCTTCTATAGAGTCAGTGTTTGGTTTGTCCATTCTGGACTAACTGTATAAATATGGCAGGCTCATTCGAAGTAAATGAAAACACAACTATTCTTATTTTCAAGTGATTATACACAGATTTTAACTTACTTATGAATATTTTATTTCAAATTATGCCAATATTTCTACCAATAGAGGCCCTTAAATTTTACACACTGATCCTTTAACTTCCCTCACCATTTATACAGAAATACACATTCATACAAGGCAACTGTGAGTGGTGTACAAACTCTAAAATGAAATAATAACTAAAATATGTGGCCCATATAAACATCTTTATCAAGAAGTTGACCTTTTTGTGTGAACATTGTGATCAGTTGACTTCTACAAATCTTCAGTTCTGTGCACACTGATGTTCACTGAACTGATGTTTCCCTTTGTCTCCAGAGTTGTTCATCGAGCGCTTCTGTATGACTGGTGGAAATAGTCCCATTGGCTACCTGAAGGCCTACCACACTAACTTATACCTGTCTGCTGATGCGGCCAAGGTTCGGGAAGCTCTGGAGGAAGGTCAGTACAGAGTCTTATTTCACTGAGAAGCTGTAACACTAGACTAAGGAGGCAGAAGTTAATTATAGTGTCTGATATGTGCTGCTAAGATTTGGTGATTTGTATGTAACTGATTTTCAACAGCAACATTAAACTCTGTCCGTGAACGTGTACTGTACGATGTGTGTTTAAAATACTGTGTGTAAATCAGGTATAGCAGCAGCCACCATGTTCACACCAGAGAAGATGAAGGAAGTCTCGGAGACTCAGCTGCGCGTTGCATTCGATGGCGACGCCGTCCTCTTCTCTGATGAGTCTGAACGCATTTTCAAGGCCCACGGACTGGACAAGTTCTTTGAGCATGAGAAGGCACATGAGAACAAGCCTCTGGACCATGTACAGTATACACAGAGTGACAATCATCAGTACCATACAGCTATTGAAAATGTAGCACATTCAATGGGCATAGTTTGTTCTCTTGGTTGAGATTCTAACAATTATGTGAATTTAATGTCTCTTGAACCAAATGTAAACACAGAAAACTTCCAAATACACTGTGGACTGACTTTTCTGTACTCTTCCTTCTTTCTGCAGGGGCCATTAAAGGGTTTCCTAGAGGCTTTAGGAAAACTGCAGAAGAAGTTTTATGGCAAAGGCCAGCGTATGGACTGCCCTATCCGCACCTACCTGGTGACGGCTCGCAGTGCAGCCAGTTCTGGTACCAGAGCCTTAAAAACTCTGCGCTCATGGGGTCTGGAGATTGATGAGGCTCTCTTTCTGGCAGGGGCACCCAAGGGCCCCATGCTGGAGAAGATCAGGCCACACATTTTCTTTGATGACCAGATGTTTCATGTGGAAGGGGCAGCAGAACTCGGGACAGTAGCATGCCATGTGCCGTACGGGATCGCTCAGAGAGTTGCTAAGAAAGGAATTAAAGACAAAGAGATGTCTTCAGCACTCAAGTAACCTTTTTTTTTTTTTAGAGAGGACATCACCATGCAGGAACAGGAGACTAAAGGGACATTTCATTTTGGAATTCGGCAGCTGAAGATGATAGAACTGATGAAAAATGTTATAAGTTACCAAAACTATGATAAAAAGACCTTGAAATGGGTTAAAAATGTAATAAAATTCAGTTGATGCAGTATAACTAATACATAATAATAATGTGATGTCATTACATTAAATCACAAGTTCTTATATTAACAGACATTTCATTTCATTCAGAGGGTCATTTTTACCTATTTTAGTTATTGTCAGTTTATAAAGTGACCCCACCCACAACACTCTTTATAAAGGGTTTATAAATTGTAAGTAATGGATTAATGGTTAATAGAGTACTGTCATGATGTTCATTGATTAATTCTAAGCTATTAATTAGAACATTATTCATCTTGCCATGGTTAAAAAATATGTTTGACTAGTTGGACTAATTTGACTAATTAGACCACTAATTAGGCATTTATTAATGGCTTATAAATATATTATTACTAAACAGAAAGGAAAAACACTAGCCAAAGGAATTATTCACAAGTCGTTTACCTTAAATCTTTTAATTATAACTGCTGTTTAAAAATTTTAGTAAATCATTTATTAACCATTAATAAAGCCATTGGTTACATCTTTTAAACCCTTTATAAGAAGTGTCTTCTTAGTTTTCTACTCAAAACAGGTTGTGTTTGAAATCTCCATTTGCATACACCAGCAATCTGTTGCATTATTTTCTGTGTCGATATACAGGTAATTTTACCCACATTCATTAACATTGCATAACCATATGAAATACAAAGAGGTAAAATTAAGTATATTTTAAATCAAACAGAACCAAATATTAGAAAGTACTGAACATAATTTATTTATATGTCAGCTGGGTTACAAATCAAACATCAAGTGACTTGTCAAGACTATTTTTTGATAAAGAGTGAGTCTGAATGCAGCTTGGATGTGCTAACATGATTTAAAGCACATCATTTTATGCAGAGTCATCATTTGGATTTATACAGTTTTATCATTTTACTGCTTGTCTGTGTGTTAAACTGGTGCCTTTTTCTCACTCTTGTTTTATAGATTTTTTGGGGGTCAGTTTTGCATGTTGGTGGTATATGTATGCTGTACATGTCGTTGTTTGATTATTGTATATGAATGTATTTTAACAAATTTACAAACGAATTTAGTATACTGCTAAAAATGTTAATAATGAACTTCATAATTATTTATTATTATTCTTGTAGAAGATAATAAAGATAACATATGCAGCCCTTACTGACCATTGACAGTAACTTTTCTGCTAGTTGTCACTGAAGTGCCGAAAGTCCAGTGTCTCTCTTGTCATCGCCTCCCTGTCTGTCTTATTGTGTCATTTACTGTAAGTGTGTTGTTATTCATACTGTTGCTCTGCTGTTCTGTATGCATGTGAAGCAAATTGTAACTGAGTAAGACCAAACTTGCCGTGGACTGTTATGCAATGAAATTTTTATTGCTTCAGATTTGAAGTAAAACTGACTGTATCAATATATCTGTTTCCTGTTTTGCAAACAAATCAAGAATTAAAATAAAAAATAAAAAGCCAGATCCAGTAATACAGAATGATCATTCCTCTCCACAGCAGGGGGAGACAGAGACCAACAAGCATCCAGGTGAATTTGTCAGCCGATTCTAACTTCACAGGAAGACCAGTTCACATAACTTTGTGACTGAATGTGGATTTCAAGGAATATCCTGTAGTAGAAAACAGTTGAGGAGTTTTTGAAGCATATGGTCATTTTGTGTCAAAACAAAGAAAAGAAATCCACAATTTAGCTCACATTGACTTCTGATGTGCTGACTGCATGAAGAGTTTTGAAAAGGTGAACTCAGTATTGAGAAATATATATTACAAATAGCAGAAGTGTAACAAGAGACAAATATACTGTTTTGTTTTTTAAAAACTTGGATCTCCATGCCATGCCTTTCCATGGAGAGGAAGAAAATATTTTATCTATTCAAATTTGAAGGAAAGGTTTCTATTCATGGTCTAATGTTTTCTATGCAAGTTCACTGAAGTGTTGCTATGACGGCATTTGTCTAATGTAATTGAATATTTTCAAACCTTTATAATTCTTGCTCCTTTTAAAGTGTTGATGTTGAAGCACAGTGACCTGGTTTAGTTTAGCCTATTCGCTTAAGTGTTTTGTGAGATGTTTGACATGATGAAATCCAGCATAATGTCGCCCCCTCCTGGTCACTTTGTGGGTCAAGAGCTATACCTGCGCAAGAGATGGCATCAGGTGCAGTTCCTGTCAAATGAATTCTGGACAAGGTGGAAGAAGGAGTACCTTCTTAATCTTCAGCAAAGACAAATATAGCAAACTGATAAGAGAAATACAAAGGTTAATGACATTGTCATCCTTTGTGAGGAAAACTCTCCAAGAAATCAGAGGAAAGTAGCAAGAATAACAGAGGTGTCTATTCATAGGCTTAAAAATGTATATAGGAATTGAATATGGCATAAAAATATTATTATGTCTTAAATAGTAAATATATTTTGTTATACTCTACTTGTTCTCGCGTCAGTGCAATACTCAAGCAGGTCACTTGATGGCACATAGCTCTTGGGAGGAACCTCAAACCCATTCATGTGTGTTCAGACTACCAGCGACAAAGTAAAAGGCTACAAGTCATTTTCAATGGAAGCCAGTGACATGAAGCTACAAACGGATGCTTGAAACTTGTTGCTGCAAGACAGGCTCTACAAATTAAAGATGATTAAAGAACTTTTTTTAGCGCTCCAATGACATGAGAAGCGTCAACCAATCATGTCTGCAGGTTACATGAAAAACAGGTAAAATTTAAAGGGCGTCAGTTTTTCCCAAAAACCTAATAAATTACTAAGGAGCAGGTGTTAATGAAGGAATGGATGAGATTAGAGTACAGGTCAAGTCAACAAGTACACAACAAAACAAGTAAACAATTTTCTCACAAATTCATTCATTGTAAGTCCTTTTACAAAACAAATAAAATGTACTTCCTTTAAAATATTGAAAGTCTTCTTAGTTTTTTTGTTCATCACATCTTTGATTCAGATGCTGATTAAGTTCAACAATAAAACAATGAAAACAGAGTTTGGAGCCAAACCATTTAGATTTGTGGTTGTGAAATGTACAGTGGATGATCACCAGCTGAATTATAAGGGTAATATTGTTATCCATCCCAATGAACACAAAATACAACATCACATTCATCATTATTTACATTAATACCCAGTTTTCCTGTTTATAAAATTCTAATGAATGAAAAATTGTTTCCCGTTCAGAATCACAATACATATACAATATATATTAAACATAAATCTTCCCAACACTTCTTTTACAGGGTAAATTTAGTGTAAAATCTTCTTTCACTTTATTACAAATGCAGTGTTTATTTTCCCAATTTAGATAGATAGCCACTTCCCATAAATTGTAACACTGTATTTAAAGCAATAAACAGCTTTCTGTGAACCATCTGCAACCTGAAAGTGAGATACATCCTCAAAATGAAATACAGAGAAAAAGAGAGCACAATGCTTACAGTTTACATTACATGTTATGTATTGTACAAAAGCAAACATGTATTGATCAGCAGCAGTGACATAGTTAAAATAATAAAGAAACTGTATAGTAATAATTTGATGCACATATTGAAGATGAAATAATATGACATACGTAGTATTATAGTATCTGTACAAAGTGCAGTGCTATCGGATCTGTAACATTGTCTTTAGTTTTTGTCCAGCACTTGATATGCCATAAGTGGTCGGTCCCTCATCAGTTGTGCCACCATCAGAATCAAAACAAACTGCATGACAAGAGGAAAGAAAGGAGAGGAAGATGTTAGTTATCTGCCAAATGAAATAACTTTCAATAATATCTTCTGAAACTTAGCAAAAGCATTTCTGCATTAGATGTATTAAATACTACAATGCTGCAGTGCATGAAGGGATTTTGGCACCGTCAAAGGAAATATCACTCAACGAGATATAAAAAAGTCATCAAGTGTTTTTTATGTAACGCACCCCTGAATAAACATCAACAGTTAACACTGTATAAGATGTTTCAGAATGTGTAGAAGATATTTTGTTGGACATGACAGAATTATTCATGTACTATAACTATATGTATATATTGTGTATAAGGAAAATAGTTGCTCTTTATACTCTTATACTTTATGCTCTCTTTATACATTCCAAGGAGAAAATAGCAGTTGAAGCTCCTTTAAGGCCCTCTCAGATTTGAGCTAGTCACTTAAAGTATAATTTCAGTGAATAATGTTTTTATCTTGCTTGTAGTGATAAACCTACATCAATTCATCACCCGTCTCTGCAGTTCCCCTCACCTCCAGAAACTGTTTTAATGTCTTTCACCAACACCTAAACATAGTTTTGGTTTTACCACAATTTTACTGGTTTTGGGTTTGGTTTTCATGGCTCCTGTCACCATAGTATGCTACCTGGCCAGCAACATGGCAGACAGACAAAATTAGCAACTACCCAGTGAATACAGTGGAGAATTTAGCAGCCAAAGAGCCAGATATTACCTTCAAGAGTTAATGCAAACCAAAGCAGAACTAAGAGGAGAGTGAATCATGGACTTATATTTGTCAAATTGTCAGAAACACAACTCCAAATGGGTTCCTTTAAGAAACCACTTATCTAATAAATGTTCATCAGTCATGTATTCCACATCAAATGTCGTAAAATCTAATCATTCTCACCTCCACCAGGAAAATAAGCAAGGAGCCCCACATCATAAAACTCAGCACGAACTGAAAGGCCATCTCCAGCTGCACCTGGCAACCCTGAAAGTGAGAGACATTGAAAAAAAACAGAGAAAACACAGGGCAATAAAGAAAGGTGCCAAATCTGACAGTCATGGTGGAGCATTTATATGCTCATGAGTATTTTTATTCTATCTGTGTGTACACGTCTACCTGTTGGTTAAGCTGCCATGGTTTATCCACGGTTCCATCGCAAGAGGGGAAAGTAGAGTTGCAGCAGCTGTGAGGAACCCAAAGACCTCCAGTATGGTTAAACCAGGAGGTGTTCAGCCAGTCCCTGTAGTCATGGACACCACAACACTGCAACTAATAATATCAATTAATATCAAAGCAATACTGTAAATCTTCAAAACTAGATCTCCAGTTGAATTTGGTTAATTTTTTCCTGAGGACAAAACTAAATTGGTGCCACTAAGGTCCTGATGGATGATTTGAGGCCTGGGGTTTGTGTTATATAGATCTTTGTGGGGATGATGTGACGTCTTTGTCAATCAGAGCTAACACCTTTCAAACATGCTCCTCTTTAAGACCTAATATCCTATTAATGGATGGAATTATATTTGGAAATCACCAATGGTATGTCAAAGATTTCCTTTTTTTTTAAAAGCAAGCATCAAGCGACCATTAGAGGAAGTTCACCCTGAAGCTCTTGAATACTGGCAGAAATTCTAGTGTATCATTTTGACACATTTTTACAGTGACCCTTGGGTGCAAAAGCCAACAATATTACAGGAAAAACAACAACAAAACATGAAAACCAAGTTTTCAGAAAAAAACATTTAGAATTTAAAAACAATACAACATTTCACAAAACGGAAATGTTACAGACAACAATTCTTGTTTGTGATGAGACTGATCCCATTTCAATTCAGAGTTTACACAATTGAGATTGGTCAGTGATACAAAATGGTAGTGGATGGACGCACTGACTGGCCATCGTGGGATGCTACTAGACCAGTTGTTGTGTATTCTAATTTGTTAATGTCATGTCTCTTCAAACATTTTGGGTTTTTTTCCTTGTGTTTGTTGTATTTTCAACCTCAGGGCCAACCATAATTTTCACAATAGATACAAACATGCTTAGTGTACCATGTGTGGATGTCTATATGAGTCAGTTCACATGTGATGAGTGAACACACACCTCTTCTTGTGTGGCATCCACAGCATAAGAGTAGCGGTCCTGGCTGCTGCCGGTGTAGTTCTGAAACACTCCACTGAGGGGAGCTATCTCTACATCCATCTAAACACAGAGGGGATAGTTACAAATAAAGTAAACATGCAGAATTTTCCCAAAGTAATCTGCAGTGTCACAGTTATTTAGTGCACATATTTTCTGTGTATCCAGTGTACCTTTATAGAGTGAACATAAGCCAATGCTGAGGCTGTGCTTTCCAGACAGAAGACCACTACTAGTAGATAAACAAACTACAGAGGAAAAACACTTTAGTTAGTACAAACACTAGTGTGCACACAGATATCCACACATCACACACACACAACCTTACCAGTCCCTGCAGAAAGGTGGAATCTCTGAGGCTCAACCAAGAGCCAAGGCATCCGCTGACCAATAGGAACACAGCACTGGCGATCGTAAAGAAAGCCGGAAAGATGATGTAGATGTGAGAAAAAAACAAGCTGCTATGTTTGTACTTCATCAGCAGGTAGACTCCACTCAGGCCTACCACCAGCCCCACCACCTGGTAACAATAGTGCACAACAGACAGTGGGAGTGATTTGTATCTGTGTTCACTGACATCAATCAAGACAGAATATTGCTATTGGCTGGATGTGGCAGATATTCCCCACATATCCTTGAGTTTGACATATTTGGAAATATGTTAATTCACTTTCCTGCAGAGAATCTTAACAGTTACCTTACCATAGTGAAAGCAGGGGAACACAGCTAGCCTAGCTCTGTTGAAAAACAAAATATACCTACCAACAACTCTAATGAATTCTTTATATCTAATTTATTTATCAATTTAAAAAAAAGAAGTGTAAAAATGATTAGTTGTGGCTTTATGGAGGGTGCAAGACTATTTCTTAGCCAAAAGCAATGCATTTCTGGATTCTATGCTGATTTCCTAACAAGAGATGCTGTGACAACTCTACTGCTTCCAGCCAAGAAATAGCCTGTCACCTAACCCCCCATAAAACTGCAACTTGATGTTACACTTTGTTTGTTTTTTGTGTATGGAAAACAAACAAACAATATATAATGTGTTAATTAGTAAGCATTTGAGGTGCTGGTTTCTGCAAAGTATTTATATATTTATTTAAGAGATATGAGACTGTCATTGCTTAACTCTCTGCAAGAAAGCAAATAAACATATTTCCCAAAATGTGGAACTATCCATTTAAAAAAAGAAAATATATATATTCTGTGCTCCCTATGTAACAAAGTCCTAACCACAGTTTCACAGTACAGTCACAGTCTGATCTGTTTGTGGGTAAAGGTCTTGCTCATAGGCACCTGATAAATTGTGATGATGATAAAGTAGCAAGCGCGGCTCTTTCAACCTTACACCTCTCAAAGACATATTGAGGGGGTTAAAGCTTTGGGTTTGTGTGACCTGTTGGGTCATTTATCTTTCCACCTAAATTTCTCTGACAAATAATGCACCCAAACTAATTCAACATGCTGAGTGCTTATCTGCAAGGTAAAATAAAATGTTTCTTTAAATTTTTATAGGCAACATTTTAAGTATCTTCAAGCAGCTGACTGTTCAAACTGTGGGAAATCAACCAATGAAAGGGAGACTCCAAATCATTTGCAGAACATGTCATGAGCTCATTACAGTAGAAAGAGAAGGTGAAAAATCAAATAATAGTAATAATAAACAACAAAAGAAAGTTGTTGAGTTAAACTACATGTGTCTAAATCAATGTTTAAGTATGTTTACACTGTAACCTACTTCGTCTTTAAAAGACACACATGAATCTTGTGTCATGTGACATGTGACATGTGACAATAAACTACAGAAAGGCCATAAACAGTAAATAGAAGACGTTTAATTTACTTTCTATGTTTTTAAATATGAAGAATTTCCCTAACTAACGACTCCATGAATACGGATAATAGTTATTAGATAAGGTCATTATTGGCAATATTCAGTGGCAGAGTACAAAAAGTTGAAAATGCAACTTCACTGTTAAAGTCTCACCTACCCACAGAAGTTGACACATCAGCTGAAATGCTGTTTTTAAAGCTTCTCTTCTCATTTTCAGATTTAAAGAGCTTCGAGGATCGAGCCCGCAATAATAGCAGGTGCGTAAACGCGAGGATGGCACTTACAGTATAATCTACCAACTGTGCCAAGGCTTTACGTGAAGACCGTACAGTCTGTATCATAAAACAAGAGTGGGTTGGAGACACGTTAGTTTATGGCGCTGAAGACGAAACTGAAACTTTTCTTCCGCGAGGAAGAAAGAACGCGGAAATATCTCTGTGGTGGTAATAAAACACAACATGGAGGAAATATATATAATATAGCAGGTCATGGGGAAGCTGATTATATGGTTTGTTTGTAAAATATTAATCTGCAAAGTAATCATTAACTGCTGCTGTCAAATCAGTAAATAAAGTAATAATAACTTTAAAGGCATGTTCAATATGTATAGATAATTTAAAAGAGAGTGAAACAAAGTAACAAAGAAACAAATAAATTCTTAGCCCTGCCTATCATAGACGGCTGACTGCCAGAAAAACAGTCACATTTGAGATGACTCATTCACTATCATTGAGCAACTGAAGGCTTTTGCAACGATGTCAGGGTCATACTAAAAGGTGTCTGATAAAACTGGAGATAAAAAGGCTTTGTTGAACCTTTCCATTCCTAGACAATGTTTAATGAAAGTAGATGTTTGCTGACTCAGTCTGTCGAATCTATAATAAAGTGACTTTCCCTCTGAAATCCAGTGGAGTAAACAAAAAATGAAAATTGTACTTAAGTGTAGCACTTGAGTAAATATGCTGTATGGCTGAATAATGTGGAGAATTAATGTGTACATTATTTTCATTTAAATTTACAACATAGTGCATATTACTATATTTTTTGTAGAGGCTTTCCTGAGGATTTTAAAACCCAAATGATATCCAGAAAGGTGTCCTTTAATGTCCACAAGATGGGACATTATAACCAGAAAATGTATTGAAGTAGTACTGTTTTGGGTGTGTTAATTGGTTAACTTATTTTGTGCTTGGTGAGGTTACTGTCAGCTCTGTGTTCAGTGGTCTGTGTCAGAGTCTCTTCCTCTTCAGCAGCTGCAGTTGGTTCCTGCTGTAACAGCTCAGTGTCTCTGCAGTCTGACTGAGGGAGGTTTTTGTACGACGACTAATCACTGTGTGAACACATTACCACTGTGGTAACTCTGACAGTAGTAAACTGCTGCATCTTCAGCCTGAACTCCATTGATGGTCAAAGAGAAGTCAGAGCTGCTTTCACTGCCACTAAACCGAGCTGGTGTTCCTGATTCAAGTGTGCTTGCAAGTTTTATTAGGAGCTTTGGACTCTGTCCAGATTTCTGTTGATACCAGTACATACAAGCACCAACATTGCCATCACTATCCACACAATAGCCAACAGCTTGGCTGGTTTTGCAGGTCAGAGTGACTTGGGATCCTGGAGTAAATGTCTCCACTGGAGGTTGAGTCACAGTCACCTGACCGCTGCATCCTGCAGACAGAAACAAATCTTTGATTTATCAGCAGAAATAAATGAGAGAAAAGGCAGCACATGATGTTTGAAATGTTGCTGAGTGAATGAACCTGTAAAACAGCAGCAGGCCAGCGTCCAGATGAGGATGGTGATGAGAGTCATGCTGGTTGTGCTTTCTGCTGTGTTGACTGACAGATGTGAGACCTGCAGTGTTGAAGTCACAGGACTATAAACCTTGTCAGTTCACTGGAGGATCAGCTGACCATGCAAAGCCTCCTCTCTATGGAAATGATTTCTCTGCTCTCAACAGACTGAAGGCAACGTGAGACACAAAATCAGGAGAAATACTGTTTGGTTTTACACCATCTATGATCTTAATGGAATAAAATAACTTTTTTTGGAAACAAATTTGAGGATTTACAGTATTTGTATCAATGGGAGTGGTTGGTATCTTTCTTATGTAATTTGTTTTACAAATAAGGTTTCATAAATACACTATAACATCATTCAGTAATTTACGATTATTTATATTTATGATTATTTAGAGATGTTGTATTTATTTAACATTGTCTCAAATATGTAATTTGTTTACAATCTGAATTTGTTAAAAGGGAAAACAACCTGTTTTGTTGTCACTTGTACAAAGTTTGATAAAAAATTATGTAAAATATTTTGATTCATGAAGAAAATTAAAGCCAAATCAATAAAAAAACATTTTCATACATATGTTAATATGTTGAATATCCAGTTTTATCAGAAAATAAAGTGACTTTGTAGTGGATAGATGCTTGTTCACAGTGCAGGAGGTTTTTGTACGGCCACTTAATGAGTTTGTATCACTGTGGTTGACTTTTGGTGGAGGAACCAAACTCATCATTAACTGTAAGTACCAGAGATTTCTCATTTCTACAATATAAAATATTATACCGAGTTTTGTACCAGAATGTGATAAAACTAGTATTTATTTTTGGTATTTTATCATTTGTGTGTATTTTTCTGCTTTGTATTAAGCTCAGCTGATATTGAAGTTAGGGGAAAATATAATGTTGATGTTAATAAATGTTTTTTTATTGTAGATGATGTTATGATCAAATATATGCCACGACAAATCTAATTTTCACACATTTAACTTTTAAATTTTAAATGTTTATTTCACAAAATTTTGGTTGTAAAATTTGTCTGACAAACATTTTAACAGCCACGATATAACTCGACCTTTATTCATTATTTTTAACATTCAAACAGTTTTTAGATTTAAAATATTATGTTGGTTTCTGTAAAAACAAATAAATGAGTTTATATTTAGATCCAGTTTAACTGTAGTTTGTGTTGACAGTTGGTTAGTTTGATGTGGTGAAAAGGAAGTGAAACAAACAGATGAAAAAGTCTTTAACTGTAATCACACATCAGTGTTTCACCTCTTAACTTTTTATATAAAGTCATCAAGAAAATCATTAGAAGAATGAATTATTTGTCAGTCAGACATTATAAAGCAGATATGAAGATTTCATTTAATTTTCATTAAATTAATCATTACATTTACACCTAACTCATGTTGTATATTGTCTAATTCTTAGTGATTTATGATGATGTTCATTGCTTTAAATGTTAAAATTGTCTCTGTCTGATCACAGTGTCACACACACAGCTAATCCACAGCATTGTTCACCTCTGTCATGTATCATAACTCAGTTGTCTGTCCTACAGTGGAAGTTAATCTGCTCCTTGTGTGTCTCTGCTCTCCCCTCCAGCTGGCCCCATGGTCAGGCCCTCAGTCTCTCTGCTTCCCCCCTCCTCTGTGCAGCTCTCTGGGGGCTCGGCCACGCTGGCCTGCCTGCTGACCGGCTACTCTCCTCAGGGAGCCGTGGTGAGCTGGGAGGTGGACGGTAAACAGGTGACAGAGGGGGTCCTGAACAGCTCAGAGGAGGAGAAGAGCGGACGCTACAGCAGCAGCAGCACCCTGAGCCTGAGCCAGGAGCGCTGGATGGAAGGAGAGCTGTACTCCTGCAAGGTCCTCCATCATGGCCAAAGCCAGACCCAGTCCCTCCACAGGAGCCAGTGTAAGGTCTAGAGGGGCTGGCTGAAGCCCAGGACAGGAGCTGTGTCTGGGGGGAGCAAGAGGAACACACCTGCTGATCAGATCAATATGAGTTTTAATGTTTGGAAAGTAAATTGAAGCTTTGTGTGACAGAGAACAACAACTTAGAGAGTAATGTGTGTAGCTCAGCAGCTAGATGTGAGTGTGCTTAATAACTGTCCTGTTGATGGTTGATGTTTTTGCTAATAAAGCTTTCACTGATAAATAACATGATGAAGTATATTGTCTTTTATCTTATGTAGAGTGATAAGAAATGAAATTTAACTGATACTCCTCTCTGTGGAAAATGAAAAGCTTCAGACTTTAGTGACAAAATGAATTAAGAACATTTTAACTGGTAATGAAAGTAGAGTAATATAGTATTAAGAAAATATTTTGGAAAAAATACTAGTTTATATCACAATGAAACATCTGGAAAATATATTTTGGAATTAGATTTTCAGTGAGGAAAAATCATGACTGAAATACGTGATGAGGTAACATTTGTCAGAGCTCTTCTGCTGAGAGTAAATGTGAAAAAACATGGTTTAGTGTTAATAGATGTTTAAAACCTTTTACAATAAAAATTACAAGAAAAAAAAATGAATCTATGTAGCTGAGTGAAGATGTATTCCTCCCTCTTTCTCCTCCAGTAGGTGTGTTGTAGTTCAGAGATATTGATGAAGCTACAGATCTACTCTGTTCAACTATTTGTGCAAAATCATGACTATTTTGATTCAGTTTTCTGCAACTAATTTTACTTATATTCTGATGAATTGTCATTATTTTTCAATATAGCCAGTTTTTAATCATTCAAACATGTAACTCATGAAATAAAAATGAATATTATAATAAATCACCGACCTTGTGTTTGCAATATATTATTCATGAGAAATGCACATTCAAACCAGTATTATACCTCATCTTTCCAACACGTTTTCCTTCAACATCAAGTCAAGTTTCTGTTCATTATTTTATAATATGTGTAACAATATTTTATGAAATGCAAAGTATAACATATCTATCCTTTGTAAAAGAAAAACTTTTTTAGATGAAGCTGTTACATTAGCTGGTTTTGTGCTGCTGAATATAAAACTATTAGCAGAAATATTGTTGAACATCAGTTGCTGTCAGAGGATATATTCTTACAACAACTCTGTTCTTGAAATGATGTGAAATAATGACGAGGATTTAACTTAAAAACAGCAGGTTGGAAAATGTCTTTCAGTCCGTTTCAGTTTTATTTTGGTTCATTGTGGTTCTGCTTGATGACTGTTGTGTGTCAGAGTCACAGTGTTGTGTTCACTGGACCAGTTATCCTCATCACAGTCTCTTCACCAACCCTCTGCAGCTGCAGCAGGCCGTTTTCACTTCAGTCAAAGTGAAGGAGGTTTTTGTACGACTCTAAATCACTGTGTAAACACTCCACCACCATGGTCACCAAAACAGTAGTAATCTCCAACATCTTCAGCCTGAACACCACTGATGGTCAGAGTGTAGTCAGAACCAGATCTACTGCCACTGAACCGAGATGGAGTTCCTGACTCTAGAGTTGATGCTCTGTATATAAGAAGTTTGGGAGCTTGTCCAGGTTTCTGAAGGTACCAACTGAGATCAGCACCAATATCTGAACTCCCTGTGGCACTGATGGTCACCCTCCCTCCAAGACTAACAGACTTGGATTTGTCAGTCTGAGTCAGAAATTTGTTGGCAGAAGTCTCTGAAATGAGAAACATGATATAAATATTGAGAATAAATGTTAAATAGCCAATGGAGAAGCAGTTCAGATTGTGATGGGACAGAAAAATAGAAAACACATTTAAGCAAAAGTAAAAGGGAGAACACAGACTGGATTTACACCAAAACATTTTCAGAATCTCTCACCCTGACTCAGAAAAGCCAACATGGCCAGCAGAGTTATTGGCAACATCATCCTGATGCAGTTTTCAGTGTGAGTGCATGAAAACAGTTCAGACTCTCTGTGACATGAGAACTTAAACTCTGAGGAGCAGCGATGCATAAAAGTCATGCAAAATACATTTAAGAAGGCAAACACACACCTGTTGATGTGAAACAGAAAGCGCAGAAGTGAGGAGGAGTGAGAGATCAACCTCTACAGAGGATCATTTAAATGTTGACTTCATCCTGCTCGCACCCCCTGCTGGCAAATTCGATCAACTCTGATCTCAGTATGAACTGACACAACATTAGACTGATTCTGAATTCCTTTATTGATTTCAAATACATTTTCTCAATCTAATTAATATCTGTCTCTTTTATCTGTTTATATGCATTTTGAGATTAACATTTTAAACACATAATATGTAATTTCAGCTGCTCTCTCAATCAAAACAATAACAAAAGACGGAGTGTGATAATAGTGTGAAGTAGCAAGGGATCATGGGAGTTGTTGTCTTCGTTGTTAAATAATCAGCTTCACCGGCATACGATTACTTTGGTATTAATCCTTCAGGATGTTTTTACCAGGAGCCGAATTACCCGCAGAGGTCTCTTTCTCTCCAGAACAAACGGACCCGGTGATTACAGGTAATAACACTGAATAAAGCAGTTTCACCTGAAAGATCAGTGTTTCTCTGACGATGTACGGCGACCCACGGACGTCGGATATGGGCTGTTAGCTGAGTTGCTGCTAACGTTTGTTCAGTCTATTTCTCTGGTAACTTAAGATCCAGACGTCCAATGGCTAAAATCCTTCTTCCGGCTAAAAGATACAGTTAAGATTACCTAAATTTGTCATGAAAATGTGGCTTAAAACTGAATAAAAGTCAATCACAAGATAATACTGATCCTCCTTCTATTCTGCTTTATGTTCATTACTTTTCAAATAAAACTGAATATTCTTAATTTCACTCCAAGAGAAGATATTCGCACATTCAAAATGTGACTTGAACATTCAACCATTATTGAAATAAAACTGTTGATTATAATGAGTCAGTGTCTTTGTGTTTCTTTTAAAATCAATTTGTCATGAAAAATAGCTTCTTGATCATCCAAATATCATGATAACTGATGTTATACTACTGTATATCTAAGATGGTTGATTTTTATTACCTTCTGACATTAAGTTTGAGTAAGTAATTTTAATTTTTAATGTGAGTAATGAATTGTAAACTGGGCTGTAGTTGTATCGTTTTGTTGATTTGCTAATAACAGACAAAAAATAACATGATGAGGTGTGTTGGTTGTGTCTTTTGTTGAAAATTCAAAACTTATAGGGTTTAAAACATTTAATGATATTCCTCTCTGTTGAGAATGAACAAAACGGGATGAAAATAATCTACAAATATTTATTTTCCTACGTTTCTTGTTTCATATCAAATCTAATCTAATCTGAAATGAAATAATTTGTTGCAATAAAAAATTTGGATTTTCATCAAAGTGAAAATCATTAATGAAATGTGTCATTAATGTTCAGAGATCTGCTGATGAGGAAGAATGTGAAGAGATCATCACGATGTAAAAAGTGTTTTAAGGTTTGTTTGCAAAAATCCCTTAAATCAGTCTGAAATTAGTTATTTGGCAAAATATTAATGTGAATAAGTTTTCTGTGCTTGGTGAGGTTACTGTCAGCTCTGTGTTCAGTGGTCTGTGTCAGAGTCTCTTCCTCTTCAGCAGCTGCAGTCGGTTCCTGCTGTAACAGCTCAGTGTCTCTGCAGTCTGATTGAGGGAGGTTTTTGTACGACGACTAATCACTGTGTGAACACCCGAGCACTGTTTATTACATGGTAACTCTGACAGTAGTAAACTGCTGCATCTTCAGCCTGAACTCCATTGATGGTCAAAGAGAAGTCAGAGCTGCTTCCACTGCCACTAAACCGAGCTGGTGTTCCTGATTCAAGTGTGCTCACAGAATATATCAGGAGCTTTGGACTCTGTCCAGGTTTCTGTTGATACCAGGACATACATGCAACATCATTGAAATCATCATCAGCACAGAGGTCGTCAACAGCTTGGCTGGTTTTACAGGTCAGAGTGACTTGGGATCCTGGAGTAAATGTCTTTTCTGGAGGTTGAGTCACAGTCACCTGACCGCTGCATCCTGCAGACAGAAACAAATCTTTGATTTATCAGCAGAAATAAATGAGAGAAAAGGCAGCACATGATGTTTGAAATGTTGCTGAGTGAACGAACCTGTAAAACAGCAGCAGGCCAGCGTCCAGATGAGGATGGTGATGAGAGTCATGCTGGTTGTGCTTTCTGCTGTGTTGACTGACAGATGTGAGTCCTGCAGTGTTGAAGTCACAGGACTATAAACCTTGTCAGTTCACTGGAGGATCAGCTGACCATGCAAAGCCTCCTCTCTATGGAAATAATTTCTCTGCTCTCAACAGACTGAAGGCAACGTGGGACACAAAATCAGGAGAAATACTGTTTGGATTTACACCATCTATGATCTTAATGGAATAAAAGAACTTTTTTTGGAAACAAATTTGAGGATTTACAGTATTTATATCAATGGGAGTGGTTGGTATCTTTATTTATTTAATTTGTTTTACATACAAGGTTTCACAAATACACTATAAACTCATTCTGTAATTTATGATTATTTATATTTATGATTATTTAGAAATGTTGTATTTATTTAACATTGTCTCAAATATGTATTTTTTTTTACAATCTGAATTTGTTAAAAGGGAAAACAACCTGTTTTGTTGTCACTTGTACAAAGTTTGATAAAAAATTATGTAAAATATTTTGATTCATGAAGAAAATTAAAGCCAAATCAATAAAAAAAACATTTTCATACATATGTTAATATGTTGAATATCCAGTTTTATCAGAAAATAAAGTGACTTTGTAGTGGATAGATGCTTGTTCACAGTGCAGGAGGTTTTTGTACGGCCACTTAATGAGTTTGTATCACTGTGGTTGACTTTTGGTGGAGGAACCAAACTCATCATTAATTGTAAGTACCAGAGATTTCTCATTTCTACAATATAAAATATTATACCGAGTTTTGTACCAGAATGTGATAAAACAAGAATTTATCTCTGTGTTCAGTGGTCTGTATCAGAGTCTCTTCCTCTTCAGCAGCTGCAGTCGGTTCCTGCTGTAACAGCTCAGTGTCTCTGCAGTCTGACTGAGGGAGGTTTTTGTACGACTACAAATCACTGTGTGAACACATTAGCACTGTTTATAACATGAACACTCTGACAGTCGTAAACTGCTGCAACTTCAGCCTGAACTCCATTGATGGTCAAAGAGAAGTCAGAGCTGCTTCCACTGCCACTAAACCGAGCTGGTGTTCCTGAACTAAGTGAGCTCACAACACTCATTAGTAGCTTTGGAGTCTGTCCAGGTTTCTGTTGATACCAGGTTATAGCATCTTTTCCAGTATTATGTCTATAAACAGTTAGGCTGGTTTTACAGGTCAGAGTGACATTGGATCCTGGAGTAAATGTCTCCACTGGAGGTTGAGTCACAGTCACCTGACCGCTGCATCTTGCAGACAGAAACAAATCTTTGATTTATCATCAGAAATAAATGAGAGATAAGGCAACACATGATGTTTGAAATGTTGCTGAGAGAACACTTTTGGTGGAGGAACCAAACTCATCATTGACTGTAAGTACTAAAGATTTCTCATTTCAACAATATAAAATATTATACAGAGTTTTGTATCAGAATGTGATAAAACTAGTATTTATTTTTGGTATTTTATCATTTGTGTGTATTTTTATGCTTTGTATTAAGCTCAGCTGATATTGAAGTTAATTGGATCAACTCTGATCTCAGTATGAGCTGACACAACATAAGACTGATTCTGATTTCCTTTATTGATTTCAAATACATTTTCTCAATCTAATTAATATCTGTCTATTTTATCTGTTTATTTGCATTTTAAAATTAATATTTGAAATGCACAATATGTAATTTCAGCCTCTCGGGATCTCTCAATCAAACCAATAACAAAAGACAGAGTGTGATAACAGTGTGAAGTAGCAAGGGATCATGGGAGTTGTTGTCTTCGTTGTTAAATAATCAGCTTCACCGGCATACGATTACTTTGGTATTAATCCTTCAGGATGTTTTTACCAGGAGCCGAATTACCCGCAGAGGTCTCTTTCTCTCCAGAACAAACGGACCCGGTGATTACAGGTAATAACACTGAATAAAGCAGTTTCACCTGAAAGATCAGTGTTTCTCTGACGATGTACGGCGACCCACGGACGTCGGATATGGGCTGTTAGCTGAGTTGCTGCTAACGTTTGTTCAGTCTATTTCTCTGGTAACTTAAGATCCAGACGTCCAATGGCTAAAATCCTTCTTCCGGCTTAAAGATACAGTTAAGATTACCTAAATTTATCATGAAAATGTGGCTTAAAACTGAATAAAAGTCATTCACACGATACATCGTATCCCCCCCTCCAGAAAGCAGCTGCAGCAGGGCGAGGCCACACTGGTGTGTCTGTCCAGCGGGGGCTTCCCCTCAACCTGGAGTCTGGACTGGAAGGTGGGGGGCAGCAGCAGCTCCTCAGGGGTGTCACACGGCCTGGAGGTCCTGGGGAGTGACGGCCACTACACCCGGAGCAGCAACCTGAGCCTCTCTGCAGACCAGTGGAGGAAGGCGGGCTCAGTGAGCCGTGAGGCCAGTCTGAGTGGACAGAGCCCTGTCACTCAAACCCTGGACCCTGAGCGCTGCTCAGAGTAGAGCTTCAGCAACACTTCCTGTCTGGAAATGATGCTTCTTTTTCTTTGCTAGAGATCTTGATGAAGCTACAGATCTTCTCTGGTCAGATGTTTCTGCAAGTTTCACATCTCTCTACTCAGTGTTTTAATGAGCATGTTGCTTTCTAATACTGATCCTCCTTCTATTCTGCTTTATGTTCATTACTTTTCAAATCAAACTGAATATTCTTAGTTTCCTTCCAAGAGAAATTATTCATACATTTAAAATGTGGAATAAACATTCAACCATTATTAAAATAAAACTGTTGATTATAATGAGTCAGTGTCTTAGTATTTCTTTATAATATATTCGTCATGAAAAATAACTTCTTAATTAGTATCATTATCATCATATACTTATATATATATATATATATATAATATATATCATTATACCTGATATTATACTACCTAATAGTATAGGAGATGGTTGACTTATATTTCCTTATAACATTTGAATTTTTACCAATATCAAAATGTAAAATGTTGAACTAAATGAAATGGAGAGCTTCATACAGTATTGGGGCATATCCTAGTTGTATTATTTTGTGCAGCTATTAGTAGAGAATCCTTCAAATAGTTGTTGCTATCGATGGCTACACTAAAGAGATGTTAACGAAGCAGGTCAGCAGGCAAGAGTTTGTGCAAAAAGATGTGATGTTTATTATAAAACTTGCTATGTTCATTACTTTTCAAATAAAACTGAATATTTTTAGTTTCCTTCCAAGATAAATTATTCATACATTTAAAATGTGGAATAAACATTCAACCATTATTAAAATAAAACTGCTGATTATAATGAGTGTCTTTGTATTTTTTTTTCATCATATATTCATCATGAAAAAAAAAACATCTTAGTCAATATCATTATCATTATGTCATTATATATAATATATATCATTATACCTGATATTATACAAACCAGTAGTGTAGGAGATGCTTAACTTTTATTTCCTTATAACATTTGTTTGTTCACACATATCAAATTGTAAAATGTTGAATAATAAAATGGAAAGCTTCATATCATTTTCGGACATAGTTGTGTTATTTTGTGCAGCTATTAGTAGAGAATCCTTCAAATAGTTGTTGCTATCGATGGCTACACTGAAGTCCTTCAGCAAAACATCATGTGAAACACAATCTACTCAACTTAAACTCATATTTCATTATTTGTGTGACATGACTGATAAATTAAGAGAAAAATTGGACTAGAATTAGTGACTTAATACACAAAACACTGGCAATGTTGGGAACTAAGGCCCAGTGAAAACATAGAGGAGCAACTTTATCACAGTGATAAACAAAATGTTTATGTGTATTTAGGTTTGTAGGTCATGGAAAACATTCAGGGTTGTTTTGTTGTTGTTTTTTGAACATCTTATTGATATTGTTGTGGGATGTTGGTTAAGATTACAATGTTAGTTTTACACTTCTTGACATGGAATGAAAATGAATGTATATAAAATAGAAAATATATTAATATATTCAGGTGTTTATGTTGTTTGTGATTGGTCCAGTTTGTGCTTGGTGAGGTTACTGTCAGCTCTGTGTTCAGTGGTCTGTGTCAGAGTCTCTTCCTCTTCAGCAGCTGCAGTCGGTTCCTGCTGTAACAGCTCAGTGTCTCTGCAGTCTGACTGAGGGAGGTTTTTGTACGACTACAAATCACTGTGTGAACACATTAGCACTGTTTATAACATGAACACTCATACAGTGGTAAACTGCTGCATCTTCAGCCTGAACTCCATTGATGGTCAAAGAGAAGTCAGAGCTGCTTCCACTGCCACTAAACCGATCTGGTGTTCCTGAACGAAGTGTGCTCACAACACTCATTAGTAGCTTTGGAGTCTGTCCAGGTTTCTGTTGATACCAGGTTATAGCATCTTTTCCAGTATTATGTCTATAAACAGATAGGCTGGTTTTGCAGGTCAGAGTGACTTGGGATCCTGGAGCAAATGTCTCCACTGGAGGTTGAGTCACAGTCACCTGACCGCTGCATCCTGCAGACAGAAACAAATCTTTGATTTATCATCAGAAATAAATGAGAGAAAAGGCAGCACATGATGTTTGAAATGTTGCTGAGTGAATGAACCTGTAAAACAGCAGCAGGCCAGCGTCCAGATGAGGATGGTGATGAGAGTCATGCTGGTTGTGCTTTCTGCTGTGTTGACTGACAGATGTGAGTCCTGCAGTGTTGAAGTCACAGGACTATAAACCTTGTCAGTTCACTGGAGGATCAGCTGACCATGCAAAGCCTCCTCTCTATGGAAATGATTTCCCTGCTCTCAACAGACTGAAGGCAACGTGGGACACAAAATCAGGAGAAATACTGTTTGGATTTACACCATCTATGATCTTAATGGAATAAAATAACTTTTTTTGGAAACAAATTTGAGGATTTACAGTATTTATATCAATGGGAGTGGTTGGTATCTTTCTTATGTTATTTGTTTTACAAACAAGGTTTCATAAATACACTATAAACTCATTCTGTAATTTATGATTATTTATATTTATGATTATTTAGAAATGTTGTATTTATTTAACATTGTCTCAAATATGTAATTTGTTTACAATCTGAATTTGTTAAAAGGGAAAACAACCTGTTTTGTTGTCACTTGTACAAAGTTTGATAAAAGTTATGTAAAATATTTTGATTCACGAAGAAAATTAAAGCCAAATCAATAAAAACATTTTCACACATATGTTAATATGTTTAATATCCAGTTTTTTCAGAAAATAAAGTGACTTTGTAGTGGATAGATGTTTGCTCACAGTGCAGGAGGTTTTTGTACGGCCACTTAATGAGTTTGTATCACTGTGGTTGACTTTTGGTGGAGGAACCAAACTCATCATTAATTGTAAGTACCAGAGATTTCTCATTTCTACAATATAAAATATTATACCGAGTTTTGTACCAGAATGTGATAAAACTAGTATTTATTTTTGATGTTTTATCATTTGTGTGTATTTTTCTGCTTTGTATTAAGCTCAGCTGATATTGAAGTTAGGGGAAAATATAATGTTGATGTTAATAATTTTTTTTTTTTTTTTATTGTAGATGATGTTATGATCAAATATAGCCAAGAAAAATCTAATTTTCACACATTTAACTTTTAACTTTTAATTGTTTGTATCACAAAATTTTGGTTATAAAATTTGTCTGACAAACATTTTAACAGCCACAATATAACTTGACCTTTATTCATTTTTTTTAACATTCAAACAATTTTTTAGATTTAAACTATTTATGTTGGTTTCTGTAAAAACAAATAAATGAGTTTATATTTAGATCCAGTTTAACTGTAGTTTGTGTTGACAGTTGGTTAGTTTGATGTGGTGAAAAGGAAGTGAAACAAACAGATGACAAAGTCTTTAACTGTAATCACATATCAGTGTTTCACCTCTTAACTTTTTATACGAATTCATCAAGAAAATCATTTCAAGAATGAATTATTTGACAGTCAGACATTATAAAGCAGAAATGAAGATTTAATTTAATTTTCATTAAATTAATCATTACATTTACACCTTACTCATGTTGTATATTGTCTAATTCTTAGTGATTTATGATGATGTTCATTGCTTTAAATGTTAAAATTGTCTCTGTCTGATCACAGTGTCACACACACAGCTAATCCACAGCATTGTTCACCTCTGTCATGTATCGTAACTCAGCTGCCTGTCCTACAGTGGAAGTTAATCTGCTCCTTGTGTGTCTCTGCTCTCCCCTCCAGCTGGCCCCATGGTCAGGCCCTCAGTCTCTCTGCTTCCCCCCTCCTCTGTGCAGCTCTCTGCGGGCTCGGCCACGCTGGCCTGCCTGCTGACCGGCTACTCTCCTCAGGGAGCCGTGGTGAGCTGGGAGGTGGACGGTAAACAGGTGACAGAGGGGGTCCTGAGCAGCTCAGAGGAGGAGAAGAGCGGACGCTACAGCAGCAGCAGCACCCTGAGCCTGAGCCAGGAGCGCTGGATGGAAGGAGAGCTGTACTCCTGCAAGGTCCTCCATCATGGCCAAAGCCAGACCCAGTCCCTCCACAGGAGCCAGTGTAAGGTCTAGAGGGGCTGGCTGAAGCCCAGGACAGGAGCTGTGTCTGGGGGGAGCAAGAGGAACACACCTGCTGATCAGATCAATATGAGTTTTAATGTTTGGAGAGTAAACTGAAGCTTTGTGTGACAGAGAACGACAACTTAGAGAGTAATGTGTGTAGCTCAGCAGCTAGATGTGAGTGTGCTTAATAACTGTCCTGTTGATGGTTGATGTTTTTGCTAATAAAGCTTTCACTGATAAATAACATGATGAAGTATATTGTCTTTTATCTTATGTAGAGTGATAAGAAATGAAATTGAACTGATACTCCTATCTGTGGAAAATGAAAAGCTTCAGACTTTAGTGACAAAATGAATTAAGAACATTTTAACTGGTAATGAAAGTAGAGTAATATAGTATTAAGAAAATATTTTGGAAAAAATACTAGTTTATATCACAATGAAACATCTGGAAAATATATTTTGGAATTAGATTTTCAGTGAGGAAAAATCATGACTGAAATACGTGATGAGGTAACATTTGTCAGAGCTCTTCTGCTGAGAGTAAATGTGAAAAAACATGGTTTAGTGTTAATAGATGTTTAAAACCTTTTACAATAAAAATTACAAGAAAAAAAATGAATCTATGTAGCTGAGTGAAGATGTATTCCTCCCTCTTTCTCCTCCAGTAGGTGTGTTGTAGTTCAGAGATATTGATGAAGCTACAGATCTACTCTGTTCAACTATTTGTGCAAAATCATGACTATTTTGATTCAGTTTTCTGCAACTAATCTTACTTATATTCTGATGAATTGCCATTATTTTTCAATATAGCCAGTTTTTAATCATTCAAACATGTAACCCATGAAATAAAAATGAATATTATAATAAATCACCGACCTTGTGTTTGCAATATATTATTCATGAGAAATGCACATTCAAACCAGTATTATACCTCATCTTTCCAACACGTTTTCCTTCAACATCAAGTCAAGTTTCTGTTCATTATTTTACAATATGTGTAACAATATTTTATGAAATGCAAATTATAACATATCTATCCTTTGTAAAAGAACAACTTTTTAAAATGAAGCTGTTACATTAGTTTGTTTTTGCTGCTGAATATAAAACTATTAGCAGAAATATTGTTGAACATCAGTTGCTGTCAGAGGATATATTCTTACAACAACTCTGTTCTTGAAATGATGTGAAATAATGACGAGGATTTAACTTAAAAACAGCAGGTTGGAAAATGTCTTTCAGTCCGTTTCAGTTTTATTTTGGTTCATTGTGGTTCTGCTTGGTGACTGTTGTGTGTCAGAGTCACAGTGTTGTGTTCACTGGACCAGTTATCCTCATCACAGTCTCTTCACCAACCCTCTGCAGCTGCAGCAGGCCGTTTTCACTTCAGTCAAAGTGAAGGAGGTTTTTGTACGACTCTAAATCACTGTGTAAACACTCCACCACCATGGTCACCAAAACAGTAGTAATCTCCAACATCTTCAGCCTGAACACCACTGATGGTCAGAGTGTAGTCAGAACCAGATCTACTGCCACTGAACCGAGATGGAGTTCCTGACTCTAGAGTTGATGCCAAGTATATAAGAAGTTTGGGAGCTTGTCCAGGTTTCTGAAGGTACCAACTGAGATCATCACCAATATCTGAACTCCCTGTGGCGCTGATGGTCACCCTCCCTCCAAGACTAACAGACTTGGATTTGTCAGTCTGAGTCAGAAATTTGTTGGCAGAAGTCTCTGAAATGAGAAACATAATATAAATATTGAGAATAAATGTTAAATAGCCAATGGAGAAGCAGTTCAGATTGTAATGGGAGAGAAAATAGGAAACACATTTAAGAAAAAGTAAAAGGGAGAACACAGACTGGATTTACACCAAAACATTTTCAGCATCTCTCACCCTGACTCAGAAAAGCCAACATGGCCAGCAGAGTTATTGGCAACATCATCCTGATGCAGTTTTCAGTGTGAGTGCATGAAAACAGTTCAGACTCTCTGTGACATGAGAACTTAAACTCTGAGGAGCAGCGATGCATAAAAGTCATGCAAAATACATTTAAGAAGGCAAACACACACCTGTTGATGTGAAACAGAAAGAGCAGAAGTGAGGAGGAGTGAGAGATCAATCTTTATCCTCTTTTTTATGTTGTTTAGGTTGTATGGCGCCACCTGCTGGCAGATCTGACCCAACATTTGATCGATTTTGAATTCTCTGTTTTCACAATCGTATTTGTTTTTGTTGTTGTTGTTAACAGAGAAGCAGGAATTTAAACCCATCTTAACTCAGTTTAAGGCCTCCTGAGAGTTTTAGGTGACCGACTCTTTCCCTCCACACTTAACAGCAACATCATGGCAGGTTAATTACTTTAATTAAAGTATGTTATATTGTATATTTGGAATTTGATTTATCGGAAAAGTTGAGTAATGAGTTGGAGTTGTTTGTTTGGTGTACAGGATTTTAGACAAGAACGAAATGTTCTGTTTGTGTTAATAAAGTGATGCTGTTAGTACAAATAATGTTTTATCAACCCTGTTTATAAAAGGATTAATTTCAATGAGATGAGAAAGAGCAGAGGTGAGGAGGAGTGAAAGATCGATCTCTACAAAATTTTGACTTCATCCTGCTCGCATCCCCTGCTGGCAAATTGGATCAACTCTGATCTCAGTCTGAACTGACACAACATTAGACTGATTCTGAATTCCTTTGTTGCCTTTAAATACCTTTTCTCAATCTAATAAATATCTGTCTATTTTATCTGTTTATATTTATTTTGACAACAACCATACTGATAAAAATTGAACTGAAGCCAGAGAACAACACTGCTGTTAAGTGTTGGACAACTTAGAGAGTAATGTTTGTAGCTCAGCATCAACATGTGTGTGTGATTAATAACTGTTGTGTTAATGATTGTTTGGTAATAAAGTTTTCACTGACAAATAACAGGATGAGGTGTGTTGGTCTTCTAGTTTGATGGAGATTTGAAACTTTAGTTTGCTGGAAACTTCCACACATACTCCAACAAATTATGGTGTAAATAGGCTGCAAATATTTATTTTACTACTTTTTTCATTCATTGTAATGAGTAGAAAAGTTTGATAAACAATTTTTTCAAAAGAAAATCTGGACTTTCATCCAGGTGAAAATCATTAATTAAATATATAATTAGTTAACTTCTCCACTGCTGAGGAAGAATTTGAAAAGTGCGTCATGATGTAATTATTATTTCAAGTTTTCTTTGCAAGTATCAACTGAATCAGTCTGAAATAAATAATTTGCCAAAATATTAATGTGAATAAGTTTTCTGTGCTTGGTGAGGTTACTGTCAGCTCTGTGTTCAGTGGTCTGTGTCAGAGTCTCTTCCTCTTCAGCAGCTGCAGTCGGTTCCTGCTGTAACAGCTCAGTGTCTCTGCAGTCTGACTGAGGGAGGTTTTTGTACGACAACTAATCACCGTGTGAACACATCAGCACTGTTTATATAGTGGAAACTCTGACAGTAGTAAACTGCTGCATCTTCAGCCTGAACTCCATTGATGGTCAAAGTGAAGTCAGAGCTGCTTCCACTGCCACTAAACCGATCTGGTGTTCCTGATTCAAGTTTGCTCACATAATACATTAGGAGCTTTGGAGTCTGTCCAGATTTCTGTTGATACCAGAACATACCCTCATCGCCATCAGACCACCTGTGCACAGTTGGGTTTGTTTTACAGGTCAGAGTGACTTGGGATCCTGGAGTAAATGTCTCCACTGGAGGTTGAGTCACAGTCACCTGACCGCTGCATCCTGCAGACAGAAACAAATCTTTGATTTATCAGCAGAAATAAAAGAGAGAAAAGGCAGCACATGATGTTTGAAATGTTGCTGAGTGAATGAACCTGTAAAACAGCAGCAGGCCAGCGTCCAGATGAGGATGGTGATGAGAGTCATGCTGGTTGTGCTTTCTGCTGTGTTGACTGACAGATGTGAGTCCTGCAGTGTTGAAGTCACAGGACTATAAACCTTGTCAGTTCACTGGAGGATCAGCTGACCATGCAAAGCCTCCTCTCTATGGAAATGATTTCTCTGCTCTCAACAGACTGAAGGCAACGTGGGACACAAAATCAGGAGAAATACTGTTTGGATTTTCACCATCTATGATCTTAATGGAAAATTATATTTATAGAAGTGCAGTTGAGGATTTAAGGATAAGTTTGTGTCAACTGTGGTTGGTTTGATGTGTCTGTTTGTCTACGTTTAATTTACAAATATTACTATAGATAAATTATATATTTCAGTTTTGCTTAATATGAGTTTTTAAACAATAATTATTACAAAGTATAACGTTCATTTTATTATGTATTAATTAATATTAAATTGTGAAACAAATGACTTTTTTGTAAGGAGACTAATTGTTTCTCTGTCAGACTTAGAAAAGTCAAGAAAAATCAAAGAAATAATCTTGTTTTATACAATAATTTAATCTATTTATTAAAAACGTTTTTAGATTCAATAAAGTATATTTTTTCCTTTGCTATCATAAGAAGAAGAGTTTTTTTCAGTGGATAGATGCTTGTTCACAGTGCAGGAGGTTTTTGTACGGCCACTTAATGAGTTTGTATCACTGTGGTGGACTTTTGGTGGAGGAACCAAACTCATCGTTGACTGTAAGTACCAGAGATTTATTACTTTTTATAACATATAACATTTAGAACTTTTATGAAATATTTCATGAAACTGTGATCAAGTTCAGCGTTTGCAAATTTGTTAAAAAAGTGAATTTTGTTATTAATCAAACAAGGCTGATCTCACAATCTGAGAAGAAACTTTGCAGAGATCAAAAGTCATTCAGTGTTTAAAATTATTGATTTTTGGAATAAAATAAACATTTTCTAATATAATAAATTTACAATAAATTTCAACATTTATTTCACATTTAAATATTATCTACACTCAAATGTTTGACAGCAATATTTGGTGAAAAAAAGAAAAGAAAAGAAAAGATTTATCTAAGACACATCAGTAGTTTTCATTTCTTGAATTAATTATTTTGATCATCCAAACTGTTTTTAAAATCTATTGTTGTTTACCGCTAATATGATTTTATCCGTTAAAGCAGCTCAGCTTTGTGTTCACGCTTCATTTATTTAACATGTAGTGAAAAGGAAGTGAAAGAGACAGATGATAAAGTTTTAACTGTATTCACATGAGTGTTTCACTTCTGTCAGTTTAAAGATAAGAAAATGAATTATTCACTGTCTCACATTATGAAACAGATATGAAGATGTCATCATTAATTATTATCAATGAAGCTTTTTCACTGCATTGAACTCATGTGTCTGATGGTGTGATTCTTAGTGTTTGAGTGCAACAGCAGCACAAGCTGTAAAGTTTCTCCCCCTCTCTCTCCTCCAGTGGGTGTGGTGCGGCCCACCCTGACCGTCCTCCCCCCCTCCAGAAAGCAGCTGCAGCAGGGCGAGGCCACACTGGTGTGTCTGTCCAGCGGGGGCTTCCCCTCAACCTGGAGTCTGGACTGGAAGGTGGGGGGCAGCAGCAGCTCCTCAGGGGTGTCACACGGCCTGGAGGTCCTGGGGAGTGACGGCCACTACACCCGGAGCAGCACCCTGAGCCTCTCTGCAGACCAGTGGAGGAAGGCGGGCTCAGTGAGCTGTGAGGCCAGTCTGAGTGGACAGAGCCCTGTCACTCAAATCCTGAACCCTGAGCGCTGCTCAGAGTAGAGCTTCAGCAATATTCAAACATTTAAAATGTGACATGAACATTCAACCATTATTGAAATAAAACTGTTGATTATAATGAGTCAATGTCTTTGTGTTTCTTTTAAAATCAATTTGTCATGAAAAATAGCTTCTTGTTCATCCAAATATCATCATAACTGATGTTATAATACTGTATATCTAATAGTATAGGAGATGGTTGATTTTTTTTATTAACTTCTGACATTAATTTTGAGTATGAAGTCATTTTAGTTTTTAATGTGAGTAATGTTTTTGTGCTTTAAATGTATTATCTTGTTGATTTGCTAATAAAGTATGCACTGACAAATCAGATGATGAGGTGTGTTGGTCTTTGGTGAAAATTCAAAACTTAAAGAGTTTAAAACATCTACTGATACTCCTGTCTGTCGAGAATGAACAAAATGGGATGTAAATAATCTACAAATATTTATTTTAACTACGTTTGTTGTAAAAATACAAAAGCAAAAATAATCTCATCTAATCTAAAATAAAATAATTAATGAGTCAGTGTCTTTGTATCTCTTTAAAAAGATATTTGTCATAAAAAATAACTCCTTGATTATCCAAATATCACCATATCTGATGTTATAATACTGTATGTGTAATAATACAGGAGTTGGTTGCTTTTTTATTGACTAGCGGCATTAATTTTGAGTATGAAATCATTTGGAATTTTAAAATGTTGAATAATAAATTGGAAATGTATTATTTCCTTTTCCTCTTTATTTCTTTTGGGGCTGTAGTTGTATTATTCTGTTCTGCATTAGTGGAAAATCTGTCAAATATTTGTTTCTATTGGATGAACTCTAACAAGACCTCAATGTTTCCAGCTCACTCATAAAGATACTGAATTACCTGACAAGAACTGAAGTTTTAACTGTAAATGTAAGAGTGTCTTTCGGTCCATTTCAGTTTTATTTTGGTTCATTGTGGTTCTGCTTGGTGACTGTTGTGTGTCAGAGTCACAGTGTTGTGTTCACTGGACCAGTTATCCTCATCACAGTCTCTTCACCAACCCTCTGCAGCTGCAGCAGGCCGTTTTCACTTCAGTCAAAGTGAAGGAGGTTTTTGTACGGCTCTAAATCACTGTGTAAACACTCCACCACTATGTAAGCCAAGACAGTAGTAATCTCCAACATCTTCAACCTGAACACCACTGATGGTCAGAGTGTAGTCAGAACCAGATCTACTGCCACTGAACCGAGATGGAGTTCCTGAGTTTAGAGTTGATGCTCTGTATATAAGAAGTTTGGGTGCTTGTCCAGGTTTCTGAAGGTACCAACTGAGATCATCACCAATATCTGAACTCCCTGTGGCGCTGATGGTCACCCTCCCTCCAAGACTAACAGACTTGGATTTGTCAGTTTGAGTCAGAAATTTGTTGGCAGAAGTCTCTGAAATGAGAAACATAATATAAATATTGAGAATAAATGTTAAATAGCCAATGGAGAAGCAGTTCAGATTGTGATGGGACAGAAAAATAGAAAACATATTTAAGCAAAAGTAAAAGGGAGAACACAGACTGGATTTACACCAAAACATTTTCAGAATCTCTCACCCTGACCCAGAAAAGCCAACATGGCCAGCAGAGTTATTGGCAACATCATCCTGATGCAGTTTTCAGTGTGAGTGCATGAAAACAGTTCAGACTCTCTGTGACATGAGAACTTAAACTCTGAGGAGCAGCGATGCATAAAAGTCATGCAAAATACATTTAAGAAGGCAAACACACACCTGTTGATGTGAAACAGAAAGAGCAGAAGTGAGGAGGAGTGAGAGATCAACCTCTACAGAGGATCATTTAAATGTTGACTTCATCCTGCTCGCACCCCCTGCTGGCAAATTCGATCGAACTCTGATCTCAGTATGAACTGACACAACATTAGACTGATTCTGAATTCCTTTACTGATTTCAAATACATTTTCTCAGTCTAATTAATATCTGTCTCTTGTATCTGTTTATATGCATTTTGAGATTAATATTTTAAACACACAATATGTAATTTCAGCTGCTCTCTCAATCAAAACAATAACAAAAGACGGAGTGTGATAACAGTGTGAAGTAGCAAGGGATCATGGGAGTTGTTTGTTGTTAAATAATCAGCTTCACCGGCATACGATTTCTCCGGTATTAATCCTTCAGGATGTTTTTACCAGGAGCCGAATTACCCGCAGAGGTCTCTTTCTCTCCAGAACAAACGGACCTGGTGATTACAGGTAAAAACACTGAATAAAGCTTTTCCACCTAAAAGATTGGTGTTTCTCTGACCCCAGGGATGTCGGATATGGGCTGTTAGCTGAGCTGCTGCTAACACTTGTTCAGTCTATTTCTCTTATAACTTTAGATCCAGACATTCGTCCGGTTTCTCTCAGTAGCCAAATTATCTGCAGAGGTCTCCTCCTCTCCAAAAACACATGTACACGCAGATTAAAATCATTAAAATACTAATTAAAGCTGTTTCACCTAAAAAAATTTATATTTCTCCTGCAATGTTGGGTGATCACCGGACTTCCTGTACGGGGTGTTAGCTGAGCTGCTGCTAATGTTTGACCAAGATCCAGACGTCCACTGACTAAAATCCCCCTTCTGACAACCTAAATTGATCATGAAAATGTGGCTTAAAACTGAATAAAAGTCCATTTATAACAGTTTCTGTGGAACAACCACAACACCAATGTAATATCTTGTATGTGTGTAAGTTACTCTTTGGTAGACGCCATTGTAGCGGACAAATGCAGCGCCACCGCATGCATCTCCTGCCTGTTTATTCTTTGTTAGAGGAGGGGTGACGTCATTGACATGCGACTAAATGAAACCGTCCATTACTTTTATTGAATTTCAGTTTTCTCTGAGTTTGAAAATTGTTGGAAACATTTGGGATAATTTAAGTACACAACTCATCAGCATATATAACATAGGTCTAGTTGTTTTTAGACATTTTAATGTGGAATAATTACATATTATACCTTTAACAACAACCATACTGATAAAATGTAATTGAAGTCAGAGAACAACACTGCTGTTAAGTGTTGGACAACTTAGAGAGTAATGTGTGCAGCTCAGCATCAACATGTGTGTGTGATTAATAACTGTTGTGTTAATGATTGTTTGGTAATAAAGTTTTCACTGACAAATAACAGGATGAGGTGTGTTGGTCTTCTAGTTTGATGGAGATTTGAAACTTTAGTTTGCTTGAAACTTCCACACATACGCCAACAAATTATGGTGTAAATAGGCTGCAAATATTTATTTTACTACTTTTTTCATTCATTGTAATGAGTAGAAAAGTTTGATAAACAATTTTTTCAAAAGAAAATCTGGACTTTCATCCAGGTGAAAATCATTAATTGAATGTGTTATTAGTTAACTTCTCCACTGTTGAGGAAGAAATTGAAAAGAGTGTCATGATGTAATTATTATTTCAAGTTTTGTTTAATGTATCAACTGAATCAGTCTGAAATAAATTATTTGTAAAAATATAATGTGATTAAGTTTTCTGTGCTTGGTGAGGTTACTGTCAGCTCTGTGTTCAGTGGTCTGTGTCAGAGTCTCTTCCTCTTCAGCAGCTGCAGTCGGTTCCTGCTGTAACAGCTCAGTGTCTCTGCAGTCTGACTGAGGGAGGTTTTTGTACGACTGCAAATCACTGTGTGAACACACCAGCACTGTTTATAACGTGAACACTCTGACAGTAGTAAACTGCTGCATCTTCAGTCTGAACTCCATTGATGGTCAAAGTGAAGTCAGAGCTGCTTCCACTGCCACTAAACCGATCTGGTGTTCCTGATTCAAGTGTGCTCGCATATTTTATTAGGAGCTTTGGACTCTGTCCTGATTTCTGTTGATACCAGAACATACATGCAACAGAATTGAAATCATCATCGTAACAAAGGTTGTCAACAGCTGGGTTTGTTTTACAGGTCAGAGTGACTTGGGATCCTGGAGTAAATGTCTCTACTGGAGGTTGAGTCACAGTCACCTGACCGCTGCATCCTGCAGACAGAAACAAATCTTTGATTTATCATCAGAAATAAATGAGAGAAAAGGCAGCACATGATGTTTGAAATGTTGCTGAGTGAATGAACCTGTAAAACAGCAGCAGGCCAGCGTCCAGATGAGGATGGTGATGAGAGTCATGCTGGTTGTGCTTTCTGCTGTGTTGACTGACAGATGTGAGACCTGCAGTGTTGAAGTCACAGGACTATAAACCTTGTCAGTTCACTGGAGGATCAGCTGACCATGCAAAGCCTCCTCTCTATGGAAATGATTTCTCTGCTCTCAACAGACTGAAGGAAACGTGGGACACAAAATCAGGAGAAATACTGTTTGGATTTACACCATCTATGATCTTAATGGAATAAAATAACTTTTTTTGGAAACAAATTTGAGGATTTACAGTATTTATATCAATGGGAGTGGTTGGTATCTTTCTTATGTTATTTGTTTTACATACAAGGTTTCATAAATACACTATAAACTCATTCTGTAATTTATGATTATTTATATTTATGATTATTTAGAAATGTTGTATTTATTTAACATTGTCTCAAATATGTAATTTGTTTACAATCTGAATTTGTTAAAAGGGAAAACAACCTGTTTTGTTGTCACTTGTACAAAGTTTGATAAAAGTTATGTAAAATATTTTGATTCATGAAGAAACTTAAAGCCAAATCAATAAAAACATTTTCACACATATGTTAATATGTTTAACATCCCTTTTTATCAGAAAATAAAGTGACTTTGTAGTGGATAGATGTTTGCTCACAGTGCAGGAGGTTTTTGTACGGCCACTTAATGAGTTTGTATCACTGTGGTTGACTTTTGGTGGAGGAACCAAACTCATCATTAACTGTAAGTACCAGAGATTTCTCATTTCTACAATATAAAATATTATACCGAGTTTTGTACCAGAATGTGATAAAACTAGTAATTATTTTTGGTATTTTATCATTTGTGTGTTTTTTTCTGCTTTCTATTAGGCTCAGCTGATATTGAAGTTAGGGGAAAATATAATGTTGATGTTAATAAATGTTTTTTTTTTTTATTGTAGATGATGTTATGATCAAATATATGCCACAACAAATCTAATTTTCACACATTTAACTTTTAACTTTTAATTGTTTGTATCACAAAATTTTCGTTGTAAAATTTGTCTGACAAACATTTTAACAGCCACGATATAACTCGACCTTTATTCATTATTTTTAACATTCAAACAATTTTTAGATTTAAAATATTATGTTGGTTTCTGTAAAAACAAATAAATGAGTTTATATTTAGATCCAGTTTAACTGTAGTTTGTGTTGACAGTTGGTTAGTTTGATGTGGTGAAAAGGAAGTGAAACAAACAGATGAAAAAGTCTTTAACTGTAATCACACATCAGTGTTTCACCTCTTAACTTTTTATATAAACTCATCAAGAAAATCATTAGAAGAATTAATTATTTGTCAGTCAGATACTATAAAGCAGATATGAAGATTTAATTTAATTTTCATTAAATGAATCATTACATTTACACCTTACTCATGTTGTTTATTGTCTAATTCTTAGTGATTTATGATGATGTTCATTGCTTTAAATGTTAAAATTGTCTCTGTCTGATCACAGTGTCACACACACAGCTAATCCACAGCATTGTTCACCTCTGTCATGTATCGTAACTCAGCTGCCTGTCCTACAGTGGAAGTTAATCTGCTCCTTGTGTGTCTCTGCTCTCCCCTCCAGCTGGCCCCATGGTCAGGCCCTCAGTCTCTCTGCTTCCCCCCTCCTCTGTGCAGCTCTCTGCGGGCTCGGCCACGCTGGCCTGCCTGCTGACCGGCTACTCTCCTCAGGGAGCCGTGGTGAGCTGGGAGGTGGACGGTAAACAGGTGACAGAGGGGGTCCTGAGCAGCTCAGAGGAGGAGAAGAGCGGACGCTACAGCAGCAGCAGCACCCTGAGCCTGAGCCAGGAGCGCTGGATGGAAGGAGAGCTATACTCCTGCAAGGTCCTCCATCATGGCCAAAGCCAGACCCAGTCCCTCCACAGGAGCCAGTGTAAGGTCTAGAGGGGCTGGCTGAAGCCCAGGACAGGAGCTGTGTCTGGGGGGAGCAAGAGGAACACACCTGCTGATCAGATCAATATGAGTTTTAATGTTTGGAGAGTAAACTGAAGCTTTGTGTGACAGAGAACGACAACTTAGAGAGTAATGTGTGCAGCTCAGCAGCTAGATGTGAGTGTGCTTATTAACTGTCCTGTTGATGGTTGATGTTTTTGCTAATAAAGCTTTCACTGATAAATAACATGATGAAGTATATTTGTCTTTTATCTTATGTAGAGTGATAAGAAATGAAATTTAACTGATACTCCTCTCTGTGGAAAATGAAAAACTTCAGACTCAAGTGACAAAATGAATTAAGAACATTTTAAATGAATGGCAATGAAAGTAGAATAATATAGTATTAAGAAAATGTTTTGGAAAAAATACTAGTTTATATCACAATAAAACATCTGGAAAATATATTTTGGAATTAGTTTCTCAGTGAGAAAAAATCATGACTGAAATATGTGATGAGGTAACATTTGTCAGAGCTCTTCTGCTGAGAGTAAATGTGAAAAAAAAACATGATTTGGTGTTAATAGATGTTTAAAACCTCTTACAATAAAAATTACAAGAAAAAAATGAATCTATGTAGCTGAGTGAAGATGTATTCCTCCCTCTTTCTCCTCCAGTAGGTGTGTTGTAGTTCAGAGATATTGATGAAGCTACAGATCTACTCTGTTCAACTATTTGTGCAAAATCATGACTATTTTGATTCAGTTTTCTGCAACTAATCTTACTTATATTCTGATGAATTGCCATTATTTTTCAATATAGCCTGTTTTTAATCATTCAAACATGTAACCCATGAAATAAAAATAGATATCATAATAAATCAATGACTTTGTGTTTGTTTAGCAATATATTATTCATGAGAAATGCACATTCAAACCAGTATTATACCTCATCTTTTCGACACGCTTCACTTTAACATCAAGTCAGGTTTCTATTCATTATTTTACAATATGTGTAACAATATTTTATGAAATGTAAAGTATAACATATTTATCCTTTGTAAAAGAAAAAGTTTTCTAGATCAAGCTGTTTCATTAGTTTGTTTTGAGCTGCTGAATATAAAACCAGTGGAAATGTTGTTGAACATCAGTTGCAGTCAGAGGACAACCCTGTCTCCTCAAAATTACGTTCCCCCACAACTAATTTGCATTCTCAATTACCTTTCTCAGAAAACGTATTTTGTCCGCGATTACGTTTGTTTGTAACGTAACACAAATACGTTTCTAATCAACATATTTTTGCTTTCCTACAATGCTATTAGCTATTTTAATTCGAACAACCTTTCTCTACTTTAACATACATATATTGGGGACAGGCCTACGCATTTTCTAAACAAACCTGGATTTATCCTTTTTCAATGTGACTGTACTCATTTTAATTAATGGATTGATTTATAATTGCTGTGTATCTTGTATCTCCACTGACATCTGATGATTTGCGCATCATGGCCGGTTTTTAAGTAACCGCCTGCCATTGCTGTGAGGAATAAAATCAAAGAAAGACATGACGAACTCAAATTTTCTGGCCATTGTTGTCTAACCTCATGAGAAGGGACTGAAAAAAGAAAGAAATCCTAAACGTGTCAAAGGGAATTCCCAGTGACGTCATGCGTAGTCACGTCCCACAAAATGAACCCCCCGACCCCGCCCCCCATGCCCGCCCCCTACAACGCCACCTTTTTTCCGCGTTACTTTGTCTTCTTCGTCGCTCTTTTGACAGACAGTGGATGGCTCAATGAACCAGGCAGACTAGCGAACCCACGTGTGTCTACATTGAAACGACATCTTCATTCTTGAAAACCCGAGGTTGCGAGCAAGACGAGTTGGCGGGATTTCAGTCCGCCAAAAGAGCCCCGCGTAATTCAAAAAATGTTGGCGCGCGCGCAAACACACACGCACACATACACACACACATATGTCTAAAATAAAGCAACATCTTTACTTGTTCTGAACATAGATCATCTAGATGCAGTGTTATTAGTCTAGTTGTTATAAATATTTGATATATTCAGTAGTTATGTTGTTTTATGAACCTATTTTACGACCCTACTTTACAAAACAGAAGAACTGCCATCCCAAAAACGCTGTTTATGAAACACTCATTAAAATATCTTAAACAAACCAACATCTAAAATTTTTGTTAACATAGATCAATTAGATGCAGTGTGATTATTAGTTCGGGTGTATTAAATGTTTGATATATTCAACAGATAGATCTTTTCACGACCCTATCTTACTACCCCACTCTACAACCAGAAGAACTGCAACTGTGGTGCTTATTTGTATCAAGAAGCATGGCGAGGCTCATGGGAATTGTAGTTTTAAAAACATATTAACATATAACTACTGAATATATCAAATATTTACAATAACTAGACTAATAACACTGCATCTAGATGATCTATGTTCAGAACAAGTAAAGATGTTGCTTTATTTTAGACATATGTGTGTGTGTGTGTGTGTGTGTGTGTGTGTGTGTATGTGTGTGTGTGTGCGTGCGTGTGCGCGCCAACATTTTTTGAATTACGCGGGGCTCTTTTGGCGGACTGAAAACCCGCCAACTCGTCTTGCTCGCAACCTCGGGTTTTTAAGAATGAAGATGTCGTTTCAATGTAGACACACGTGGGTTCGCTAGTCTGCCTGGTTCATTGAGCCATCCACTGTCTGTCAAAAGAGCGACGAAGAAGACAAAGTAACGCGGAAAAAAGGTGGCGTTGTAGGGGGCGGGCATGGGGGGCGGGGTCGGGGGGTTCATTTTGTGGGACGTGACTACGCATGACGTCACTGGGAATTCCCTTTGACACGTTTAGGATTTCTTTCTTTTTTCAGTCCCTTCTCATGAGGTTAGACAACAATGGCCAGATAATTTGAGTTCGTCATGTCTTTCTCTCATTTTATTCTTCACAGCAATGGCAGGCGGTTACTTAAAAACCGGCCATAATGCGCAAATCATCAGATGTCAGTGGAGATACAAGATACACAGCAATTATAAATCAATCCATTAATTAAAATGAGTCCCGTCACATTGAAAAAGGACAAATGCAGGTTTGTTTAGAAAATGCGTAGGCCTGTCCCCAATATATGTATGTTAAAGTAGAGAAAGGTTGTTCGAATTAAAATAGCTAATAGCATTGTAGGAAAGCAAAAATATGTTGATTAGAAACGTATTTGTGTTACGTTACAAACAAACGTAATCGCGGACAAAATACGTTTTCTGAGAAACGTAATTGAGAATGCAAATTAGTTGTGGGGGAACGTAATTTTGAGGAGACAGGGTTGCAGAGGATATATTCTTACAACAACTCTGTTCTTGAAATGATGTGAAATAATGATGAGGATTTAACTTAAAAACAGCAGGTTGGAAAATGTCTTTTAGTTTGTTTCAGTGTTATTTTGGTTCATTGTGGTTCTGCTTGGTGACTGTTGTGTGTCAGAGTCACAGTGTTGTGTTCACTGGACCAGTTATCCTCATCACAGTCTCTTCACCAACCCTCTGCAGCTGCAGCAGGCCGTTTTCACTTCAGTCAAACTGAAGGAGGTTTTTGTACGGCTCTAAATCACTGTGTGAACGTGCTACCAGTATGCCAACCCACACAATAGTAATCTCCAACATCTTCAGCCTGAACACCACTGATGGTCAGAGTGTAGTCAGAACCAGATCTACTGCCACTGAACCGAGATGGAGTTCCTGACTCTAGAGTTGATGCTGAGTATATAAGAAGTTTGGGAGCTTGTCCAGGTTTCTGAAGGTACCAACTGAGAGTGCTACCAATGTTTGAACTCCCTGTGGCGCTGATGGTCACCCTCCCTCCAAGACTAACAGACTTGGATTTGTCAGTCTGAGTCAGAAAATCGTTGGCAGAAGTCTCTGAAATGAGAAACATAATATAAATATTGAGAAGAAATGTTAAATAGCCAATGGAGAAGCAGTTCAGATTGTGATGGGACAGAACAACAGAACATTTTCAGAATCTCTCACCCTGACTCAGAAAAGCCAACATGGCCAGCAGAGTTATTGGCAACATCATCCTGATGCAGTTTTCAGTGTGAGTGCATGAAAACAGTTCAGACTCTCTGTGACATGAGAACTTAAACTCTGAGGAGCAGCGATGCATAAAAGTCATGCAAAATACATTTAAGAAGGCAAACACACACCTGTTGATGTGAAACAGAAAGAGCAGAGGTGAGGAGGAGTGAGAGATCAATCTTTATCCTCTTTTTTTATGTTGTTCATGTTGTATGGCGTCACCTGCTGGCAGATTGGATGAAAACTTAACTCGATATGATCTGACCCAACATTTGATCGATTTTGAATTCTCTGTTTTCACAATCGTATTTGTTTTTGTTGTTGTTGTTAACAGGGAAGCAGGAATTAAAACCCATCTTAACTCAGTTTAAGGCCTCCCGACTCTTTCCCTCCACACTTAACAGCAACATCATGGCAGGTTAATTACTTTAATTAAAGTATGTTATATTGTATATTTGGAATTTGATTTATCTGAAAAGTTGAGTAATGAGTTGGAGTTGTTTGTTTGGTGTACAGGATTTTAGACAAGAACTAAATGTTCTGTTTGTGTGAATAAAGTGATGCTGTTAGTACAAATAATGTTTTATCAACCCTGTTTATAAAAGGATTAATTTCAATGAGATGAGAAAGAGCAGAGGTGAGGAGGAGTGAAAGATCGATCTCTACAAAATGTTGACTTCATCCTGCTCGCATCCCCTGCTGACAAATTGGATCAACTCTGATCTCAGTCTGAACTGACACAACATTAGACTGATTCTGAATTCCTTTGCTGCCTTTAAATACCTTTTCTCAATCTAATTAATATCTGTCTATTTTATCTGTTTATATTTATTTTGACAACAACAATACTGATAAAAATTGAACTGAAGTCAGAGAACAACACTGCTGTTAAGTGTTGGACAACTTAGTGAGTAATGTGTGTAAATCATCATATACATGTGTGTGTGATTAATAACTGTTGTGTTAATGATTGTTTGGTAATAAAGTTTTCACTGACAAATAACAGGATGAGGTGTGTTGGTCTTCTAGTTTGATGGAGATTTGAAACTTTAGTTGCTTGAAACTTCCACACATACTCCAACAAATTATGGTGTAAATAGGCAGCAAATATTTATTTTACCACTTTTTTCATTTATTGTAATGAGTAGAAAAGTTTGATTAACAATTGTGTAATAAGAAAATAGACTTTCATCCAGGTGACAATCATTAATTAAATATATAATTAGTTAATTTCTCCACTGCTGAGGAAGAATTTGAAAAGAGCGTCATGATGTAACTGGTGGTTCAAGTTGTCTTTGCAAGTATCAACTGAATCAGTTTGAAATAATTTTTTTGTAAAAATATTAATGTGAATAAGTTTTCTGTGCTTGGTGAGGTTACTGTCAGCTCTGTGTTCAGTGGTCTGTGTCAGAGTCTCTTCCTCTTTAGCAGCTGCAGTCAGTTCCTGCTGTAACAGCTCAGTGTCTCTGCAGTCTGACTGAGGGAGGTTTTTGTACGACGACAAATCACTGTGTGAACACATCAGCACTGTTTATTTCATGGAGACTCTGACAGTAGTAAACTGCTGCATCTTCAGCCTGAACTCCATTGATGGTCAAAGAGAAGTCAGAGCTGCTTCCACTGCCACTAAACCGAGCTGGTGTTCCTGATTCAAGTTTGCTCGCATATCTTATTAGGAGCTTTGGACTCTGTCCAGATTTCTGTTGATACCAGAACATATAATCATCATCATCACTGTCTCTGTAAACATTTTGGCTGGTTTTACAGGTCAGAGTGACTTGGGATCCTGGAGTAAATGTCTTTTCTGGAGGTTGAGTCACAGTCACCTGACCGCTGCATCCTGCAGACAGAAACAAATCTTTGATTTATCATCAGAAATAAATGAGAGAAAAGGCAGCACATGATGTTTGAAATGTTGCTGAGTGAATGAACCTGTAAAACAGCAGCAGGCCAGCGTCCAGATGAGGATGGTGATGAGAGTCATGCTGGTTGTGCTTTCTGCTGTGTTGACTGACAGATGTGAGTCCTGCAGTGTTGAAGTCACAGGACTATAAACCTTGTCAGTTCACTGGAGGATCAGCTGACCATGCAAAGCCTCCTCTCTATGGAAATGATTTCCCTGCTCTCAACAGACTGAAGGCAACGTGGGACACAAAATCAGGAGAAATACTGTTTGGATTTACACCATCTATGATCTTAATGGAAAATTATATTTATAGAAGTGCAGTTGAGGATTTAAGGATAAGTTTGTGTCAACTGTGGTTGGTTTGATGTGTCTGTTTATCTACGTTTAATTTACAGATTTTACTATAGATAAATTATATATTTCAGTTTTGCTTAATATGTATTTTTAAATAATACTAAAAAAGCATAATGTTCATTTTATTATGTATTAATTAATATTAAATTGTGAAACAAATTACTTTTTTGTAAGGAGACTAATTGTTTCTCTGTCAGATTTAGAAAAGTCAAGAAAAATGAAAGAAATAGTCTTGTTTTATACAATAATTTAATCTATTTATTAAAAACATTTTTAGATTCAATAAAGTATATTTTTTTCTTTGCTATCATATCGAGTAGAGTTTTTTTCAGTGGATAGATGCTTTTTCACAGTGCAGGAGGTTTTTGTACGGCCACTTAATGAGTTTGTATCACTGTGGTTGACTTTTGGTGGAGGAACCAAACTCATCGTTGACTGTAAGTACCAAAGATTTATTACTACTTATAATATATAACATTTATAACTTTTATGAAATATTTCATGTCACTGACCAAGTTCAGAGTTTGCAAATTTGTTAAAAAATTGAATTTTGTTATTAATCAAACAAGGCTGATCTCACAATCTGAGAAGAAACTTTGCAGAGATCAAAAGTCATTCAGTGTTTAAAATTATTGATTTTTGGAATAAAATAAACATTTTCTAATATACTATTTTTACGATAACTTTTAACTTCAATTTCACTTTTAAATATTATTTACACTCAAATGTTTGACAGCAATATTTGGTGAAAGAAAAGACAAGAAAAGATTTATCTAAGAAACATCAGTAGTTTTCATTTCTTGAATTAATTATTTTGATCATCCAAACTGTTTTTAAAATCTATTGTTGTTTACCGCTAATATGATTTTATCCGTTAAAGCAGCTCAGCTTTGTGTTCACGCTTCATTTATTTCACATGTAGTGAAAAGAGAGTGAAAGAGACAGATGACAAAGTTTTAACTGTATTCACATGAGTGTTTCACTTGTCAGTTTAAAGATAAGAAAATGAATTATTCACTGTCTCACATTATGAAACAGATATGAAGATGTCATCAATAATTATTATCAATGAAGCTTTTTCACTGCATTGAACTCATGTGTCTGATGGTGTGATTCTTAGTGTTTGAGTGCAACAGCAGCACAAGCTGTAAAGTTTTCTGTCTCTGTCTTTTCTCCCTCCTCTCTTCCCCCTCTCTCTCCTCCAGTGGGTGTGGTGCGACCCACCCTGACCGTCCTCCCCCCCTCCAGAAAGCAGCTGCAGCAGGGCGAGGCCACACTGGTGTGTCTGTCCAGCGGGGGCTTCCCCTCAACCTGGAGTCTGGACTGGAAGGTGGGGGGCAGCAGCAGCTCCTCAGGGGTGTCACACGGCCTGGAGGTCCTGGGGAGTGACGGCCACTACACCCGGAGCAGCACCCTGAGCCTCTCTGCAGACCAGTGGAGGAAGGCGGGCTCAGTGAGCTGTGAGGCCAGTCTGAGTGGACAGAGCCCTGTCACTCAAACCCTGGACCCTGAGCGCTGCTCAGAGTAGAACTTCAGCAACACTTCCTGTCTGGAAATGATGCTTCTTTTTCTTTTCTAGAGATCTTGATGAAGCTACAGATCTTCTCTGTTCAGATGTTTCTGCAAGTTTCACATCTCTCTACTCAGTGTTTTAATGTGTATGTTGCTTTCTAATACTGATCCTCCTTCTATTCAGCTTTATGTTTATTACTTTTCAAATCAAACTGAATATTCTTAATTTCACTCCAAGAGAAATTATTCGTACATTTAAAATGTGACATGAACATTCAACCATTATTAAAATAAAACTGTTGATCATAATGAGTCAGTGTCTTTGTGTTTCTATTAAAATCAATTTGTCATGGAAAATAGCTTCTTGTTCATCCAAATATCATCATAACTGATGTTATACTACTGTATATCTAATAGTACAGGAGATGGTTGATTTTTATTAAGTTCTGATAATAATTTTGAGTATGAAATCATTTTAACTTTTAATGTGAGTAATTAATTAGGCATTGTGCTGTACTATTTTGTTGATTTGCTAATAACGTTTGCACTGACAAATAACATGACGAGGTGCGTTGGTTGTGTCTTTTGTTGAAAATTCAAAACTTATAGGGTTTAAAACATTTAATGATATTCCTCTCTGTTGAGAATGAACAAAACGGGATGAAAATAATCTACAAATATTTATTTTCCTACGTTACTTGTTTCATATCAAATCTCATCTAATCTGAAATGAAATAATTTGTTGCAATAAAAAATTTGGATTTTCATCAAAGTGAAAATCATTAATGAAATGTGTCATTAATGTTCAGAGATCTGCTGATGAGGAAGAATGTGAAGAGATCACGATGTAAAAAGTGTTTTAAGGTTTGTTTGCAAAAATCCCTTAAATCAGTCTGAAATAAGTTATTTGTCAAAATATTAATGTCAATAAGTTTTCTGTGCTTGGTGAGGTTACTGTCAGCTCTGTGTTCAGTGGTCTGTGTCAGAGTCTCTTCCTCTTCAGCAGCTGCAGTCGGTTCCTGCTGTAACAGCTCAGTGTCTCTGCAGTCTGACTGAGGGAGGTTTTTGTACGACTGCAAATCACTGTGTGAACACACCAGCACTGTTTATTTCATGGTAACTCTGACAGTAGTAAACTGCTGCATCTTCAGTCTGAACTCCATTGATGGTCAAAGAGAAGTCAGAGCTGCTTCCACTGCCACTAAACCGAGCTGGTGTTCCTGATTCAAGTGTGCTCACAGAATATATCAGGAGCTTTGGACTCTGTCCAGGTTTCTGTTGATACCAGGACATACATGCAACAGAATTGAAATCATCATCGTAACAAAGGTTGTCAACAGCTGGGTTTGTTTTACAGGTCAGAGTGACTTGGGATCCTGGAGTAAATGTCTTTTCTGGAGGTTGAGTCACAGTCACCTGACCGCTGCATCCTGCAGACAGAAACAAATCTTTGATTTATCATCAGAAATAAATGAGAGAAAAGGCAGCACATGATGTTTGAAATGTTGCTGAGTGAATGAACCTGTAAAACAGCAGCAGGCCAGCGTCCAGATGAGGATGGTGATGAGAGTCATGCTGGTTGTGCTTTCTGCTGTGTTGACTGACAGATGTGAGACCTGCAGTGTTGAAGTCACAGGACTATAAACCTTGTCAGTTCACTGGAGGATCAGCTGACCATGCAAAGCCTCCTCTCTATGGAAATAATTTCTCTGCTCTCAACAGACTGAAGGCAACGTGGGACACAAAGTCAGGAGAAATACTGTTTGGTTTTTCACCATCTATGATCTTAATGGAATAAAATAACTTTTTTTGGAAACAAATTTGAGGATTTACAGTATTTGTATCAATGGGAGTGGTTGGTATCTTTATTTCTGTAATTTGTTTTACAAACAAGGTTTCATAAATACACTATAAAATCATTCAGTAATTTACGATTATTTATATTTATGATTATTTAGAGATGTTGTATTTATTTAAAATTGTCTCAAATATGTAATTTGTTTACAATCTGAATTTGTTAAAAGGGAAAACAACCTGTTTTGTTGTCACTTGTAAAAAGTTTCATAAAAGTTATGTAAAATATTTTGATTCATGAAGAAACTTAAAGCCAAATCAATAAAAACATTTTCACACATATGTTAATATGTTTAATATCCAGTTTTATCAGAAAATAAAGTGACTTTGTAGTGGATAGATGTTTGCTCACAGTGCAGGAGGTTTTTGTACGGCCACTTAATGAGTTTGTATCACTGTGGTTGACTTTTGGTGGAGGAACCAAACTCATCATTAACTGTAAGTACCAGAGATTTCTCAATTTTACAATATAAAATATTACACAGAGTTTTGTACCAGAATGTGATAAAAATTAGTATTTATTTTTGGTATTTTATCATTTGTGTGTATTTTTCTGCTTTGTATTAAGCTCAGCTGATATTGAAGTTAGGGGAAAATATAATGTTGATGTTAATAAATGTTTTTTTATTGTAGATGATGTTATGATCAAATATATGCCACAACAAATCTAATTTTCACACATTTAACTTTTAAATTTTAAATGTTTATTTCACAAAATTTTGGTTGTAAAATTTGTCTGACAAACATTTTAACAGCCACGATATAACTCGACCTTTATTCATTATTTTTAACATTGAAACAGTTTTTAGATTTAAACTATTATGTTGGTTTCTGTAAAAACAAATAAATGAGTTTATATTTAGATCCAGTTTAACTGTAGTTTGTGTTGACAGTTGGTTAGTTTGATGTGGCGAAAAGGAAGTGAAACAAACAGATGAAAAAGTCTTTAACTGTAATCACACATCAGTGTTTCACCTCTTAACTTTTTATATAAAGTCATCAAGAAAATCATTAGAAGAATGAATTATTTGTCAGTCAGACATTATAAAGCAGATATGAAGATTTAATTTAATTTTCATTAAATGAATCATTACATTTACACCTTACTCATGTTGTTTATTGTCTAATTCTTAGTGATTTATGATGATGTTCATTGCTTTAAATGTTAAAATTGTCTCTGTCTGATCACAGTGTCACACACACAGCTAATCCACAGCATTGTTCACCTCTGTCATGTATCATAACTCAGCTGTCTGTCCTACAGTGGAAGTTAATCTGCTCCTTGTGTGTCTCTGCTCTCCCCTCCAGCTGGCCCCATGGTCAGGCCCTCAGTCTCTCTGCTTCCCCCCTCCTCTGTGCAGCTCTCTGCGGGCTCGGCCACGCTGGCCTGCCTGCTGACCGGCTACTCTCCTCAGGGAGCCGTGGTGAGCTGGGAGGTGGACGGTAAACAGGTGACAGAGGGGGTCCTGAGCAGCTCAGAGGAGGAGAAGAGCGGACGCTACAGCAGCAGCAGCACCCTGAGCCTGAGCCAGGAGCGCTGGATGGAAGGAGAGCTATACTCCTGCAAGGTCCTCCATCATGGCCAAAGCCAGACCCAGTCCCTCCACAGGAGCCAGTGTAAGGTCTAGAGGGGCTGGCTGAAGCCCAGGACAGGAGCTGTGTCTGGGGGGAGCAAGAGGAACACACCTGCTGATCAGATCAATATGAGTTTTAATGTTTGGAGAGTAAACTGAAGCTTTGTGTGACAGAGAACGACAACTTAGAGAGTAATGTGTGCAGCTCAGCAGCTAGATGTGAGTGTGCTTATTAACTGTCCTGTTGATGGTTGATGTTTTTGCTAATAAAGCTTTCACTGATAAATAACATGATGAAGTATATTTGTCTTTTATCTTATGTAGAGTGATAAGAAATGAAATTTAACTGATACTCCTCTCTGTGGAAAATGAAAAACTTCAGACTCAAGTGACAAAATGAATTAAGAACATTTTAAATGGCAATGAAAGTAGAATAATATAGTATTAAGAAAATGTTTTGGAAAAAATACTAGTTTATATCACAATAAAACATCTGGAAAATATATTTTGGAATTAGATTTTCAGTGAGGAAAAATCATGACTGATATACGTGATGAGGTAACATTTGTCAGAGCTCTTCTGCTGAGAGTAAATGTGAAAAAAAAACATGATTTGGTGTTAATAGATGTTTAAAACCTCTTACAATAAAAATTACAAGAAAAAAATGAATCTATGTAGCTGAGTGAAGATGTATTCCTCCCTCTTTCTCCTCCAGTATCTGTGTTGTAGTTCAGAGATATTGATGAAGCTACAGATCTACTCTGTTCAACTATTTGTGCAAAATCATGACTATTTTGATTCAGTTTTCTGCAACTAATCTTACTTATATTTTGATGAATTGCCATTATTTTTCAATATAGCCAGTTTTTAATCATTCAAACATGTAACCCATGAAATAAAAATAGATATCATAATAAATCAATGACTTTGTGTTTGTTTAGCAATATATTATTCATGAGAAATGCACATTCAAGCCAGTATTATACCTCATCTTTTCGACACGCTTCACTTTAACATCAAGTCAGGTTTCTACTCATTATTTTACAATATGTGTAACAATATTTTATGAAATGTAAAGTATAACATAATTATCCTTTGTAAAAGAAAAAGTCTTCTAGATCAAGCTGTTTCATTAGTTTGTTTTGTGCTGCTGAATATAAAACCAGTGGAAATGTTGTTGAACATCAGTTGCAGTCAGAGGATATATTCTTACAACAACTCTGTTCTTGAAATGATGTGAAATAATGATGAGGATTTAACTTAAAAACAGCAGGTTGGAAAATGTCTTTTAGTTTGTTTCAGTGTTATTTTGGTTCATTGTGGTTCTGCTTGGTGACTGTTGTGTGTCAGAGTCACAGTGTTGTGTTCACTGGACCAGTTATCCTCATCACAGTCATCACAGGTTTTTGTACGACGACTAATCACTGTGTGAACACCGGCCCACTATGGACACTCTGACAGTAGTAAACTGCTGCATCTTCAGTCTGAACTCCATTGATGGTCAAAGAGAAGTCAGAGCTGCTTCCACTGCCACTAAACCGAGCTGGTGTTCCTGATTCAAGTGTGCTCACAGAATATATCAGGAGCTTTGGACTCTGTCCAAGTTTCTGTTGATACCAGGACATACATGGTCTACTACTACAACTTCCAACAGCTTGGCTGGTTTTACAGGTCAGAGTGACTTGGGATCCTGGAGTAAATGTCTCCACTGGAGGTTGAGTCACAGTCACCTGACCGCTGCATCCTGCAGACAGAAACAAATCTTTGATTTATCATCAGAAATAAATGAGAGAAAAGGCAGCACATGATGTTTGAAATGTTGCTGAGTGAATGAACCTGTAAAACAGCAGCAGGCCAGCGTCCAGATGAGGATGGTGATGAGAGTCATGCTGGTTGTGCTTTCTGCTGTGTTGACTGACAGATGTGAGTCCTGCAGTGTTGAAGTCACAGGACTATAAACCTTGTCAGTTCACTGGAGGATCAGCTGACCATGCAAAGCCTCCTCTCTATGGAAATGATTTCTCTGCTCTCAACAGACTGAAGGAAACGTGGGACACAAAATCAGGAGAAATACTGTTTGGATTTTCACCATCTATGATCTTAATGGAAAATTATATTTATAGAAGTGCAGTTGAGGATTTAAGGATAAGTTTGTGTCAACTGTGGTTGGTTTGATGTGTCTGTTTGTCTACGTTTAATTTACAAATATTACTATAGATAAATTATATATTTCAGTTTTGCTTAATATGAGTTTAAACAATAATTATTACAAAGTATAATGTTCATTTTATTATGTATTAATTAATATTAAATTGTGAAACAAATTACTTTTTTGTAAGGAGACTAATTGTTTCTCCGTCAGATTTAGAAAAGTCAAGAAAAATGAAAGAAATAGTCTTGTTTTATACAATAATTTAATCTATTTATTAAAAACGTTTTTAGATTCAATAAAGTATATTTTTTCCTTTGCTATCATAAGAAGAAGAGTTTTTTTCAGTGGATAGATGCTTGTTCACAGTGCAGGAGGTTTTTGTACTGCCACTTAATGAGTTTGTATCACTGTGGTTGACTTTTGGTGGAGGAACCAAACTCATCGTTGACTGTAAGTACCAGAGATTTATTACTTTTTATAACATATAACATTTATAACTTTTATGAAATATTTCTTGACACTGTGATCAAGTTCAGCGTTTGCAAATTTGTTAAAAAAGTGAATTTTGTTATTAATCAAACAAGGCTGATCTCACAATCTGAGAAGAAACTTTGCAGAGATCAAAAGTCATTCAGTGTTTAAAATTATTGATTTTTGGAATAAAATAAACATTTTCTAATATAATAAATTTACAATAAATTTCAACATTTATTTCACTTTTAAATATTATCTACACTCAAATGTTTGACAAAATATTTGGTAAAAAAAAAGAATAAAGAAAAGATTTATCTAAGAAACATCAGTAGTTTTATTTCTTGAATTAATTATTTTGATCATCCAAACTGTTTTTAAAATCTATTGTTGTTTACCGCTAATATGATTTTATCCGTTAAAGCAGCTCAGCTTTGTGTTCACGCTTCATTTGTTTCACATGTAGTGAAAAGGAAGTGAAAGAGACAGATGACAAAGTTTTAACTGTATTCACATGAGTGTTTCACTTCTGTCAGTTTAAAGATAAGAAAATGAATTATTCACTGTCTCACATTATGAAACAGATATGAAGATGTCATCAATAATTATTATCAATGAAGCTTTTTCACTGCATTGAACTCATGTGTCTGATGGTGTGATTCTTAGTGTTTGAGTGCAACAGCAGCACAAGCTGTAAAGTTTTCTGTCTCTGTCTTTTCTCCCTCCTCTCTTCCCCCTCTCTCTCCTCCAGTGGGTGTGGTGCGACCCACCCTGACCGTCCTCCCCCCCTCCAGAAAGCAGCTGCAGCAGGGCGAGGCCACACTGGTGTGTCTGTCCAGCGGGGGCTTCCCCTCAACCTGGAGTCTGGACTGGAAGGTGGGGGGCAGCAGCAGCTCCTCAGGGGTGTCACACGGCCTGGAGGTCCTGGGGAGTGACGGCCACTACACCCGGAGCAGCACCCTGAGCCTCTCTGCAGACCAGTGGAGGAAGGCGGGCTCAGTGAGCTGTGAGGCCAGTCTGAGTGGACAGAGCCCTGTCACTCAAACCCTGGACCCTGAGCGCTGCTCAGAGTAGAGCTTCAGCAATATTCAAACATGTAAAATGTGACATGAACATTCAACCATTATTCAATAAAACTGTTGATTATAATGAGTCAATGTCTTTGTGTTTCTTTTAAAATCAATTTGTCATGAAAAATAGCTTCTTGTTCATCCAAATATCATCATAACTGATGTTATAATACTGTATATCTAATAGTATAGGAAATGGTTTCTTTTTTATTAACTTCTGACATTAATTTTGAGTATGAAGTCATTTTAGTTTTTAATGTGAGTAATGAATCTGAAACATTTATTTCTTTTTGTGCTTTAAATGTATTATTTTGTTGATTTGCTAATAAAGTATGCACTGATAAATCAGATGACGAGGTGTGTTGGTCTTTTCATTTGGTGAAAATTCAAAACTTAAAGAGTTTAAAACATCTACTGATACTCCTGTCTGTCGAGAATGAACAAAATGGGATGTAAATAATCTACAAATATTTATTTTAACTACGTTTGTTGTAAAAATAGTAAATGATACAAAAGCAAAAATAATCTCACCCAATCTAAAATAAAATAATTAATGAGTCTCTTTAAAAACATATTTGTCATAAAAAATTGCTCCTTGATTATCCAAATATCACCATACCTGATGTTATAATACTGTATGTGTAATAATACAGGAGTTGGTCGCTTTTTTATTGACTAGCGGCATTAATTTTGAGTATGAAATCATTTGGAATTTTAAAATGTTGAATAATAAATTGGAAATATATTATTTCCTTTTCCTCTTTATTTCTTTTGGGGCTGTAGTTGTATTATTCTGTTCTGCATTAGTGGAGAATCTGTCAAATATTTGTTTCTATTGGATGAACTCTAACAAGACCTCAATGTTTCCAGCTCACTCATAAAGATACTGAATTACCTGACAAGAACTGAAGTTTTAACTGTAAATGTAAGAGAGTCTTTCAGTCTGTTTCGGTGTTATTTTGGTTCATTGTGGTTCTGCTTGGTGACTGTTGTGTGTCAGAGTCACAGTGTTGTGTTCACTGGACCAGTTATCCTCATCACAGTCTCTTCACCAACCCTCTGCAGCTGCAGCAGGCCGTTTTCACTTCAGTCAAACTGAAGGAGGTTTTTGTACGACTCTAAATCACTGTGTGAACGTGTTACCAGTATGCCAGCCCATACAGTAGTAATCTCCAACATCTTCAACCTGAACACCACTGATGGTCAGAGTGTAGTCAGAACCAGATCTACTGCCACTGAACCGAGATGGAGTTCCTGAGTTTAGAGTTGATGCTTTGTATATAAGAAGTTTGGGAGCTTGTCCAGGTTTCTGAAGGTACCAACTGAGATCATCATCAATATCTGAACTCCCTGTGGCGCTGATGGTCACCCTCCCTCTAAGACTAACAGACTTGGATTTGTCAGTCTGAGTCAGAAATTTGTTGGCAGAAGTCTCTGAAATGAGAAACATGATATAAATATTGAGAAGAAATGTTAAATAGCCAATGGAGAAGCAGTTCAGATTGTGATGGGACAGAAAAATAGAAAACATATTTAAGAAAAAGTAAAAGGGAGAGCACAGACTGGATTTACACCAAAACATTTTCAGCATCTCTCACCCTGACTCAGAAAAGTCAACATGGCCAGCAGAGTTATTGGCAACATCATCCTGATGCAGTTTTCAGTGTGAGTGCATGAAAACAGTTCAGACTCTCTGTGACATGAGAACTTAAACTCTGAGGAGCAGCGATGCATAAAAGTCATGCAAAATACATTTAAGAAGGCAAACACACACCTGTTGATGTGAAACAGAAAGAGCAGAAGTGAGGAGGAGTGAGAGATCAACCTCTACAGAGGATCATTTAAATGTTGACTTCATCCTGCTCGCACCCCCTGCTGGCAAATTGGATCAACTCTGAGCTCAGTATGAACTGACACAACATTAGACTGATTCTGAATTCCTTTATTGATTTCAAATCCATTTTCTCAATCTAATTAATATCTGTCTCTTTTAACTGTTTATATGCATTTTGAGATTAATATTTTAAATGCACAATATGTAATTTCAGCTGCTCTCTCAATCAAAACAATAACAAAAGACGGAGTGTGATAACAGTGTGAAGTAGCAAGGGATCATGGGAGTTGTTTGTTGTTAAATAATCAGCTTCACCGGCATACGATTTCTCCGGTATTAATCCTTTAGGATGTTTTTACCAGGAGCCGAATTACCCGCAGAGGTCTCCTCCTCTCCGGAACAAACGGACCTGGTGATTACAGGTAAAAACACTGAATAAAGCTTTTCCACCTAAAAGATTGGTGTTTCTCTGACGGCGACCCAGGGATGTCGGATATGGGCTGTTAGCTGAGCTGCTGCTAACACTTGTTCAGTCTATTTCTCTTATAACTTTAGATCCAGACATTCGTCCGGTTTCTCTCAGTAGCCAAATTATCTGCAGAGGTCTCCTCCTCTCCAAAAACACATGTACACGCAGATTAAAATCATTAAAATACTAATTAAAGCTGTTTCACCTAAAAAAATTTATATTTCTCTGGCAATGTTGGGTGACCACCGGACTTCCTGTACAGGTTGTTAGCTGAGCTGCTGCTAACGTTTGCCCAAGATCCAGACGTCCACTGACTAAAATCCCCCTTCTGACAACCTAAATTGATCATGAAAATGTGGCTTAAAACTGAATAAAAGTCCATTTATAACAGTTTCTGTGGAACAACCACAACACCAATGTAATATCTTGTATGTGTGTAAGTACACAACTCATCAGCATATATAACATAGGTCTAGTTGTTTTTAGAAATTTTAATGTGGAATAATTACATATTATACCTTTAACAACAACCATACTGATAAAATGTAATTGAAGTCAGAGAACAACACTGCTGCTAAGTGTTGGACAACTTAGAGAGTAATGTGTGCAGCTCAGCATCAACATGTGTGTGTGATTAATAACTGTTGTGTTAATGATTGTTTGGTAATAAAGTTTTCACTGACAAATAACAGGATGAGGTGTGTTGGTCTTCTAGTTTGATGGAGATTTGAAACTTAATCAGCTTGAAACTTCCACACATACTCCAACAAATTATGGTGTAAATAGGCTGCAAATATTTATTTTACTACTTTTTTCATTCATTGTAGAAAAGTAGAAAAGTAGAAAAGTTTGATAAACAATTTTTTCAAAAGAAAATAGACTTTCATCCAGGTGAAAATCATTAATTGAATGTGTTATTAGTTAACTTCTCCACTGTTGAGGAAGAATTTGAAAAGAGTGTCATGATTTAATTATTATTTCAAGTTTTTTTTAATGTATCAACTGAATCAATCTGAAATAAATTATTTGTAAAAATATTAATGTGATTAAGTTTTCTGTGCTTGGTGAGGTTACTGTCAGCTCTGTGTTCAGTGGTCTGTGTCAGAGTCTCTTCCTCTTCAGCAGCTGCAGTCGGTTCCTGCTGTAACAGCTCAGTGTCTCTGCAGTCTGACTGAGGGAGGTTTTTGTACGACTACAAATCACTGTGTAAACACATTACCACTGTGGTAACTCTGACAGTAGTAAACTGCTGCATCTTCAGTCTGAACTCCACTGATGGTCAAAGTGAAGTCAGAGCTGCGTCCACTGCCACTAAACCGATCTGGTGTTCCTGATACACGTGTGCTCGCAAATTTTATTAGGAGCTTTGGAGTCTGTCCAGATTTCTGTTGATACCAGAACATACCCTCATCACCATCAGACCATCTGTACACAGCTGGGTTTGTTTTACAGGTCAGAGTGACTTGGGATCCTGGAGCAAATGTCTTTTCTGGAGGTTGAGTCACAGTCACCTGACCGCTGCATCCTGCAGACAGAAACAAATCTTTGATTTATCAGCAGAAATAAATGAGAGAAAAGGCAGCACATGATGTTTGAAATGTTGCTGAGTGAATGAACCTGTAAAACAGCAGCAGGCCAGCGTCCAGATGAGGATGGTGATGAGAGTCATGCTGGTTGTGCTTTCTGCTGTGTTGACTGACAGATGTGAGTGTTGAAGTCACAGGACTATAAACCTTGTCAGTTCACTGGAGGATCAGCTGACCATGCAAAGCCTCCTCTCTATGGAAATGATTTATCTGCTCTCAACAGACTGAAGGCAACGTAGGACACAAAATCAAGAGAAATACTGTTTGGATTTACACCATCTATGATCTTAATGGAAAATTATATTTATAGAAGTGCAGTTGAGGATTTAAGGATAAGTTTGTGTTGACTGTGTTTGGTTTGATGTGTCTGTTTGTCTACGTTTAATTTACAGATATTTCTACAGATAAATTATATTTTTCAGTTTTGCTTAACATGAGTTTTTAAACAAAAATTATTACAAAGTATAATGTTCATTTTATTATGTATTAATTAATATTAAATTGTGAAACAAATGACTTTTTTGTAAGGAGACTAATTGTTTCTCTGTCAGACTTAGAAAAGTCAAGAAAAATCAAAGAAATAATCTTGTTTTATACAATAATTTAATATAAGTTATTAAAAAATCATTGTAGATTTGATCAAGTATAAGTGTTACATTTTATTTTTTAAAAGTAAGAGTTTTTTTCAGTGGATAGATGCTTTTTCACAGTGCAGGAGGTTTTTGTACGGCCACTTAATGAGTTTGTATCACTGTGGTACACTTTTGGTGGAGGAACCAAACTCATCATTGACTGTAAGTACCAGAGATTTAATACTTTTTATAATATATAACATTTATAACTTTTATCAAATATTTCATGTCACTGTGATCAAGTCCAGTGTTTGCATGATTTTAAAAAAGTGAATTTTGTTATTAATCAAACAAGGCTGATCTCACAATCTGATAAGAAACTTTGCAGAGATCAAAAGTCATTCAGTGTTAAAAATTATTGATTTTTGGAATAAAATAAACATAAATTTTCTAACAACAATTTTACGATAAATTTCAACATTTATTTCACTTTTAAATATTATCTACACTCAAATGTTTGACAGCAATATTTGGTGAAAAAAAGGCAAAAAAAGATTTATCTAAGAAACATCAATAGTTTTTATTTATTGAATGAATAATTTTGATCATCCAAACTGTTTTTAAAATCTATTGTTGTTTACCGCTAATATGATTTTATCCGTTAAAGCAGCTCAGCTTTGTGTTCACACTTCATTTATTTCACATGTAGTGAAAAGGAAGTGAAAGAGACAGATGACAAAGTTTTAACTGTATTCACATGAGTGTTTCACTTCTGTCAGTTTAAAGATAAGAAAATGAATTATTCACTGTCTCACATTATGAAACAGATATGAAGATGTCATCAATAATTATTATCAATGAAGCTTTTTCACTGCATTGAACTCATGTGTCTGATGGTGTGATTCTTAGTGTTTGAGTGCAACAGCAGCACAAGCTGTAAAGTTTTCTGTCTCTGTCTTTTCTCCCTCCTCTCCTCCCCCTCTCTCTCCTCCAGTGGGTGTGGCGCGGCCCACTCTGACCGTCCTCCCCCCCTCCAGAAAGCAGCTGCAGCAGGGCGAGGCCACACTGGTGTGTCTGTCCAGCGGGGGCTTCCCCTCAACCTGGAGTCTGGACTGGAAGGTGGGGGGCAGCAGCAGCTCCTCAGGGGTGTCACACGGCCTGGAGGTCCTGGGGAGTGACGGCCACTACACTCGGAGCAGCACCCTGAGCCTCTCTGCAGACCAGTGGAGGAAGGCGGGCTCAGTGAGCTGTGAGGCCAGTCTGAGTGGACAGAGCCCTGTCACTCAAACCCTGGACCCTGAGCGCTGCTCAGAGTAGAGCTTCAGCAATATTCAAACATTTAAAATGTGACATGAACATTCAACCATTATTGAAATAAAACTGTTGATTATAATGAGTCAATGTCTTTGTGTTTCTTTTAAAATCAATTTGTCATGAAAAATAGATTCTTGTTCATCCAAATATCATCATAACTGATGTTATAATACTGTATATCTAATAGTATAGGAGATGGTTGCTTTTTTATTAACTTCTGACATTAATTTTGAGTATGAAGTCATTTTAGTTTTTAATGTGAGTAATGTTTTTGTGCTTTAAATGTATTATTTTGTTGATTTGCTAATAAAGTATGCACTGACAAATCAGATGACGAGGTGTGTTGGTCTTTTCATTTGGTGAAAATTCAAAACTTAAAGAGTTTAAAACATCTACTGATACTCCTGTCTGTCGAGAATGAACAAAATGGGGTGTAAATAATCTACAAATATTTATTTTAACTACGTTTGTTGTAAAAATAGTAAACGATACAAAAGCAAAAATAATCTAATCTAATCTAAAATAAAATAATTAATGAGTCAGTGTCTTTGTATCTCTTTAAAAACATATTTGTCATAAAAAATCGCTCCTTGATTATCCAAATATCACCATACCTGATGTTATAATACTGTATGTGTAATAATACAGGAGTTGGTTGCTTTTTTATTGACTAGCGGCATTAATTTTGAGTATGAAATCATTTGGAATTTTAAAATGTTGAATAATTATTTGGAAATGTATTATTTCCTTTTCCTCTTTATTTCTTTTGGGGCTGTAGTTGTATTATTCTGTTCTGCATTACTGGAGAATCTGTCAAATATTTGTTTCTATTGGATGAACTCTAACAAGACCTCAATGTTTCCAGCTCACTCATAAAGATACTGAATTACCTGACAAGAACTGAAGTTTTAACTGTAAATGTCAGAGAGTCTTTCGGTCTGTTTCAGTTTTATTTTGGTTCATTGTGGTTCTGCTTGGTGACTGTTGTGTGTCAGAGTCACAGTGTTGTGTTCACTGGACCAGTTATCCTCATCACAGTCTCTTCACCAACCCTCTGCAGCTGCAGCAGGCCGTTTTCACTTCAGTCAAACTGAAGGAGGTTTTTGTACGACTCTAAATCACTGTGTAAACACTCCACCACCATGGACACCAAAACAGTAGTAATCTCCAACATCTTCAGCCTGAACACCACTGATGGTCAGAGTGTAGTCAGAACCAGATCTACTGCCACTGAATCGAGATGGAGTTCCTGAATTTAGAGTTGATGCTTTGTATATAAGAAGTTTGGGAGCTTGTCCAGGTTTCTGAAGGTACCAACTGAGATCATCACCAATATCTGAACTCCCTGTGGCGCTGATGGTCACCCTCCCTCCAAGACTAACAGACTTGGATTTGTCAGTCTGAGTCAGAAATTTGTTGGCAGAAGACTCTGAAATGAGAAATGTCACATAAATATTGAGAATAAATGTTAAATAGCCAATGGAGAAGCAGTTCAGATTGTGATGGGACAGAAAAATAGAAAACACATTTAAGCAAAAGTAAAAGGGAGAACACAGACTGGATTTACACCAAAACATTTTCAGAATCTCTCACCCTGACTCAGAAAAGTCAACATGGCCAGCAGAGTTATTGGCAACATCATCCTGATGCAGTTTTCAGTGTGAGTGCATGAAAACAGTTCAGACTCTCTGTGACATGAGAACTTAAACTCTGAGGAGCAGCGATGCATAAAAGTCATGCAAAATACATTTAAGAAGGCAAACACACACCTGTTGATGTGAAACAGAAAGAGCAGAAGTGAGGAGGAGTGAGAGATCAACCTCTACAGAGGATCATTTAAATGTTGACTTCATCCTGCTCGCACCCCCTGCTGGCAAATTCGATCAACTCTGATCTCAGTATGAACTGACACAACATTAGACTGATTCTGAATTCCTTTATTGATTTCAAATACATTTTCTCAATCTAATTAATATCTGTCTCTTTTATCTGTTTATATGCATTTTGAGATTAATATTTTAAATGCACAATATGTAATTTCACCTGCTCTCTCAATCAAAACAATAACAAAAGACGGAGTGTGATAACAGTGTGAAGTAGCAAGGGATCATGGGAGTTGTTTGTTGTTAAAAAATCAGCTTCACCGGCATACGATTTCTCCGGTATTAATCCTTCAGGATGTTTTTACCAGGAGCCGAATTACCCGCAGAGGTCTCTTTCTCTCCTGAACAAACGGACCTGGTGATTACAGGTAAAAACACTGAATAAAGCTTTTCCACCTAAAAGATTGGTGTTTCTCTGACTCCGACCCACGGATGTCGGATATGGGCTGTTAGCTGAGCTGCTGCTAACACTTGTTCAGTCTATTTCTCTTATAACTTTAGATCCAGACATTCGTCCGGTTTCTCTCAGTAGCCAAATTATCTGCAGAGGTCTCCTCCTCTCCAAAAACACACATACACGCAGATTAAAATCATTAAAATACTAATTAAAGCTGTTTCACCTAAAAAAATTTATATTTCTCCTGCAATGTTGGGTGACCACCGGACTTCCTGTACGGGTTGTTAGCTGAGCTGCTGCTAACGTTTGCCCAAGATCCAGACGTCCACTGACTAAAATCCCCCTTCTGACAACCTAAATTGATCATGAAAATGTGGCTTAAAATTGAATAAAAGTCCATTTATAACAGTTTCTGTGGAACAACCACAACACCAATGTAATATCTTGTATGTGTGTAAGTTACTCTTTGGTAGACGCCATTGTAGTGGACAAATACAGCTCCACCGCATGCATCTCCTGCCTGTTTATTCTTTGTTAGAGGAGGGGTGACGTCATTGACACACGACTAAATGAAACCGTCCATTACTTTTATTGAATTTCAGATTTCTCGGAGTTTGAAAATTGTTGGAAACATTTGGGATAATTTAAGTACACAACTCATCAGCATATATAACATAGGTCTAGTTGTTTTTAGACATTTTAATGTGGAATAATTACATATTATACCTTTAACAACAACCATACTGATAAAATGTAATTGAAGTCAGAGAACAACGCTGCTGTTAAGTGTTGGACAACTTAGAGAGTAATGTGTGCAGCTCAGCATCAACATGTGTGTGTGATTAATAACTGTTGTGTTAATGATTGTTTGGTAGTAAAGTTTTCACTGACAAATAACAGGATGAGGTGTGTTGGTCTTCTAGTTTGATGGAGATTTGAAACTTAAATTGCTTGAAACTTCCACACATACTCCTCTCTGTGGACAATGAACAAATTATGGTGTAAATAGGCAGCAAATATTTATTTCACTACTTTTTTCATTCATTGTAATGAGTAGAAAAGTTTGATTAACAATTGTGTAATAAGAAAATAGACTTTCATCCAGGTGAAAATCATTAATTAAATATATAATTAGTTAATTTCTACACTGAGGAGGAAGAATTTGAAAAGAACGTCATGATGTAATTATTATTTTAAGTTTTCTTTGCAAGTATCAACTGAATCAGTCTGAGATGAATAATTAGCTAAAATATTAATGTGGATAAGTTTTCTGTGCTTGGTGAGGTTACTGTCAGCTCTGTGTTCAGTGGTCTGTGTCAGAGTCTCTTCCTCTTCAGCAGCTGCAGTCGGTTCCTGCTGTAACAGCTCAGTGTCTCTGCAGTCTGACTGAGGGAGGTTTTTGTACGACGACTAATCACTGTGTGAACACATCAGCACTGTTTATTTCATGGAGACTCTGACAGTAGTAAACTGCTGCATCTTCAGTCTGAACTCCATTGATGGTCAAAGTGAAGTCAGATCTTCGTCCACTGCCACTAAACCGAGCTGGTGTTCCTGATACACGTGTGCTCGCAAATTTTATTAGGAGCTTTGGAGTCTGTCCTGATTTCTGTTGATACCAGAACATGCGGTCACCATAACGAGAGGTTGTGTAAACAGCTTGGCTGGTTTTACAGGTCACAGTGACATTGGATCCTGGAGTAAATGTCTTTTCTGGAGGTTGAGTCACAGTCACCTGACCGCTGCATCCTGCAGACAGAAACAAATCTTTGGTTTATCATCAGAAATAAATGAGAGAAAAGGCAGCACATGATGTTTGAAATGTTGCTGAGTGAATTAACCTGTAAAACAGCAGCAGGCCAGCGTCCAGATGAGGATGGTGATGAGAGTCATGCTGGTTGTGCTTTCTGCTGTGTTGACTGACAGATGTGAGTCCTGCAGTGTTGAAGTCACAGGACTATAAACCTTGTCAGTTCACTGGAGGATCAGCTGACCATGCAAAGCCTCCTCTCTATGGAAATAATTTCTCTGCTCTCAACAGACTGAAGGCAACGTGGGACACAAAATCAGGAGAAATACTGTTTGGATTTTCACCATCTATGATCTTAATGGAAAATAATATTCATAGAAGTGCAGTTGAGGATTTAAGGATAAGTTTGTGTTGACTGTGTTTGGTTTGATGTGTCTGTTTGTCTACGTTTAATTTACAGATATTACTATAGATAAATTATATATTTCAGTTTTGCTTAATATGAGTTTTTAAACAAAAATTATTACAAAATATAATGTTCATTTTTATTATGTATTAATTAATATTAAATTGTGAAACAAATGACTTTTTTGTAAGGAGACTAATTGTTTCTCTGTCAGATGTAGAAAATATAAGAAAAATCAAAGAAATAATCTTGTTTTATACAATAATTTAATCTATATCATTAAAAACGTTTTTTAGAGTCAATAAAGTATATTTTTTCCTTTGCTATCATAACAAGTAGAGTTTTTTTCAGTGGATAGATGCTTGTTCACAGTGCAGGAGGTTTTTGTACGGCCACTTAATGAGTTTGTATCACTGTGGTGGACTTTTGGTGGAGGAACCAAACTCATCGTTGACTGTAAGTACCAGAGATTTATTACTTTTTATAATATATAACATTTATAACTTTTATTAAATATTTCATGAAACTGTGATCAAATTCAGCGTTTGCAAGTTTGTTAAAAAAGTGAATTTTGTTATTAATCAAACAAGGCTGATCTCACAATCTGAGAAGAAACTTTGCAGAGATCAAAAGTCATTCAGTGTTTAAATAATTCATTTTTGGAATAAAATAAACATTTTCTAATATATTATTTTTATGATAATTTTTAATATTTATTTCACATTTAAATTATCTACATTCAAATGTTTGACAAAATATTTGGTAAAAAAAAAGAATAAAGAAAAGATTTATCTAAGAAACATCTTGAATGAATAATTTTGATCATCCAAACTGTTTTTAAAATCTATTGTTGTTTACCGCTAATATGATTTTATCCGTTAAAGCAGCTCAGCTTTGTGTTCACGCTTCATTTATTTCACATGTAGTGAAAAGGAAGTGAAAGAGACAGATGACAAAGTTTTAACTGTATTCACATGAGTGTTTCACTTCTGTCAGTTTAAAGATAAGAAAATGAATTATTCACTGTCTCACATTATGAAACAGATATGAAGATGTCATCAATAATTATTATCAATGAAGCTTTTTCACTGCATTGAACTCATGTGTCTGATGGTGTGATTCTTAGTGTTTGAGTGCAACAGCAGCACAAGCTGTAAAGTTTTCTGTCTTTGTCTTTTCTCCCTCCTCTCCTCCCCCTCTCTCTCCTCCAGTGGGTGTGGTGCGACCCACTCTGACCGTCCTCCCCCCCTCCAGAAAGCAGCTGCAGCAGGGCGAGGCCACACTGGTGTGTCTGTCCAGCGGGGGCTTCCCCTCAACCTGGAGTCTGGACTGGAAGGTGGGGGGCAGCAGCAGCTCCTCAGGGGTGTCACACGGCTTGGAGGTCCTGGGGAGTGACGGCCACTACACCCGGAGCAGCACCCTGAGCCTCTCTGCAGACCAGTGGAGGAAGGCGGGCTCAGTGAGCTGTGAGGCCAGTCTGAGTGGACAGAGCCCTGTCACTCAAACCCTGGACCCTGAGCGCTGCTCAGAGTAGAGCTTCAGCAATATTCAAACATTTAAAATGTGACATGAACATTCAACCATTATTGAAATAAAACTGTTATAATGAGTCAATGTCTTTGTGTTTCTTTTAAAATCAATTTGTCATGAAAAACAGCTTCTTGTTCATCCAAATATCATCATAACTGATGTTATAATACTGTATATCTAATAGTATAGGAGATGGTTGATTTTTTACTAACTTCTGACATTAATTTTGAGTATGAAGTCATTTTAATTCTTAATGTGAGTAATGAATCCGAAAGATTCATTTCTTTTTGTGCTTTAAATGTATTATTTTGTTGATTTGCTAATAAAGTATGCACTGACAAATCAGATGACGAGGTGTGTTGGTCTTTTCATTTGGTGAAAATTCAAAACTTAAAGAGTTTAAAACATCTACTGATACTCCTGTCTGTCAAGAATGAACAAAATGGGATGTAAATAATCTACAAATATTTATTTTAACTACGTTTGTTGTAAAAATAGTAAATGATACAAAAGCAAAAATAATCTAATCTAAAATAAAATAATTAATGAGTCAGTGTCTTTGCATCTATTTAAAAAGATATTTGTCATAAAAAATAACTCCTTGATTATCCAAATATCACCATATCTGATGTTATAATACTCTATAACTAATAGTAGAGGAGTTGGTCGCTTTTTTATTGACTAGCGGCATTAATTTTGAGTATGAAATCATTTGGAATTTTAAAATGTTGAATAATAAATTGGAAATATATTATTTCCTTTTCCTCTTTATTTCCTTTGGGGCTGTAGTTGTATTATTCTGTTCTGCATTAGTGGAAAATCTGTCAAATATTTGTTTCTGTTGGATGAACTCTAACAAGACCTCAATGTTTCCAGCTCACTCATAAAGATACTGAATTACCTGACAAGAACTGAAGTTTTAACTGTACATGTCAGAGAGTCTTTCGGTCTGTTTCAGTTTAATGTAGGTTCATTGTGGTTCTGCTTGATGACTGTTGTGTGTCAGAGTCACAGTGTTGTGTTCACTGGACCAGTTATCCTCATCACAGTCTCTTCACCAACCCTCTGCAGCTGCAGCAGGCCGTTTTCACTTCAGTCAAACTGAAGGAGGTTTTTGTACGACTCTAAATCACTGTGTAAACACTCCACCACCATGGGCACCAAGACAGTAGTAATCTCCAACATCTTCAGCCTGAACACCACTGATGGTCAGAGTGTAGTCAGAACCAGATCTACTGCCACTGAACCGAGATGGAGTTCCTGAGTTTAGAGTTGATGCTGAGTATATAAGAAGTTTGGGAGCTTGTCCAGGTTTCTGAAGGTACCAACTGAGATCACGACCAATGTTTGAACTCCCTGTGGCGCTGATGGTCACCCTCCCTCCAAGACTAACAGACTTTGATTTGTCAGTCTGAGTCAGAAAATTGTTGGCAGAAGTCTCTGAAATGAGAAACATAATATAAATATTGAGAATAAATGTTAAATAGCCAATGGAGAAGCAGTTCAGATTGTGATGGGACAGAAAAAAATAGAAAACACATTTAAGCAAAAGTAAAAGGGAGAACACAGACTGGATTTACACCAAAACATTTCAGCATCTCTCACCCTGACTCAGAAAAGCCAACATGGCCAGCAGAGTTATTGGCAACATCATCCTGATGCAGTTTTCAGTGTGAGTGCATGAAAACAGTTCAGACTCTCTGTGACATGAGAACTTAAACTCTGAGGAGCAGCGATGCATAAAAGTCATGCAAAATACATTTAAGAAGGCAAACACACACCTGTTGATGTGAAACAGAAAGAGCAGAAGTGAGGAGGAGTGAGAGATCAATCTTTATCCTCTTTTTTATGTTGTTTAGGTTGTATGGCGCCACCTGCTGGCAGATCTGACCCAACATTTGATTGATTTTGAATTCTGTGTTTTCATAATCGTATTTGTTTTTGTTGTTAACAGAGAATCAGGAATTTAAACCCATCTTAACTCAGTTTAAGGCCTCCTGAGAGTTTTAGGTGACCGACTCTTTCCCTCCACACTTAACAGCAACATCATGGCAGGTTAATTACTTTAATTAAAGTATGTTATATTGTATATTTGGAATTTGATTTATCTGAAAAGCTCAGTAATGAGTTAGAGTTGTTTGTTTGGTGTACAAGATTTTAGACAACAACTAAATGTTCTGTTTGTGTTAATAAAGTGATGCTGTTAGTACAAATAATGTTTTATCAACCCTGTTTATAAAAGGATTAATTTCAATGAGATGAGAAAGAGCAGAGGTGAGGAGGAGTGAAAGATCGATCTCTACAAAATTTTGACTTCATCCTGCTCGCATCCCCTGCTGGCAAATTGCATCAACTCTGATCTCAGTCTGAACTGACACAACATTAGACTGATTCTGAATTCCTTTGTTGCCTTTAAATACCTTTTCTCAATCTAATTAATATCTGTCTATTTTATCTGTTTATATTTATTTTGACAACAACCATACTGATAAAAATTGAACTGAAGTCAGAGAACAACACTGCTGTTAAGTGTTGGACAACTTAGAGAGTAATGTGTGTAAATCAGCATCAACGTGTGTGTGTGATTAATAACTGTTGTGTTAATGATTGTTTGGTAGTAAAGTTTTCACTGACAAATAACAGGATGAAGTGTGTTGGTCTTCTAGTTTGATGGAGATTTGAAACTTAAGTTGCTTGAAACTTCCACACATACTCCAACAAATTATGGTGTAAACAGGCTGCAAATATTTATTTAACTACTTTTTCCATTCATTGTAATGAGTAGAAAAGTTTGATTAGCAATTTTTTCAAAAGAAAATCTGGACTTTCATCCAGGTGAAAATCATTAATTGAATGTGTTATTAGTTAACTTCTCCACTGCTGAGGAAGAATTTGAAAAGAGGGTCAAGATGTAACTGGTATTTCAGTCTGAAATAAATTATTTGTCAAAATATTAATGTGAATAATTTTTCTGTGCTTGGTGAGGTTACTGTCAGCTCTGTGTTCAGTGGTCTGTGTCAGAGTCTCTTCCTCTTCAGCAGCTGCAGTCGGTTCCTGCTGTAACAGCTCAGTGTCTCTGCAGTCTGACTGAGGGAGGTTTTTGTACGACTACAAATCACTGTGTGAACACATATGCACTGTCTATAGAGTGGTAACTCTGACAGTAGTAAACTGCTGCATCTTCAGCCTGAACTCCATTGATGGTCAAAGTGAAGTCAGAGCTGCTTCCACTGCCACTAAACCGATCTGGTGTTCCTGATTCAAGTGTGCTCGCATATTTTATTAGGAGCTTTGGACTCTGTCCAGGTTTCTGTTGATACCAGGACAAACAAGGAACAACATTGAAATCATCATCCAAACAAAGGTTGTCAACAGCTTGGCTGGTTTTACAGGTCAGAGTGACTTGGGATCCTGGAGTAAATGTCTTTTCTGGAGGTTGAGTCACAGTCACCTGACCACTGCATCCTGCAGACAGAAACAAATCTTTGATTTATCAGCAGAAATAAATGAGAGAAAAGGCAGCACATGATGTTTGAAATGTTGCTGAGTGAATGAACCTGTAAAACAGCAGCAGGCCAGCGTCCAGATGAGGATGGTGATGAGAGTCATGCTGGTTGTGCTTTCTGCTGTGTTGACTGACAGATGTGAGTCCTGCAGTGTTGAAGTCACAGGACTATAAACCTTGTCAGTTCACTGGAGGATCAGCTGACCATGCAAAGCCTCCTCTCTATGGAAATGATTTATCTGCTCTCAACAGACTGAAGGCAACGTGAGACACAAAATCAGGAGAAATACTGTTTGGTTTTACACCATCTATGATCTTAATGGAATAAAATAACTTTTTTGGAAACAAATTTGAGGATTTACAGTATTTACATCAATGGGAGTGGTTGGTATCTTTATTTATTTAATTTGTTTTACATACAAGGTTTCACAAATACACTATAAACTCATTCTGTAATTTATGATTATTTATATTTATGATTATTTAGAAATGTTGTATTTATTTAACATTGTCTCAAATATGTATTTTTTTTTACAATCTGAATTTGTTAAAAGGGAAAACAACCTGTTTTGTTGTCACTTGTACAAAGTTTGATAAAAAATTATGTTAAATATTTTGATTCATGAAGAAAATTAAAGCCAAATCAATAAAAAAACATTTTCATACATATGTTAATATGTTGAATATCCAGTTTTATCAGAAAATAAAGTGACTTTGTAGTGGATAGATGTTTGCTCACAGTGCAGGAGGTTTTTGTATGGCTACTTAATGAGTTTGTATCACTGTGGAGGACTTTTGGCGGAGGAACCAAACTCATCATTAACTGTAAGTACCAGAGATTTCTCAATTTTACAATATAAAATATTACACAGAGTTTTGTACCAGAATGTGATAAAAATTAGTATTTATTTTTGGTATTTTATCATTTGTGTGTATTTTTCTGCTTTGTATTAAGCTCAGCTGATATTGAAGTTAGGGGAAAATATAATGTTGATGTTAATAAATGTTTTTTTATTGTAGATGATGTTATGATCAAATATAGCCACGACAAATCTAATTTTCACACATTTAACTTTTAAATTTTAAATGTTTATTTCACAAAATTTTGGTTGTAAAATTTGTCTGACAAACATTTTAACAGCCACAATATAACTTGACCTTTATTCATTATTTTTAACATTCAAACAATTTTTTTAGATTTAAACTATTTATGTTGGTTTCTGTAAAAACAAATAAATGAGTTTATATTTAGATCCAGTTTAACTGTAGTTTGTGTTGACAGTTGGTTAGTTTGATGTGGTGAAAAGGAAGTGAAACAAACAGATGACAAAGTCTTTAACTGTAATCACATATCAGTGTTTCACCTCTTAACTTTTTATATAAAGTCATCAAGAAAATCATTAGAAGAATGAATTATTTGTCAGTCAGACATTATAAAGCAGAAATGAAGATTTAATTTAATTTTCATTAAATTAATCATTACATTTACACCTAACTCATGTTGTTTATTGTCTAATTCTTATTGATTTATGATGATGTTCATTGCTTTAAATGTTAAAATTACAAGTACAAAGACCATTTTGCTTTATTAAATAAACCCTCATTTCCTCCCATTTCTCAGCGCCTCTCCTCTGTCTGATCACAGTGTCACACACACAGCTAATCCACAGCATTGTTCACCTCTGTCATGTATCATAACTCAGCTGTCTGTCCTACAGTGGAAGTTAATCTGCTCCTTGTGTGTCTCTGCTCTCCCCTCCAGCTGGCCCCATGGTCAGGCCCTCAGTCTCTCTGCTTCCCCCCTCCTCTGTGCAGCTCTCTGCGGGCTCGGCCACGCTGGCCTGCCTGCTGACCGGCTACTCTCCTCAGGGAGCCGTGGTGAGCTGGGAGGTGGACGGTAAACAGGTGACAGAGGGGGTCCTGAGCAGCTCAGAGGAAGAGAAGAGCGGACGCTACAGCAGCAGCAGCACCCTGAGCCTGAGCCAGGAGCGCTGGATGGAAGGAGAGCTGTACTCCTGCAAGGTCCTCCATCATGGCCAAAGCCAGACCCAGTCCCTCCACAGGAGCCAGTGTAAGGTCTAGAGGGGCTGGCTGAAGCCCAGGACAGGAGCTGTGTCTGGGGGGAGCAAGAGGAACACACCTGCTGATCAGATCAATATGAGTTTTAATGTTTGGAAAGTAAATTGAAGCTTTGTGTGACAGAGAACAACAACTTAGAGAGTAATGTGTGCAGCTCAGCAGCTAGATGTGAGTGTGCTTATTAACTGTCCTGTTGATGGTTGATGTTTTTGCTAATAAAGCTTTCACTGATAAATAACATGATGAAGTATATTTGTCTTTTATCTTATGTAGAGTGATAAGAAATGAAATTTAACTGATACTCCTCTCTGTGGAAAATGAAAAACTTTGGACTCAAGTGACAAAATTAATTAAGAACATTTTAAATGGCAATGAAAGTAGAATAATATAATATTAAGAAAATGTTTTGGAAAAAATACTAGTTTATATCACAATAAAATATCTGGAAAATATATTTTGGAATTAGATTCTCAGTGAGAAAAAATCATGACTGATATACGTGATGAGGTAACATTTGTCAGAGCTCTTCTGCTGAGAGTAAATGTAAAAAAACATGATTTGGTGTTAATAGATGTTTAAAACCTCTTACAGTAAAAATTACAGGAAAAAATGAATCTATGTAGCTGAGAGAAGATGTATTCCTCCCTCTTTCTCCTCCAGTAGGTGTGTTGTAGTTCAGAGATATTGATGAAGCTACAGATCTACTCTGTTCAACTATTTGTGCAAAATCATGACTATTTTGATTCAGTTTTCTGCAACTAATCTTACTTATATTTTGATGAATTGCCATTATTTTTCAATATAGCCTGTTTTTAATCATTCAAACATGTAACCCATGAAATACAAATAGATATCATAATAAATCAATGACTTTGTGTTTGTTTAGCAATATATTATTCATGAGAAATGCACATTCAAACCAGTATTATACCTCATCTTTCCGACACGCTTCACTTTAACATCAAGTCAGGTTTCTACTCATTATTTTACAATATGTGTAACAATATTTTATGAAATGTAAAGTATAACATATTTATCCTTTGTAAAAGAAAAAGTTTTCTAGATCAAGCTGTTTCATTAGTTTGTTTTGTGCTGCTGAATATAAAACCAGTGGAAATGTTGTTGAACATCAGTTGCAGTCAGAGGATATATTCTTACAACAACTCTGTTCTTGAAATGATGTGAAATAATGATGAGGATTTAACTTAAAAACAGCAGGTTGGAAAATGTCTTTTAGTTTGTTTCAGTGTTATTTTGGTTCATTGTGGTTCTGCTTGGTGACTGTTGTGTGTCAGAGTCACAGTGTTGTGTTCACTGGACCAGTTATCCTCATCACAGTCTCTTCACCAACCCTCTGCAGCTGCAGCAGGCCGTTTTCACTTCAGTCAAACTGAAGGAGGTTTTTGTACGACTCTAAATCACTGTGTGAACGTGCTACCAGTATGCCAGCCCACACAGTAGTAATCTCCAACATCTTCAGCCTGAACACCACTGATGGTCGGAGTGTAGTCAGAACCAGATCTACTGCCACTGAACCGAGATGGAATTCCTGACTGTAGAGTTGATGCTCTGTATATAAGAAGTTTGGGAGCTGAGCTTGTCCAGGTTTCTGAAGGTACCAACTGAGATCACGACCAATGTTTGAACTCCCTGTGGCGCTGATGGTCACCCTCCCTCCAAGACTAACAGACTTGGATTTGTCAGTCTGAGTCAGAAAATCATTGGCGGAAGTCTCTGAAATGAGAACATAATATAAATATTGAGAATAAATGTTAAATAGCCAATGGAGAAGCAGTTCAGATTGTGATGGGACAGAACAACAGAACATTTTCAGAATCTCTCACCCTGACTCAGAAAAGCCAACATGGCCAGCAGAGTTATTGGCAACATCATCCTGATGCAGTTTTCAGTGTGAGTGCATGAAAACAGTTCAGACTCTCTGTGACATGAGAACTTAAACTCTGAGGAGCAGCGATGCATAAAAGTCATGCAAAATACATTTAAGAAGGCAAACACACACCTGTTGATGTGAGACAGAAAGAGCAGAGGTGAGGAGGAGTGAGAGATCAATCTTTATCCTCTTTTTTTATGTTGTTTAGGTTGTATGGCGCCACCTGCTGGCAGATTTGATGGAAACTTAACTCGGTATGATCTGACCCAACATTTGATTGATTTGTTGTTGTTAACAGAGAAGCAGGAATTTAAACCCATCTTAACTCAGTTTAAGGCCTCCTGAGAGTTTTAGGTGTTTTAACAACCCCGTTTATAAAAGGATAATTTTTAATGAGATGAAAGAAGAACTTTAATAGAAAATGTTGGACTACATCTTGTGAGACAAGAAGTGAATAAATAACATGTTGTCGATTGATGTTTACTGAGGAAATCACAAAGAAATACATTAATTTTATTTTTTGCCAAAAGTTAAATGAGAAGATTGATTCTACTTTCATATTTGTATGTAAATATGCAGCTATGGCTTCATATTATATGGTTAGCTTAACATTACAAATGTCAATAGGGAGAAACAGCTGGCTTGTCTGTAGGGAACAACATCTGCCTATAAAACCACTAAAGCTCACTAATTAAAAATCTGGCTGGTTTAATATGGACAAAGCCACATTATCTGCTGGTTGCCTGGCAACATCATATAAACTCTGTTAAACCACAACTTGTCTTGTTTGTCCATTTCATTTTTTCAGGAATTAACCTGGCAACATACAGCATGTTAATTGGTGAGCTTTAGAGGTACTGGACGGCAGAGATTATTGCCTTTGGTCAGAGACAGGTAGCTGTTTCCCTCTGTTTCCAGCCTTTATGCTAATCTAAGCTAAATGGCTACAGGCTCTTGCTTCATCTTTAACTGACAGATATGAGAATTTGTATCAGTCAGTGAGACAGTGAACCAGGAAATCTCTCAAAATGTCCAGTGAATATTTTTTTAAGTGTCAAACAACGTGTCGATGTGTGCTTAGTTTTGTAGGTCATGGAAAATGTTCAGTATATGTTTTCTTCATATCTTCTGATATTAATGTATACGAAAAATAAACATCGTGATGGTTAGTTTCAATGTCAGTTTTCACAATTTTTGTCATGGATTAAGGAAAGATATTTAAAAATATAGAATATGACAATATATTCATGTTAATATGTTGTTTGTGATTGGTACAGTTTGTGCTTGGTGAGGTTACTGTCAGCTCTGTGTTCAGTGGTCTGTGTCAGAGTCTTTTCCTCTTCAGCAGCTGCAGTCGGTTCCTGCTGTAACAGCTCAGTGTCTCTGCAGTCTGACTGAGGGAGGTTTTTGTATCACTACAAATCACTGTGTGAACACCAAAGCACTGTTTATATAGTGGTAACTCTGACAATAGTAAACTGCTGCATCTTCAGCCTGAACTCCATTGATGGTCAAAGTGAAGTCAGATCTGCTTCCACTGCCACTAAACCGAGCTGGTGTTCCTGAACTAAGTGTGCTCACAACACTCATTTGTAGCTTTGGAGTCTGTCCAGATTTCTGTTGATACCAGTACATACACGGTCTACCATTACAACTTGCAACAGCTGGGTTTGTTTTACAGGTCAGAGTGACTTGGGATCCTGGAGTAAATGTCTTTTCTGGAGGTTGAGTCACAGTCACCTGACCGCTGCATCCTGCAGACAGAAACAAATCTTTGATTTATCATCAGAAATAAATGAGAGAAAAGGCAGCACATGATGTTTGAAATGTTGCTGAGTGAACGAACCTGTAAAACAGCAGCAGGCCAGCGTCCAGATGAGGATGGTGATGAGAGTCATGCTGGTTGTGCTTTCTGCTGTGTTGACTGACAGATGTGAGACCTGTAGTGTTGAAGTCACAGGACTATAAACCTTGTCAGTTCACTGGAGGATCAGCTGACCATGCAAAGCCTCCTCTCTATGGAAATGATTTCTCTGCTCTCAACAGACTGAAGGCAACGTGGGACACAAAATCAGGAGAAATACTGTTTGGTTTTACACCATCTATGATCTTAATGGAAAATTATATTTATAGAAGTGCAGTTGAGGATTTAAGGATAAGTTTGTGTCAACTGTGGTTGTTTTGATATGGTTTGTCTACCTGTCAACAACTTACAGGGTTTATTGCAGATAAATAATATATTTTATTTCTGATTAAAATGACATTGTAAATCTATATTATTAAAAAGCATCATGCTAATTTAACCATGTAAAACAGCAGACAATTAGTGGGCATATTTTCACTATTTTAACATGTATTTGAATAAATAATGAACTGAAAAGAATAATGAATCAATAAATAATGAACATAATGCTCAAAATCTAGCTGTACAGTAATATAATTTATTGTATATTTTCTTGTTTTGAAACATTTTAACATGTAAACATTTGTTTAGCACAGCTGCTTGGAGTTTATGTTCCTTGTTTCAGTATTTTCATGTCCCTTTTTTGTCCGAGTTCTCCGTCTTCTCGTTTATTCTCGGTCTATAAAATGCTCTTTATTCCTTTCTTCTCCCTCTTATCTGGTGTTGAAATGATTTCATCTTTTTCCGTTCATATGTTGTTACAGTGTATGTAATGATTGTGAACATAGTAACTCTGTCTTGTGTCTGTGGTTTCCAGTCTGATAATTGTTTTTCTTTGCTGTAAATTTGGCCTCAGTGAAGTCACTTTCATAGAAGTCACTGTCTGTACCACCAGTACATGTACCAACATGAACTGCCCTTAGTGTGACTGCAGTTCATTGTTGCAGATTGACGTTCCTCCACAGCAGAGGGATCAGTGTGACATCACTCCCATTTATTACCTGTAGAGGTGAAACGAAATCATGTTACAAAACAACCATTGAGTCCTCTGTATGCAGTCAGAACATAAAATCATAATTATGTCTTTGAAGCTAAAGTGACGGCTTCTCTTTTCAGTCCTCGGCCTCACGATGTACAGAACCTACAATACAGAGCAGAGCTGCAGAGAGTTCGATCAGACCAGCAGCATTTTATTGTAAAATGAAAATGAGAGATGCTCAGTCTGTGCTACGTTACAACACATTTCATTTCTGTGCTGTAAGTTACAGGTGGGAGTGTCACTTTATTGTGAATTGTTCTGTGTTATACTTGAGGTCCACCTACAGAACAACAGATACATACAGTTGGTAACAGCTTGCTGAGATTTCTGTTCAGCTCTTAAGTGCATCTGTATCACTGTGTTGACTCACAGCAAAGAAATACAAGCCTTTATCTTCTCGTACCAGATTCTTTACTGTGTCTCATTTGCAAAGTCAGGCTTAGTAGCTGAGAATTTCTCTTTGCTGAAGTCTGGTTCAAAGACATGTTCTTAGTTTACACTTAGTTTACATTAGTTTCATTGTTTCTACTGGCCACTGTCTGTACCAGTACATCTGGTTGTAGCTAAAATCCTTGGTGTGGTTGCAGTATATTGTTGCATTTTCACCCTGGTCTTTCCACATTATGGAGGTCTGAGTGACATCACTTCCATCAATTAGACCTGTGTGTTCAACAATAAAGGATACCATAGTGAACTTTTCCTATTTGCATTCTGACATCTGAGATCACATCCAAATGATATTTTGTTATAATAAAGGCAGAAATATGTATATAAGTGCATGTTAACTCATGTTCATAAACCGGTCCACAGTTGATTTCATTGTGAATTACCTGTAGTCCAAAGCATGAAGACGGACGATCTGAAGAAATCTTTTTTTGATGATTATAATATCCATGTTTTCTTAGACACAAACTGCCAGAGTCTCCCATAGTTAGAGATATGAAGAGCTACAGGTTGGAGTGTCGCTGCATTGTGACATGATCCTGTGAGCTGCTCTACAAACATCTACAGTGCCGTCATTCAAAGCATCAATAGGAGGATAAATGGTACTAGAGCGCCCCCTACTGTGCATCACCGTGATGTACTTTCATTCTGATCAGTTATACTGACAAACGGAGACCATATTTGATGCTGGTATGTTCAGTTATGTGCTGAGTCACAGACACAGAAGATAAACGATTCAACTGAACTGACATCGTTATAGAAAAATTATAAACACTGATTAAGAGGGATTTTTTCTGACCTACATTAAAACACGTGGTTCTAAGCAGCAGTTTCAAGATGTGACTTTTATCAGCCCTCTCTACTTTGAGAGCCTGTCATACTTGTATGTGACAAGTTTAAGACTATAACCATAATATAATAGTTATATATAATAATTTTAAAACTCTTTATACATAATATCACACATGTTGTGTTCTCAGTAGAACTCAAATGTCCTCAGAATGGCTCAAAAATGTCTGCTGTTCGTCAGCCTGAGCATCTTGTTTATTCTGCAGACATTTCTTTTCTCTATTGATGAATGGGGAATCGTTTTACTTCGAGATTTATGGTATTAATGTTCTTCATGTTCTCTTCATCATAAAAGGAAATGTTTGGACACTGTTGATATTAGAGGCACATGAGGGAAAACAAGTGGAGAACATTTCAAATCCTGAAATCATCAGCTCTGCAGTGTCTTACTGTGTTTGTAATACTCTTGTGTTTCTTCCCTTTAATCCACAACAGATGAAAGAAGCAAAATAGAAACACTGTTTACATCATGTTAAAGACGTCATGTCAGGCTTTCCTTTCATCAAGAAGACACCTCCAATGGACTATTTGATCACCTGATTTGATTTGATGACCTGCTGATAATCTAATTGGTCCTTTTTCACAACTACAGACTTGACGTAGTTATTAATTATGTCTTATTAACTGGTACCAAATTCTTATTCTATTCATTTGTCAAATTGTGATTCAAAGACATTGAATTTGAAATCAAGGTTGAGAGGATTGGTTGATTTTGCCATAACTCTGACTGACTGCTGTGTTGCAGGTTTATCCAGCAGATGGCACCATAATTATCAGCCAGTTGAAGCCTCTTCTCAGCAACAGCTGGAGCAGAGACAGCTGCAACTCAAGTCCAAGTCCATTTATCATTATGCATTAACTTGACATACATTACATGTTCACTTGCTAACATAACAAATGTGAACATGTTAAAATCCAGTAGTTAAACTGAGTCTGAGCCCCACTATTGGTCTCAGTGTAGGAAAGTAGTCAAAATGATTTTATTTATCTATACAACAAAGTTGACTTCTAGTGTGTAAGTAGCATTACACCTTCATGGGTTCACTTACTTAGCATCAAATATCCTTTTACTTTATTAGGAGGTTTTAAGAGTCATTAATATCTGTATCACAGCAGACCATAATAAACACTAGCGTACTGTGTATTCATCATGGTTTCCCAGAGACTTGTAGTGGGAACAAGTTCTGTTTATTGTAATTTCACAGAGTCTCCAACAGATGTCAATGAAGATCGTAGATTCCCTGATGCCCCTTAAATGCTCAGTTTTTCCTTCGCAGTGTGTTTTACTTCACAGACTTGTAGATAGATAGATTATTAAAACTGGCCATGTTAGAGGTTCAGTTCTTCCTGGGGACATTCAGAATAAATACAGGGCACAGCTTGCCATTCACTTGAATGAGAAAGTGTCAAAACCTTAGACTGCTACTGTATGTATGAACTGATGGTAACTGACGGTATGATGGTAAAGAGATTTTGGAGTACACTTGTTAGTTATTACTGGCTGAGCCTACTGAGTCTGTTCTGTCTCCCAGGGAATGATGATGATTTAACTTTCAGGTTATCAAAAGGATTTCACACGTAAATCACATGAATTCTCAATAATCAATACTCTTTTATTGTAATGTCACATACAGGGAGCTGTGTCATTTACTTTCTTTGATTATTTGATCATGAAAACATTTTGATATAACCTGTGTGTGACTTGATATTCAGTTTGCACCACAAGGGGTCGTTCAACATGACAAATGAAATGTGTTGTTGAAACTGAACATGTGGGTGCAGCTTCTTCCTCGTGTTTAGTTGTTGAAGTGTAGTAACCCAGCACCGACATATAATCATTGAAATCTCCTTGATTACATTATATCTGCAAAAGTTTGAGTCTACTGCACCAAACATTATCTTTGCAGGCATAATTTAGTGTTTAATATCCATGTTAAACAGAAACCTAGAAGCAGCATTCAGCTTTTATGCACTAAACATCTGGAACAAACTCCCTGAAAACTGCAGGTCTGCTGCAACTCTGTTCTTTTAAGGCTGAATACTTTTCTGTTTGCCGCCAACTTTTATTGAATCAAAAGTAAAAGTAAAGTGCTACCATTTATTTCAACCTAAACTTTGAAAATATTCTGTGTGACTCACTCAGAATTGCAGGGCTCATACTCTGCTTTAACTTGACTTAAATATTACAGAGAAAGAGATTATGAAGCTTTGTTTTCTGCTTCCTAACAAAGGGATGCACAGCAATTTATTATCATAATTCATTTTAAGGTTGTGGTTAGTGGGAGTAGATATAATTATCTTGCTCACAGCTGTGTTTCTGTTAGTGTCTCTCAGACATTGTTTCCTGTTTATCTGACTCCAGTGAACAAAAAACATGTTTTTAAAGGAAACAAATGGTGAAAGGAGGAAGAAATCTTCCTTAGTTGGATTCCCACTGGAGTTTCAACTCATACCAGTTTTGATGGAGGACAGTTCAGACAGAATCGTTTCGTAAATGGTCATGATATGCTTTAAATACAATTATGTATTGTGTCTTACTTACTTATTTACCTAAAGATGATTTATAGAGATCAGAATTGAATGCCGTTTTATATTTTTTATGAATAACTGTTGTTTGTTATTTCTTACAGGTGATAGTTGTCTGTAGTCTGTAACTGCAATACATTTATTTGACATCTCTAAACTGCGACAAAAAAAAAACATTCAGATGCAAATTTGTGCACCAGATCTGAGTAAACATGTGTTGTGTGTTATAACACACTAATTCTGTAGCTTCAGTTGACACAGAAATGGTAGCTTTTCCAGCTGTTTGCGCAGAGATGTGCAGGGTGGGGGGTTGGTGCCGAGATGCAGGTGGACTTTGTGAGCTGGAGGTTGTGGTAAAGTGGGAGGTTGCACCTTTGTCATTTCTCAGCACAGAGAACGATCTGCAGGCTGCTCTGTGACCACATCCTTTCCTCTGCTGTCACTCTCTACTCCTCTGCAGGGTTTCAAGCCCCGGTTTGTCTCCCTCAGCAACAACAGCTTTGACCTCTTTCTGTACACAGATGAGAACGTTGATTTCCTGCTGTTATGTGGTAGACTCACACTCTCACATTTACTTTTCTTCTGTGAGTCTTTAATGTAAAGGATGATCTTATTCATAAAGATAATATAAAACTGTTATACTGAATTGTGCAAAATGGGAAAATAAATTAGATTCTACTCAATTTAATCAATAATTTATAAAAGAAAGAATATTATAGTTCAGATTTAGTCAACTGGATTTAATTAATCACTTAAATGTCACCAGAAAACAAAACTTCAGTCACCTTTCAGTTTGCTCATTGGAAAATCTTGTTATGACCCAACTGAACCAGCTTGTGATGTTTTCTTAAGTTGAGGTGTTTCAACATAAAATAGCTGATTTCTCAGAAAACAGGCAGAGAGGCGAGCAGCTAAAAATACCTCACACTATCTCTGGAAAAAGTGATGCTGAGTGTAAGATGAGCTGTGAGAGCAGTGAGGGGGGTCGATATCCAAACTACATATCAGCAACAATTTGGAGCAACTGACAAGCTTATTTGTCTGATCCTTTCTTTCTTCCTTCCTTCCTTTGTTGTAAATGAACCACTGTGTATGAACAGTGGCTGATATGAAGATGAATCTGGTTTAGATAAACACTATGTAAATAAAGTCTTACTGTCTGAATCTGTCATGACAATCATCTGTAGGACAAACTATAAAAACTCAGTAGGTCACTCAACATTTATTTAATAAATGAAAGCAAAAACTTTTCAAGATTCTCCAAAATGCTTTATTGAAAAAGATATTTAGCAAACAAGCAGTTTACAATCACACACTAATACTCATTATACAGACGTATTTATAAAAACGTGATGCCAAAGTACTTTTATGCCAGTTACAACTTTAAGATTGTAACAAAAATATGCCTGAAACTGTTGATCTACTGTGTGCTGAATTACTGTTAAGAGCGCGAATGCTTTGCAACACACAACATAAGTTCAAGAAATATAAGTTGAATGTTCTCAATCTTTATTTACAGAAACTAACAGAATCGATCTCTGAAAGTTCACTTGTTCAGGCTGCAGCTCAGCTCTCAGTCGTGTTTTCCCTGCAACAGAAAGAGAAGGACACAATGTCTTAATGTCATGAGCTCTTTTTACTTTGTCTTCTTTCACATATTCAAATATATGGAGCCAATTTTTATGTCAAGTACAGGAAAGTGAAGCTAATTAAATCATCTAAGCAACAGAAACAGATCAAACCTGAAGCTTCCACACCAGAAACACAACAAAGGCTCCATAGACGCTGCTCTTGACGATGAAAACACTGTAGGAGAGTTTGGCATAACTTGTGGTCCTAAAATATTGCCCTGCAGAAAGTTCAAACACTTGCATAAGTGACATGATTCAAAGATTAATTATTCAGTTATATGTATATCCTTTTTCAAATAGGTAAGACACTGAATGTTTTGTATGTAATGATAAACATTGAATTGATGCATTTTTGTGTACAGAATGAAAAAATAATATATTTACTTTTTGTCATCATCTCCTCTGTATCTGATAGAAGAATAAACATGGATTAGATGAGGACAGGTGACCATTTACTTGTTTTCATTACAAAAATTTCAGTCATTTCTGAGTTTAGCATGAACATACCTTTTTCACCACGAATTGAATCTTGATAATTTTTAGTTTCATTTCCATTGAAGAAGCTGACAATGCAGGTGAATCTACTTTTAGGTTTGTACCAAACATTGGCAGAGACCCTCAACCTGCTGGTGATGGTGTAGTTGCCATTTTCTTCCTGCAGGGCAGCGTTGTCCGTCGCCACACCTTTGGTGATATTGTTCTCATCGATCTGCCAGGACACACTGACATGGTCTGGGTAGAATCCATTGGCCACACAAACTAAGGTCTTCTTCCTGGGCTTTTCTCTCTGGTTGCAAGGAGGTCGAAACAGTTTCACTGTTGGTGGGGTTACATTACGACCAATATCTATAACGACATGAATCATTGGATTAGAGTTGCATTGTCAAAATCCTGAAGATCAACAACAAAGCAATGTATAGTTGCAACCTTAAAAATATCAAATACACGACGATCATTTCAAGTGGTTGAACTCACATTGTGAGTCGTTAAGATTTCATTTCAGATAAATGTTTGTTTTTATGAAGTTATCTCAGTGATCTTACCAACAACTGTTAGCCTGGTTCTTTGTCCAAAATAAGCAGGATAACTGTCAGAGCACACTGCTGTGCTGACTTGCATGTAAAAAAAACTGACACGGACCTACAAGGACTGAATGAACCTCTAACTTCTTTACAGTATGTCTACAGTCCAGTCACAATATCACAATTATCACTTATTGATTCATTTACTTTGTTGCTTTTTTGGAAACTTTTTCCCTACATTTCTTTACCAATTCAAGCAAATACATTTTACTTTGTTTTGAAACTGAGACAATGTTGGCTGTCATTAATATTATAAAGTGCAAAAATCTCATGGCTTAAAGGTTAGAAATTAACTAGAAAAGACTAATTCTGATGCCTGGACAAAACGTAGTGTGAGATTCTTATTCTATAGATTTTATATTTTCTTTGGTACTTTTGACACAGTACGGCTAAAAAAAATCACAGAATAAGATATCAAAACATTTAAAACATTAATTTTGCAGATTTAGATTAACTGAAGCTCAGAAAACAAGCATTTATTGATATAATTTTCTTACCCAGCACTGATAGTCTGGTGCCACTGCCAGAGTAAGCAGGGTCGTACTTGCTCACACTGATACAAGGTTGTAGAAAAAACTGCTCAACCTTTCACCACTGAAAACTCTGTAAACTCTTTGTGTTTACTGTCAGATACCTAAAAACAGTGAGTTTAGTTCCAGCTCCAAAGTAAGCTTCTGACTCACGCTATTATATAGTGCTGATAAGAACTCACTGAGAGAAATAATCTGGGCGTAGAGCCAAATGTTTTATTGCTGCAGTACTGGAGAACATAGACAAGACTTGTTTTTACTGACACAAACTAACTCCTGCATTCACTTTTTTATACTTAAAAAATGAGTAAACTTCATTTACTACCGTCAAATTAAAAAGTCTAAATGTATATTCTTAGTATCGCACATATTCTTCACAGATAATTGGTTGTGAATCATGCTCTGTGAGATTATTTTTGTAGGTTTTCTTACCTAAAACAGTGAGTTTTGTTCCAGCTCCAAAGTAAGCCTCGGAGTAGGAGCACAGAGTGTTTGATCATAACAAAAACTAGTCATGCTTTTTGGGGCTATTTTCCAATTTAGGAACTGCTAAATACACAGATCATCGGTAGTCAGGAGGAGGTCTGACCTTTGAGTAAATGTATAGTGTCAGAAACATCTTATAAAATGATACCAGAGCAATATTTAACGAGTTATTTCTTAGCTAAGACAGTCAATTTTGTTTCAGCACCAAAGTAATCCTCTGAAGCACCAGAGTCACAGTGCACTTGATCAGTGCTCAAAACATCCTAAAATGCTGCTTTTACTTTGCTTCTTTAATTTAAGTGTTTATTGTAAGCTATTAAATGTCATTTTTCTCCACATGAAAAGGTCAAAATCCACTACACTATGGTCTGGTTTTGAGCAACGTAAATCTCCTTTCTTCCCCAAACAACCAGCCTGCTTTTACATTGTGCATTTTTTTTACACATGGATTTATGAGAATTAATTTTGACGTCTTACTTACCAAGAACAGTCAGTTTTGTGCCTGCGCCAAAATAAGCTTCGTATCTGACACAGTGTTAAAGCTTCACATCAAAACGCAGTGAGCTGAACTTGAAGTATTAAGTACATTAAGTTTCTTAATGCACCACTCTAATTACAAAGCTTTCTTCAACTTTATCATCCTTCACTTACCTAAAACAGTCAGTTTCGTTCCTTTTCCAAAATATGCTTCATTGGCATTGTCACAATGCAGAAATACTGAGCATTAAACTCCTCGAACTTTCTCTACCAGAATTATCTTTGGATAGTTTTTACTAATCCTTCTATCAATACTGAGACTCTAAAGCAATGTGATATTTATCAAAACACATAAATAAACTGAAATACTTACCTAAAACCATAAATTTGGTTACTTGGCCAAAGTAAGCAGGCTCAGTGTTCTAACTTTAGTTCAATAGCTCAGCTTTTTCATGACCACTTATTTTTCCTTTAATGTTACGCAAACATCCCTACTGTTTCATGTTTGTTTAAGTGAACTGAAGTTCTGAGAGCTCCGACTTACCCAAAATTGTGAGTTTTGTTCCCTTTCCAAAGTAAGCTTCACTTCCAGAGTCACACTGAGTCCCTCCTCAACCAAAAAGTCACAAAACTTTCCATAATCAGCCTGTTTGGACACAGTCTAATAATCCACAGGATGAAGAAGGTTCAAACATGCAGGATGAGCTTCATGATGTCCAAAGATGTTTTGTTTTTGTCAAGATGAGTAAAACAAAACATCCAAGTGCTGCAAATATGAATTTGAAGTCATTTAAAAAACTTTTTCCAGCTAAAGTTCTGCATATAAATTGACATTTTACTCCCAAACTGACATGACATCCTGCACACCTTATAATATCGATGTTTACTGCTCTACCCAGTGTCCAAAGTTGCATGTAGCAGTCTACACAATGGATTTTAATGGGAGGAGGTTTTTGTACAGCAGCTCTATAGGATTGTATCACCGTGGCCCCCTGTCCCCACGGTGAAAAAGTATCACACAAAAACCTGAAGTCTCTTTCGTTCTTTTTTCTTCACCTCCCCCACCCAGTTTCCCCATATCTCAGCCTCCATCTCTCTCTGTCTGTGAGAGCAGCTGCACAGGTTGGGCTGACTGATGACTGAACCTGACTGCTGCTATTTCTGTGACAGCTGAGAAAAGAAGCAAGAAGGAAATAAGGAAAAGAGAAACTGTTTGTTTTTTGCTGCTCAGAGGAAGTGACATCTCTTCTGGTCACACCTCTTTATCCCACCCAGCTGTCAGAGAAGCGAGGAGGCACTTTTACTGAACAACATTCGACCAACTGTAGATACTGTGATCCTTAAATGCACAAAATGTCTCTGAGTGCATTAAAATGGCATACAGGCAAAATGCAATTCAATGCTTAAAGCTGCACAAATCAATATTTTTATACTGACGATGAATGAAAAGACAACTCGTAGTGGTGTAAAAAGTGTCACTTGTGATGGACCAGTGGATTATTATCCAAGTCTGCAATTTCCTTCAGCTCTATGGAGTTTAATAGCATCTTTCAACTAATGTTTTGGCTTCACAGCCGCAACAGTTGTAGTGTCTCACAACTCTCATTAATTCTGTTTTCAACCACCGCTGTCAGCTGTTTTCAGCAAAAATGCTCAGATAAAGACACTACCAGCCCAACACTTAGTTTGGTTGAGACCAAAACAGAGCAAAAAAGGAGAGTGAATATTGGACTTAAATTTGTCAGGTTGATACAAACATGAATGCAAATGTTGCTCTGTGTCTGCTGGATATGTAAACATCTGTTTGCTAACACTTTTGACCTTTTATCATTTTATCAACGTTTACAGCTTGTTCTTCTGCCCCCCAGTGGCCAGAAAAATAAATAGCTAACGCAGCTTTAACAACAGATCTTCAAATCTATATAATGACATCATAATTGGCATAAGTTTTTCAATTGTGATTCAATAATAATGTACTAATAATCTAATAACTGATGAGAGAACAAATAATATATTTATCAGTTATATAACACTATAACATCATTATGCATCATTAGTTTAAAATATGCCACATCTGTTATTAATGTCAGTCTATTACCAAATAATTTATTATATTTTAATACACCCTTGATTCATTTAAAGGAGAGTTTTATTATATTTTATTGCATACATTTGTCAATTATTACATTAGTATAAGGTAAAGACAGTATAGTCCAAGTTAAGTTTCATCAATCAGCTTATATCTAAATATTTCTACTATAATTTTTTATCGGAATATTCAGTTTTTCAGTAAAAAAAAGTTTTGAAAATGAAATGCTAAAATGCTGTAAGTGGTATTAGTCTGTTCAGTGTGGTCCCTATAACAAGAACCAATTAAAATGAAAAAACATATTACTCTGTTCTTTAAAGTGTCACATCTTAATATCAATTTTATCATTATCATTCTTAAGAAACTAAGTGATTGGTAGTAACTCCATCATGCTTAAATTATTTGACTAGCCAACCGTTTATATACTGTATAGATCTTACTTTTAACAAGCACAAGTTTTCATCTAATTGTAATCCCACATGAACACTGTAGATGTCATTGTATGATAACCTTAACTTCAGGCTGCACACAAGATTAAAATCTATAGGAAAGTACAGATTTCGGCACAGAGATGAGACACTGTACAGGACAATAATGAACGGGATAAATAATCCTAACAATGTGAGACGAGTGACACAGATGAAAAAGTACGTAGGACAGAATTTGACAAATAATCTTTGCCACCTGGTGTGTTATCTGAACTGATCAGATTTGCGGTGCTGGAGAAACACCATGACTTGTGGAGACAGAGTCGTTGTACTTTCACTAAACTGATGGATGGTTCACCGTACAGTTCTTTTTGTTGTTTGTTTTTGTTTTTAAAAGTTCTCCTTTTATAGGTTATGTCACAATCATTATTTTCATGTCACATTAATGTTAGTTGCCTGTCATGTCTCAAATTCCAACAAAATCAAAGTCCTTGTCACTCATCCCTCCTCTTGGTTTTCTCTTGAGGTTGTTGTTTAGCTGTTGAGGCTTTCTGAACCACTGTGCTATACTGGAGGCACAGTAATACACAGCTGAGTCTTCGGCTTCAACAAAGTGTATCTCCAGAGAGGATTTAAGCACCTCAGGCCGGGTCATGGTGTATTTGGATTTCTTGAGAGAAGCTTCAATATTCCACACATTTTTGCCAAGAGAGTATGATACCAGCTGTATTTCTTTTCCACCGCTCCTTTTTTTGTACCAGCACATGTAGTAAGATTGATCATCATCTTGTTCACACTGCAAAGTTACTGTCTTGTCTCCTTCATGGCCGATTACAAATGGAAGCTGTTGAATTTTTACACAGAAGGAGAAATCTGGAAAAGAACAAAGAAGACAACAAGTCAACAAACAATAACTGAAGCAAGAAAATTTCTTTCAATTGAATTTAAATGTTCTCACTTGAGAAGAGAAGAACTGCAACCAAGAAGATGTTCATTGTCACAGTTTTTATACAGATGAGAGTATAAAAATCAAAGCAGTCCACTCAGTCCGCCCTCTGTTGTCTTCACTGACTGAACAAGTGTATCTTACTTTACTGCTACAATCAAATGTTCTGAAAGAAGCTCGGATCCTCCCCCTCCACTCTGTGTTTCTTTTACCAGGAACTCTTTGCCTACATTCATATTGTTTCACAGATTCCTGTAGGTTCCTGTGAGCAGTGTGAAGCTGTTCTTTGAGGAATTTAGAGGACCATGTACAGTGATCGCTGCATCAATAAGGTCAGATTGTTTGACATAAAATATAATCTGACACAAATACCTTCTAAGATTGGTACAGTTTACCAACTCTCTTTAAGCACAAAGCACAGTATGAATCTGGCTGAAGGGACTTAGTCTTTCAACTCTGTCTTTTGTCTCTGGACCAAACTCAGTATACTACAGTATTTTAGCCATCTTAATAGAGATTAATTATGCATTAATGAAACACAAATGATACATTAGTTGTATACTGTGAAGTGTTATCTGCAAACATTGGTAACAGTTGTTAGATAGTGACCTCCGTCAGATTGACATGTGACCAAATACCATCTGATATAAACTAAAAGCCCTGTACATGTATACCTTATTTTTAAGGGGGGATTCATCTTTATTCTACTATTGCAACTGTGGAGAAGTTTGAAGTGTAGTATGAAACCCAAATGAGCCACAGCTCCTTCCTGCTGTGAGCCATCTGTGACAGACAGACTTGATATTTGTACAACTGTCTGGCCTGTGTGCATCACTGTGACTGGCAGCACAGTAGTAGGTGCTGCTGTCATTGAGAAACAGCTCAGTAATTTTTAGGGAGAAGATGTTTTTGGATGCATCAATGGACATCTGGAAGTGCCCCACAATTGGGTCATGCTCTTTGATGAGGAACTCCAGTTGGGCTCCACAGTGGTTTTGTCTGTACCAGAGCATGGTGTAGCTGTCCATGCTGAACCCTGGACCCATGCTGCACTCCAACATCACTGTATCTCCTGGGTGAGATATTTGATATCCAGACTGAAGAACTACAACACTGAGGCCTGCAGCACATGAAGGATGATGTTTTATTGTGTCTCACCTCCACCAGAAAGGCACAGAAACATATGAAGCATCACGGTATTCGATCACTTAACATCTGTTAGTTAGTACATCCATAATGAATGAATTCATAAAACTCACCTGAGTGTAAAAGAAGTGACAGATAAAAGACTGTGACAAACATGTTAGTGAAGAGTCTTCTTGCAGCTGAATGATGCAGAGTCACACATCACTCTGTTCAGCACAAAGGAAACATGAGGTCACATGATCACATGATATGAAGGTAGGACTGACTGTAATTCTCATTCAGTGATTATCAAATGAGACTGTGGAGCACATGAAAGATGAAGTTTTTTGTGTGTTTTTAGACCTGGTTTGCCATTCATTTGTGCTGATCTTCAATCTTCAAATGAGCTTTAATATTATTCAACCACCAGTCTCAGAGTTGTAGTTGTTCAGTCTGGAGATCAAGTGATTTCCCCAAATTTAATTTTTGTCAGGGTTGAAAAGTAAAACATCTGAAACATCATTAACGCCAAAATAACAGTGTAAATTCTACATTTAAACTCAGTGGATAATTGGTCACCCCTGAATTAGGTGGTCTTTGTAAACTAACAGGGCTGCTTCCACTTGTTATGTTGAATCGTTCCTCACCAACGGTTGTTCCTCATCTTCACCAATGATTATTCCACCAAGGTGAGCATTTGCTTGAGCTTAAATATATATTATGAATTGATGTTTGTATGCTTAGCTAACTTTAGCTATCATCTAGCTAAACAGTTGGATAAATGGGTATGTGCCTGCTGGCTACTTATTTCTGCTCACACAGTTAGATGTCGTTGACCCATATTGGAACTGGCATTTATTATGACTAAATTTCTTGTTGTTAATTTCAGTTTGGCTGTTAGGTATGGGTGTGATGCTTTCATGCTGTTGATTTGGCAACATATGAATGCTCATACTTGAGTACACTGAGTGTTTTGGGCTAAAGGTGACACAAGATGCTTGATCTGTAGGAAAAATAAATTTAAAAAGTGGTCATACAGAAACCACAGTACAAAAGATATTCATAGAATTAAATACAAAATTAACAACACAATTAAATTTCTATTCTTGCAGTTAATTTTATTACATTGGGGCAAGGTGATAGCTGCAGACATCCTCATAGTTTGTGCTGCTGCAGGAGAAACAAAGCTTCCTCCAATGAAGTCTGTATAAAGAGACACTGCCTCTTGTGCAAATGCACACGTCTGATTCACTGAATAAAGATCAGGGTTTTAGTGAGGGAGTGGCATTTAACCACATCACTGTGTACTGGCAGCACAGAAATAAACAACTGAGTGTGAAAGACTCACACCTTCAATGTTTGAATTGTTTATCAAGCTGACCCTCATATTTTTTCATATCCATATCCTATTAGGGTCATAGACAGGCTGTCCTTTCTTTCCTGATACCAGAGCATTAATTGAAGGTTAGTGTCATCATGACTGCAGTTAATCTGGACCTCATTACTCTCCTTCACTATCTGGGGAGGAGACTGCAGAAATGTAACAGCATTCACCCGACTTGCGGAGAAAGCAGATTTAGATGAAACTTTTACTGATGCAGAGCATGAGGATACGATGTTTGTATGTATATTTAACACAATTGTTCAGCTTGTTAAACATAAATAATGATGGTCTTCAGATCTTACAATAAAAACAAATGAAAAGAAAAGCAAATGTGTGCACAGATGAAGACACTGTCAAGCACTTATGTGAGAAAAAGTATTGCCCTGTGAAAAATAAGGCTCAAGGTAAATAGGGAATGCGTCTGTGTTGGTTAATTCATCACTGTTTTCTCTTGATAAGGGCTGTTTGCCACATGCTGTGCTTCCACCTAGTGGTTGAATCTATTCAGGACATTAATTTGGACAACTGCAGGTGGCCACTTGCCAAGGAGACACAAGTATGAGTTGTTTTAAGTGTTGAAACAAATTTAATTTCAGACAGCATATTTCTTTCTTCAAAATGTGCAGTAAAAGACATTGATGACATCTTCAGTGTGGTTGAGTTCTTTCTTTCATTCGATTATACTAATGTTAGACAGGTGTCAGAACGACAAACAGCATCTCAGCTGTATGTTTTTGTCACAGAGCTTAGGTCTGCTTCAGCACTGTGCAGACTGGCAGCACACAGATAAACCCCCTCATCTTTCCTCTGAACGCCTGTTATTGTCAGAGACCACTGCTTCTCTGCTTCATCTTCAGTGTTTGAACTGCCAGTTATTATAGACACTATTAACTGAAAACTTTTTTCTGTTTGTCTGTACCACTACAGATATTGATAATCAGTGTTATTCTGGTAGCAGTGAATTTCTGCCACTGGGAAGACTGGAGATATAGCGGGTCCACTGAGTGATCAGTAGACACATTTGTCAAATTAACAGTTTGTCCCACACATTTGTTTTGTACCTTTAGTTTGGCTTAGCAGGGTGAAAAACTGCAGCATCTGAAATATGCTGCTACATGAAAACAGATCTATCTATTAGGGGTGTAAAGATAATTCGTTTTGGATCGGTTATCGGTCTGTGACCTATGCGATCCGAGTGCACCGGTCCATGGAGCCCAAACGGTTCAAACGCACTATGAACGGTTCGATGGCCCGGATTTACGGCCGCGAATCAGTTTCTGGTTCCATTGGTTCACATTCAAGTCCATAGAAATGTTGTCACTATCATGGATGTATTAAGAGAACTACCCGATTTGCGCGGCCTTGCGGTGTGTGAACTCTCACGAGACTCCAGTGAACAATAACAAAAGACGGCGTGTGATGACGGTGTGAAGTAGCAGGGATCATGGGAGTTGTTGTCTTCGTTGTTAAATAATCAGCTTCACCGGGATGCGATTACTCCGCTGTTCATGGTTCTGGATGTTTTTACCGGGAGCCGAATTATCCGCAGGGGTCTCCTCCTCTCCAGAACAAACGGACTCGGTGATTACAGGTAAAAACACTGAATGAAGCAGTTTCACCTAAAAGATCAGTGTTTCTCCGACGATGTACAGCGACCCACGGACGTCAGATACAGGCTGTTAGCTGAGCTGCTGCTAACACTAACACTTAAAATCGTTAAAATATTAATTAAAGCTGTTTTACCCTAAGCACCAATAATTCTGATTTTTGCATTTACTATTCCTCCAGGTGAGTAAATTGTAAAGGTTATGTTGCCTGAAGTTATATTTTCTCTGTTGGATAATAAACACTTTATCTATTTTGAAATGTCATTTCTGTTTTTCTCTTTCTTCTCAGAAACAAAGCTTGGGAGATAAGTTGTCAATTTGTATCGAATCGAACCGAACCGAACCGGACTGGATCGAATCGAATCGTACTGAATCGGATCATAGGCTGTGAATCGAGATCGAATCGGATCGTTTTGTGAGTAAAAGGTTCACACCCCTACTATCTATCTACCAGTTCAGGTTTGATGCAGGTGCACGTTTTATTTGTAAACTGCCAGAGAAGTTGAATCACTGTGCTGACTGGCTGCACAGAAGTATTCAGCATTGTCTGTTGGTTTTATATTGGTGATTACAAGCTGGGCCTTGCCTTATGAATGGCCTGCCATGTTGAAATTTGCTTCAAAGTTCTTTTCAAGATTTCGGGTTTCATAATGAAGCGTTCCAATCAGGTCCATGGCCCTTTGGCCTCCTGCTGCTGACTTGTAACTGTACTTAAGCATGTAGGGATAGTTGTTGTCTCCATGGTAGCATTCAAGACAGACCTCTTCTTGTTTAGGTTTTGTCAGAAGATTTACAGGTTACAGATTGTTGGATGAAAAGTGATGATAACACAGCATCTAAAGGATAAAAAGAAAAACTGAAGGTAAACAAAGTTCCTGTTAATGTCATGAGAAATGTTTTCGACATCATGTTATACTTCTTACCTGTGAGAAAAGAGAAGAAAAAACAAAGTGACAAGGAACATTTTTATTACTGGATAGAGAAAATCTTCATGTATCCATAATGTTCTCTCCAGTGGCTCAGATCGTAACTGTGACCTCAACAGAAATGAAAATATATTGGTGTGAAGTTTTCCTTTATTGTAAATTTGTAATGAGGAAGGAGGAGCTTATAACTATGCTCTTGTCGGTGTGTCATCACTGCTCTCTACTGTCCAAAGTTTTGATTCTGATTTGTACAGAGCAGGTTGCTGTTGTGTGACTCATCTGAGAGAATCTGAAGTTGGGTTTATTTATGTGTTTTACCTCCGAGGAAGCAACAAACATTCTTGTAAACTAACTATAATATAATGACGCCTTTTTTCAGAGCTTTTTGTATCACATGGTGTCAGTGGTTTACTGTTGGTTTGCTGTTATCTGCTGGATCATTATGGAGGTTTTTGTACGAGAGAGTCACTGTCTTTATGACTGTGTATACGAGCTGCACCAAAATATTCTCCACTGTCTTCAGGGTGCGTCAGGTTCAGGATGTGAAGATAAGCGGTTTTCTCTCCATCTCCGCTCACTCTGAAGCGACTGTTAAATGGCGACTCAACATTGGGGTTTTTAAAATACATGTAGGCAATCAGCTTCAGAGCCGTGTCTCCCGCTGAGCGCTGATACCAGAGAATAGTGTCATAATTTGGGATTTTATGGGTGAAGCTCAATTTGACTTCACCATTCGGTTTCCACAGCAGTTCACTTGGCTCCTGAGAAACTAGTTTTTCTTTACTGAGGTAAACTCCTGTAAGCAGATAAAGACTCAATGTTGAATAGTGCTCTAAATGCTTTCCTCTATTGTATAATGTTATACTGTAGAAGTCTTATGAAATTGTACCTTTAGCAGTTGATTTACATCATTTCATTCATTGGAAAAACAAACAATAAAGTATATTAAATTAAAGAACATGGACACATTTCATTTCGATTCCTTCACTACTGCTTATTTTAAATTTTTTAAATTCCAAATTAAATAGAAAAAGTGGCTTTATGAATATACAATACCTTTAATCCAGAACACAGTGATGATGTACGTGATGAGATGAGACATCATGTTGACTGTGAAAAACCAGCTGTGATCTCTGCTGTGCTTTGTGGATCAGAAGGAGGGACAGGAAGTGATGTAGGGAAATCAGAAATAGTCTGCTGACTTTAGGATGCTTCTGTACTGAAATGTATCTTCTATCACCACTTGAAATCAATATGCCTTTAATAGTGTTGAAATTTTTGGTGCTGTGTTTGAAAGTTAATTTGACTCATTGGTTTGCCTGAGCAGATCAGCAAGAAACTGTTGAAAATCTTTACTTTTATTTTGAGGGATATTCCTGTGGAGAGTGAAATTCTAGAGAATCCATACACCCAAATTACTTAGAGCATTAAATACTTTGGCTTTGAGAAACAAATGTTTTTTGGTTGTTTAATTCATAAAACTGGAATGACAATTACTTTAACAAAGTGTTGATGTGCCTAAGGAAGAAAAGGGAAGTGAAGTGGGAAAAATGAAGGGTGCTAAGTTGTCAAATCAGTCAAACCACAAAGTTCATTTGAGGATAATTTACCCTCAGAGGAGTGAGGGGAAGAGGTTTTTGTCAGGAGCAGGTGGGTGTTTGACATACTGTGCCTCTCTGTGTGAAGCAGTTTCACCTAAAAGATCAGTGTTTCTCCGACGATGTACAGCGACCCACGGACGTCAGATACAGGCTGTTAGCTGAGCTGCTGCTAACACTAACACTTAAAATCGTTAAAATATTAATTAAAGCTGTTTTACCCTAAGCACCAATAATTCTGATTTTTGCATTTACTATTCCTCCAGGTGAGTAAATTGTAAAGGTTATGTTGCCTGAAGTTATATTTTCTCTGTTGGATAATAAACACTTTATCTATTTTGAAATGTCATTTCTGTTTTTCTCTTTCTTCTCAGAAACAAAGCTTGGGAGATAAGTTGTCAATTTGTATCGAATCGAACCGAACCGAACCGGACTGGATCGAATCGAATCGTACTGAATCGGATCATAGGCTGTGAATCGAGATCGAATCGGATCGTTTTGTGAGTAAAAGGTTCACACCCCTACTATCTATCTACCAGTTCAGGTTTGATGCAGGTGCACGTTTTATTTGTAAACTGCCAGAGAAGTTGAATCACTGTGCTGACTGGCTGCACAGAAGTATTCAGCATTGTCTGTTGGTTTTATATTGGTGATTACAAGCTGGGCCTTGCCTTATGAATGGCCTGCCATGTTGAAATTTGCTTCAAAGTTCTTTTCAAGATTTCGGGTTTCATAATGAAGCGTTCCAATCAGGTCCATGGCCCTTTGGCCTCCTGCTGCTGACTTGTAACTGTACTTAAGCATGTAGGGATAGTTGTTGTCTCCATGGTAGCATTCAAGACAGACCTCTTCTTGTTTAGGTTTTGTCAGAAGATTTACAGGTTACAGATTGTTGGATGAAAAGTGATGATAACACAGCATCTAAAGGATAAAAAGAAAAACTGAAGGTAAACAAAGTTCCTGTTAATGTCATGAGAAATGTTTTCGACATCATGTTATACTTCTTACCTGTGAGAAAAGAGAAGAAAAAACAAAGTGACAAGGAACATTTTTATTACTGGATAGAGAAAATCTTCATGTATCCATAATGTTCTCTCCAGTGGCTCAGATCGTAACTGTGACCTCAACAGAAATGAAAATATATTGGTGTGAAGTTTTCCTTTATTGTAAATTTGTAATGAGGAAGGAGGAGCTTATAACTATGCTCTTGTCGGTGTGTCATCACTGCTCTCTACTGTCCAAAGTTTTGATTCTGATTTGTACAGAGCAGGTTGCTGTTGTGTGACTCATCTGAGAGAATCTGAAGTTGGGTTTATTTATGTGTTTTACCTCCGAGGAAGCAACAAACATTCTTGTAAACTAACTATAATATAATGACGCCTTTTTTCAGAGCTTTTTGTATCACATGGTGTCAGTGGTTTACTGTTGGTTTGCTGTTATCTGCTGGATCATTATGGAGGTTTTTGTACGAGAGAGTCACTGTCTTTATGACTGTGTATACGAGCTGCACCAAAATATTCTCCACTGTCTTCAGGGTGCGTCAGGTTCAGGATGTGAAGATAAGCGGTTTTCTCTCCATCTCCGCTCACTCTGAAGCGACTGTTAAATGGCGACTCAACATTGGGGTTTTTAAAATACATGTAGGCAATCAGCTTCAGAGCCGTGTCTCCCGCTGAGCGCTGATACCAGAGAATAGTGTCATAATTTGGGATTTTATGGGTGAAGCTCAATTTGACTTCACCATTCGGTTTCCACAGCAGTTCACTTGGCTCCTGAGAAACTAGTTTTTCTTTACTGAGGTAAACTCCTGTAAGCAGATAAAGACTCAATGTTGAATAGTGCTCTAAATGCTTTCCTCTATTGTATAATGTTATACTGTAGAAGTCTTATGAAATTGTACCTTTAGCAGTTGATTTACATCATTTCATTCATTGGAAAAACAAACAATAAAGTATATTAAATTAAAGAACATGGACACATTTCATTTCGATTCCTTCACTACTGCTTATTTTAAATTTTTTAAATTCCAAATTAAATAGAAAAAGTGGCTTTATGAATATACAATACCTTTAATCCAGAACACAGTGATGATGTACGTGATGAGATGAGACATCATGTTGACTGTGAAAAACCAGCTGTGATCTCTGCTGTGCTTTGTGGATCAGAAGGAGGGACAGGAAGTGATGTAGGGAAATCAGAAATAGTCTGCTGACTTTAGGATGCTTCTGTACTGAAATGTATCTTCTATCACCACTTGAAATCAATATGCCTTTAATAGTGTTGAAATTTTTGGTGCTGTGTTTGAAAGTTAATTTGACTCATTGGTTTGCCTGAGCAGATCAGCAAGAAACTGTTGAAAATCTTTACTTTTATTTTGAGGGATATTCCTGTGGAGAGTGAAATTCTAGAGAATCCATACACCCAAATTACTTAGAGCATTAAATACTTTGGCTTTGAGAAACAAATGTTTTTTGGTTGTTTAATTCATAAAACTGGAATGACAATTACTTTAACAAAGTGTTGATGTGCCTAAGGAAGAAAAGGGAAGTGAAGTGGGAAAAATGAAGGGTGCTAAGTTGTCAAATCAGTCAAACCACAAAGTTCATTTGAGGATAATTTACCCTCAGAGGAGTGAGGGGAAGAGGTTTTTGTCAGGAGCAGGTGGGTGTTTGACATACTGTGCCTCTCTGGCAGCACAGTAGTATGTTGCGGTGTGTTCAAGTGCTTTTAGATTGATTATCGAGAGTGAACCATGTATTATTTTGTTTCCACTCAAATCTCCATCCATTTTGAAATGTTTCCTAAATGGCTCTTCCACATTTTCATCCTTGAACTGTCCATATCCATATCCAATGAGTTTCATAGCTGTGTCTCCAGGTGACTGCTGGTACCAGAGCATCACTCTGTAGTCAGTTTTATCATGGTTGCAGAAAATCTGCACTTTGTCATCAGTTTCTGTGATGAGATCAGAGGGAGACTGATGGACCTGAACACCCAGACAACCACCTGGACAGAAAACAAAAATAGTCAACTTTTTTTACATTGTAATTAATGATAAATTACACTAATGACATAGCCAAAGAAAGTCATGCTTCAACTTATTACCTGCCAGGCACCAGAAAACTAAAAAGCAGATCATTTTGACATCCTCAAGAAAAAACATTTTTAAAAACCATATAGAGTTTTATGGATATAAGTTTCCAGGATCTGACATCAGATATCACTGTCACCATTCGCAACAGAAATCCAACTGATGACTTCTCGGGGCTGACTGAAGTTTGAAAAGGAAAAGGAAGTGATGAAACACCATCGCTGTACATTAGCTGGCAAAGATGAAAGCCAGAAAGAAAATGTAGCTGGCTGGGAGGAGTCTGTTCAAGAATCCCATTCAAAACCATAATAGTTGATAAAAGTAGGTTCAGAGTTTTTGTATGAAGGAGAGAAGATCTGTCGTCAGTGTGCATAGTTAGCTGCACATTAGTGCACTGCAGTGTGCTCAGTTGTCTTTAAGTATGTTGATCTAGAGAACAAACCTCAGTACTTATGATATGATATGATAAGAGAGCAGAAAATGAATCATTTTGTTCTTTGTCCCATACAGATTAGATTCTCTGTTTTAAAAAAGATACAATAATGATAATGATGATGATGATGATGATGAAGGTCATGAAGAGACCCCACTCACGATATGGCTGGCCTGAAAACAAAAAGAGACATGAGGAGGAAGTGATGTCGAAATCACATGACAAGAGTTTGACTTCAAATGGCTGTCTTTTGAAGACCACAGATTATGAAGGATGGCGTTTAGTTGATTAGTTTAATGGAGATCTGCCTCAGAGAGAGCAGAGGGAGACTGATAGACCACAACTACCAGAGAACAACATTGGACAGATTATTCATTTTAAGATGTGAAAATAAATACAGTACATTTTGTTTCACAATGAAGCAGTTGTTCCCTGGTGAGTAAACCTAACACATGGAGCACTGAATTACTGTAAAGTCACAGATGAAATACAGTATCTAATTTATGACAGGATCTATTTCTGGGTAAACCCTTCATAGGAATATTTTGGTGGGTGTTGCCATTATGCGCCATCCTCTTCCTGAACAACCACACAGACATACTGACACCTTATGAAAAGAAACAAACATAACCAACACCCCTAAAATGAACACTTAAAGTCTGTTGTAACCACACAGTATTACATTTGTTTGTTGGCAGTGCAGCCAACAAAGAAACATGGGGGTGTATCTGACACTCTCCTCTCTCTTTCAAACTAATAGATTGGAAAGTTTAATACAATGAAAACAGAATACATTAAAAATGTCACATAGCATAAAACTAACAGGAAAATATTTTTGAATATAATGCTATCAGATAGGAATTAAATGCTGTACAAACTCTACAGATGTCAAGATTCAGGAAATGTATTTAGAGTACAGAGTGCATGTAGTGTTATTTCACATTACTGTGACATACGTTACACATATAACCTTTAGAGTATATTGCTCAGCCACTAATACCAGATGTAATTCTCAAAGCCAACCAAAATCTATAAGTGCAATTACAAATACTCTACAAATATTAGTATCATTGTTGGTCTTGAGCTCCCTCTGTAGTTAATTAAAGAGATTGTTGTCCTGGATTCACTGTGACAGCAGTAGTTGTGTTTTTGTGCAGCTGTCTCACTGATGTTGACTCACATCACAAAAATAAACTCTGCTGTCCTCAGGCAGCAGATTCTTTACTGTCAAAGATCCAGTCTGAGCATTGGTCTTCTCTGCTGGGAATTAGGCCTCAGTGAAACCACTTTCACATTCATGTGGGGGACTTGGAGTCTTGACAACTATTTGCTTCATTCCCTCCCCTGGCAGCTGTACATCTGGTAAAAAGCTTACATTCTTAGTGTGACCGCAGTCCATTGTGGCAGACTGACCCTCTTTGCTCCAAAGCAGAGGGGTCTGGGTGACATCACTCCCATGAGTTAGACCTGTCAGGGTCAACAATTACATGTCATGTTACAGGACTAACAATAACTCCTCTGCATACAGGCAGAATGTTCAACATAAATCCTGAACTCAACAGGACCTCAGAGGGGGTCAGAAATGTATTAAACACTTGATAAAATCAAAAGTCTTGGTTTAGTTGAAGTCAGGCTGCAGGTGTTCAAGAGCCTGAACCTTGTCTCTCTGCCAAACAGATGAAGGGTTTTTGTAGTGAGCTGAGGGGAATCTGCAGCACTGTGGAGACTGGCAGCACAGAAATACTCAGCACCATCATTTAGTGAAACATTAGATATAGTCAGGGTTGAATGTTTACGGCCATCTCCATCAAAGCGGATTTTTCCTTCCACGTCTTTCTCAGGGTTTAGGTAGTTCAGGTTTAGATATCCCAGAAACTTCAGAGATTTGTATTTGTCTTGTTTGTACCAGAGAATTTTATCATAATTTGTTATGTTGTGTGAGCAGTAGATCTCACTGACAACAGATTCACCAATTCTCTTAATGATGAACGGAGGTGTTTGGAGGACACTGGTGGTATGAGAGATACCTGTGGAAACAGAACAGATGACAATTAAAAAACTGAAATCATTAACTGTGCAGCATCATACTCTGTTTTGAAATACTTGTGTTTTTCTCACCGTTATTCCCCGGCAGATGAAGGAAACAAAACATGAAGATCATGAACATCATATTAAAGAAGTTTAGATGTGAGAGACTCACTACTAGCTTAACTTTCACACCCTGTTAGTTCAGCACCTGTGGACACGAGCACATCACTGTCACAGTAAAATGAACGGGGGAGGTGTCAGATATGTACATCACAGCTTTCACATTGTCAGCAGGGTGTAGCATTATGTCGATATTGTAATGTGTGGAAGTCCTTATACCTATTTCATCTGCTGAGGTTTGTTTCCCCCTGCTGGACTGAAAAATGCTGTACTGTAGGTGCGGATGAGTGAAGGTTTTGTGAAGTCATTTTTTCATTGACTTCATAGGAATTTACTAACAATGTGGTTGATAATCATTTTAATTCAGAGCAGCAGTTTGTGTGAACTAATCAGAGATGTCCTCTGCTAATACATTTGAAATACTGACCATAGACACATAAAAACAGAACCTGTAGCTAATTGTGTCTTTCTATACTTAAGTTATTCATTTGATGTTGATCAACTTATGTTGATCAGTTTTTTTAGTGAAAAGCTTTATTGTCCCATGATGTCATGGTGAATAAGAGGCTTATCAATGAATATGATTAAATTACTTCTCCTGGCAGCTGTCTGTACCAGTACATCTGGCAAAATAAATCATAATTGTTGTTGCTGCAGTGTATTGTTGCATTTTCACCCTTGTCTCTTCATAGTATGGAGGTCTGGGTGACATCACTCCCTTCAAATAGATCAGTGTAAATAGCAGTGAAGGTTACAACGTGTGAAAATTTAGATTCTCATTGAGTCGACCATCTTTAAACCACTGTCATCCACTACTTCCATCTAGGACAACAACTTAAATTATTTTTATGAACTATCAACACATATACCATTTTTTTTTTCTCTATCAATCGTTTGGCCTACAAAATGTCAGGAAATGGGAACAAATGACAGCTGTAATTTTCCAGTGTCAATAGTGAAGTCTTCAGATGTCACCAATCAACAGTCCAAAACACAAATGCATTCAGTTTACTGTTAAGTGTGACAATGAAACACATTAAGTCATCACATTTGAGAAGCTGAAACCAGACAATTTATGTTCAGCTGCTCATAATTATCACATCAATATGTTTGCTGTCTGCACTAAAATAAACGCTGCTGTCCTCCAGCTTGAAGTCATTCACAGTGAGAGCCCCAGTCTCTATGTCATCTTTGATGGCTAAATATTTGTTTTTGAAGCCCCCGTGCCCACCTTGCTGCCCATCAAAAACCATGTAGACAATGAGGGTCATGCTCTCCCCTGGACGCCACCTGTGCCAGTACATGTGGTTATGACCAGCATCTTTGTTGTTGCTGCAGTTCGGTTCACATCCTGGCATTGACTTGCGTGGAGAATATACAAAATTCAATATAATTTGTAAATATGTGAACATTAAAATATTTTACTATCTATCTTTGTCTATCTTTCTGATACTGAAAGATAGATAGCCCAGTTTTGTAGTCAGAATTTTAGTCTGCATGTACCATCAGCGTATGTTTCCATGTTAATAAATAATTATAAAACTTACACTGTTTTTGCACCTTGAAGCCACAGAGACGAGACTATAAATGTTGTCATAGTGATCTTCTTAATATGAGATCCAGCCACAGTAGACATGCTGAACGACTGCGGCTGTTTTTTATAAAGGGAGGTGGGAAGTTAAAGGTTTTGCTCCACAGAAAGGACCTCCCATCAAAATCACTGATCTCAATCACAAGATAAACCAACATTATTTACAATGGCTTATTCCAGGTGCAAAGAGGCTGTGAGCTCTTATGCAAAGATTAAAAACTGTGAAGTTTTTGTACTGAGGAGCAGCGATATGTAGCACTGTGTAAACTAGCAGCACAGAAGTAAACTGCGCTGCTGTTCAGGTTCAGTCCTTCAATTGTTAATCTGCAGGTCTGGTCTTTATTTGCACTCCCCTCGATCTTCACACCCATTCCAGTCTCTGGGTTTCCAATGGTCGCTAACATGTTTCCCAGATACTGCAGCTGTCTGTCCTCTAATTGTTTGTACCAGAGGATTCTTTCATAGTTTTGATTACTGTGTGAACAGCTGATTTTGGCTTGGTCTCCTGGTCTTTTGAACATATCAGCTGGAGTCTGGTGGACTTGGTCACTGAGGGAGGAACCTGTAGAAAAAGGATCCACAAAAATGCACAGTAGTATACAGTCTTTGGGTATGAGGGTGAGTAAATAAGTTTTGGATGATAACCTTTGAACAGAATTTGAAAAAATGTTTTGTTACTTTACCTGAAACCAGTATGACATTAAAGGTTATGAAGAAGAAAACTATCATCTTGATGTGTTTTATAACTAAATTTAAAAACATTCTTGTTCCTGGTTGTGTGTTTTTATCACTGATCATGCAGTTCTACTGATTATTCACACTGCTGTTTCTGGGTAAACCCTCTAGAGGAACATTAAGTGGGTGGTGTCATAATGCACCGTCCTCTTCCTGAACAACCACACAGACATACTGCCACTTTATGAAATGAAACAAAATAACCAAGACTCCTAAAATGAAAGTTGGAAGAAGTAAAAGTGGTCATTTTTTTTCTCTCATTCAGTGACCACAATGTACTGTACCTACAATACAGAGCAGAGCTGCAGAGAGTTTAATCAGACCAGCTGTAATCATTATTGTGTTCTGAGCAAAATTAACTTAGAGACCAGAGTCACCATCAGTCTGTGTGATGGGAAGTGTGATGTTACAGCAGAGATGTGAAGAGTTGCAGGTGGGAGTGTCTCTGCAGTGTGTGATGTTTTGTGATTGTATTAGAGGTCCCCCTACAGTATAGCACATATTTTTTTTTAAAAATGGCAAAAGTTGTGTCAACAGTTCACTGGGGTTTTGTTCAGCTTTCAAGTATGTCTGTATCACTGTGTTCACTGACAGTACAGAAATACAAGCCTTTATCTTCTGGCACCAGATCCTTCACTGTGAACGTCCCACTCTCAGCGTTAGGCTTGATGGCTGAGAATTTGTTTTTGTTGAAATCTCCAAAATCATGATCTTTGTTGGTTGTAGTTGTGAAACTATTAGTTTAATTGGTTGTCCTGACTGTTGTTTGTACCAGTAAACCTGATGATAGGTAGCATCCTTGGTGTGGCTGCAGTTTATTGTTGCATTGTTGCCCATGTCTTCCCACAGTATGGGTGTCTGGGTGACATCACTCCCATCAATTATGCCTGTATGTAAAACAGTAAAAGTTATCGTTTTGTGTTTTTACTCTTGCTTTATTTCCAAAAAGAGTCTCATGTAGTTGCAGAGAGATGAAGAGCTACAAGTGAGATGTCACTACATTAAAACTGTCAGTCTAAATGTAGATAGAAGAATACTGTGATTCTGTGGGTCGTCCTACTGTTCATCACCACAATGCACATTATCTATCATTCAGATCAGTAACACTGACAAGACTGATGCATTTTGTGATGATGCTTAAAACATATTACAAACATCATGTTCTGCACATCAAAGGATTATGACAACAATATAGTGTGTTGAACTGCGGGCCTACAACAAGACCTCAGAGGGGGTAAAAAATGTGTCAAAACAATTGATAAAATCTTCAAGTCTCAGTTTAGTTGAAGTCAGACTGCAGGTGTTCAAGAACCTGAACATTTTGTCTGACGGCCAAACAGATGAAGGGTTTTTGTAGTGAGCTGAGGAGAATCTGCAGCACTGTGGAGACTGGCAGCACAGAAATACACAGCACCATCATTTAGTGCAACATTAGATATAGTCAGGGTTGAATATTTACTGCCATCTCCATCAAAACTGATTTTTTCTTTCATGGCTTCCTCTGGGAATGGGCGATTCAGGTTTAGATATCCCAGGTACTTCAGAGATTTGTATTTGTCTTGTTTGTACCAGAGAATGCGTTCATAATTTGTTATGTTGTGTGAGCAGTAGATCTCACTGACAACAGATTCACCAATTCTCTTAATGATGAACGGAGGTGTTTGGAGGACACTGGTGGTATGAGAGATACCTGTGGAAACAGAACAGATGACATTTAAAAAACTGAAATCATTAATTGTGCAGCATCATACTCTGTTTTGAAATACTTGTGTTTTTCTCACCGCTATTCCCCGGCAGATGAAGGAAACAAAACATGAAGATCATGAACATCATATTAAAGAAGTTAAGATGTGAGAGACTCACTACTAGCTTAACTTTCACACCCTGTTAGTTCAGCACCTGTGGACACGAGCACATCACTGTCACAGTAAAATGAACGGGGGAGGTGTCAGATATGTACATCACAGCTTTCACATTGTCAGCAGGGTGTAGCATTATGTTGATATTGTAATGTGTGGAAATCTTTACACCTATTTCATTTGCAGAGGTTTGTTTCCCCCTGCTGGACTGAAAAATACTGTACTGTAGGTGCGGCCGAGTGAGGTTGACCACACCTACAGGCTTTTCAGAGTAAAGTTTTATTACCCCATGATGTAATAATGAATAAGGGGCTTGTCAATGAACATGATTAAAGTAGTTCACATGTGCACTATTCTTCATACAATCATATTTACATACATTGAATAGTCCATACATGCCTCTTTCATATTATCATGAGTAATAATGGTTTATCCCATATATTTTTGTTTGCATAATATTGTTAGCCGACTTGTAATGATGCTTGAAAAAGCTTTCAACAATTGAAGCTTTATTTTTTGTGTTGGGATGTAGATTTAGTAATAACGCTTGAATACAGTAGTAAAACTGTATTGAAACCCTAATACAGCGCTTTTTGAGCAGTATTGCAAGTCCTCTGTGCCACTGTCCCTGATGCACAGTACAGAAATACTTTTTGCACCAAGTTCTTCACTGTTAATGTCCCACTCTGTGCATCAGGCTTGGTGGATGAGAATTTGTATTTGAAGTCTCCAAAGTCATAATCTTGGCTTCTGAGTATTGTGAACACAACCAGTTTCATTGCTTCTCCCGGAAGCTATCTGTACCAGTACATCTAGTAAAATAAATCATCCTTGTTGTGGCTACAGTGTATTGTTGCATTTTCACCATTGTCTCTCCACAGTATGGAGGTCTGGGTGACATCACTCCTGTAAATTAGAACTGTGTAAATTGCAGTGAAGGTCACGATGTGTAAAAATGTAGATTCTCATTGAGTCGACCATTGTCAACTTTTGCTTCCATCTAGGGCTACAACTAACAATCATTTATATTATCAATTAATCTACTGTTTTTTTTTTCTCTATCAATTGTTTGGCCAACAAAATGTCAGAAAATGGGAACAAATGACAGCAAGGAAAACCATTAAATTATCACATTTGAGAAGCTGAAACCAGACAATTTATGTTCAGCTGCTCATACTTATCACATTAATATGTTTGCTGACTTCACTAAAATAAACACCGCTGTCCCCCAGCAAGTTTTGTGATTGAAGCCACAGAGACGAGACTATAAATGTGATTAGAATTTGAGTCATCATAGTGATCTTCTTAATATGAGATCCAGCCACAGTAGACATGCTGAACAACTGCGGCTGTTTTTTATGAAGAGAGGTGGGAAGTTAAAGGTTTTGCTCCACAGAAAGGACCTCCCATCAAAATCACTGATCTCAATCACAAGATAAACCAACATTGGTTAGAATGGCTTATTCCAGGTGCAAAGAGGCTGTGAGCTCTTATGCAAAGATTAAAAACTGTGATGAAGTTTTTGTACTGAGGAGCAGCGATATGTAGCACTGTGTAAACTAGCAGCACAGAAGTAAACTGCGCTGCTGTTCAGGTTCAGTCCTTCAATTGTTAATCTGCAGATCTGGTCTTTATTTGCACTCCCCTCGATCTTCACACCCATTCCAGTCTCTGGGTTTCCAATGGTCGCCAATATGTATCCCAGGTACTGTAACTGTCTGTCCTCTAATTGTTTGTACCAGAGGATTCGATCGTAGTTTTGATTACTGTGTGAACAGCTGATTTTGGCAGTTTCTCCTGGTCTTTTGAACATATCAGCTGGAGTCTGGTGGACTTGGTCACTGAGGGAGGAACCTGTAGAAAAAGGATCCACAAAAATGCACAATAATATACAGTCTTTGGGTATGAGGGTGAGTAAATAAGTTTTGGATGATAACCTTTGAACAGAATTTGAAAAAATGTTTTGTTACTTTACCTGAAACCAGTATGACATTAAAGGTTATGAAGAAGAAAACTATCATCTTGATGTGTTTTATAACTAAATTTAAAAACATTCTTGTTCCTGGTTGTGTGTTTTTATCACTGATCATGCAGTTCTACTGATTATTCACACTGCTGTTTCTGGGTAAACCCTCTAGAGGAACATTAAGTGGGTGGGTGGTGCCATAATGCACCGTCCTCTTCCTGAACAACCACACAGACATACTGCCACCTTATGAAATAAAAAATAAACCAAGACCCCTAAAATGAATCTTAAAACACTGGTGTAACAATACAATAGAGTATTACATTTGTTTATTGGCATTGCAGCTTTTCAAAAAGTCAGGTTTGTTTTTGTGAGGATATTACTTTTTTCTTGAGAGTCAATACTTCAATTTTTCATTAAGTAAATTAACCATTAGCATGAACGACAATCTGTTGTTCATCAACAAATTGCCATATAAGCACCACACACTTACTGTATGTACATATAGAAGATACTGACAAAAACTGCTGTCTTTGGAAATGTCACTAACATTAAAATACAAAACACCTTTAACAGCATGAGAAAACATGACTAACTCAGGCTTAGTTTCTGTCTGGTGTTAGTCTGTGTATTTAAATGACCTCAATTAAGCTAGTGATGGAATAAGTGATCATTCTCTCAGTCAGTAACAACAATGATGTACTGTACCTACAATACTGAGCAGAGCTGCAGAGAGTTTAATCAGACCAGCTGTAATCATTATTGTGTTCTGAGCAAAATGAACTTAGAAACCAGAGTCACCATCAGTCTGTGTGATGAAAAGTGGGACGTTACAGCAGAGATGTGAAGAGTTGCAGGTGGGAGTGTCTCTGCAGTGTGTGATGTTCTGTGATTGTACTAGAGGTCCCCCTACAGTACGGCAGATAAAAAGTAAATCTCAAAATATCATTTGTAAACCTTTACTCAGCACAAAAAATGAAGAAAAATCTCAAGGATAAAAACAACAGTTGATATTAATGTAAATGACCTGCAGTCCACAGCAAAAACTGAGAAAGTCTCATATAGTTACAGTCACCATATTAAAACTGTCAGTCTAAATGTAGATAAAAAAATAATTGATACTGTGGGTCCTCCTACTGTTCATCACCACCATGCACATTATCTATCATTCAGATCAGTAACACTGACAAGACTGATGCAATTTGTGATGATGCTTAAAACATAAAATGGAAGACATTTCAGTACTAGCAGTACTAGAAATTGAGTAAAATTATAACTTATGATCAAGTGTACTTGTAATTATTGACAGGGATGTTTCTTTATCGAAAGGCAGATGTGAAACAGACTGTAAGAGGCAAAATAGTTTGTGTGTGACTTTTATCAGTTTACTGCAGTGCCAGTACTACCACCTTGTAGCTGATGAGACAATATCATAAACATTATGTTCTGCACAAAGGATTATAAAACAATACAGTGTGTTGAACTGCGGGCCTACAACAGGACCTCAAAAGGGGTAAAAAAAAAAAATGTGTCAAAACAATTGATAAAATCTTCAAGTCTTGGTTTAGTTTAAGTCAGGCTGCAGGTGTTCAAGAGCCCGAATATTTTGTCTGACGGCCAAACAGATGAAGGGTTTTTGTAGTGAGCTGAGGGAATCTACAGCACTGTGCTGACTGACAGCACAGAAATACACAGCACTATCATTTAGTGAAACATTAGATATAGTCAGGTTTGAATGTTTACGACCATCTCCATCAAAGCTGATTTTTCCCTCCATGTCTTTCTCAGGGTTTGAGTAGTTCCCAATTAGATATCCCAGAAACTTCAGAGATTTGTATTTGTCTTGTTTGTACGTGCCCCCAAAGACTGACCATTTTGCACTTGTTGTTGACCGATAGGCCCCTAGATCTTTCTTTCAACTGTTACTGACAATGAATAGCACTGCCGACAAGACCCTAATTTTCACAGTGACATACTGTTCACATTCACCGCCATAAATTGACTGTCTTCTCTAAAGCTAACCAGCTGCTCGTCGTAACTCACCAAGCTGTTTAAAACAACAAAAAAACATCCACATATGGCACTCTGAAATCTGTCCTCTCTTTCAGTCTGACTGCTGTCAAGTCATCTAAATGTGTCTGCTTGCTTTGTCCCACTCACTGAATGTAGCTGTTAAGGTGAGCTGGTGGGATCATACATGGAGAAAGATTCACAGAGCTGCACTGAAGACTCAAGTGAAAGAACCCAAAAAGCTGCTAGATTTGTTGCTCAACTCTTTTTTTTTACAAGCTATCTTTATCTTTATGATTTTATAAGTTGCCAATACATCTCTAAAAATGTACTGTATGTAATACAGAACTGTACTCTAGTTTAACAGTTTAACAACATCTCATATACGTTTTGATCCAGTAGATGGCACTGTTCTCATACTTGTGCAGAGCTACAGAAACCTGGGAATTCGGGCAGCTTTTAATCTTGTTCTAAATTTTGTGAAACAAATGTATGAGGAATCTTCTCCTTTTTTGGGAAACTGTACAGCTGCCTATTTGTAGAAAAAGTCATAGACGGTTTATGTGGTCAGTGTTAAGTGTCTTGACCTTGATAAACTCTGTTTCTTCAAAGATTGCAAGCCCTGTGTTTTCCTCACTGTCGATTTAAAAAAAAAAAAAAAAAAAAAAGATAGTGTTCAAAATTAAAACAATCAACACCATGATAAAAACAAGTTTAGAGGGTTCAGCAGAGGGACTTAGGTGGGTGGGTGTTTCAAGATGGTAGCATCGATCAAAAGTTCTCCCAGTCAATTTAATAAAAAAAACTCCAACAAAACATGAGTATTGCTCTCGCAAGAAACTAAAATGATTTACAATAACAGGTTAGACGCAAGAACATTTTGGGGGAAAACAAAGATCATGACTGGAGAAAAGAAAACAACCAGCTTTTGGAAATATTACTGGCCTTACTGGCCAACAGCCAACAAACTTCATGTACTACAGTCCATACCGCACCACCAAACACTTGATTAAATGGCACCTTGACCCCTCTTGCCTTTTTGTGTGGAGAACTTGGAGGACTTTTTCTGGGCTGGAGGTACCATTGTTTCACTTAATTTTAAAGTGAATTCATTTTTGAAGTTCTAGGACTGGAGGAACTATTGTTGCACTGTTTTGGGGTTAGCAATCTAAAATCTCGCCAATAGCAGCAGCATAATCAGGGCTGGCCCTTAAAACAACGAACGACAATAAAATCAGTGTAGGAAGGATGGAACCTGGCGGCAAGGAGGGGGACTTTCCTTCTGCTAAAGTTATTCAAAACAGAGATATATAAAACTTGAAAATGGAACCCTAGCAGGAATTAATGGACTTCAAAACCAACTTTACAAATGACATTAAACAGGAATTCAACAGTTTCAGGACACAGATAAATCAAAAGTTATAAACTGTCATTGGGGATGTCCACAACCACAGTACAATGCTAACCAAAGCAGAACAATGGGTGGAAGAAACCGAGACAGCTAACACTGAGTTAAGGGACGCTCTGTTTTACTCTCTCAGACAACAAAGACTCCTTCAGGCCAAAGTAACAGAGCTAGAAGGAGGATCATAACGTAATAACATCCACATAGTATACAGCATTAAGGAAGGCACAGAAGGAAGCTCAATGCTAACATTCATTGACAGCTTTTTGAAGACGGAGCTGGCACTCGACAGGAATGCTGATCTGCAAATTCAGTGAGCCCACCAGTCAGTCAGCCCTAAACTTCAAGATGAAACCATCTCAAGATCCATTCTGCTTTATTCCAGCGATATAACACTGAAGACAAAATATTTAAAACAGCCTGGGCAACGATCACCTGTGAGGCAAAAAGTAGTTACATTTAGCATTTAGTAGCAGACCGATTTAACAATAAACTCAGTACAAAGACATAAAGAAATATCTCAAGGACAAAAAGATACATTTCCAGACACAATATCCTGCCAAGATGAAGACTCACTAGGAAAATATACCCTGCCCCAACAATAACAGAAGTATTCAAGGACATGAGAAGGAGAGGCTACCTTCTGGACCTGCCACAAATGACTGACACCAACTTGGAACAGAGACTCACCCAGGGCACACAATGGAGCAAAAAGGATATAGATCGCACCAAATGAGTCCAAGAGAGGCTCAGAGATTTCCACTGACAACAAGTATGAACACTGCATCAGCAGAAATAATGAGGTATAAATTGGTGTAATTTCATATACTATTAAAATTATAGAATAAATCCCCCTACAGTAAAAATATGCATACAACTGCCATTTTGTGTCCAAACAGGTAGACACACATACTGTACACACGCTCTCTCTCTGCCCCCTCCTCCTCTGTAATGGTAATTTAAACACTGGTACATTTGAACTCTATTCTTCCCACTTTTATCTTTTACCTTATTTCACTTTTTCCCTGAATCCCTGATGTAGGAATAAAAGAACAAAACTGACAGGATAGAGACTAATAGGCTGTTTGGCTCAAGAAACCTATTTGGAACATTGGAAAGAAAAAACTAAAAGCCAAAGCAGATTAGAAAGTTATCTGGCCCTAAAAAGGAATTATGAATTGGCAGAATAACTCTATATTCTCAGAGATAGAAAGCAGAGAAAAGAGCTTAAAGACCTCTCAAAATTAAAAAAAAAATACTCTCAGGAGAGGGAGATGGGCCATATCTTGCTGCCCAATATGTATCAACAATATGCCACAACCTGAAGGACAGTCAATGACATAGACACACAGAGCATGCATTCTCACGCACAGTGACATACACACAGACACAAATACAGTGTATATATACAAATACAGTGTATATATATTTATATATATCAATAAAGCCCATTGAATTGAACTGACTTTGCCTCTACATGATGTAGGACTGATACTACGCCAGCATATGGATAGGTTTAGGCTAGACTAAGTCAACGTTACACTGGTTCCTAATCTTCTTGTAAATATTATTTGTTATTGTCACAGTCCATATGTTTATGTTGCGGACACATGTAGATTGAACTATTGTTATGGGTTACAGCAACTTAAGAGTAGTTTTTGTAACATGAATGGTTTAGATAATTCAATTAAGAGGAGTGAAGTAATTAACGAAATCATATTCCTACAGGAAACCCACCTATCTCAAAATGAACATGAAATTTTAAAAAAAGAATGGGTATAAGACAAATATTATACTTTTTACTCTGCTCCCCATGCATTGTACCAAGGAATAGACTCTTTATTGTTTCAAAATGATAGACAAAGGATTTTGGTATGTTGTTGTCTTAGATCACTCACCAATCTACTTGATATTACATTTGGACAGTAGAGCAACGAAAACAAATTGGAGATTATATATCTTCTTTCTATGTCTTTTTAGATATATGAATATCTAAAAAGACTTTAAACCCATCATATGGATTCTATATTTAAGTATGGATGAATAAAGGTATTACTGCTCACTGTAAGATAACAGAGAAGAAATTACAAAGCTTTCAGACACTAAGAGAAAAAATCCAATTTGTAAAAGCATGACTTTTTCAAATTTTTACAGTTCATCAACTATTTCTTGAAGGAAATTGGGAAAAAATTAGAGAATTACAGGGCCTAATGGAAAAATACAATTAACGGTATAGGCGTGCACTGGCGGTTCTGAATCAGTAGTAAAGAGTAGGGGAACTACCACAAACTATATCAAGAAGAGATGGAAGAAAGAATTAAATGATAAAATAACCAGTCAACAATGGGAGAACGTGTATGAAACTATTTTTCTACTTCTTGGTCTATGTATTGGCGTGAATTCTGAGGCAAATCACCGCCACATTTTTTGGAGCTGCCCAAAGATACAACTATTTTGGGAAAGTATTTGGAGAGTCATGCAGTATATCCTTGGGCAGTAGATCCCATTGATGTGCGTGTCACTTTATTTGGGTTATCTGCCAGGAGGAATAACAGGAAATGACAGATAACTCCTGAAGATATTGACTGAAGCAGCAAAAAAAAAAGCAATCACTCGTAAATGGTTACAGACCAGCCGACCTACAGTAGATAATTGGCTTGAAATCATCAGAGATTCATGAGATGGAAAGACTGACTTTCCTACTGAGACTGAGAAATGACTTAAACATCGCAAGATCGACAAAACGGATAATAAATTTGTTGGAATAAGGAACGTGGTTGGTGGCTTTTCCACTCTCATCCTCACTGCATAAAATGTAAATTGCCTTCCTTCTGCTGTATGCTCTGCCAACCTAGGAAACTTACATATAAATGATGTAGTGCTGCAAAGACCCCCTGTCCAGAATCCATAATATATAATGTTTGTTATTTGGATTTGTGGATATTATGAAACCTGGTGATGATGTTGTTGTACTGTGCTGTTGTTTATGTCAAAAGAAAAAGATTGAATAAAATCTAAGTGTTAATAAAAAAAAAGAAGAGTTCAGCACAGACTTGCAGACTTAAGACTGTAAGCTATGAGTTATTAGAAGTTGACCTTGAATGGACAAACACAGTAATTTATATTTAAATTTAAATTCTGCCTCCTTGTTTTAAAATCCAAATCCAAACTGATCTATTGGCTCTCCTCCCTTTGCGGTTCCTGCGAGTCACAGTAGATCATATTGGCTGAAATATTTATTCGCACAGCTGTGGTTGGTTTTCACAGACATCTTACAAGTGTACACAGTTCAGAGATATGTGAGATCTCACAGACTAATAATGAATTGGAAGGCTTCTGCGTCTGTGCAGCACAAAACCCAAATTCAAGGAAAGATTGTTCGTTGGTGTGTCTGGTCCGAAGGGGGATCAGGAACAGAGCAGGCCTCACCCGCCACTGAACAGTTACATTTGAATACACACTCACAGCATAATTCTGTTCAATGTAATCATGTTTAGATGCACTATTTAATGCTTTAAATCTAATTATCTAAAATCTGAACAATAATACAATAATAATAATAAACACTAGCAATAACAAAATTAATTTAAAAAAATCATTTTAATTGATAAATATCAAAAGCTTTTTATTCTATCTAAAACTGATATTGTTCAGTTTTATAAAAAGTCATTGAAGATCTTGACCCATGATATATTTACACAAAAGATAATGGCATCAAGTGGTTGGATTTCTGGAGCATCTCTAAAATCATTTTTCATCTGAACCTGTGAGCATCCTCACAATACTGGATGAAAATCATAAGACCCTGAAACTTTTCCATGACGTTGAGGTCTGCATCACAGTGTGTCATATTGTTAATAAATCCAGCTCTCAAATAAATGTTTGCAAACATCATTGAATGGGAAAAAAATCCACTTCCATTCCACATAACCCAAACAAAGCATCACTGCTTAAATTTGCTGATGTTTTTTTGACTGTCTGCCACCAGTTCACTTGGTCTCTTCACTTTGCCCTTTCGATTCCAGTCTAAATTGTTCTTGTCATTAGAAACTGGAGGAAAATAATGAAATTTTGTTTATGTGCGTCTGGGCTCTGTTTCTTCACAAAATTAACAACACAATGGTTGCAAAATGCCTCAAAACATGCAGTATACATATCAATTTACAATATCATTTCTGATGATCAGAACAATGTTGTTTGAAAACCAAATTAATCAAGGCCATTCCAGCCTGTTTAAGACACACACAGCCTTCACTTAAGAACTCAATGGTGTCCTTGAGATGTAAGAACAGTTCATCCTTTGGCATGAACATTAGAGCGGTTAAAGGGTCAGTTTACCCATATTACAAAAGCAATATTTTATCTATTATCTGTAGTGGTATCTAGCCATGAAGATATGTAGTTTCAGTTTTATTTGCCAATGTTGGCGAGATCTTCGTACCACCTCTCCTTTGCATGGATATGAATGGAGTTTCATTTTTGGAGCCTATTAAATTCGAAAATGTCTTTCCAGAAATAATATTGTAATTACTCAGAATACCTCCCAGATTGAATTAATGACCATTTTTGACATTTTTTGCTCTAGGTAAACTGTTAGCAGTGAGATTTGTGGATTATCCTGAGTAATTTGCCTTTGAGTCATTTTTCAGTGCTGTGAAACAAAATCCAAAACCTCAGCAGATAATCTGGCTACATACCAATAATAATAATTGCAAAACATTTTGATTATAAATTGGGTGAACTGATCCTTTAATAATATGACCATGACCAGATTCAGTAAGGTATGAAAGGCCGGTCAGGTGAAAGTGTTGAATCCAGTCTTATTGTGCAAAGGAATGCCCTCCGCTCCTCTGAACTCCTCTGCAATGTCATCAAACGTGCGACCTTTTGTCTCTGGGAGGCGAATCCAGGTGAAGGTGAAGGCGAGCAGGGCCACAGTCATGAAGAGGAGGTAGACATACTCACCGCATATTTTCTGTATGTGAGAGAGACGGTTGAGAATAGTTTTATTTGACCTTTATTTAGCCAGGATTTTGGCAGAAATGGCAGAATGAATACACCCACCCACACATGAACAACTCAGAATCAACACCCACATAGAGGAGATGAAGAAGAGCTTGAAAACTAGACAGGAGAAAAACAAAAAGGTGGTTCGACTGGGTTCCTTGGTCTTAGTTTCAGGTTGGCTGCCATCTCTGTAGCACTATAGCGAACAAATGTTTCCCTGGTTAATTGTTAATTTAATTACTATTATTTCACCCTGAATTTAAAGGATTTAGCGATAGATTTTTACATATTTAACAAACAGATTTATGTCTGTTTTACAGTAGATACATATGTATAAAACAGACTGGACAGATTTATAGCGAGTATTTAACAGCCACGTCTCCAAGGTGCAAGGGAACTGGCAAAAGCAAACAAGAAATCCACCTCTAAAGTTTCTCCTGAAGTTTAGCTTGCTCATACAGCGTGCAGGCCAATGGCATAAACCCACCAGTAATGGAGGAAAGAGGAGTGCCAGAACAAACTTCCCTCCCCAGTTGAGCATGCTGGTGAAGGCCATGGCGATGGGTCTTCCAGGCTGGTCGAACAGCTCAGCAGCGATGAACCAGGAGATGGGACCAGGGCCCAACTCATAGGCTGAGATCAGGCAGAAAACCAGCAGTACTTGCAGGCTCCGCAGCTCTGGGACCAGGTGCTGCATGGTAGATAGACATGTTACTCTTGATGGATGGTTGTGGGTCAGTTATTGTGAGTTTTTTTGTGTGTTATTCCATGTAGAAATGTGTCAAGAGAAAACAGGAATGGTGTCGTAACCCACATAGCTTTTTTTTAAAGTTCAAATCAGTTTTTGCACTTTGATTTTGAGCCAGGCCAAAAGCTGTTTCCAAAATTTCTCTGTAGTCTGTATGTCACTTACACACAAGTTCAAATATTGTCAGGTGAGAAAGTAACCATTTAGATTCCCAATGTATTGATAATTAATCCAAATAATGCCTATTTGGAAATTTGCTCCAACATTTTCGGGCACGTAAGGACATTTCAACGCACTTCCTGGGGGCTTAGTTGCCACGTGTCACCACCTCCTGTACCTGTCATTTCAAATTCAGGGCCCTGTAGCGTATCATACACAGTCCAGCCATAGGTTTTGACTTAGTCTTGTTATTTTAAAAGTAACTATCATGGTATGGTTCAGTCAAGCTGGAACTTAAGTCACAAACCATTCTCCAGTGTCTACAGTGCCATGGTTTGTTTTAATTTCATCCTTCCATCCATTTTGTAAGAGCAGGTGCCAGGTCTGTCAAGAGTTGGATACATCACTGTATCTAAAATTGGAACAGAGCTTTTCATGTGCAAATGAAAATGACAATAACTCTGAGAAAAATGATCTTACCAGGACAGAATCTACTATAGTCATGAGTAAGTTGCACACTGCTATGGAGATGAAACCAGTCAGAAGCAATCTCCTCCTTCCTGCCCTTTCCATCAGGAAGAACTGGAGAGGAAAAAACAACACACTGGTGACTCTCCTTACATTTCATCCATCTTTTTGAATTAAAAATGCAACATTATCCTGTTGTGGTTTAAGCTGTTAAACCATTCATGAGGAAATAGCAGTAACACTTTAATCTTATATCCAAACCTTTGGTACAATTTGTGGCAAGATAAGCTAAATGTGACACCGCTTGTGCTGTTAGTATATTTAACATTTTAAACATTTACACGTCAAACCGTTTCTCTTGTTTCTTTGCAGAGCATTTTAAGTAGTAAATATAATAATGTTACAAAAAATATTATTAGTCTTTAATTAAACCACTGTATACATAAAATATGGGGCTGTAGTGTAAAGGGTTACCACAACATTTAGTACTCACTGCCACCAAAGTGAAGGTCACATTGACAGCTCCAACACCCAGAGTCAGGTATTTGGCTTCGTCAAACTTGGCCTGAAACATTTTGGTGGAATAATTGATGATCTGGAAGAAAAGAGCAGGAGTTTGTTTTAGCTTAGTGGGTTACTGGGACATGTTTCTGTGTTTTAAGGAACAGCGATACCATCCTGAAAGACTGCCCAAGAATCTGGGTAGCAGCCAGAGAGAAGTGCTGAATTTCAGGATAGAACAACTGGAATAATTTATTGAACAAATACCACAGCGAAGCAGACTGTGAGCCATGAACTTTATCACAAAAAAGAACAGGTAATGAATACAATTTTAGAAATGTAAAAGTATAAAAAAGGACCTTTTTCAGAGAGCATGTCAAAATTATGAAAAAAGTACAATATATTCATATCTTGTATTTTTTTTACTAAAAAAAACTTTCCACATAAAAATACATTCATACAACTGACCGCATTAAATCCAGACAGTTGGCTGCCCAAATTGACAAAGAGGACGATAATGATCGGCTGTCTGTAGCTGCACTTTTTGAAGAAATCGTGGATGGTGACCCCGGTCTGAGTGTGGGCAGCCTCTTCTTTCATCTCCTCCAGCTCAGCAAACACCTTTTCTGAAGTGCCTCTCAGCCTCAGCAGGGCTGCAGGGTTAAAAAAAATTCTTGCTTAAAGGATCTGTTTTAGTGCAATTTATCCACAAATCTGCAAAACTAGAGTGCATTAAAAGCATTTACATGTTTTGACTCCTGAAAGTCAGCCGGGAATCTAATAGTCTATAATAAATAGAACTGTAGGACTGTTGCCTTTGTTGTACATCTCTAACTGTGATCTCCAGCTTAATGACTAAATGGAAATAATGTGACCAGTAATGTTAAAGCTTGCAGTTAAAATACCAGTATAAATTGTACCTACCAGCCTCTGCCTTGCTCTCTTCCCCTCGGTTGATGAGCAGGTATCGAGGGCTCTCAGGGCAGAAAGGCAGCACCAGGTACTGTGCCAGGGCTGGGATGAGGGACAGGGACAGCATCATGGCCCAGTAATGCTCTGTACCTAACACAGTCTCCAGACCAGCCACCTGCAGCAATCATGCAAAGAATTACAGCAATCATCATTGGGCCATTTGGTCCAAAGCACACTCATATGGGAAGAATTGACATTGTTGGTTTGTAAAACTGCCTACGCTGTATAAATTTAGATGCTAGTGGTAGTAAAATAGGTAGTGAAGCCTATTATGAATTAAAGTTGCATGAGGAAAGACTTGTATGTAAAAGGTATGTGTACTTGAATATATATATAAGAAATGTAGACAGAATGTCTAAATTCACAAAGTAAAGTTGTCACATGAGATAGCATCACCCTAAATGTATGTTCTATACTTCTGGTGCCAGATATGAACACTCATACTATACTCTGTAACACTAATATAATGTGCCTTTTCATGACTTAACAAATAACAGGGGAAAAGTACCTAAACAACAATTATTCAACAATCATCATTGAGAAACACAGGCATGCTTAGACAACAGTAACAGTCCACATCTAGCTGCTAACATGGCATCTTTGGATACAAGAAAAAAACTGAAAGAAAGTTTCACACTGCAAGTCAAAGAGAGATCCCTGACCAGGACAGCTGAGGCACCATCAGGTACAGTGCAACTTTATGTATGGAAGACAAACTTTTTGTCTGACCCTGCACTCTGCCCCGACCTAGTAGACATCAAGTGTAAATGAATTTCAACAACCTTCAGTCAAAACAGAAGATTCCCACCACTATCCTTACCATTCCCACCAGGATGCCTGAAGCAAAGGAGACCTGGTTTAGTGTAGCAAAGGCCCCTCTCAGATTCATGGGGGACACTTCCTGGATGTAGAGTGGATTGAGACTCATCACCAGGCCACAGAAAAGACCGAACACCAACCGTCCCAGGATGAGAACCTCAAATGACTCGCTGGCTTTGGAGGCAAACATCAGACATGCTCCCACCACAGACAGACAGTTCACTATTAGGATGGAGTTACGCCTACAGGGGAAGAAAAGAGAAATGAAAAGACAAAAAAGTATATAAACATGATGGAAATCATAGGGAAAATGTTTTTTATGCCTCTCTTACCTGCCATAGGAATCTGCCAAGTATTTGACTCCCAGCGAGCCCAGCAAGGCTCCAAAGTCCTTAATGCTGACAGAGAGCGACCACAGGAGAGTCAGGCTGTGATGTGGCATCGACTGATTGTGTCTGGCTCTCCAGGTATGATTGAAAAATTCTTCAATGATCTAAACAGTTACAAAAGCAAAAGACGATTAGAACCAGTATGAACATGCAGTGTGAATACAGCAAAGGTTGCTCTCTAATCACTCACAATTTAAATGATTGACAATAAAGTGGAGAGAGATTGATTTTAACATATTAAGTGAATAATTCCTACAACAACAGTTGTTGTATTTGATCAATCAAACAAGTTGGATTGCAAAAAGAAAAGGGCAAATGTAGAGAATCTGAAAGTAAATTTGTTTCAGGCTATGTGTAGAAGATCTGCCTGACTTGCAAAAGTTTAGTGCACTACCTGTGAAAAAGCAAAACCCTGCTAACCCATGGGAGCCAGGTTTGGAGCTGAGCCAGAGAGTTTCAGGGAATTGTTAAGTTTATTCAGTGTTTTATAGAAGCTGTGAGATATTTGTTTGACAGGTAGCAGGATTTGCAGCATTTCTCACCTTGTGACTGATGTAGTGTCCTTATATTGGCCTGTGTCTCAGTGTAGTATAGTAGTGAGTATAGTATCACTGAAACCACATAGTCTACATGTTTGAATCATTGTCTTTGTGTTGTATAGTAATGTGAGCTGTTATGTTATTTTATATAACTATTTGATGATGTTCTTTCAATTTTATTTGTTTTTACAGACAGAAACTTGACAGTCACATGTCGTGGTTGCAAGCCAATACAAAAAAATAGGACAAAACAAACATAGATATCTCACAATATTAGAGCTGTTATTGTGAAACACATACACTTTGCAATTTAGACCAACATAGCTATAACACATTTTGATGCACTGAATATGAGGAACTTGGTATCAGACAGTATCAACCAACATAATGTCCTATCACCCCCTCAGCTCCTGTCTGTTCTGCTCACCTTGGCTGGAGCGTTGACATTGCCTGTGTGGTAGCCAATCTGCAGGGAGCCGAGCACCGCTGCCAGAATGGAGGTCAGGAGTGTGGCTGTCAGATGGCTCTGTGTAAGGGTAAGAGATATTTATTTATTATTATTTATTCACCACATAACTTATCATAAAGAAAAAAATTTAAAAAAACACTTTCAAGTAACAATTTAATGTCTCAAGTAAGTAATTCTTATTTGTATCAAACAAATTCAAGACTTGTTTAAGTCCCTGTTTACTTCAAATATGCAGTTGTTCAGCCTCTCCTGAAAAAAAACGAACCTTGATCTGTACATTCCCAACAACTACAAACCTATTTACAGGCTGCCTTTTATTTAAAAAGTTTTAGAGAAACTTTTTGCCAAACAGCTCACTGCTGTCTTGACTGCTCACAACATTTTAGATAAGTTCCAATCAGATTTCTGTGCATTTCACTGAAACTCTTCTCAGAGTCTCCAATGACATAATGTCTTCTGATGTAGGGGAGTGCTCTGTTTTGGTGCTGCTGGATCTTAGTGCAGCTTTTGACACTGGATCACAGAATAATGATTGAAAGGCTTAGGCAGTTGATAAGTGTCTTAGAGAACACCCTGGACCCTCACTTGGTCCTTACATGTCTTAAACTTCTGCTCTTTCCTATGGTGTGCCTCAAGGTTCCGTTTTGGGTCCTATGTTATTTGCTTTATATATGCTTCCGTTAAATTTGGGAATATATCCTATCACTGACAGATTGAGATTTTCAGTTTTATATCTTTTAATCCTGATAACTCTGACAAACTGCCATTAAGGTCTGGATGTCTAACAACTTTTTGCAGCTTAATACATACAAGACAGAGGTTCTTATCATAGCCTCAGACAGTATAGACAGTATTGTAGTCTTTTATTTTTCTGAAGCACTTCATGAATTCTATAACTGTTTTGTGAATGAGATGAAAGATGAGATTTTAATTTTTACGACTTTGTAAACAAAATAATTTACCTTATAACAACAAAAATGTTATAAGGTAAATTAAAATTAATAGTAGTTCCAATTAATCTTTTTGATTTAAAGTTATTTTTTTTAATTACAATTTTCTTCTAACATGCAGACATGCTTTGCAGTAAAACCTGATCTCAGCTCAGTGACTGACCCCTCTCTCAACATAAACAACCATATGACTAAAGGGTGGCAGGAACTGCAGTATTTTCACACACTGTCAAGATGTACAGATTTTTAATTACCACAAGTGAGTGTTAGTGCTCCTTTTGTTGTAATATCTTCACATGTGGAAAAAGGGTTAAAACAAACAAACCTCCTGGGATGCCATTTGTTTGTGTGCGACAGGGTATCACTCCCTCAAGATGTAAGTGCATTTATTTTCTTCTGACTTCCTCTGCTGTGAAAAACCCAAATATAATGCCAACATTAATAAACATTGGAGTTTGACATTTAATTATAATGAGAGAAATACATGTCCCATCTGCAGTCATAAAACACATTTCACATAAATTCATGATGTCATAGACTTTCTGTATGCTATGGAGAAAATGTTAGTAGAAAAAAGTAAGTTAGTAGTAAGTTAGAAAATGTTCAAATCTAATTTTTAATCAATTAAAATTAATTAATCATCAAAATGTTGTGAATATATACAGCAAACAATCAGTTTTTTGTTCCTGTTTATGTCAACTTACCTGTGCTGTGGAGTGAAGCAGACCGCACGTCTTGTCCAGAAATATAAATGAAAAACAACCTATACATACATTTTAATATACAGTGTATAGCATGCAGAAAACTTCATATTTATATCTACATATCAATATCTATATTAACATCTATATATACTTCAACTTCTCACCACTATTCCTGAGTTTCGTTCGTTGATCCTGTCTTCATCCCTGAGGTTCAGATATGACTGTGTACATTTTCCTGAGTGAACACACCAGCACTGGAAACTGTGCACACATACACATTTTGGACCAGCAAGTCCGGTGATGAAGTCACACCCAGCTGGTGAATTTGGGGACGGCCTGAGAGAATGGCAGCCACGGGCCTCCTCTAGTTCTCATGGACCAGCTGATAGACACTCTTCACTCTGGCTGACTGAGGATCAGTTTATTTGCTACACTCAAACCCCAAACTGACTCTGATGAAAACTGCACAACTGTCCCCAGATCACAGTCAAAAGACAAATCTTCTCATCCTTGGAGCACTGAGTAGGCATCTTGGCAATAACACAGACACATGCTTTAATTTCATGTGTGTGTGTGTGGAGTTGTGGGTAGCTTGTCTATGTCTTGTGATGATGATCACTCAAATGGAAAAGTCCAGAGTGTCTGGACACCATTAGGCTATTAGGGGGAGGTCTTTCAAGGAAAGTTTTAAATGATTTAAATGATAGATGACTACCGTGCATTTCTGACTTTCTCCAACCAATGCTGAGGTAATTTTATAAACCCAAGACCTCATAGGATTTTTCCAGACCTACGCAATTGTAGGGAACTTTTCACCTGAAGATGAAATGGAAGAATAATTTAAAAACTGGAGTTGCATTTTCATTCAAACAATGAAATGTGTTTAGTAACTTTGAACCTTATGACACAGTTAATACTCAAGTTTGTGAAAGACAAAACACGTCAACATAGAAAGGTCACTTTTAAATAACCAACTTGATTACATTAACGTAAATGTCAGTTATGTATGATCTTTACAGTGTTTTCCAGAGAGTAGTTCTACTCCTGTTGATACATATTTGAACACCCTTGTCAGTTTTTTTCTTCTAGTATCCATCTATCTCACAGTGAGTGAAATGTGACAAATATCTATGCATGTTAATACTTGTAATGGCTGAGTCTGTTGGACACAGATGAAGTTGTGACCATGTGCCTTGTAGGCGGTATCAAAACAGACACTTGTAGTCTAATGAATAAAAGTAGATCATCATCCAGTTTCACTCCTGAATTGATTTATCAGAACAGCTTCCTTTTAATATAATGAGCATGACTAGTGTTTAGAGAAATTACATTTTAAATACAGAGATGCATGTCAACAGTGTTGGTCAAGATGTGCTGACTGAGATACAGTATGGTGCTTTCGAGGATAATTACAAAAGGCTACACCCATCTCACAATGCTGTTACAATTTGGAGCCCCAAGGATTTAACAGACAGCACCACAATGAGTGTGTGTGTGTGTGTGTGTGTGTGTGTGTGTGTGTGTGTGTGTGTGTGTGTGTGTGTGTGTGTGTGTGTGTGTGTGTGTGTGTGCCTTCTCTACCCCTCTTCAGATCTTGGTTTTGGCTGAAAATGCTCCCTGAATCTGTCATCCTGTCTTTCCACAAGGAAGCTCTAGGTGTCAGTCCATCCTAGAGCTGCGACAGATGCAACACTCAAACATAATACATGACAATGTTCCTGAGACTAGATTTATCCTTATTAAAGAGATAAAATATGTAAAGATCACATGAGGGGGAGTGATTGGGCATTAGGGCCTGAAGCCCTCTTAGCCTGATGTGTATTATAATCTGCACTGGTCTCTGCATTTATGTATGTACATGCTTGGGTTACCTGCATATTTGGTGCTTTGGTTGTCATATTTTATTTAATGTTTGTTCCAATAGTGTTATGTAGGCAATGCATACATCCCTATATATTCCCTCCTTTGAAGTTATACAGTAAGCTTATAACTTCAGTTTTATGGTTTTCATGCTTTAGCTTCAGCTGATGAATTGCATTGCCCTTATTAGCATGTCCTGTGTTTCTTTGTTCATTTTTCCACATGGACCAGTGATTTTTAATCAAATCCAGTCTTACTGAATGACTGTTATACAGTTAAGTATTTGTTTTTGTGTGTATTTGCATGTTGGTATGTGCTATAGGCACTGTGTACACATTTTCACTAGTGAAATAAGGTTATAAATGAAGCTGCAAAATGAAATCATGATGTTGGGTACACACATACACACACACACATACATACACACACATACATACACTCACACTCGCACACACACACACACATACACACACACACACACACACACACACACACACCTGCCTCTTGAGCGAATCCAAATGGGAAGTTATCAGCTTTTCAGAGCTGAGATGCATGAGCCAAATAAATAAAAATTTGGAGAAGAAAGATGAACTTAATCATAATGTTGGATGAGGAAACATTCCCCAGCTTCACCGCAAACCACATCATTTGTGCATGAAAATAATATTTTATTATAAAACTTAAGTAAAATATGGACAAATAAATAATAAGTGGCCCCTTAGGGCCTGGAGGTGATGAAAAGCAGATAATGCCGTATGCACTGACTCATATGTGAAATAATTTACTTGTACTGAAGATAGAAAACAAAAGGCCTCCCATAAAACTGTGCACTTAAAAAGTACAAGGGGTTTTTTTCAGAGTTTGGAAAGAAGTTAGTTGTAATTTACAGTTGGAAGATGTAATATTTTTCAAATATATAGCTCATGTTCTGTGTACTGATTTGTGTAATTTATTTTCTGACCATAGAGAACAGGAGACACTGTGCTTTTTAAATCACCTACAATAAAGCTGAATCAGTCTGCAGTCCAAAGTAATTGAGAAATAAAATCTGTTTGTTTTACATTTACTAAACTGAAATTCTCATTAACATTAACAAGGATTTATTACTGGTAGTATTTGCCCCCTGCTCACTTTCACATGTTTATTTACAACGGAAATCCACCCACAAACCCACCTTCACATAAATCCTTAGGCTCCTCAGATGTTCTTGTAGCACAGTAGAGTGAGTATCAGCTCAAAAAAAGACAGGAAAGAATAGTTAGCATTAGGGAGTAAAATGCGTCCACCTGCGAGCTCTGTTCCTGCAGCTGAGTTCTCAATCAGTGTGTGGATAGGCCTGTCTGAAACATGACCTCTGACCCCTGAGCCCTGGCCTCCTGGCAGGCAACCCCCTGACCCTGCACTCAGGGCAGGTGCTGCTCCAGGCATAGAGGGCATCAGGCACAAATGGCTAGCAGTGTGCACCATCATCCCCCCACCGCTAATGTTTAGCTATCACATGAGCTAATGGCCCTTTCTAATTACTTCTAATGGTGTTTGATCTGTTTTTAAGTGTTTCAATACACACAAGGAGGAAAGAACTCAAAATTTTCTCTCCAAATTCCTTATTACTTTCAAAACATGTGTAAAATTTAAAATAATAGGTCATTATATTGGAAAACTCCTACATAGACTGATTTTTCTAACTTCATTGGGTGATCCCTGTTGCTTTTTTAGTATATGATGGGAAAATTATGATATTTTTGTCATTAAAAGTTGATCTATGGTTGGTACCCTTGCTGTTCTGTTTACGATCATGAGTCCACAGTTGTTGGTTGCAATTGCATTAGACAGTGACTAACAGTTTCAAAGCCTCATTTTGGGAAGAAAAAAACAATATGACTGATTGTAGAAGAATGTGGTTAATAAGTATAGCAATTGTTGCACAATCCACACTTGTAGGTTGTGTCTCCAATGTTTAGACATATTGAATGAGAATATTTTTATTATTTTTTTCTAAATAAGTGGACAGTTGTTACCATCAAAGTATTCACACATTTGGGTGGATGATTGGCACAAAAGGCCACAAGTTAATGTGACCCCTTCAGAAAGTTATTAACATCCTGGAACAACATCATGCAGCACCTGTACAGCCCACACATCAGTTTCAAAACCCCAAATTCCAATCTTCACCTATGAAACCCCTTTGGTAAATCACCTACCCTCTACTCCACCCTCAACAAAGGAGAAAACGCACATACACTCTCTAAAACACACACATGCACGTACGTACATCCCCAAGCAGCTGCGTCATTATAAAACTCTTTTGAACTTCACACTGGAAGTCAAATGCCACATGTGTCAGTACAAGACAGATGTACTGCAGCTGCCTCTTGGCTCCAATTTCATCTGTGATACAACCCCCTTTCCCAAACCACCCCCGTCACCAGCGACCTCACCCTGAAGCCCTCCGCCTCCCATCACGCACTGACAACATCCGCACCTTTGAAGTCTCATCACTAAATCTGAAAATCTCTCTCTCTCACACACACACACACAAATCAACAGGCCAAAAGAGTGAATCCTTGTAGTTAGTTTCAACATTCAAACATGGGAACAGTTAACCTTGATTATGAGAGTCCACTTTTAACTGTATGAAAAATTTGAACAGTGGTATCTGCCCATGTTTTGTCAGTTTTCATTCAATATAAACTTGACATGAATAACAATTCAGAAGTGGTGTGTGCGTTAAGAAAACTGCATGAGATGATAATTCTTTAAAAAACATTTATTGTCAGATCATGAAATTCAATCGGCTTGGCTGATACTGAACGTGGACGTCCAGCCTGCAGTGATCCATCTTCACCAACAGGGGTCAGTGTTGAACTCCATCTCCTCCCACAGAGCTTGTGTGTTACTTCAGCCCTGAATTCTTTTTCACTGTCCAAGGGGTGCACTGAGTCCAAACTGAGCATAGCTTGAATAGATCTGGTATAAAACAGAATAAAGACCACTTCATGATTGTACTAATTGAGAAAAACTGTACTTCTGGGAAAGAAACTTTCATCTGAACACACTGCTATCTCAGAAGGAACAAGCTTTTAAAATGCTTTCACATTAATGCTTGTAGTCTAGTCAACTTTAATCAAAATAGTGCCTTGCAAGATAGTGCCCAGTAACCCTATATGCACTTTCATAAATAAATGACAGACTTATCCAAGATTTTGGTGCTCTAGTAGCCAAATTTACCTCTTTAGGATTTCAAACCTCAGTCACTAGAACAGTGAGGTATTAAGTAAGAAGTAACTAGTATGTTTGTTTCTCAGTTGTCATAAATTGAGAGCAGGTCATTTTGGCCACTTAAAATTTATGTTACATTTGAGGTGGGAAGCAACAAAAACTAACCAAGAAAGTGATGTAACACAGGTGTAGGTTACTGCTGTGTGCCAAGTTGCACCTTATAAGCTCATCTGAGATTCCTCTAAAAACGGCCTTTTTGGTGGGGGCCATTCTGTTGTTCAATCTTGTATGTGTCTATTGTGATACAAGTTGAAATTGCTCAGGAAATAAGGCATCAATTACAGTGGAGAGACATTTTACTTTTCAATGCTTAGCCAAACAGCTGCACCTCAACCCACATAATTTACATTTACCAATTTCACCCAAAGACAACATATCGGAGTGCTTTGTTTTCCAGTAGATCTAATTTCTCCAGCTATGAATAAGAAATATTGTCAAAACATGCCAAGATGGTCTTGACCGCCCTGTTGGGGGGTTTGCAGTGGAAAAGTGGCTGGTGAGGAGCAAGATGATCTTGGCTTCTCCTTGTCAGACTGATAGTCATCTGTAAGCCTCCTTTAGTATGAATCTCTCAGCGTGATTAGCAGTGATTACTAGCCTGTTAGGTTGTTTTAGATCTCGCATGTGATCCGCAGCCCTGCAGCGTCTGGAAGCACTTCAGCCGACATACACACACACACAAGCTCAGTGTTCAAATTGGACAGAAACAGGCACTCAGGAGAGACTGCACAGCCCTCTAAGAATGAGAGGTTTCTTCTTAGCATCACAGTCCAGTTCAAATAAGACACGACTGGACTTGTGATTGTTGTGGTATCACCAGATACTGTATACATTCTTGACCATGCATAGTGACAATGACAGGAATCGCAAAACAGAAGCTGAAATAGTAAAATAACCCCACCATAGATAAAATAAACAGTGTTCAGAGCTGATAACATACAGTCTGGTCTAAGCATTTCAATGTTGTGAATTAGCTACTCTAATAGCCTAATGTTTGACATGATGTAAACACAGTGGAAAGTATATATTTTTTACAGTAAGCCAGAATGACAGTGAAGTAAGTGAACACTCATGTGCCCGACAATGAAATTTAGTAAAACAAACAAATAAAGATTATTGTACATATTTACAATAGGAGCCTTTTTTTGCCTCACGTTTACTAGCCACTGCAGTGACTTTTGGGAATATGTTAAGAAATACACAACTCAAAAAAAAAAAAAAAAAAAAAAAAATACACAAGCATTCAGACCACAATGGTAACTCATGATTCTCTAATTATGAAACTCAATTGTTCCCAAATGTGAGGAAGAAATGTCTTTTACATTCCAAAACCCGTCCATATAGGCTTTTTCTAGTGTTTTTCCTCTCTGCTTGGTCATTTTCCTATTATTACAAAACCCTGGGGGGTATTTTAAAAGGGTTAATGCATTGTCTTACATTGGGTGGCAAAGCTCCAAGTATGTGTGGTGGTAAGTGATTTACAAAGCAGGACTGACATCAACTGTTAGAGGACAGAATATGAATGTGTTTACATACACAAAATGTACTCTGATATCACTGGGGAGACTCAAATATTTATTTTAGAAACTAGCATTTGTAAATGCCACATCTTGTTTACAATAACTGGGATAAATGTGAATATGACAGCTGAAATGAACTGATATTAATGGGATACTCAGCCATGTCAAACATCTTATTCCATTTACTGGTTGCGTTTAGTCATCTGTGTGGCCTCTATTTTCTGGGTAAAGCTAGGAAGTTGTTTTCTGGACTGAAATCTGTTTGTAAAGAATATAATCCCCACCAGGGGGACTATGTCCAAGACTTGATGTTGTAATTTAGAAACCAGTAGAAAGCATTGAACTCATGATCACTAAACACTTTCCAATTAACTCAACAGCACTGAATTCAACATAGGCACACTGGAAATACCAGACTCTTCTACTGTTTTCCAGGTTTGATTGTGTACAAAATGAATACTAACCTTAACTTAGCAGAGTAATAAAACTAGCCATAATGACTTGTATCTTGACATAAAATTAACCATTAACATAGTAGCTAACTTCCCGTTAGCAACAGTAGCTAACGGGAAGAAAGCCTTCTACAAATCAAAAGAAGTTTATTCAGGTAGTATACTCAATGCAACTAAAATATAGCTCACACAGCTAGAAGTAGTGTGTCATCAGATTTGCCTGTGCAGTATTCCACATTAATCATACAGCAATAAGACAATAGAAAGAGGTTGGCCACCTAATAATTTATTATGAGATATAGCTGCTGATTGCTACCGGAGAAAACAAAAGCGCTATCCTCTTCCTCTTTTGGTTGCACAATGGTTGACGCACTTCCTTTGTTTCGTAAATCGAGCCTTCATTTCCCGGGAGATCGGAGCCGGCGGCAGACAGAATTGCATAGTGAAAATGTTGCTTATAGGGAACCACTCTTAAACATTGTTGGTGTCATTATTCTATAGCCATTACACTGTGCAATCAATATTTACTTCATAATGATAAGATAAAGCAAAAAAGTTATCTATTTCCACTTTAATCAGTGTGTTATAAACACCAAATCAAATGCTTGCATGTGTTTTTCAATCGTAGCTACAAACCCACTGGTTATTATTATTAAATGCCAATTTAAGAGCTTTTTGGCTAATTTTAGTTCAATTTCCTGTATATTTCAGTGACTGGCTCTTATGAAATTATGAAACCCACTGCAGAGCACCAAATGGCAGACAAAGTTGGCAATTTACTTGTGAAGAAGATGGAACAATTAGCAGCTAAATAGCTAGATATTTTCTTTGGAGTTTGTGGAGACCTTAAAAAGAGAGTAATTATTTGACTTGGGTTGGTAATGTTTCTCTGTGTCTGTTAGATGTGTACAGAGGCAAATGTGGCCTAATGTTAACCATAAAAACTTTATAAAGCAATATGTCAGGGTCGTATATCTGTCCCTGGTGTCTGAGTTCCCTACCCATTAGTGGAAAAAAAAAATCTGCAGCTTTAATATCTACAAGTACTGTGTGTTTCACCAGCTGCTTGCTAAAGTATAAATTATACTGGAAGGATAATGCTAGAATATTGTATTAACAAGTGTTGGGGAGATGCACAACTTTTGATAACTGATTTATACAATGTTCATTTCTCACAATCTGTTACTGGTTATTATTATTAAACGTTTGTTAGCGGGACCTTTTATAAAAAAAAGTAGAAAAACATTAAAGGCATCTTGTGCAGACAACGTGGTATAAACTGAGAAAACACAAACTACATACAACATGCTGCTCTTGCATTGCTTTTGGGTTGCACCTCAGGTAACTACGTGGCAAGCAAGTAAAGTAACTACTTACTTAGAGCTAGCTTTCGCCAACACTGGTATGTGCTGAACAAAAACCAGACACATCTTGGACTTTGTTCACAAACATCTGATTCTTGAGCCAAAATGTTAATGTTTCTAGAAGGTTCTGTACAGTGCAAGGGGATTCATACAGCTAATTCTGTGCTGATGAATTAGAGTCTGTGGTCACAGTTTAAATCTAATACATGCTGTTCACTTAATATTGCATGTTCATATACGGCATTGCACTTTGTTTGAAGTGGTCTACATTGCCGTAGCTCTTCCTTTAGGAGTATGAGTGTATTGGGCCACAGTCGAACTGAATGTGACTCACTGGAAGTTTCTCTTTAGCGGGTTGCCACTGGCCTGTATGCTGCCATAAGCGACTGGGGAAATATTTTAGTTAACAGTCACAAATTGTGTGCGAGTACCTCTTCTTGTTAATCTGAGGACAGAACAAATCGCAACAGCAGACTGAACACAAAGGGAAATGTGGTAACACACACATATTTGCTCTTCCAGTGGTGAGCCTGTCAACTCTTTACAAATATATTCTCATTCTTACCTAAACCTTTTTCACTTCAAGAGAAAAAAAAACATACAAACAAATAAAATGTCAAACATAGGGAGGAGAAAGTGCAAATATTTTGGCGCCGCTTCGTTTTCTTTTCTCGTTTTTCTGTTCATTTTTTTTTTAACAGCTCAGGAACTTCTTAATTTTTCTGCTCCATCTTTCTCTTTCCTGTCAGCAAGCGTACAGATGCCTTCCCTCTGTGCCCTCTGCTCTCGTCTCAGCTTCTGGAACCTTCTCTTCTCAAACCAGACGACCTACTGGGAACAGAAAGACAGACAGACAGACAAGGGAGGGAAGGAAGGGGAAAAAAGAAAAATGAATTGACTTGTCTGTTTCGGTATCCAGCATGCAGATGCGCTCATGCACGTTGCTTGTTGTGTGACAAGAGGCTAGCATCCCTTCTCAGGCATAAGCTCACCTAAAGAGACTATCTTTCTCTCTCACACACACATACACATACAAACCCAGAGAGAACGTTTTTCTTTTTTCAAAGACAAATGAAAATTTCACTCAATACACTTGTCATGCAGTTAAAGTGACAAAGTGTGTGTTAGGGAGACATTTGTACAGTTTTGTGTTTTTTCAGTGTTTTTTCAACTTTGAAGCTATGTAAAAAGAGATTAATATTTGTCTCAACATGTCAGTTTTGTAGACTTAAGTCAAACACAAACTCCATATTTTTGTCTGCATTCTTTATCACATCTGTGCCAGACAAAAGGTTTCCTCTCTGGATGAACATGTGGAAAGCAGATCTTGTAACTTGTGTTTTAAAAAAAAAAAAAAAAAAAGTAAACCCCATTAAATATAACTTGTTAAAAATTTGCACTGCATTATGGCCTCTACTTTTGCGTGTTTTGACCATTACTGTTTTAAGATGCAATGTTTTTTATAGGTTTGTTTACCATTTTCCTCTTGAGTAAATGACGGATATATGGCAGATTATAAGAATGTAAAACCAACATGCTCAGTCAGTGGTTACTAAGTAAAGATCGCCTGTCACGCAGCTGTTCACCACCTACACCCCGACTGTCCATGTTGTACCATGTGTTGACGTCATGTTACGACCAAACTATAACTCAACAGGACTTTGAGTTTTTGTGTGTGTTGTGTGCCATCTGTGCTGAAATTGTGTTTCAATGTGCTGCATAAGGGATGCACTTCTCACTCATCAATCAGATGGATGGGTGAGGGGGGCAGAGAGAGAGAGAGAAAGAGAGAAGATGAAGAAGAAGAAGGGAGAGAAGGAAAGAAGGAAGGAGAGGCCTGGGAGAAAAGGAGATGGGTTAAGAGCTTAGATTGCTTACAGATGGCTGTCAGACAGAGCGGAGGTCCTCCTGAGCCCTGTGAGAGCTCAGCCTGTGTGTGTGTGTGTCTGTGTGTGCATGTTGGTATGCAGTCTTGTATAGGTGTATTTGTTAATGTGCATGGCATGGAAAAGTGTGTGCATGTGGAAATGTGGTTGTGGTTGTGTGTGGTTGTGTGTGTATGTGTCTATCTGAATGTGGAGGGTGTGTGTATATCTAGACTCTCTATCAGCCTGTGTGTGTGAGAGAGCAGCAGGCGGTGGGGGTAGGGATGTTCAGGTGTGCTCTCTGTCACTGCTGGTTATGTTAGCCATGAAATAGAGGCCCAGCTGAAACTTTTGGAGTCTAAAACAATGCATTTAACTTTGAGTTAAGTATTTTGTTCCAAGTATAATGCATCACAATCTCTCCATAGCTCCATAAATCATAGGTTACCTTATATATGTGAGTCAGTATTACATGCTGCGCCTATACATGTGTATCAAATAAAATATTATGGCCAACTATTGGCACTGTGACTTTTTGGGTCTGGTTGACTACTGTTTCCAGTTTAATCCGTGACATTTGTATTTCAATAAATGTTGACTTTTGCTACTGTATGTGTCAGTTACAAAAACACAACACTGATTCAACCTCTATCCATCCAGTTCATAAAATGCTGAAATGCTTAGGATGTGAGCAGCAACAGCAATTTCTTTGGCATACAGTGTATAGACATAAGTGGTTGGCATGGAGAGCAATGGGCACCATGGCTCCCCAGACAAACTGAAAGAAACAAGAATAAGACAGCCAGGAAAACCAACTAATATTGCCATCCATAGCGCAATAGCATGGCTAAAAACATGTTTCAGCCAGCAACACTGCTTAATTGAGAGATTACTTGGAAATTCTTAAAATTTTATATTGTTAGGGCATTTTTGTGCTTTTTGTCGTCATTGCAACAGTGGAGAGTAAAAATGTGATGCAAAGGCACCTAATGAATGCCAAAATGGAAAAAAGTTTGTCCTCTGAGGAGCAAATTAAATTGCAATCTTCTTATTAGATTTTGATATTTCATGTCTACATTTGAAAATATTGGTCTGATGGTGACAGTAGTTGGCGTCAAAGTAATATCACTACAGTCTTCCCAGTAGTTGTTTTAGATGTTTTTCTCTGGATCATATTGTTGGAAAGACAGACTGACAACAGCTTACAACAGCATCTGGAGGCCTGATCAGCAAAAACACAACATACATTTTTGGTGAAAACAGGATATAAAGAAATCACAGAGAGACATTTGAATGCTCAGGTATTTCAGTTCTAAGATTTAAACCAGCTGTTATTTGACCTCAGTTTGGCCTCTGTAGTTTTTATGGATTTTTAGGTGACAGTGCAGCTGAGCACTGTAGTATTTTCTCCATAGAGTAAATTAGACTTGTCTGTCAAAAACACTTAACCGTGGCAGCATTAGTAGCATGTTCTACAAGCTAAACTATGCAGTACCACATTTTTTATGATACTTCTTTCCGGTGAAGTCATGATGTTACCCTCTTTAGCTCAGATAAATGTCTCTGTTGTAAGTAACTGAACTACAGTAGTGCTGATCGGTGACTCGGCTTTGCAATTACCAGGCTCCAGAGCAGCGAATGGTTCTCTTCGTCCTCTCCTCCCAGTCACTGAGGACACTGTCTGTGCCATTAACAACACAAAGCTCCCTTGCCTCTCCCTGGACACCTTGGCCCCACTTGTGATAAAGAGCTGAAAGCAGATCCTGTCTAGCAGTGAATCACCTCGCCTCACCTGGGACCAGCCAATAAAGACATTTGGCTCAAGAGCTGGGAATCATGGTATACTTGTACGTGGTCGCAACTGGGAAAAGGGACTTGGCTAAGTGGATGGATACACTGGCTTGAGTTTACTGTGAGCCTTGTAGAACAGCCCATGAAATAAGGAAGGTGGTCTAAAACTCATCTCCAGGTAGTGATGGTGAGCATAAAGATGCTTATCTAACCGTTATGGCCCTCTCTGTTGACCTCTGTTACCTTTAACACAGAACAGTGTGTCGAGCTGATGTCACAGTAATTAAAATACAAGTGGTGTGGAGTAATTACTGTTGGCTCTGAGAGGACAAGGCTCTGGGCTCCCTAATGGTCCTGCGGCCCCAGTGCCAGGTCTGCCTCATAATGCCCTCCTTTCATTCCTGGTTAATGACGGACACAGCCAGGACAAACAGGAGAGGAAGAGAGAGAGCAGCAAAGGAGACAAGAGAGGAAGAGAGGAGTTTGACATAAAACAGGAGACAAGACGCAAAAAGCATGTGTACATCTTCCTCTACTGTTTTACCAGACTTTTGTTTTTATCAATGCAAAATGGCCTTTGTCTTAGCAAAATCAACCCTTAAATAACCTCAGTGTTGAGGTGTCTCCCTCCTAATCATCAGTACTTAATTGATGTCAGGTCCATACGTATATGATCATAAATTTCTTTCATTTATAAGATTATAATTAGTACACGCAATGAAAATAAACCAACCTTTTCTGTGAAAAACTACTTCAAATTCCTTACTTTTCCTTACTCCAGTTTGTTCGGATGGTCACTTTTTTGATGCACGATTTAAGAATACCCCACGTTTCCATCATCCATCCATCTTTCCATCCATCCAAATTGATTTGATCACAACAAGGTGCCACTAGTTTGTTATTCAATTTCCATTGAGTGAATTCTGTAACTGTAGCACATAGCAATAACTAAAATGGTGCACTTGGTTATCAAATGCAATTCTACTCATTTTCAGCAGCTTCCTGCATCCTAAACCCTCTGTCTAAAACCTCCGTAAGCACTCATAAGAGATTATCTAATATTTTGTAATTGTGTTTGCTCATGTTTGATGTGTTTTTGTGTGTGCAAGCATTTGTACATGCTCATCCGCATGTGTTCATACTTATTTAAATGAGTGTTTATGTCTTTCTAAATGGAATTAAGAGTTTTGAAGAGAACATCATGAACCCTGCTGCCCAATCTTAATTCAACAAGTTTAACTGTAAAACATTTTTTGTATTTTGTTCATTACAGTGAAATAGACAAAATGCCAGAGCCATCTTAATACCAGACCTGCTGCTCATCCATTGCTGACTGTGGCTTTATGGTGAAAATAACCGCCCCGGGCTTCTGTTACATATCTCATCTATAATGAGGTTTCCAGTCTCTTCAGAGGATGGATGCCACCCTCTTCAGCACTTCAAAACTCACACAAGGTATTCAGATGTTTTCCTTTGCTGTTGCCAACGTGTCAAGAGCGAGGAGCCTCATGCAGATGTGCTCCACCCTGCCCCACATGCTCACAATCCTTCACCAAAAAGCACGTACTGTAAACTGTAAATATGTCCAACAACACTCCAGTGACGAATCCAAAGCTGCGACAGAGCATGATAAGATTTAATACCTGACAAATGCAGCTTGACTTAAAGGGATCCAGGCCATTGAGGATCAGCTAAGCCTACCTGAACACAATGGCCGTCTATCTTAGTCAAGGTAGAATGGTGCCATATGTTCTTGCAGACTCCTGCTTCTTTCATGCAGAAGGCTCTCTCTGTCTCTCCTTCTCCCGTAACATACAATATATCACTCTCTTCACAATCATCACTAGCTCAGAGTGCCTGAGTGGCAGCACAAGGAGCCGTATAAAGCTGTCAGGCCTTTTACCTCCAGCTCTTAAGCATGAAGGTGAGAGACTTGGTGACTAAAGCGAAAACAACCGGCTCAGCCTCCATCTCTGCTCTTCTAATACAAATGCTGTTTATCCTGGCAGACATGCCCAGGGTCCGAGAGGCCTGACGTTATGCCCGCTCTGAGCCACTGTTCTCCAGGCGCAGCAGGGTAGCGCCAGGGTAAACACATGACCTCAATGCTATGTGGCGCTGAACCGGCCCACTGGCCAGAGTCAACAGCACCAATGGGACCAATAATGGGAAATCCTAATAGATTGAATACGACACTAAGAGAGAAGGAAAGAGACAGATTGAACAAATGCTAGACAAACAAAAAGACAGACTATCAGCAAAATAGCATGATAAGCTCTTTGTAATATTCATAGGCTCTTCATACTTCTTAGATTCTTGTTATCAAAATCAAAGTAAGCACAGGACCAAGATGTCACAAAATTCATCTTGAGAATGTATTTAAGACCAAGCTGGGCGTTTTTCAGGACTGTTGATCAGTTTAACAATTCAGAACATTGTAACAATCCTCTAAAATTACAGCAGAACAGATAATATACCAATAATTTGTGACAATATACCATATAGCCACACATGGACACACATGCCCCACATAGGCGCACATGCATACAGATACACAAAAACAGACAACTTAAACTAAAGTATTCTGTACAAATCACCATAGAAAGCTTTGCAAGTGCATAGAAAGCTGCTGTGTCAACTAGCTGCAACTAATACAAACTGACACATTTCACCAATGTGCATGTTAATGGATTATACAACAAAACAACTGCAGCACTCAAAGCCAGAGGGACGGTTAGTAGAAGCGTATTAGTTTGCCTTACTGAACAAATTTGCCCCTTGCCTTGTCCCTTGGTTGCTGCTTGTCGTTGAGCTACCTGCAAACAAGAACAAAAACAAAAAAAAAAACATTTAATTTGATGGAGGTGAACATCTTGTTTCTAAATTGCTTTTTAAAAAAACAACTTAAATTTTGCCATAAAAGGAAATAATTATTGTATATTTTAAATATATATAACAAAAAAATATTTCCATCACTGCAGTGGGATAAATCACTTCACACTACAACTCTTAATGTGTAATGTCTAAAGGTGTGTCAAAATCTGTGGGCTTCTTCAAACTACTTACATCATTTCTAAACACGAGTATATTTCTTTTTCTTTATGCTCTACGACATTTTGCTTGTAGCTGACAGCAGCCTTTCACTGTACGACTGACTGTTGTTTATTATCTCTATTAGGACCAGTCTGTGAACTCTTCATGAGTAGCTACAGTTTTCCGGCCCAGACAGTGTCTAGGATCCACTAATACATTAGTCTTGTCTAAATATTCATCAGGGAGCGCTAAGTGGAGCAGTGCACCTCATTTAGACTGCCAACACATCTGTTTGTCACCTGCACCGCAGTTACTTCATGCCTTCCACTGAATGACTAAGTGACTTTGATTGACTTGAATTCAACTTTGATATGATGAAATATTAGTGAAAATCTAATTCACTTCATGGTAATAGTTCTTTGTGCTGTAGTTAACACTCATCCAGTATATTTGAAAGTTTTAAACATGTGGAAACTTATCACCTTAACACAACCAAGCACCATTTTTATTCTTGTAAACTTTTTCAATTTGGCATTTCTGTTGGAAAATTGATTTTGTTCTATTTGAAACCTGCTGCTTTTCTTCAAGACATTCAATTTTATAACTGTTAGGGGAGCTGGTTAACTGTAGAAAATGAATTCTGCGTGACAAAGAGCTCCTCTAGCTGGTTGTCGAAGGAGAGTCTATACTCTATAAGAACATTTTCCCAGCTGGCCTGAAGTTCATACCAGGGTCATGACCCTACTCCATGACCCTGCCAACCCACTCTCGCTCAGTTTTTCCCCAGCTTTCCTCTTCCTCTCTTACCCTCCTTGCTGACGCCCAGGCAGCCTTTCAGCTCCTGCAGGGAAATGGCCCTGTCCTTATTCAGGTCACAGTAGTCGGTGAACCTGCGGGCGCATTTCTTGGGTTTGGCTTTCTTCTTCAGGTACTTCTTAAAAGGCTTGAGTTCCTTCTTGTTGATGTCGTGGCTGCCGTTGTTATCCAACTGGGCAAAGTACCAGTGCACCACCCTCTCCTCTAAAGTGTGACTGGGGTCAGGCTCAACAAACCTGGTGAGGGTCAGAGGAAAACAAAACTGTGAGAACAGGACATTTAAAAGCTAGAATAATGGATATAACAGAAAGTGACAAAGAAATGATGTAACCTTCTCAAAAAGTAATTTAATGGAAGATATAACTTTAATCTTAGAAATTATCCAGCAATGACACAATATTCACATCAAACAGAATAAACTGGAGATACAGAGGAGCACGTTCACATATGCTATATGGTGAGATAACCTGTTGAACATGTTGAGCAAATTCTTAATCCTGTGTGACACATGTGGCCATCTGACATGTAATCATGTCACTTCAAACTAAAGAAAGGCTCATTTGTTGATTTGTGATAAACTGAGGTCACCTTGTCTTCTGCAACAAAAGAATTAGCAGCTTTATTCATCTTTAATCCAAAATACCTTTCACTCCCATCTGTATATATACTTTTGTAGCTTTTGTGGAAAGTGAACATTGAACCCAGTCAGTGTTCGTGCCAAGATCTGTGCATTACATGTCAGAGAAAAAATATTACCGTGGAGTTCAGAAAACCAGAGGGAAGGATTATATGAGAAAAAACAGAAGAGGTTGAAGTTTTCCATGAAGAGTCAGTGATGAAGTATCCTGCTCAATACAATACTCCTGAGTCTCCTATGGTACATGACAATACTGTACTTACCTCCCACCACCAGAGGGGGCTGGTGAATTTATGGCTTGGACCATGTCTGTGGTGAGGGCATCTAACAAGCTTGTAATGAATTCCACTTTCTTCCCCTCTGGGCAACCTGACACAAATCAAAGACACAAATACACCAAAATTACCTTCCACAAGTAATTTGAGTCATTACAGCGCAGTGAAGGTAAAGTGCCATTGAAGTCTCGGCATCAATGAACCAGTATTAGAGATGTCAAACGGGAAAGGTCTGTTCTCACAGTAGAACAAAGCATGCAAACCTTATCCAAAACTCAAAGACAAACCAGGTATATCTGTTAAATAGCCTGGCCTATTTCACCGATCACTGGTGAGTCATTATGAATATATTTTCATTTGAGGTAAAATACATTGCTTGGGTGTTTTGTAAGACTTAAGAAAAACAGAGCCAAGGCACATGGCGAGAGGTGGAACAGAAGTGTGCGGTGATGAGAGAGCTTTGTTGAGCAGTGCAGACCTGTTAACTTTTATGACACAATTCTGAACACCTTGGGTAGCTCTTTTTAATTGCCCAGATGTATGGTTTTAATAGCACGCTAAACCAGTGCAAATTTTTCCCTCCTAATTGTGTCTCTTAAAGGGAAACTTCAAACGCAGCTGCATAGTAAACTAATCTTCTCATTCTGTCTTTTTTTCAGTCTCTCCCTCTTTCTCTCAAGCTTTCTTAGCTGATCCCCTCATCAACTTCCTCTGAACGTTTGTGGCCTCCTTGTCCTCTGCTCTGTTCACTTCTTTTCATTCCTTTTGTGCTGGTTCAGGGCGTTCTGTGGGAGGTGGTCCGCTGCCCCACCAGGTGAATCCAATTAGCATTTCCTACGACACGACAAGCTCGGAGAAGCACTGCCTTGCTGCGCCTTAATCCAAGTGTTAAATTGGGGTGTTATGAAGCGCAAACCGTTATGTTCTATGTAGCCTATGTGGCAAGGTGTCAAGGGCACAGTGTGGTGCAGGACCTCTGGCAGTGACAAACAAGCTCTGGACCACTTAGATTTGATCTTGTTAATCTGAAGACTTTAAAACTCATTAAAGCTGCACCAAACAAGCTTAAAATGGGATTTATCAGCTGTAGACAAAAAGAGGGTGTACAATAAATTAGAATTTCCCATTTTACATACATTGAGATCACCTGTGTCCACCTGTAATATAATAAAACATAATCTATGTCTAAGAGTCTAAGATTTTCCCTCCTCAGATTGTTTTATCTGAATTGTTTTTAGCTCCTTGATGAGATCCAGCTATCCATCTCACAAGAAAAAAGCAAAGATTAAAGTCAGAGGAAACAGACAGTAGATTTGTCCAACAAAATTTCCATTTTTTTATCCCATTAATCATTCATAAATCCCTCCAATTTCCGCTTTAAATTTCCCAAATTTCTCTCCACATACAGAAAATGATTAATCAAAACTGAAACTTTTTGCTGAACATCTTTCAGTATCCTCTCTGTCCAGACTAAACATTCATTCTTTTCTCCTTGTGGTGTAGTTAGTTTGAAAAAACCTTACTGTATTTCTGTCCTGGTCTTTCTAGTGTTGACAGGATGATATCATGATCATAGCACCCTAATTCGAAAGGCACTACAGGTCCATATTAACCAATACCACTCAATTCAAAAACAGCTTCTTTCCCACAGCAGACAGAACACTTAACACCCCTTGCTACCCCCCTTGCCATTAGATCTCATATGCTCTGAATGCACTGTGTGTTCTGGACTGAACTCAGACTGGACTTGGTGCCGTGGAACATCAATCATTGTGCTAATGATCTCTTGGGCTATTTGATATGCTAGGGAACTGCACTGTACATATCATATATATTCACTGTACATGCTCTCACATTCATGTGTTTCCTTTTTGTTTGTATTGTAATGATTTATGGTCCCTGTTTGCTTATTTTGTTCTTTCTTTTGCTGGAACTGAGCCACCATGCTGTACCCAACAATTACTAACAATACTGTTGGTAATCGATCTATCAATCTATCTATAACTAACATACAGTATATCTAGCATATTTTGTTGTAACACTAGATAAGAATAAACTTTATTCCTCAAAGATTTTTTAATATTTGAGTTTTATAACAAAAATTTTCGTTTCCTGAGCTGATGAACTGTAAATCAACAGAAGGTCTCAAGGGAAGAGCTTGTCTGCTTCTCCTGACAGAAGTGGTATTGTGGCACTTTGGGTACAGTGAGATTGAACCTGTAGCTGCATGCTGTTAATAGACTGCCCTCTCAAGCATTCTTTTCTCTTCCTGCCTTCATCTGATGGCCATGAAATATTGTGCTTTGTTGTGGCGGTTCAGAACATCCCTCTACAGTACATAAAAATATCTCCACTCAGCACCCCGTGGTCTCCAACACCCACAGCAGCCCCCCGCAGCCTCACCACCGCACCCCGCAACACTCACACCTTCCATAAAACATGCCACACATCTGCTGCACAGTCAGGAGTCATGCTTGACTCTGTAAATTCACCAGATGGGGAGTTAAATAAGAGTTACAATGCAACCTTAAATGATGGGGAAACAGTGGGGCAACAAAAGTAAGTGAGCAGTAACAAGGGCAGAGGAGTATGAGCCAAGGTTATGACCTCTGGTTTAGAGGAGAGTCTCTGATCTTTGCTGCCAGGGAATCCAACACCACAAAGTGTGGTTTGGTTAATTCTTGATCAAAATGTTCATCTTGTCAGCTACCATGAAGGTGACAAAGGGAAATGTTTTAAGAAAATGGAGCTCAGCATACTTTCTTGTAGCTGCAGGCATACTAGTGATTATTTTTAGCCTCCTCAGCTGCTAAAAAAATGAGGTTTTTCACAAGACAATAATTTAGTCTAAGAAAACTTTAGCAATCCCAAACCCAAAAGTGAATTTGGACTGCAGTGAAAAGTGAAGGAAACCTGTCAGGTCTCTGCCTTGGAAGGGATCTTCTGTGTCTGAGACGCGAGAACGTGCAGCACCGTCGCACTCCGGCGTCCGGTACCTGTTACACAAAGAAGAGAGGACAGCAGGAACATGGCTGCATGAGACAGAAACAGAGGAGAAAACTGAAGACGGAAAGAATAAATCTGTCTTAGCAATGTGTGAAAAACCTGAGACATAAAAGAAGTGTCGACACATTTGTTCAGCCACAGAAAAATCAAACCTGCATGGCCTGGAACTGAAGACTCAACAAAAGATTTGCCTGTTTTTCTTGCAGGCTCCAAAACAATCTGACTTGGAGCTTCTTATTAGGAACGAAGCTTGATTAAAATCCAGGAGATATAATTGTTGCAGGAGAAGTATCTTTGTTATGATCACATGCACCCTCCCTAATTTCTTCACAGCATGCATGGATGCAAGTTATGGCTTCTTAAAATATATTATCTATTACTGTTTGGCTTTAATTTGTATGCTCACTGTTCATCTGTAAAAAATTATTGACAGTGATTAACCTCTTTTTATGAACGCTCAATAAATAAATTTGATTTGACATCTACAAAGCTTTGTTTCAGAGCCATAACAAACTGTTTGGCATTATGCGTGGCATGACTCGTTTTCTCCTGGCTATTGTATCGGTGCTTCTTGAATAGGATGGAAAATTGAGCATGTGTGTCTCATTTGCCTTTTTTTTTTCTCAAAGTAAAGGCAAGTTGTCATTTCTTTTTTCACAGTCTGCAGGGCCACTGATCCAAAATGGGATGTCTGATGCATGACTGCACATTGCTGTCCAGAGGAAAGAAATTGGGATGAGTGACATGAGGTCTTGTCCAAAATACAATAAATTCTTATGCGAAGAAATAATACTTCAAGGTTGTCATTCAATATCTATGAAATGCAGATGAGAATATGGTCTGTGTGTGTGTGTGTTACTACTATTCATATGATTTATTTTACAGTTTTCAGTTATTTTGAGTAAGCGTCTTTAAAAAAAACACTGGTACCTCATCGATTTGAAACTAATCCTGAGTTTTCCTATATTCAAACACTAACTTTTTTTTTCTAATTGGAAAAATGCCCTTACTTCATCCTGTAAACCATGAGCTCTCCTTTGGAGAGAGAATGATGATGCCCCTCCAGGAATTAAAACAGTTCCTGTATTGACCAGTGTGTGTTTACAGTCCTTCAAACATCTGATCTCTTTCTCTTCATATAGCACTGTGTTTCAAGTTATACTATTCACATTCAAGGCACAAGTCATAATTAAAGCTGCAAGCAGCGTTGGACGGGCCTGAGCCCCCCCCGCGCACGCCGGGACCCGGCGCCACGCCGTCCCTCGCACTCGCCGCCCGCGAGCCCGGTGCAAGGGGCGTGAGTCTGCAGCCAAGTGGAGTTTGGTGCAGACAGGAGCGTGAGGGGCGTGACTCTGCAGCACCTTTAAAGTTCGCTGCAGACAGGAGCGTGTACAGTGAAGTCGTAGCAAGATTCCTGTCATGGCTAAACATGACATGTCAACGCTGTGAGAATGACACATTTCTGTTGAAGGAGGAGTGTGTGTGGAAAGCTTCTGATAAGTTTGTGTGAAAAAGAAATCAATTTTCTACTTTCAGCAGGTGCAGATTTTTTTTTTAAGTATAGACTTTTAAGCCTCATGATCTGATAAAAGTTGGATTTAAATGTGTACAACATGACTTTTTTGCTCCTCTCAATATTACAGAATATTCATGTAATAAATGAATTTTCTACTTTTCATCAAGTGCATTTTTATAAAAGTAAAGTCTTGTAAGCCTCATGACCTGATTAAAGTTAGATGTAAATGTGTACAATCAAGTGTGCAGAGGCAATATGAGAAACTGCAGGGAGACACAAAACTACTCATTTAATTGAATGGAGACTGTGAGTGAAGTCCCATTGCATGTGTGTGTGCTCTGTGTGTCTGTGTGTGTGTGTGTGTGTGTGGGAGCTGCTGACTCCGCCCCCTCCTGCACATGCTGGCTGCAGCAGAGGGGACAGAAGACAATAGGACTTTCATGGAACTTCAAACTGAGGACTTCCTGTTGGATTTAGGTCTGGGGTGTCAGTGTATGATTTTTAGCTCTTGAAGAGAGGAACAAGATGATGTTGGTTGCATTTGTCTGCGACATTCCTACGGGCCGTAGCGTCCAAAATAAAAACCTAAGTGAGATTCTCCCATTGACAACCATTATAAAAGTCACCAACTTTGGAGGCTGATATTTTGAAAACCGGACCTCCTATGACAAAGTTGTTCATAACTTTTGTTCAGACAATGTCAGAGAGCAATATACTGCAATCTGAAGCCATGTCGATGTGCGGTCTCGGAGGAGATGATGTTTAAGCGAAAAGTGACATTTTTGGACTCGTGTGTACTTCCTGTTGGATTTAGGTCTGGGGTGTCAATATATGATTTGTAGGTCTTGAGAAGATGAGCAATTAGGCGTTGGTCCCATGTGTCTATGACATTCCTCTGGGCCGCAGTGGACAAAAATCACCCCAAAACACAGCAAAAGTGACATTTTTGGACTCGTGTGTACTTCCTGTTGGATTTAGGTCTGGGGTGTCAATGTATGATTTGTAGGTTTTGAGCAGATGAGCAATTAGGCGTTTGTCCCATGTCTCTATGACATTCCTGTGGACCGCAGTGGACAACACACACCCCAAAGCACCCCAACTTTGGAGTCCGATATTTTGAAAACCGGACCTCCTTTGACAAAGTTTTTGATAACTTTGGTTCATCAAAGTGTAGAGAGCGATGTATTAAAATCTCAAGCCATGGCGATGAGCGGTCTCGGAGGAGATAGCGCTAGATGATGGGCAAAATTTGGCAAAATTTGCGACATTTTTGGAATTATCATAATTCCTGTTGGATTTAGGTCTGGGGTGTCAGTGTATGATTTTTAGGCCTTGAAAAGACGAACAAGTAGGCGTCGGTCCCGTGTCTCTATGACATTCCTGAAGGCAGATACGGAAACTAGGTGGCGCTAGAGAGCCAATTTGGGGTGGAGGGGCATAATTTTTACATAATATCGAATTTTTCGCCGGGCCCGTCGTCCCTGCCAAATTTGGTGAGTTTTAGAGCAGTTTTAGGGGGGCAAATTCACGTTGAAAGGCGCGTAAGGAGAAAGAAAGAAAGAAAGTAACGTACCAGTAACAATAGGGTCTTCGCCCTTTGGGCTCAGGCCCTAAAAACTTTTTAAACAGCTAAAGCATGAGCAATAGTCATCACTTATTCAACCATTTCTTTGTTGCCTCGTCTCCATTCCTGCCTCTGCTATTTCCCTGAAAGCAATATAAACAGCAGCAACTGCAGTGAAAACAAACGTCATACCAAACGCTGAGTGTTTATGGCCAACTAACTGATATTCCCATCAGGGTTTGAAGCTAATTGTTTTGCCAAGTGAATTGGCAGCTGCAACTTGGCAAAACAATTTTTTAAGGTCTTAAAGGTCTTAAAGTCACAAAAGGGGACAGTACTGCCACAAACACCTTTTAAAAAACTATTAAAGGTATGTTATAACATCACTTTTTTATAAATGTAAGCAGCCTCGCTTGTTGCTTGTGCTACCAAGCACTATGACCAAAAAAGCTGAACAGAGACTATCCCACCCATCCTGCTACCAGGATATCGGAGATAAAAAATTAATTAATTAAAGAACAGAATATACACAATTTGGATCAAGATCACAGTAATAAAATGGTTTAAGCCAAGTATTTATTCAGATAGAATATATTACCTGGTGGAGGTTCCAGGAATGGGCCGTCCCGTGTCCACCAGAACACACCAGCAGTAACCTGTGGACTGGTGGCACTGGACAGCTTTATAAAGCCCACCGGGCCCACATTCAGGGATGAAAATTGCCTCACGAGGATGCAGCCGAGCCTCGTCCAGGGCGCTCTGTCTCTCCTGGTCACAAGAGGGAACTTTCTCTAAAACCATGAGAAACACACTCAATACAGAGACACATTCAAGAGCACAGAAACACACTAACACACATACAAAAAAAGATTACCTATCTGTCACTGGGCTGATAGATGACAGTGTAGGACAACATGAAAGTTTTCACTCCATCTGGCTATCAATATACATGATCATTCAATATATACATGACTCAGGATGATCATGTGAATCTCAAGAGATGACACTTTATCCACAGTTTAAAAATTTGGCAAATTATTGAATAAAGCATTTATAGTGGCCTGGCTCCACCATATGTTGATTTGGTCTAGGTCTTTATTGGAGGAAAGCTATCCAACATCATGAGTGGCTGTTGGTTAGAACTGCCCAGCCACTTGAAGGTAGACGGTGATGTATCTGTAGCCTTAAGTATTCTTCAGGTTACTTCATATATTTGGCACTTTCTATTTTTGTTGCTGACCATGTTTCTATTTCTGGCAGTTTGGCTTCAACATGAAAAGACTTCTACTAAGAAGTCTACAAATTTATCCAAAAGTCCTTCCTCCCTGTATCTAGAAGTCTTCACCAACCACATCTCTCATCGGTCTGTTCAACAACAGGCTTCAGCCCTTGAAATGCTGCTGCAATATTTGGTCCCACCACGCTGTATTTACATTCACATCCATTTAGTCCATTGCTCACTCTTAAGTCAAGTACAACATAGCTGCATGCTGAGCTTGTTACCAAGGAGATTAAGTGTGCTTTTACTGCTCCTGATCCATTCTTCATTTTTCATTCAAGTGCTCTATGAAGCATTAACCTACAATAACTGGGTCACACTAACTGTTTGAAGCGTTTCCTTGAAGGTGGTGGTGACATGTGGGATTTTCACATTTTGGAGCTGATTAGTGCCAAAGCAGTGCCGCTAGTCACCGCTCACACAGCTCCAGAAACCAAACCATAATTAGGACAATACGGCACAGTCACTGCCTCATTCAAGACAACATCGGGCAAGGAGCATGTGAAATTAGATATGGGACTTCTCTTCTACAGACATTTGAGCACATTCTCTACCCCCTAACAATGGTGCCTTTTCAAATCCTTTACTTAAAGCTCCTATAATCAATATTTTTACATCAACAATAAATCAAATAACTACTTGTAATGTGAAAATGTCTGTCATAGTGACAAACCCACAGAGAATTATCACCCAGCGCTGCAGTTCTATTAGCGTTTTCAGCTCACTGTTTTGGTTTTACGGCCCTCGACTAAACTACTGTTTTGGTTCAGTCTCATTGCTCTCATCAGCCTAGTTTCCAGCAACATGAAGCAGCTGTTTTCAGTGAAAAAGCTCTGATAAACCCACTGTTCACTACCTGCCCAGCACCAAAGCTCACTGACTATACCCCTGTCAGATCTCTCAGATCTTCAGACAGTGGCTTTCTGGTTATATCCTGTATTTGTATTTGTGGTTCAACCTATGAGAATGTTTGACTACTGCTCTGTATGACCTTTCTCGAGTATGTGTGTGTGTGTGTAGGTATTGTGGTTATGTATAGTTGTGTTTTAATCTACTCTTTTCTTTCTTTTTTTCTTCGTTTTCTTACCACTGAGTTGCATATGTTTGATGTTTTTCTCTCTTTTTTAAATGTAAAGTACAGTGAGTTACCATGTAATTAAATGTGCTCTATAAATAAAGCTGCCTTGCCAAAAGGCAGACAAAGACAAAGTTAGTAACTAGCTGGTGAACATAGTGGAACATTTAACAGCTAAAGAACCAGATATTTTCTTCAAGTGTTGGTGGACACCAAAATGGAGCTAAAAGGAGCATCAGGTAGCCAAAAACACAACTCTAAATGTGTAAATAGGCATCTGTTTGTGAACACGTTCACTATAACAACATTATATAGTGATAATATGACAATGTTATGTCTACAACTTGTTGTGTTGCTCCAAAGTGGTCAAACAAGATCACTGAATGCAGGTTTAATTAGCAGCACAGCAATATAAAAAAGCACAAGGTTAATGTGATTTCATAATTGATTTTAAAACTCTTAATCCATCCTGTTCTAGTGGGGTTTTTTGGGAATATTGATCTGACCTACAGGGTTTCATAAAGGATATAATGGCAGATTAATAGTTTCTTTGGGTGGAGAAAATTAATTTCACAAAACATTATCTACAGATGTATAACAATATAGTCTTTTGTCAGCCTTCTTGGTAATGTTAGGTGGAGATAACAGTGGTGGCAGGTTCAGAAGCAGACCTGAGCGTTGGTCATGTTTCTTGAGAATGGCTGCCAATGCTGAATTAAACGTGTCCCTGCACCACAGAACTTTTTCTCCTGCAAAGACTCACACTCAAGTGTTCTTAGCGCTGTGCCGTGCCTCTGGTCCTCGCCAAGGTTCCTTCACATCCAAATTATTTAGCACTGTTTATTATACAGAGGTTATGCTGGCGCCAGGCGCTAGGATTCCCAAAAGAAAATTGTTTTTATACATATGAATGGAAAAAGGCTGGACGCTTGCAATGTAATCCTCTCAGTTTTGTGTGGACATGAAATTCAATCTACAATCTACTTCTTTGCCTGCCTTGGATATCTTCATTCCTGCTCTATTTATTTTTTGTTTTTGTTTCTTTTTCAATTTTATTTCTCTTCCCTTGGCAGGAACTGAATCATGAGAAACACAAATCCACAGAAAACAAATACTGTCCTTAAAAAAAGAAAGAAAAAAACCCACACAAGTGGATGTCAGAACAGTTGTAACAATTTGCTTGTTGTTGTGGTGACTTTCTTCAGGGCGAACTGATAATGGACAAAAGATGACCGTCTGCAGAATCTTTGAGAACAGGCTTACCCTATTTTATGCCTTTCACTTTGGCCCTTGTCCTCCAGGTTCAGAGCCAAGTGAAACTATTTTTAAATCTTTTTCTCCTTTTCTGTATCCTAATTTCTCTCTTTCTCCCCCTTTATCATACACCTTCCATCACTCTCAAACCCTTCCTCCCAACCTCCAAGTTCTTTTTCTCTCAGCCCTCCTCCTCCTTCTTTTTCTTTCTCTGATTCACTTCATCCTAATACCTCCCTCTCTGGACTTAACCCCCCACCCAGCTCTCTCTCCTCTTCGCTTCACTCCAATGGCTTTCAGCTGTGGGGTAATCACTGCAATATTGTCTCTAGCAAGCCTTCTCTGCAGTTAAAATAGCGGAAATGTTAGTAATAGGGGAACTCTGTGAATAGGAATGTAGGTGCTTGTGTGTGTTTATGACCTGGAGTGCAATGAAAATAGACAGATGATGAAGAGTTCAGTCATAAAATGGATATGGTCTGGTAATTGTGTTCCTTTTCAACACATCATTCGTTAGCATGTTTGGTTGCAACGTGTTACTGTTGTTGCTTATGTGCTGAAAAGTGAAACACATAGTGCCTCAAACTACACATGCAAATATGATTAAAAGAAAGAAATCTTTATAAGACTGCAGAGTTTTTATACACCATGCTCTTAGATGACATGGTTGCATTACACCCCTTCAACATTTTGTTTTCTTTTGTTTGCCTCGCTGCAAAGGAGGAGCGGCGATTTGCAAGTTTTTGGTTCTCCACACACTTTTAAAAAATGAGCTGCATGACAGAGTGCTTCCCCCTCCTTGCAACAGTTGAACAACAGCACGTCAAAGTCTGGCAACAAAGCATCCATTTGAAAAATGGACTTTGCATTGCTTTGCCTAAGCAAACACATTTCACTAACACAATCTCCGCATCGCTCTACATCATAATTATGGGGTATCCAGAGACGGAGAGCCAGTAAATGAATAACATAGTTTATGTGCATACATGAGGGCTTCTTTGTGAGCTCTAAGGTTTTCCAGCATGTAGGGGGAAAAAGACAAGAGAGGTTCTGATCCTGAGGAGTTTAAATAGTGAGGACTTTCTGCACCAAATCTTCTCTATTTTGCAAACAGTTAGATTTAGCAAGAATGAAAGAAAGCAAGCTGTGTTTAATGGTCTCAGGTCATACCATCTCTCAAGCGGGGTGCTTCATTTCAGACTCTGGATTTGGGCCTAAAACGCTGACATCTATCACGGACAAAGCTAACTCTATCCAACAACACTTAGACACACACAGTGGTAATTACTCCAGGAAAGTAAAAGTCCTCCATTTAAGTGTTTTGAGTAAAAATAAAGACATATTTCAGTAAAATGTACTCAGATATCACAAGTAAATGCTGACAGCAAGGACAACTTGGGTCACATGAAAGCCTTCGAAAAACAGTTTCAGCAATTTTATTGTTTTTGGGTCAGTTGAGCGTGGCAAGGAGGAAAAGAAAATTACATTTTCTTTTGTTGAATGTAAAAAATTGAAACTGTATAAACTACTGTAGAGACTACATATATCATGTGGTGGAAGAAAAAGTACAATATTTCTTTCTCAAATGTAGTTTACGGTCTCAAAATGGAAACGTACAAATACTAAAACCTCAACTGTACTGAAGTACAAGTAAAAGTACTTAGTTACTCTTCACCTCTGACACACACATGTTAACACAGACACTGACGTGTATACAAGCATATTTACAAATATGTTTTCACCATCTCAATCACAAACACAGAGTAACATAAAAAGATATACTATCTCTCTCCTTTTATGATACACACATCTGCAAACACACATGCACTTCACTGCTTTCATGCACACATGCAATCACATACAGATGCACTGGAAGACACACACACACACACACACATTGCCTAGGCCTCATATGTGATGACATCTCTCCCTCAGTTGGCCTTGTCGCTTGTCCTTTGAGGACACAGATGCTAATTGGAAACAGGAAGCTGGTGTTCCCACAGAAGTTTCAAAGAGCTGTCACATTGAATATCTTTCAGTTCCATTATAATCCTCAATGCTGCCCTGACCACAGTTTCCTCCCACTACATCGCCATCATTGAAAACACTGAGAAACCCCATATTACAATCAAGTATTTGTGTGCTCTATTGTTCGGAGCATAGCATGTAAGCATAGCAGCCACTTTATTAGGTACACCTTGCAAGTAGGAGCAAGTTGGACCCCCTTTTGCCTTCAGAACTGCCTTAATTTTTTGTGGCATTGATTCAACAAGATGAAACATTCCACATAGTTTTTGGTCCATATTGACATGATAGCATCACACAATTGCTGCAGATTTGCCGGCTGCACATCCATGATGCAAATCTCCCGTTCCACCACATCCCAAAAGTGCTCTATTGGATTGAGATCTGGTGACTATGGAGGCCAGTTGAGTACAGTGAACTCACTGTCGTGTTCAAGAAACTAGTTTAAGATGATTTGAGCTTTGTGACGTGGTGCATTATCCTGCTGGAAGCAGCCATTAGGAGACATGAACATTGTGGTCATAAAGCCAATATTCAAGCTTCAGACTGCCCTGAACATTCAGTTTCCAACAGTTTTTTCTACTTTCAGTCTGAGCTGATGTCGGCTCTTGACAGATATCTCTATGGTCATCTAGTCCACACACAGCCTGCAACTCACTGCTCCGCTCCACTAATATTATGGCATTTTTCCATTGTTTAGGGTTTTTTTTTTAAACAGCAGATCAAAGCAAAATAAGTTGTTTACCTGTTGCAGGTGTGCTGATCATCTGTAGTTCTTCATCCAACATCATCATCACTGTGGCTATTTCTGCTTGCATGGTTCCTTTCTGCATTATTTTTAACTGATCTGCTGAACAAAGAGCTCCAAATATGTCCATATTTTGTTGTGTTGACTGGTTTTTAGCACTGCTAACGAAGCTCTGCTAATTCATTGAGGAACACGTGTCATTTCCAGTAAATTCTTCACAATAAAAGTCTTAAGCAGAAAATGTTGGGTTTGCATTAGCGGTAACTTAATACATCTCTGATAGGCGGAGTTATGACTGCCTGTTAGAGGCAGTCATATTGAGTTACTATTGCCTTTCTATCAGCTCAAACCAGTCTGGCCATTTTCCTCTGACCTCTGCCATCAACCAGGCATTTTCACACAAAGAACTGGTGCTCATTGGGTATTTTCCTTTTTTTCTAACCATTCTCTAAATCCTAGAGATGGTTGTCCATGGAAATCCCAGTATTTCAACAGATTCTGAAACACTCAAACCAGCCCTTCTGGCACCAACCATGCCACGTTCAAAGTCACTTAAATCATCTTTCTTCCCCATTCTGATGCTTGGTTTGGGATTGTCTTGACCATGTCTACATGGCTGAATGCATTCAGTTGCTGCCACATGATTAGCTGATTAGATATTTTCGTTAACGTGCAGTTGAACAGGTGTACCTCATAAAGTGACATTGACAGGCACCTTATTTACTCACCCTAACAACACACACACACAACACACTTTTTTGACTTGATTATGTGCAGCCATTTCTTGTTTTTTGCAAACTGCAGCAATCAGTATCTAGTAGACATAAAATCTGTATCAAAATCAGTTTAAACTAATATGCTCCTCTTACAGAATTTAGCCATTTTCAGTAAAACCTTACCATGGGACACTGACACTCTGCACCGCACCTTCTAATCTACTATAGGAGACATCACTGTAGAAAAATGTAAATAAACAATGGGATATAAATTAAATTAAAAACTGCAAATAAAATAGAAAGAAATTAAATGCACATTTTGCTGGCTATTTAATAAAAAAAAAACATCCCATACATCACAGCAAACCAATATATCCACCCAAACCCAACACACATACTTAGACACAACCCCCACCACATTCACTCCTTGACTTGGTGCAGAAGCGTGAAAGCAGTCCAGCTGCCCAGAGGGTAGTGAACATGCTGAGGCGTAATTGAAAAGGAGACAGAGAAAGCTAAACAAATTACACCAAAGGAAAGAAACCAAGAAACATAATCCCGCCGGTGCAGGGCTGTCTTCAGACTGGAAATGTTTTACATTTCATCACAAACTGGTGGCTTTGAAACCGGTTAGACTGGAGCCAAGTTGATACTCTCGAACTGTACCCTTAATGTATGGTACAAGCTACTTTCCTGGTATCGTTTTCATAGTCATCTTGAGATCAATATGTGGCTAATAATTGTATCCTGAGACTAGTGTAATGGCGATATTTGAGGAGGTGGTTATACTGGGAGGAGAGGTGAGCATATCAGTGATATGGTCACTGCCAGTTGTGTGTGCCAAATGTATGAGTACATTGTAAACTAAATCCAATCAACGTTCTCTGTGGTTTACTTTCAATTGAATTATTTCCCAAGGAATGTTCCTGATGCTACGAACCTACACATGAATGAGTATTCTAAGTAGCTGAATTCATAGCATTAATCATGTGTTGAAAGTGTAGCATATCATATTGATTACAAACTGTTGGCTGTTCTTGCAGTGGCCTATTGTTCTTAACATTTTTAAGTGTTCATTTATGATGCATATCAGTGAAGAATATGTGCCTTCAGTTTTCAGAATGAGGAGATTGTCTTACCTTGCTTCCTGGCAGTGGAGCTGTTCTGCTTATTGTCCTTATAAACCAGCTGTTTGATCCACAGCGTTGGAGCAGTTATCTCTGCAATGACAGCAGGATAGAATATAGATCAACAGATTTCACATTCTTAGATGATCTCAAAATAATTGACCACAGTTTATCTTTATTTTCACCTCGTTAGCCAAGCTGGATCCACCAGTAGCTGCATATTTCAAACGCAACTTGCACAGCCAAGCGTTGCCCACAAAACCAAAATTAAAATAGCATCCAAGGTCCCAGTCTTTCCAATATGTCATGTGGTATTTTTGACATCTAGACTTTTCCATTTGATGTAATGGTGCATTCTTAAGAAATGGCATCTTGGGTTTGAATGTAAAATCATGACACACCGTAGCTTCAGTGCTAGAACAAAATGTGAATCAAAAGCTTAAAAAAGCAAAAATTTTATGAGCCTCATTTTAACCCCTGATTGGCCAGAGTGACCAGGTAGAGGAGCAGTCATGATGGAAGACTTACCATCACCCTCAGGTGGGACATGAGTCTCCATGGTGGGCGTGGGCTTGGAGCCATCATCTGGGTTGAGGGTGAGAAAGAAACGGAAAGAGACTACTATTATTGAGGTTAATACAATCTACTCTCCAGAACTGTTGAATGGTTGGGATTTGCACATGGCCCGGCCAAGATAGATAGAAAAACAGACAGAGAGACAGATAGAATAATAGAAAAACAGAGGACAACCATCTACATGTGGCTCTACATCTCTCACACATACATCAATAACTCCACTTCTCACACTAACATTCTCACACAGGCTGCACATTCACACTCTCACAAGCATACTGTAAGGACCAAAAAGTATCCAACCACACACACACACACACAAACACACACACACACACACATACACAGACATACACTCACATGAGAGGACACTCATCCCCAATCAGGAATCCCTTTACTCCTGCTCGCATGAGTGCAGTGCAGGTGTGTAGGAAGTGTTGATAGGAACAGAAAGGCCCACTGACTACTAATCCAAACACAGAGGTAAATTCGACCTCTGACGAAACAAAGGAGGGTGAGCTTCATTATTCTTTACTGTCAAAATAAGACATTTAGTTGGTTGGGTTAGTTGATCAATTGGCTCATCTGAAACACCAGTTCAAAGTAAAATCTCAACAAGTAGCTAGATTGATGGTGAAACTTCGTATTGATAATCATGGTCCCCAGAAGATGTTTCCTAATGATTTTGGTGATGCTCTGACTGTTATTGTACCATCACTGTCAAGTCAAAATTTCCCCTTGACCCACACCATAGTCCATGAGAAGATCTTTGTCCAAAACTAATAGCTAGATTTTGATGAAATTCATGATGGATAGTTATGATCTTAAGATAATGAATCCTAATATTTTTGGTTGACCCGCTGATCTTTCCTCTAGTGCTAACAGCCTAAATTTCCATTTGAACAGTAAAAATATCATATTTAATGGGAATAATCCTTCTTTCAGTTGGATAAATGTTTTTATATTTAACAATCCCTCTGCCTTATCTCTTGCATCATTCTCAAGAGTGTGTTACTGTAGCACACACAGCATTGGATGAATAACATCTGAAAATAAGCACTAATAAGCATTCTTCTAGTAAGTTTTATACAGTATTGATTGGTTTTATTTGGCTACATGCTAACCATACAACACATCACTGTATTACTGTATTCACGAACATTCATCACCATCAAACTCTGTGAAAGTACTCTGAATACATTTTATAATTTGGCAACCAAAGAGTTGTTCACTGTATGTAATGAAGTGAACAGGGCACAAAGGAGTGAGATCCGAGAGAGAGAAATATATTCTCATTTTTTGAGGTAACATTTCTTACATATGTAAGATCTTCCTGAAGCCTGACCTCACTCCTTTATATCCTACAATGAAAAAAATGTTGGCTTGCACCTGAATAATTTTGCCTGTGCACAGTTGCTTCCTCTTCAAAAAAAAAAAAGAAACAACCACAGTCAACAGCATATTCTCACTAGCTTAGTCTGTCCACAGCTATAATGCTATATTATGTGAGAAAATGTATTTATATAATTCAAATATAGTTCCTTGTAATCTTAGACAGATCTTAGACACAATTTGTGATCATTACTATTTCACTGTGTCAGAAATGTTTATAACAGTATAGCAATTTATAGTAGCGTATATACTGTATATAGCAGATTGATACAACTGCATGATTAAAACATTCAGAGCTGAAAGAATCGAGGTCCTGTTTAAGAGATTGATAAGTTGCAATGGCTCTTATATAATTGTGCGAATTAGGCTACCTAGAATACTCACCCATCTTGCAGGATTGTGGCTTCTGGAACATTCCTTGGGACATAATTCAATCAAAAGCAAACCACAAAGAACTTTGATTGGATTTAGTTTACAAATAAAAAAAAGTCCTTAAATCAGATGGTGTATCAGAAAATTGAATCTGAATTGATCTGGTCAAACTGTAAATCAGATATAGTGGTTACTAGACTGATCTCAGACCGGTGGATACCTGGGTCAAGCTTTAGTCATGAATATATATCAGCATTTATCTGAAACCTACTGCTGGTGTGTACGGCAGCATATTGTTGCAACGCCAAAAAAAGAAAAATGGATCAATATCATGTTATAACGAGAAGTTTATTGTTATAACAAAATGTTATAAGAATAAATAATACAATAATAATAACACAAACTTATAACAAGAATCTTTTCTTGTTATAAAAATATTCTGTTTACTTGTTATAACATGAAATGTTTCAACCTATAACGAGATAAGTTAAGACTACCCAAGATGTACCAAGATGTTAGAGACAGTTTGATCCTACACTTTCTCCATCTATTACAGCCTCTTACACATGAAATGCTCTGCTTTTAAGTGCTGGTGTGGGTACACATCCTGCCCTCTATTTCTTATGTTAATTTTCCTCCAGCTGTTATTAGATAGAAGTGTGGCTCTATCTACGGTAGAGATCTGTCTTTGCGTATTCCTTTGTCATTGTATGTGTGTTAGTGCTTGTGGACTCTGCTGGCTCTTCCAACATCAGCTGAATAATAATGCTCCTTCTTTACAGCCCCATGCATTTTAAATCCTTCTTAGTGTATGCATACCTATCACAATATCATCCACCGCGCTCAATAACAGCAGAATCTTGTCATGTCTCAACCCAAGCATCACATAGAACTTAAAACCATTTGTGTAAATGAGCTGTATCCCACAATTTATCCATTCTCTGCATGTTTCCTCATTCAAATGTGTTTCACGTTGTAACAATATAAATCACATTATGACGTGAAATATTTCTCGCATAAGAAGATAAATAGTATTTTGTTATATCAAGATAAGTTTCTTGTTATAACATGATATCTTTGTATGTCGTAATAACATGAAAATATCTTGTTATAACAAGAAATTTTTCACATTATAACATTATACTGATCCAATTTTCTTTTTCTTTTTTTTTTTTTAGATTTTCTGAAATTTCCCATGTAAAACACACTGATGATATATGCGGGACATGTTAAAACAAATTCTGTAACTTACAGTATTTGTCAATTACCATTTGACCCAGGTCTTGACTGTGATCTATAAACTGTGAGGAAAAGAACAATTATTGCAAACATTTACAGCAAATCTTCCCTCGACTATCACCTGTTCACTCTCCCAGTCCCCCACAGCAACTCTACTGTAACACCTCGGAGCTGGGAAACAACAAAAGCATTTTACAAGAGAAAAAAATCCAGAGAGGCTGAATCATCTTTCTTTCCAGTGAGATTTCTGAGGCAGAGCAGCTGTTTGTCTGATAATGCAAGTTGATCCAGGCAAAAATCCTCGCATAAGGTTTACTTTATTTTTTCTTTGATTTAATTACTTTGAAGAAACTGGAGGAAAAACATAGACCCACAGTAGGATTTTTTCTTCATCTGCTCAAGTGATTATACTTGTTAAAGTTGTAAATAATAGCGGAGTTAGAACAAAACAGGTCAAGTTCTTTGGGTCTATAATTCAGTACTCAGTGCTGTCACTGCATATACTAACGCCTCACAGACACCTGAGGATTAGTTATACTTTTCTATCTGTATCTAAGGTCTTAAGTGGTCATGTAAAGAGCTCGGCACCATGCTAACATACAGGGAAAAAAAGATACCTTTAAAATGTATCCCTTTACTCTAGAAACAGTTTTCATCTAAATCTTCCTCTTACTTAATCAGAAGTCGTGTACCTTTCTGCTCTGCACAAATATGGACTTTGCACAGATAAGATGGCACAAAACCAGGTCAAAGCACATTTTGACCAGGTTCTCATACAAACAGAAACACACATGAACACAACACACACACGCATGCACACACAACATACAGCAGATCTCAACTCACCTTTTCTAGTGTTCGGTGACCCAGGTGGTTTATCGGTTACTGACCCTGCGGTGAAGAAGAAGGGGGGAAAAAATGTACAAAGCAAAGACTAGACAGCAAGAACTCCTGGGGAACATTTAAAGAATTTAAATCTTGTTTATCTGTTTTAGAAACAATACAAATGCTAGAAATTTACTGCAAATGAATTATTTTGAGTGTTTGAGTCACTTAATAACTGATTTTCATGGCTATCTTTTGGTTTATTACGAAGATTAATTGTTCCAACTGAACAAAAGCCACAAGCCAACAGCAAAACAACACTCCCATGGATTACCCAACCCCACTGACATCTTGAGTTAGATGCTGAGGTTTATCAAAGTCTGATGAGTACATTCTGTTAGTACTTGATAGTAGGAACACATTGGAACACGAGGTTTGTTTCATTATCTTATCACTGACTAATGCAAACCCGAGTGATCTGCACCATCTGTGTATAATTATTATGAGAGAAATCAACTTGTACATTTCCAAATATCATTCTCGTTTGGTGCATGCAGGTAGCTGGGATCATGCATGGATGCATGGAGGGAAAGAGCAAAATTAGACAGTGTAACCAATTAGAATACAAGGGCAAAAGGTGGAAGTTTGAATGCAACTAGAAGGAAATTTACTACCTGACAATCCACTTGTCCCAGCATGAGTTCCCATAAATTCACGGAAGTTTCCTGCAAATGTATGCAAGATGATTGATTTGTGTCATAGTGTCTGAGCATGTCAGTAACGTTCATTTGTTGTCATCTGAGAGGGAAGGGAAGAGTTGGGTATGTACGACTGTAGCAGCTGTATTGTGCCCAGATTCTGGTACCAGTGTCACAAATACCTTTGCAAGAAACAATGAAGATATTGGATCTTATGCAGGACAGAAAGGAGACAGGTAGAGATTGTGTTGCTTGTTCTGTAAACTACATTTCGGTATTTCATAAGAGTTTATTTAGACCTGTGCAGGTGAAAAGATTTCCTCCACTGAGTGCAGGTAGAATCCAAGAAAAAAAAAAAACGCAGTTGTAGAAGTTCAGAGCTCACACTCCAGATCTCCAGAAGTTATTTTTCATTTCTACATGAGAGAAGAGTGTTTTTGGAGCAAACAACTTGAGAGTGCTCTTGATGATTCAACTTGAAGAAGTGTGATTAAGGGTCTGGTCAGACCAGCATTTTACTTCAGACTGAAATAAAATAATTACAGTGAGATCATAGGCATCAGTGGATTCACTCACAGAGGCAAAGTAATTCCACACAGAGCTTTTACATGATTCAAGTCTGGTGAATTTCAAACAAATGTTGCTGACCAATTGTAAACCATCTTAATAGTGGTGACTTTTGAGGGATTAGACATATAATACAGGGAACCTAAAGGTTAGAAAAGTGGGTTTATGACCAGCGAGTTCACCAGTTCAGTCCTTGGACCAGCAGTATAAATCTTGGTGGGAAAGTGAAAGCTTGCCCCTCTCTCATTACCACCACTGATGTGCTCCATCTTCCAGGTGTGAATGTCAGTAACTGTGTGAGTGTGAGCTGAGAACAGTTTTACATTTTTAAGATTCTTCTTTCAATGTTTTGAAAAATCCCTCAACATAAGCCTCAAGCCTGGAAGTTGTTTTCCCTCAGAAACTGTTGTTTGCTCCAAAAAAACATTCTTGTGCAGAAATAAGAATACATTGAGATCTGAGCTTCTACCACATCTCAGTATGTTTTCCTGAAATGGAAAAGCTATGATTTTCTGGTATGAATGGACAGTAATCATTCTTCATTTGTGAACTCTAAAGATTCTGTCTGAGGGACTAAAAAAACAGCAGGTGCTGAGGGCAGCCATACAGGTGATTAGTTGCACAAGTGGGAAAAGCAGGAAAAAGAGAGGGAAAGACTGAGGCAGAGAGACAGAGAGAGAGAGAGAGAGAGAGAGATAAAGAAAGTGAGAGGGGAGAGACACACAGAGAGCGGGAAGCCTCTGGCGGTCTGCAGAGCAGCTTCAGAGGGGCATGCGACCACTCTCACCACACTCTCCACACAAAATTTGCACCATATGCTCTAGTGGCTGTGCAATCCAATTCTGGCAAAGACCCCTGTGTATTATCTTCTGAGGGAAAATGTTGGTGATTATCATAAAGTGTTCCCATCCAGGATGAGTTTGCTGAACCCTGCTCTCTCTCTCCTCCGGCCTGCTGACAGCAGTTAGACGAGGGGAGGAGGGGCGGGAGGGCCGAGAGGCCCCTGGATGTATGGCCATTAGCCTTCTCATTGACCTTGCACCTGCTATACTCCACATGACATGTAATACACATGTGCTCTTATGCTGTTCACAGACAGACTCTCTTTGACTGTAATCCAAAGGTATTCACTCTGTATCCTTCATCAGCACAGATAGATAGATGTCAGATAAGAGGGTTAATTTACTGAAAAGTTTTCTCAATTTTAATAAAATTTTGACCGTACTGTTCAGTATGCTAATACGATAACGCATCTAGTCTCAACCATTTCTTTGAGAGGGAACTGAAGAATAGCAAATGGTTTCCAGTTGTTTTTTGAATCCTGAAAAAAGTCCAAATACTAAAGTGTCTGAAAGATAATTCTCCCTAACCCCAGTGACTTGGCTTTTAAACACTCTTGGCTCCAAAATGCTCAAATTCAGCCACCATTGAAGTTTTTACAGGCTTGCTACGCTACTTCTCCATCCTCATAAAGAATTTCCAGGAAATATCCTACCCTTCTACCAGATCTTAGTAATAGTAAGACAACCTGTTAGATATCGCTCTCGAGTAGAGATGCTCTAGTTGCACAAATAGTTGAAACCATAACAACTGATGAGCACAGTACTAAGGCATTACCGATGCAGGCCGTGTTGGCAGCAGAGTCTTAAACATATATAAGCAGCCTTGTATGGACCAATTGTTTTAAGATGATTATGAATAACCCTGAACTTTTCATCCACAGGCTGCCTCGCTGTTCGCCCCCCAGTACCTGAACACACCGGAGTCCTGTTGTGCACAGAGGAGCCACTCACTGGCTTGCCATCACTAGTGACACACCAGCAGTAACCTGTGAGAGTATGGCACTGCACCTGCAAAGGCAAGACAGATATAAAAAAAGTAAAACACACTGAAAATGACAACACCATCATCTATAAATGATTTAGTTGTTATATTTGAGTATAAATACAACAGACAGTGTAGAGTATAATCAAAGATTTATGTCAGTGAAGTGAAACTAATCCTTGGACGATGTGAAGGAATAAATCACAAGAGAGGGAGTAAAAGTAAAAGCAAGATGAAAAGTGACAGATTTGATAGGCAAAGCCATGGATGATCGAACACAGACCTGCGCAAACGTCCCATCCTCATTGCATTCTGGGATAAACATGGACTCCTGAGGTCTCCTGGCTTGTTCCAAAGCCTGGTTCCTCTCAACACGACACTTGGACTGACCTGCATCTGTAACATATTGACAGGAGAGTCTGGTCTCGTATACTGTATACAAACCTCCGGCACTACTGTTTTGTTTTTTTACTGAAGACACGTGTTCTTTGTCAACAACATCCTGTTCACACCTGGGAGCTGCCCAGTACACTTTCACATAGTTTACTACTGTTGGCCATCAAGCTGCGCTGCACAAGAGCACATTTTTGATAGTTGTACAGGGAGGAAAGTGCATTACATATTTTCTCCATTTTTTTTTCCTAGTCACAGTTTTGAGCCATTTTTCCGACCTTTAGTCTTCCACTACTATTTTTGTTGCTAATAACAAGCAGCCTGTAACATGTTTAACCAACAGGACAGGCTGCAGTGATGCCTGCTCACTACACTAAAAAGCCTCTCCTTTGAAAACATTTCACACTGAAGATAAACCAAACAAAGACAAGTCAGAGACCTTTTATGACACTGCTCCAAAATGCTAAAACAACACATTCCTCGACAAATTACATTTCCAGTGACCATTAGCAGTACCAGACTTCAGCTGTAAGCATCACATTGTACAGTAAGTGCTGGGAAGTGTGTCTTGTACTGTTCATTGATATTTTTGAAATGTCAGTGGAAACTAAGCTTGTGTTCCTGCAGCTCTGATGAGCCAGACCTGGTCTCAGGAGACAGAGATGGAAGCAGCTAAAAGGTCAGAGAATAAAGTGGGCTTCACACCAGCTGGTCGTTGGTACAAATTCCCAACAGCAACTACTGTTTTTATTGCTCTCGCAGCTCCTGAGGAGTTGAGCTTCATGTTCAACTGTTCCTGTATACACATTTACACCAGTGAGCTGACCAGTGTGACCGCAGTCCTCCACTCTTGGAAAAACATTCTCCCTGGATAAATAAAAGTTTAAAACAGTCGTCTCCGGACCTGAGAGGAGACAGACATGTTGTCTCCTCCAGAGTGGAGGACGGACAGAGCCAGACTAGGCTGATGATGTCACCGAGAGGGATAGACATGGTTACATGAATTCATAAACCTGGACTTGGAGTATATTTAGTCTTACTTTAGAAACAAGGCTCATTTAGTGTTGTAGTGTTCGTTTCTTGAGGAGACAAAGCAGTGACAGTCCTATTTAAATGAGTCCTTCATAGGACTCATTTAAATAGCTCTGATTTATGAAAATGTAAAAACAACAATCAGGGACTATTAGACAGGGCAGAATATATATAAACATCCAGAGGTTTGTCTCATTCATTTATGTTATTATAAATGTATACGCATCATTTGAAGAAGTTGGATTAATTGCAAAACATACAGTAATTAACCTGACTGAAAAAAACATCATATTTATGGACTTAATGGTCTCTATTTTAGAGATTCTGAATGTTGAGATGGTTCATCATGTGTTAACTCTACACATGTTTTTTGATTCCATCTAATGTAAATAATGAACAAACAGATGCGCCTGTTGTAATAGCACATACCTACGCTTCTGTTATTGTTTGTAGTTGTTTGTTATACCTGGTAGCAATTTATAAGTCTTGTAGTCAAATTTATCTGTTGTGTTTAATCTGAATCTCACGCACACCTCAAGAAGCCTGTGCCAGGCTTTGACATTGTAAACAAAGATCGGTTCATGAACTGCCTGCTTAAATAAAGCAGCAGTTTCATTACAACAAAACAGGCCTGCCGCATCTGTAAAGACTGTGTGAGCTTTGCCCAGCTTTCCTTTCCTTGGCACACTACTGATATTATGAAACAAAACCACATATTACCATACAAAGGGAACAAAATTCACTCCAAAAATGGATTTGGTTGGGACTGCTGCTTTCCTAATGGACAGGAGAGGGGGGGGGGGCTGAAAAATGGGGGAAAATGCCAAGTTCCAACCTTGACTCTAGACCTATCAATCTCTGCTGTTGTTGAGTGGCTGGCATCCAGAGACTGAGGAAGTGTGTGATCCTGGTCTGTAAGAACTTACACGCCTACAGAGAGGCGGAAAATGAAAGACATCTTCTCATTCAGTTCCACTTTTCTGGTGTTCACTTTGAAACCAAGCTGCAACATCTTAAAACATGCTCTTTGAATCTTAACTTAATGACTGTTTTCTCTTGCTTTTGTAAGTTTACAATATATATAATAGTTAGTTAGTTAGGTTACAATTAGGTACATAATCATTTAAGCATCTTTTGAAAATTAAGTTCTGGTTTCAGAGCTTAGCCACAGAGAACAATTTCTCCACTCAAAATCTGCTGACCCTACCACTAGAACTCATCTCCTCACGATCGCCCATTATTTGCAGGACCATTGTTTACATTTCATCATGTTCAGTATGTGAGGTTGCTGGGTGTTTACCTTTTAGCTCCAAGTCTCTCCCGTCAGACGGGGAAGTTGTTGCTGAAGCCACCGGCGGCTGATCGATTCTCACCCAGTTTTTACCTGAAAGCCAAAAAGTCACAAGCAGCCCTGAGTAGTCTCAAAGGCAGAATTGTGTAATGGTAAAGACATAATAGAGATTAAGGCAATTAACTGAAATTTGTGTGTATACCTTTCAGTACTGTCAGCCATTTTACTATGTCAAGTATACCATACTTTTTTTAGGCTACTATAGGACACAGTACCTTGCCAGCAGTTTAAGAATATTTCATATTGTTTCACATTTAGATTTTAAGTTGAAACTAACTAATGCATCAAAGCTTTCCTTTTTTCTATTAGAGCAAGAAAGTTGTCATGCAGTAAAACAGTTGTGAGTGCAAACTGAAAAAAAACCTTTGTTGGTGCATTCAAGGAAATCAATGTCTAAGACCTCTGCATTCAGCTGCCACCAAGCATTGTACTCAAGAGGTATGTTGTGTGGAATTAAGACAAGCAATGAGCAAACATGTACTTGTACTATAAAAAGGCTAATGGTGAATATCGTAGTTCCTCGCATTAAAAAGAGGCAGTTCAATTTAAAATGTGATTTTCCTTGAATGCACCCACAGACATTACTCATTGTGAACAAGTTTCAAGTCTCCATGAGTTGATCATCTTAGCGCACTGGCACAGTCTCACCTCGACACCGGTTGCGTTGCACCTGTGTCAGTGTCTTATCTTTGCAGCGCGCCCTCTGCAGTTCACAGCCAGACTCATAGCTTCGCCCGTCCGAGCCGCACACTGGCTTTCCCGGCGTCCGAGGGCAGTTGACCGTACAGTGACTGTCTCTGTCTCCAATCAGCCACTGCAACAGGAAAAATAGCAACGTGTCAGTGTGAAAATGGTGCAAAACATGAATGAGAAAATTTTACTCATTCCACTTCAGGTTTTATATAACATGACTGATACATTTTAAGATTATTGAATTTATAGCTTTTTTTGTTTCATTCCTTGATAAATTAGTTTGTTCTTTCTTTCTGGCTCCTTTTCTATCTTTCTTTCTGGTTTCCCTGTGTTTGAACAAAGGCTGCATTCAGCTAAAGCTGAGATTATGCCAAACTAATGTACAAATTGGACTCATGGGTCACTTGCCCATTTTACTCAAAACATTTCTACGTTCCTCAAACACTTGTCGGCTGCTGCCTTTCTTTGTTTAGGCTACTGTGACGAGGCTGTGGGCTGCTCGGCACTGAAGCTCAAACTAGAGGCTAATTTATCTAATTGATCTTTGGCTGAAGACAAGTTGAACCTTGATTAAGTTTCAACGGAGCCAAACCACACTAAGAGCAACGGGAATCTATCCTCCCCCTCTCCCTAGATCTTTACTCGTGATCTATTAGTGAGTCGATTCTACTCTACTGCTGGAAGACAGCCTTCTCGCTGACAGCAGTAATGGTTCTTGGCTTCGCAGCTGCCTCAAATATATTTAAGGTCTACAGGATTTCAAGGGAGCACAAACTTTGCCAAAAAGATGGAGTTCTGGGTTAGTGAGGAAAGAGACTAGGTGTGCACTGAGCAGCACCAGAATCCTCTGCTGTGAAAGGTGGCCCAGCAGTGTACCTGAGCCAAGTCTTTTTGAATAGGTTTCAGCTATTTAAAAAAACACAAGGAGTGCTTGAGATGTCTTATCTTGCAAGTGATGATTGAACTTTTGTGGCTGCTCAAACACCTGTTTCATAAAAGACAAATGAAAATCAGGAATTTCTTAAGAGGACAAATACTGTGTGTAAAAAAAGCTTTCTCTAATGCATTTTTAAAGCAAGGCCTCTCATGCAATTACCAGACCGCTGGTTGGAGCTCTGAATCTGACACAGGAGATCTCATTAGGGGCAGGTATGGAGGAAAGAAGGTGGTGGAAAATGAGACGCAGCCAGAAAACAAAGGGCACAGTTTCCAATGCACACTTGCCAACTCCTATCAGACGATCTGAGGCCATTTTCAAAATGATCCACAGTAGAAATGCATATGTGCTGCATGTACACAAGTACAATTTCTCTCTTTGTCGTCCCCCCTCTGCCTTCTCATTCCAAATGCCCAACTTAAAAAAAAAAACAACCTGTATTTTGAATAACATCAAAAATGTTGCCTGGAGACAGATTTTCTCCCAACATATAAAGAGCAATCAGACAAACTTGAACAAAGTGTAGATGGTAACGAAGCCAAACCACTGATGTCATAAATGAGCTGGCGTACAACTGGATCTCATATACAAATGAATCACTAGGAGTTGTCATCTAATGTGCTCTAAGCAGATTAACTGTATGGCAATCTTTTTTTTTTCTCCGGTTAGGTATTACTATAACTCCATCCATGTTTTTATATTGGTAATATTATTATTAATATTATTATAATAAGGGTGCCAGTCTGCTCCTGAAACCTTCACAATCATTTTGTCTGATTTATTTGTCTTTCCACCCATTTCCAGCTGCCAATGACACTATTTTCCTGGAAATCTTGACTTGCATTGATCAAAGGACACTAATCTCTTACAACTCTGCTCTTGACTGAAAAAGTCAAATAAAAAAAAGCTAAATAAATGCTCCCACTGAACACAAAGCATCACATGTTGATTAATACAGTATATGATCTGAACATAAGAATCTACAGCCATGGTAGCAGCTCTATGAGCCTGCATTTAGCATTTAGCTCAAAGCAAAGCCGTGCCTAATGTAAACATGCTAAAATGCCCACAGTGATAATAGTGTACTAACATGCTGATTAGCACTAAAGACAAAGTACAGCAGAGTTGATGTGTCATTAGCTTTGAAGGTATTTGATTAAAAACCAAAGTCTAGGACATGGGATCACCAAAGTCAGTAGGACTTATCCTCTGTGGACCATGAATGTCTGAGACTGTCTTCCCCCCAAAAAATAACAACAACATATAGTTACGTTTGAGAGACAGATGCCATCTAGCAGCTGTAGTATTCATGACCCAGAGCAGTGACACAGTTAAGATGACGTATATACAGTGTATGTTGACAGATTTCCTCATTTGAGGGAGGGGTGGAGGGGGGCTATTACCCAACATTGGACTTTGCCACTGCTGTTTGTTTCCCGTTTCTAACCGCAAGTGTTTTTTAAAAACAGTTTTTTAAAAACCTTAACTATGATCATCCCCTAACCTTAGCCTTGTGGTTATTATTGTGGCTATGATGACGAAGGTGGTTTAACTTTGAGGAAGTGACTTCAACCCACACTACATCTTTTTTTTAACCTTAATAAAGTGATCATTTTAACCCAAGCTAGGATCTTCTGCTAAACCTAATCAGACCTTAAAAACAGTTTGTCACATCAACCAATCAAACAACATTTCTAAAACAAAACATCATATTTTTTTAACTGTGTAAATGTTTTGGAAAGCACAAAACAAATGATGTTGTCCAAAAAATTACTGTCGATAGGGATGCCAGATTATCAAGCACACCTAATGACATATTGTTCATTTAATTTGGACGACTTGTTGGACTGTCTGTCCAACAGTTGCTGAGATATTTCAATCTAGACCAAAGTGTTGGACTGATTAACACCAGCATCCCTAGAGCCACGCCGCTGTCATGGCTAAAAAATGAAGAGGACCCACTCAGCCACAGCAGCAACATATTCTTGCTACTTAAATTTAATATTCTTTGTCATATTCTGACAAATGTCTTTCACTTTGACGATTTGGAAACAACAGAGGAGTTTAAACTTGTTACAGCATTAGTTACAAATCCAAAATGTGGCAAGGAAAATGAGACCCAGGTCAGAAAATAATCTATTTACAATCCTCTTGTGGTTTTGTTATTCACAGATACCAGATAGTATCTGCCAGCGCCGACAGTTATGGCAGTCATAAACATTAATTTCTAAATCCTTGCAATTTAATAAAAATTGAGTCCAAAATTCAGAAAGTGAAAAATCTGCCAACTCAATGAGCTAATATTACTTATGTCCAATGCAAATTAAATGGTTTCAAGACTTTTTTTTTTTTTTTACTATTTTGTTCATATTAGTGAAGGAAACTGCCTTTGTGGCTTGTTATAATACTGATGAAGCCTCACTGGAAAAATGTGGAATAATTTTACCCTAGAGACAGGATATTTAACTGTGTCTGAAATATAAGATTTTCATAATAAATATAACATTAGGTACTGTTTAGACCATTTCCTCCAGAGGACAAATTATCATGGTAATTATCATGGCTGTCACAGCTGTCACCACCAGCAGATACTCCATTATCTATAAAGAGCAAATTGACAGATTAGACCTTTCCTTAAATAGAGAAAGATACTGGCGCTTATCTGCCAGATAAAATCAGAAAGTGAGGTAATGTGATAGGGTGGTCCATGCTTTGTCCTGAAACTCTAGGTCACAGGTTTGATCCCCACATAAAATAATGTATCTTTTAAAATGCCTTTAATCCAAGTACTGAACACAGAAAGACACTTTTGGCTGCTTAAACTCTTCTAGTGAAATGTTGATACTTCCCTCAAATTGATACAAAAAACCCTTGTATAACAAGGTGAAAGGAAACTTAAACAAAAGGGAATAAAACTTTAAAGGATACAATAGGACACAAATCCAACTTGCTTCGCCGTAACAATGTGTCCAGTACAAGCCAGACAGTTTAATGTGATTTCTGCCTTGGCATTGAAGTACGGTAGAAAAGCTCTTGTCAGACAGCTCAGAGTATAACTAAATCATGATGTGCCTCTTTATGAGAAAGTGCAGACAGGGAGGAAAACACAGCACATCATTTCATTTTTAACTTGCGTGTCCTCCTCTTGGCTTTATTGAAGGACAAGAACAATTCAGTAGTCGAGAGAAAAACGTATCTGCATCATATCTGGAGGTTTTTCCTAGAGTAAGGAAACATGGCTATGTTTTCATTTATTTTGTTATATAGGTAGCGAAAAGAACCGTAATGTAAACTTCTGGTTTAATTATGAGGAGAAAAGAAACCCCAGTATTGCAGTTACATGTTTCTTCCACAGCAGATGATATAAAAAGTAAACTTGCCTGAGTCAGAGTACTGTGAATGGAAAGCAGCTTGTCTGTGTGATGAACTATTAACTGTAAATCAGTATCCAAACCACACTTTAGGATTTAGGTCCATCCAGTGACTCTTCCAGTTTAAGAGCCACAGAGTCTGGCCTCTGCCCACAGACTGACCCATCCTCCCCATCCCTGACTCACAACCTTAATGGATGCAGCCATTCTACCTCCACTGTCATAATAAAGCATTAAATCACCGATTTTGAGACGGCATTGTCCGGTAAGTGGAAATAAATACCCATACCAAGTCTCCCACATAATTTCTTAGTCATACTGTCCCACCCACAGACTCAAGTCCCATAAAGGTGAAACCAGAGACTCTGGCAGATAAAAGTGTCAGTAAACATCAGTAAAAAAAAAAAAAAAAAAATCCTCAATTTATGGTTGGGATTTTTTGACTTGAATTGAAGATTACACTTTTTAAAGCACTACTAGAAGTGTAGGGAAAGTAGAGGCATGTACAATTATCATGGCAAGTTATTTATTATTCAGGGAGTTAATGTACAAGTAACTTTGCTGTAAGTTTTCTTGAAAAAAAAAAAGCTCAACTTAAACATATTTGTGTAAAAGTTACTGAGTTTCACTAGGAGCACTATTTCACAACAAAGAGCACAGCAAAGAATTGACCAGATACTTGTCATAAAAAAACAAATAAGAGTAATAAAGTGGTGTTAATAACCCATTCACTACTCAGGTAAATGACATCATGGCTAGTACCAATTGGCCAGTTTCTAATAAGATTTAACAGCATGATGTAATATGTTGTGTAATTTCACAGTCAGATTTTTACAGAATTTGAAAAATCTACATTGCCAAAAAAAAAAGAATGCACCTGGCACATGCATTGAGCTAAATGTTAATAACAGCCTGCTAACAATCTCACAATGACAGCATTAACATGCTGATGTTTGCAGAAATATTTATTGTGGTCAGTCACCATCTTAATTTAGCACATTAGCTTGCTAATATTTTCTAATTAGCAAGTATAGCTGAAGCGTATTGGACAGTCATCAGTTTTACAGGTATTTAGTCATAAAGAAGTTTGGACACATAAAATTTTGAGTAGTAAAAAGTTAAAGGGATCACCAAAGCAATTACAGTCTGTCATCCTAAGGCTGACAGTTTGTCAGTGGGCTTCATCCTCAGGGGACAATGAATGTCTGTACAAATTTTCAAGACAACCCATCCAATAGCTGTCGGACTGACCCATGAAGAGTGCCATCCCTAAAGGCACAAGCGTGACTAAAACTGTTACTTACTCAACAGAGAGAGAAAATCCTAAAAAAAAATAATAATAATCAAAACCCCTGGAGAGAATGTCTAATAGCAGACAGTATACTAAACCCTATCTAATCTAATCTGCTGACTCAGACTGCACTGCATCACAGCCACCTCTCACTGTCGTGTCTCACTACAGTTTCTATGTGACCATTGCTTTATATTAGTTCCTCACTACAATAAATGTCCATGTGGTTCACATTTAAAAACTGCTAAAATAAAGTTAAACCAGCAGTGAATGACAGTGAGCCTGGATCACATGGTATCTGAAAAATAACTCACTTAACCAGCAGGGACAACCAGATGAGTGAGGTTTGTCTTTTAGCACCAGACAAACTAGTTCAAGCCATCAGCAAAGCTTTTTACAACATTCTTACACTTTTTTGTGGTTTCCAGCTTACCAAATACTATCTAAATTGCCCTGATGTGGTAAACCCCACCCATCTGGCAACTTAAGTAGGCTAAAACAAACGCTAAGAGTTATTTTTAGTCACTGTGTGACCTAGGTCTGTTTGACAGCAATCAGCTGCTACAGTATTAGCCAGGATGACGGGACCTGGCATTATCTCCTGAGGGAAACCAGCCTCTCCTGTAAGACCATTAATGTGTGGGGTTAAGACCCACCCGATGTCCCTTAATCAAAACCAAACAAACACATCTAAATTAAACAGAATAACATGTAACAGGAGCTATTGCTGGATCTGCGAGGAACATGTGCTGCTCAAAATAACATTAATTACCTAAACCTGTGGGGAGAAACTCGCTCATATTCCCTTGCTGAATATTATGTGCAGTTTTGCATTATAGTGCAACAGACTGGACATCAAAGATTTACAGAAAAACCACAGCGCCAAACAATATAATCGAATATTGAATGCACCCCTGAGGGAATAATCACTCAGGCCATTTCTTTAATTTTCAAAGGAACATGGATATTTTTTAGCTTTATTGGATAGAAAAACAGCTTAGAAATAAATCCCATAATCTTACAAGGACATGATATCCTCCTCTGTCTGACAGCCCACCAAAGAGTCTAAAGATGAGCTGGAGGTAAAACACCAGGGGAGTTATGCGACGGTTTGGTGCTGATATCCTGACCGGGAAACAATGAGCACCGACATTCTCACATTTAACAAGCCAAATTCCCCTTACATACCCACATACACACACACACATCTCAGCCAGGAGCACACGAAGCCCCGAGCTCTCTCACCACCACTCATAAAATAAGTGAAATGCAACCCCCATTGTGCAACCATTACAGCATTAGCAAAATGGTCTTTTTTTACCGTCACTGGCAGGGAATCTGTTCCAGCCTGACCCGCAGCAGTGGAACAAGAAGAAAGAATATGAATCGAAAATAATCATTTTTTTAATATATATATATATATGCACGCTGAAAAGGTTGACAGAGGGAAAAAGGAGGCTATGTGAAACGGAACAAAGGTAGTAAATAAACAAATCTGTGGATTACGTCTACTACAGTAAATGTAATTAAGTTCAACTTTCCAACTGGCTTTATGTGCATTGGGTACAGCTCATTTATTTGGAGAGATTTCAGTTTAAAGCCAAACATGTAACACAATATAAAAGACTTGATTCCATTCTCACTGTTATTACTGTAATCAGCTCCTGATTTGTTTGGATATAAATTTGCTGCAGGTTTGCTTAACAATATGTTAGCTGATTTATGTCCAAGATACATCAAAGCTGTGGTGACAGGAAATTTTACACTGAGAACAAATGTGAGGCCAACAATACAAAGTCCTGGAGATTTTGGAGTGAACACAACACTAGAATCAACTTTCTTTTTTTTTTCTTTTTTTTTTTTTCTCTGACTATATTGGCATTAGCTAATAATAATACATCTACAGTTCATGTCTTAAAGGACCATGCCAGTGGTTAGCTCATTAAAGGCACTTCACTTACACTTCACATCAGAGGTTACTGTTTTTCAAACTATGCTGTGGTGTTTTAGAGATTTTAACACATCCCGGCCATCAAAGGATTTGGCTGTTTTGCTGTCAGTGTTAAGTCAAACCTCTGTACCTCTGGACAGTGTTAAAACTCACTGCTAGAGCCTGAACTTTTCATCACCAAACATACCACTACTACTACTTCTCACTAACAAGATGATTTACAGTGCATGCATATCATTTTCAAAGTGATTACATACATCATTTAGCATGATGGTTGACTTTTAGGATCTGTGAAATCTGTTAAGCACAGATGATTTTCACTGACATATTCTGTCCTCTCAAAGAGCTGTCAGTTTATTTTAATGTTTGCAGACTGGCACAGGGTTAATATTTACACTCATATATAAATACTGCAGATACTTCTGTGTGGTCTAATGTTAAACTGGAGGGAGCACACTGTACTCTAAGTACAGGCCTAGATATGATCATTATTATAGAGTAAAGTGATCTGCGTTTTGGAATTAAGCTCTTATCCTGGCTTAATGGAGGAATGATTAAATCAGATACTGTGTATTGGGAAAAAAATGTCAGTTCTACTTAACTAAAAAGGACTTGCACCTTGACATGAATGACATCAATATTTCAAAGGAAAAGGCCTTTGCATCCAGGGGTGGAGATTCATCAGCAGTGTGTGTGTGTGGGTTTGTGTGTGAAACGGGAAGAGGGAGCGTTGTTTGCCCGCTCCACACTAACGTGTGATGGGCTCATTATCCACTTGGGCACAACAACAACAAACAAACACCATCACATACATACATACATACATACATACATACATACACACATACATACATATACGGCCATCCCATATGCATCCCTGTGCTATTAAAGCCGGCGCTTTTGGCATTCCCTCACTAGCCAACAAGTGGAGTAGTCAAATAGTGGAGCAAAAGGATGAAAGTGAGCCAACCACAGAGGTAACAAGCCAATGAAAGTTGTCCACCAAAGTCGGGGCTAATTGTGTACTGTTGTGTGCTTTTAACAGGCTCAGGTAATCACTTTTGTCCGATAATTAGCATTTAGTTTTCAGGAAATCTATAAAGCGAATGCCATCCCTCATGCTGTTTCAATTAACACACTTTACTTAACCGTGTTATAAAAAGAAGTGGAGAAAATAAAAAGGAATGTATGAAAAGCTGTGCCCCTTCTTCTCCTCCCCCTTATTCCCTTTAAATTTCTAATTAGGTTTTGTCTTGAAAAGAAACCTGTAATTTAACTTTTTCAAAGTAACCCTTAAAACAGGGATCCAGCTAAAGCGAAAACGGAGCTGAACAACTTTCACACAGGAGGTGCAAAGTGTGTGTGCCACTCACAGCAGGAGGGTGGGGCTTGGGCTTAAAACATTAAAGTAATAGTCCCCAACTCCACTGTTCTTTAATTTGACCTCTATGTGTAATTACTGTTATTTCTTCAGTAAAGTCGTACTGATTTTAGTACATTTTAAGAGCTAACTTGAGTAGAAAGTGAAAAGCCGGGAGGTTTTGCTGAATGAAACACAAACTCTGATAAGCTTCCACATGCCTTAAGACAGTAGTATGGTAGTATCTGGATTTCATAATTTAACATAGTGTATTCTATTAGAAGCACGCTATTGTGTAACATGACATTTTGTCGTTAAATTTGTTCAAAAGATGTCGGTTAGCACACTGAAAAACATGCACACTGACCTTGAAACCATGTCAAGTTGAGCTATTGCAAATTAAGCATCTGTAGAAATAGTTTTAAGGATTAGTGTGGTGATATTTTATATTTTTACAGTCCACATATCTGACAAAAGACCAAAACCATCTATGAATTGGTTCTTTTACTAAGTGGTCTGTGTATTTAAAGCCTGATATATCTTACTCCATCAGTCCCGCAAACCTCCATTGTTGTCAAAAACTATTAAAAACACATCACTGAGCCACACTGTTGCACTGGGTGACATGTTCTCTCATTACGATGAAAATGGGCACTGTAGTTTATTTTGAGTCAAACCCACATACAACATCCTGCTGCTGTAAATACTCACTAGCATACCGAATCTGCAGCTGAAAATAGTTCCCCAAAAATGCAGTATATAGCCTTTAAAAAATTAAATTATATATTTGTAACCTGCTTCTAAAGGTCTTCTTCTTCACTTGAAACCAGCAGGCTATGGACGTCACAAAGTTTGGAGAGACAGACTAACACATTGTTGTTTTTGGTCTTGATTTGTTGACAGTAACAAAAAGGTAGAATATCATCAGCTTTATCCTTTAATTTAAACTCCCTGCAACTAATGTCAGGATGATAAAGGGGTAAATTTACCTTATGTGCTCCTCCTTAAGTTTGGTACAGTTTGAAAAATGTATGTATTACCTGCAAAAACTGATTTCTGATGCCCAAAATAATTGTTATTCAGCATTTACAGAAAAACTCTATGAAACAGTGTCCTACTTACTTCGTAACTGCCATTTACAAATCATAATCTTCCAACAATTCATAATCTCCCTTGATAAGAACAAATATGTATTTGCACATTAATAACAACAAAAGCAAAATTTTGTGGCATCACGAAGGCATAGATGCTCTTTATGAAGTAAACTTTCTTAATTTATACTATTCTTTGTAACATATCCGTTATATTTATAGTATCCAGTCCATGTAATCTGATAAGGAGTCAAAGAAAAACATTTTCACACCATGCTGAAATCAGATTTCCTCTTAAGATGGTTGTCAGGAGATTAAATACCAGATTAATGTGAAGGATGACTTCCTTATTTTTCTTTTGAAGTGGTGTAAAGAAATCAAAATGAAAGTGTGAGCAAGGGGGGTAGAGGGGGTTGTTCTTCCTTTTCGGAAATGGCTCTAAATCTGATTAACAACATTCCTTGTTTGTCACTAATGCTACATCCTGGCTACAGAACAGTCAGCTGTCTCTGCTGTTCCCAGGAAGCAGGGAAGTGTATGTGTGTGTGTGTGTGTGTGTGTGTGTGTGTGTGTACTACCCACATTACAATAGATTCCACGCCACCATTGCAGACTTAAGCTGAGACCACTGACTTGTTCATATCAAAAGAAACCTTTAAATATGAGGCTAATCTGCTGGGCTACTTTGATAGAGAGGAGGAAGTGTTTCTGCCGGCCAGATCATTTGAATGATTACAGATAGCCACAACTTTTTCAATAAGCAGTATTCCTTTTTACACAACAGCTGGTGCATGTCACTAAAACCCACAGAATTTACATACAGTAGAGCAAGTTCACATAGTGGACTAGACAGTTGTGTAACTCCAAACGCACCTCATAAACTGTGACTATCAGGAGGATCTGCGGGGGGAAAAGAAATCTTGAGCGACGTAGCGATGATTCGTGTGTGGAGCTCACTGGCCTGAAATCACAGAGCTGGACTTTGACTGTGTTTCATTACACTGATTAGAAAGCCCCGAAATTGAGCATGAAATGCGTTTGCTGATCATGCAATCATCAGAGGGTATCGACATATGTAAGCAATTTGATTGGTTGCTTGTGGAGTCACCCCTGAAGCCATCTGTCAGTGGCCTGTGAAATATAAGTGGAGTCAAGGTGTCTAGTCATGTAAAGGCACTGGCTTTGGACCAGAGTTTTCAGTAAAGTATAATCAATTTGTTGATATTTAATGGGGTTCAGCAGTAATGTTTAGGCTTTAGTTATTATTGAATGTTTTAGTGCGCTCTATTTCTCCTAACTCATTTTTTATTCTGCTTCAGTTAGAGATTTCCCACATTTTCTAGGCCATTTACCAACCTCCGCAGAGGAGATGTGACGTTCATTGCATTCAATTTTCTTGACATGTGATGGATTTCCCACTCTGATTGTGTAACGCTGGGGCAATAAGTGAAACTAACAGGACCATGAATCTACAGTCACACCAGCAGCTCTGAGGTTGTAAGCCTCATTGTTAATAAAACCAAACTGTTAGATGGATAAACAAAAGTACTGAGAAAAATTCAATTTTGACTAAATTCTGCTGTTAGATGAAAAGTTAGGAGTTCACCAAAGTTGCAGTTAGCATGAATGTCTGAAAACTGCACAAATATCAAACTCATGGTGACACAAGAGGAGAAATCAGGAGATCATCAGAGTCATTCAGATTCATCCTCTGGGAACCATGATGGCAATCCCACCATTAGTTGTTGAGACATTTAAGTCTGGACTTAAGTGGTAGACCAGCTGACCAACAGCCCAACAATGACCATCCCACAGCCATGTTGCTATAGAATTGCTAAAGAGGGTTTATATACATTTTACCATTAATGTTCGAGATATATGTAGGTTAACAATTTTTGCCCATTTAGTGATGGGACCACAAGATGGCAGCGTTAGTCTGTCTGCCAATCCAACACATTGATTCAGATCAGAAGATCAGATCAGAAGATATCTCAACAACTACCCAGATATCTGGTATGAAGTCTGGTATGAATATTTGTCATCCCACAGAGGATGTTTCTTAATTAGTCTGTTAACACTTTTTGTCTAGCATTACTCCTCAAGTTTAAAAAATATAATCTTGAATAACACTGGTTAATCTTAAAAAGTAATGGCTGCACTTACTTGACAGTGACAGTGGATACTCATGGTCCCCAGAGGGGATGTTTTTGGGAAAAAAAACAAAGTGTAGCACAAATATCGTGCCTAAATTTGTATCTGTACACAAGATATATCCAATCAAATGGAAAATCTGAAATTTACTAAGCACAGTACTGGTCCAAAGATGATTTTGGACTCTGCTATACACAAGCTTTCCTTCAGCACCACCCTCAAGCAAAAGCGCCAGTTTTATACACAAGATATAAAAAACTATATGCCAAGTTCGTGTTACATAACTGTGGATATTCAAAGTCCCTAGAAGATTAGTCTTTTTTTGACCATGTGACTTTCCACCATCAGACCAAAATTTCAACTTCTATACAAGAAACATCCAAATCTATTGGACAGAGTACCAATCCAAATTTTAAACCACATTTTCTGTCAATATGCATGGTTGCTGGAAGATAAAGAGTTTCCTTTTGGTAATCTTGATGTCTTTTCTGCAATGATACTAAAATTTCATCTTACATACAAAATATTACAAGTAAATGCCACAATATTTGTTGAGCATGTTCATGATCCCTGGAGGAAGAACCTTTTTGGATTTTGTGTGTCCATCATCAGCTCTGTAGCACCATCCTGAGGTCATTCACTTCTTGGCAGCAAGGTTCTAAGAACAGCAAAATCATATGCATATTGTGGCATCATTATGCAAAATCACACCACCATTCAACGAAAGAGACCCAAAACCACAAGCTTCATCACCAATAACTGTTTTTAGGGATTTTTTCCCTTTCAGGGCCTAATCAGAAACTGCTGCTGAATAAAAAGTCAGGACAAAGTTAATCTAAAAGGTTTGTATTTCATGACTTCTTTTCACAGAAGACGGTGATGCCAAACTGTGACCTTATTACTTTGCCAAGAATGTTTTTCCCCATAAAGGCTAACTGGAGAAATGTGCACTGCACATCTGATTACGGTCAACAGCTCGTCTTCTATGCATCCCAGTGGTTTGATGGTTAAGGGACAAGCCTTTCATGCTGTCTTTATTTAATCTCTTTCCCTGTACATGTCAATGTCTCCCAAATACTATCATAAGAATAGGTACTCTACTTAATTACACACATGTGGCACAAATTTTAAGTAATGCATGGTTCATTTATCATTTTTGTCTATCTTTTCAATCTTGTCACAACTTAACTACACCTAGGTGTTAAAAGTAAATAAATACAACTTATTTCATTCCTGTAATTGCATATGTACGTATAAATCCATGCACATGCATAGTAAATCAGTAATTCTGCTTTTACTTAATTACATTTTTGCTAAAATATTGTACTCAGCTTCTTTTGGAAAGGCACTGATTAGAGTAGTCTACATGCTACAGTATGTTATGTTTGCTTTGAACCTCTTTTCCTTCATAAGGTGATATGTAAGGGAACATTCTTATTAAAGTAAGATGGTGACCAGTTGGTGGGTTGTAGAGTGTAATAATACTGAAACAGTTACAGTCAAGATGTCACAGTGACTTTGTGTTCTCTCTAACCCCAGAGCAGGTAACTGTACTTCTATATGCGTAATATTTGAGTCAACTAACTTTACTTTTACTCAAGTGTGACATTCCACTCTTTCCGTTCCTAACTAATATCTAAAATGCTCTGGACAGTTCTCATTTGAACAGCTGTCCAGAGTACTGATAAACACATTCCCAGCACATTGCAGGAATGGTTAGGATTCCTTAAAAGTCTGGTCCATTTGTTGCATTTTTTCATTATTGTTTTATTCAGCTGCTGTCCAGCCTGTTGGTTGCAGAATGACAACAAAACTGCTGAGTTGACATATTTGTAAGATGCTTCAGATAAAGGCATCAGTAGAGTTTGATATAAATACTGAATCACATGTCTGTAGAAGTACTAATACATTATAACATTTTACACATAAAGGTCAGTTTACTCATCATAATGAGTCTGTAGAAAAAGTTGTATATCTTGTACATGTTGTATATCTTCTGTGGCTTTCCAAAAGTCTTTGGATGTAAAACTAGAACAGAAACAGAAAATCTGATGGCGGTAAGGAGTTTGAAAAATGTGATTTTTTGCCAAACCTGGAGGGTCAAACATTATGAATGCTATTGTAACGCGGTGGGGAAATATTTTAAATTTGCTCTTGTGAGTCCCCCAGCTTAATCAAAGTAACATTATACAATATCTACATCCAGTGTCCAGTAGATAAACGTTAAAAGAAAAAGAAAAACTCCAGATGCTCGTTTACATTCCACTTATTTGAATTATTTAAACATTTAGCTTACGTGGTGTGCCAATTTTCTCTAAACTTGCCTCGTCTGCTATACCCTTCATTATCAATTTCCTAGAATGCCTTTTGACAACCACCAGATAATAGACATAAGCTTTTTCTTGTTTCTTTAAATGTCATGGGCAGCAGAAAGTGATATACAGTAAATGTTTTCCAGTTTAGAAAATTGCATTCTGCAGCTACTGTCAGAGGAAAAACTGATATCTAATTTTATCACAATATACTGTTTCAATGTCAGTGGAAAATGATGAGACTAGAAAGAATTTCTACTTGATTGATTATTTACTGTTGACAGAATTGGCCAGAAATGGATGATACACCCATTAATCCCTGTTTTAGGGTGGATTTGTCCATCAATTTATCAAAATCTTTTCATGGCAGATATTTCTCTCTCATCCAACAAAAGCCCTCCATTCTTTTTTGCACTGTAAGCATATTTAAGACTCACCATACAACAATCACACACATGCACCTGCACTCATACATTTACATGCATCAGCACACGCATGCAGACCACTCACCACCTGCACTGCGTCTGTGATCTAACTCACACCAATAAAAAAGGCTTTCCTGCTCTTGAACCGGGGCTATACTTTCCCAAGATTGAAGGTATGCAGTCTTGGCTGGTGCAGTGCTCATGCCTGTCTGTTTATGTTTGTTTTTCATTGAGATTATGGGTCTTCACCCATGCTGTCATCAAAGTATGCAAGTTGACTGCTCATCCCATCCCACCCCTGGCACTAGCAGGTTGATTTGATGAAGGGGATTAAAGATAGATGGGTAAGAGTGGATGGCATCGTCATTTGTTAGAGCTCATTTCTGAACACATCTCCCTTGGGAAACTGACTTCCTAGTGAAAAAATGTCAAAGGAAACGAGACCCTGCCTGCCTGCCTGCCTGCCCACTACCTGCCTCGTTAGACGGATCATTCCTGGTGCTAAGAACCCTAAAACCTGCAAAATATCTTCTTGTACTCATTAAGAAGTGCAAGAGATCTGAACTTTAATCCTCTTAGACTGTAAAAAAAAAAATCTAAATTTTGCAGAGATTCATAAAAAAGGTTTTTAAGTGAGATCATGTTTTTTGTGGTTGTTCACTTTTTTTCCTCACTGTCTTTAATCTCACTAAATATTTCAGTCTGTGACTTTGCCTTAGTAGATTACGCAAAGCTTGTGTTGCACTACTGTCATGGGAAAATGTATGATCGCCTTAACTATCATCACACATCCTTATCATTTGAGTGGTGCTGTCCTCCCACTAGTGCACGAACAAATTACTAAAACAATAGACATCAAAGTTGCACTCCCAGCAGCCTCAAACAGAAACAAGAATGAGGAGGGAGTGGGCGCTCTTCACAATAAGCATGACAGACTTATCTGAAATGCAGGAACAAGCACAGGGCAAGAGGTTTATGCTGTCTAAAGCTTTATTAGTCTCCTAGTTACTCATATTCCCCAGTTTGGAGAAATGTTGTCCCTATTGCATCATGGAGCCTCCGGGGAAATGGGAACGGTGCAGAGCTCTGCAGGGAAGGCTAAGCTAAGGCTATCACCCCTGATATCAACGTGGAAAGTGGGGGTGTGAATTCTGGTATAACGGCAGCTGTGAGCAATGTTAAAAGTATCTACTGTGGTGTGAGTGGGTGTGCGCAGCAGGCAGAGTGTGACTATTTCTCTTCAGTGCCCAATCCAGGCCAGGAGGGGGATGAAGTGGATGCAAAGAGAGTTTTAAGTGGTGATAAAGGTTACAGATGCTATGAATGTGTGTACTGAACTTTGGAGAGATTTCCTGCATGTCGTCGCTCCTCAAGTGAAAAGGTTTTGTCTCTAAAGTGTCAACTCTTCAGGGACTAAGAAGCAGCCTTTAATTCACATTTTGGAATTTATCCAGCCTGATTTTGAAAGGGTTTCATAGTTTCTCAGCTGGTAGAGGAGCATGAAAGCATTTAAGTATTAGGATAGAGCAGTAAAGAAGGGAGAACAGGAGTGTTTCACTGCAGAAGAACAGCTCAGATAGTCTGAGAAAGGGACAATAAATCACCTTTCAAATTGATGTCATGAACTTACTAGAACTTGTATTATCCTATGTGGCTAACCACAGATCTGGCACCTGAATCAGCCATAAAAAAATACAACAAACACCAAATACACTTGTATGACAGTAAAACCACACATTCTGCCTGGATCTTTCATTATTTGGCTTGTAGGAAAGCAATTATAAAGTGAGTAACAGAGAAGAGATTACGCAAAGTATAAATTCACTCTGATTGTGACTCTTTCCATAGAGAAGTCTTGACCACAGTGTCTTGTGTAGAGGGGGGTTCAAAGACATTGTGAAATAGTTCCAATATGTGAGCAGAGTATTACATATTCATCCCCCCCTTGAGTCATCTTCCCCCTCTGACCACAAATATTACAGCGCATCTGTGATTTGAAACAATGCTGTTCCCCTCCACTTCGCATCACTTATTTCCCTCCCTGCCTGGACAGTGGCATGGGTATTTGTGAAAAAGCTTGAACAGGAGGGGGAACAAGTAAAACAATGTGTGTTAAAGGAGAAAAAAATAGTTGCAGATACATGACAGAGGCAGAGATCTGTTCTAGAAAAGTAGAGAGGACAGGGGTAGGGATGCTGTGGTCAAAAAAGAAGGATAAAACTCTGGTCAATGGAGGAATAATCATAATTTATGTTGCATTTCCTTGAAAAGAGCCTTTCATCGTGACTTCCCAGTATAGTAATTTACATTTGTCATATGGAAATTGTATTTAGGTAGGTTTAGTTTCTCTTATAGTGGCTCAAAATTACAAAACAGCCAAATGGATTTTTTTTCTGAAAGTGTAAGGCACCTAATAAGTATGAAAACACACCATGGAGACATTTCCCCAAAAGAGAAAGTCCTGGAAAGTTTGTCAAGGTTATGAAAAAGTGCCTCTAAACATTTGAAAACGAACAGATTGTTATGTGAAAACTTGAAAAAGTCATGAAGGACTCAGATTGATCAGTAAGGCTGCGACATCTGGATCTGTTGAATGAACACTTATTGAAATAAATAGGGCCTTTAATTTACATAAAAAATATTCATTTCTTACCCCACAACATGTCGTTATTGAGTCATTGAAGTTTGCCCCACAATACCTTGAAAATCATTGAAAGTCCTTGAATTTGGCGCCAGTGTACTATTGCTTCTATAAGACTCTTATTACACAGAAAAATCGTTAATTAGGTTCATATACACTTCGTTTTACACCTGGTCTGGACAAAAACTCACCCACTGCAGTCTATACAGACTATAATATACACTATTACAATATTTGCAATTGGCTTTCTCTTAAACTTCTCTAGACATGAAGAGATCAGTGTTAACATGTGATTGCCTGAATCTTGTTCATTTAAAGAGAGATAAATCAGGCCATCAAAAGAGAAACGATGAACCACCATTAAAATGATTTGTCCTTTTCTTTCTTTCTTTCTCTTTCTTTCTTTCTTTCTTTTTTACATGGTGCACGTGAAACAGTGAAAGTGACCCATGACACACACACACACACACATACACAGGTAGGTACTCACCCGTGCACCAGGCTTCTGCGCGGAGACTTGAGGCAGGTAACAGAGAAACAGCGGCGCCAAAAAGTGCGAGAAGATGAAAAGCAGGCAAGTTGGCAATAACATAATTGCGCGTCGGTGAGCGCGGATCAGGGAGCGGCAGGTAGACTCGTCTGTCAGACTGATGATCAACAGGTCCACACGGTGAAAAATAAAACCCTCCTTCACTCTCTCCACACTGTTTTCCTCTTAGTGATTTTTCCTTTGTCTGCTTCTCCAGAAACTTTTAGTGCCATGCGTGGGATGAGAAATTATGACTTGGCGGTGACCATTGTGATTGGTTTTATCCACTGCAAGAGGGTCAGCTGTTCATTGCGGCTTCCACAGGTTGAGTTGCCTCTGTAGCCATTGCAACTTCATTTAAAAGCTAAGGAGGGCCCAGCAACGTTGACTGACACTAAAGCTGTCCAATGGTAGCCAGAAGGGAGGGGAGAGGAGGAGAGGGGGGGGGGGATACGCGTTAAAGCCACGCCCAGCTTTTAATGGTCCAAGATTAAGCCAGCGCGGAGGAGAAAAGGCTGCTCTGGTCAGAAGGAGAGAGAGAGAGAGAAGCAGGAGACTCAGCAGCTGCCGGGACACTCAGTGTATTATCGTCGGTCTTTGAGAGCGAGCACAATGGCCGAGCAATTGCGAGGTCAAATTTTAGGTTCTCATCCCCATTCAGAGACATATAATGCTCTATAATAGCCTAGTATCCTGCTGCCGTGACATTTAGCCTGTGTACTTGGGTTACAATGGATAACATCTATTGAGTAAAGTCAATAGCTGTCACAAGCTCTGCAGGGGGTCAGCCTGTGTCTGTAGATTTGTGTGTGTGTGTGTGTGTGTGTGTGTGTGTGTGTGTGTGTGTGTGTGTGTGTGTGTGTGTGTGTGTTGGTGTTGGTAGAGTGAGGATTCAGTGGTTGATTGGGCAAAAACATCTGTCTGTGCCATTGCTTCCCTAATTATTGTCCATAGTTTTACTTATTTAAAGTGTTTCAAATATTTGCACATTTGCTTATGATGCACTATAAATAAAAGTAATTCTGGGCATAAATTATCATTGATATTTTTCCAATTTCAGTATATATATCAAAATATAATCTTATCTGATGGTGATAAATGCAACGAAGATATAAAATAAACACTTTACAACTAATTTAAAGTTAAAATTTGAAGACTAATAACATACAACCTATGATTAATAACATATGTAATTAAAGCTGCAAATAACAGTTGATTAATTTTAATGGTTTATAAACACTGTATTGTACTTTTTATAAAACATAATAAGACATTTTAAGATGTCATTTTGGGCTTTGGGTAATTGGAATTGGACATTATTCACTATTTTTTTTACATTTATTTGATTAATTAAGAAAATAATCTGCAGCTTACTCGATAATGAAATCATTTGCAGCTCTAAATATGATCATATCACAATAAAGTTGCTACACAGTTATAATGAATTACTGCCCAGCTGCCCTATATTAAAGCATAAAACTGGTCCCGCACTGTAGTCATCCTACAAACTCTCAACTTCTGGCTCCCACGTCCTTTCTCTCTCTCTCTCTGCTCTCTCTTTCTCCATGTTTCCCCTTTCAGATAAATTGTGTGGCCCATTGAGAGCAAGTTAAAAGGAAGGAGGAGAGACTGGAGAGAGTGAGCGAGGGAAGCAGAGTGTTGAGTGCAGGTGTCCAGCTTCAGTTCAGCAACCCTTCAATCCTCAGAAACTGGGCTTTTAAGAGCTGAAAAGGGCCATCCGGTCACCCTTTGCTGGAATGGGTAAACCCCCTCCCTCCTCAAATCCCCTGTTCTCAGTCTTTGTCCCTATAGATATTTTTTAATTGTTGGCTATGACAGTTCAGCGGCTTTTTGAGTGCCTCAGTGAAGAGCCTTATAATTAGAGCTATTGAGCTGCTGGAATTGGCACAATTAGGGTCAGCATTAATGATTTGTGTGTGCACCGGACAGTTTCAAAAAAGCCGCATTTTCTCATAGAGCATGGAGAGAAAATTTGTGAAGAGGGTCAGGCCAAATGGGAGAGAAGAAAAAGGAAGGGGCAGTTGGATATAAAGGGAGAAAACCTGAGGCCTTGGCGAACTCGAGACAGTGAATTATCTAAATTCTTGTTTATTGGACCACCGTAGAGACTCAGAAAAGCATCCCTGTAGTATCATTATCAGAGCTGTTTCTCACTCCAGGGGCTTCAGTTTCCCCCCAAATCCTCCCGGCTCTGTGCCAGCAGGGTCCACTCATGTCCAGGTGTGAGTGGAGAAATGCTGTGGGAGGTGAGGATGAGGAGCAGAGAGGGGGAACAGGAGTGTCTCTTGGAATGTTAACGAGATCAGTTTATATCTGCTCTTCCCTCTCGGTTCAACCCTCCACCCCTAACAAAGAAGACCAAGTTTTCTGGGGTGTAAAGCTGTTGTAGGGAAAGCATGGCTCGACACTTTAATTCTGTTGTCATTTGGCCGAGCATGAAAGAAAACCTCTGACAACAAAAACAAAAAAGGAATGAATGGGCATGCTGAAAGGAAATGTACTTCCCAATTACTGCAGCGGCCCTTCCAAAGACGCCCCAGCCGCTGTCCCCCCGCCGGCTTACACCAACTACATACGGCAGAAAATTAGCAGGTGTCTGTAGACACAGAAACAGACGGAGCAGGACAGAGGCCACCCAGCGACCTGACAGCCGGGGGGGAGGATTTAGCACAGATGTTCGACCATGATGTCACATGTACGAAGAGTACAATTTAGACACACACACAGAGTTCAGATGTGGTATGCTGAATGTTGTGGGTGAAAAGAAGTTATAATTAGTTAGTTGTCCCATTATTATCAAAGTTATTCAAGGTATAAACCTAACGTAACTACATTCTTTCCTAGATAAAAGCTACTATTACATTTTTAGTTAGTTTAAATAGCTTCTTACTATTCATGAATTTCAATAGCTGTGTGTTAGTTCTATTAAACTATTTGACATTGCTTGTTTTACTCTACAGACTGTGGAAACCAGGTGAAGTTCTCCAGAGGTGCAACATTTACTTGTGTATTATACTTGTATACTTGTATTATATACTTGAATTTTATTACATTATCATTTTGTGCAATTTATTTAATCTCTGCTGTATTTCAAGGGAAAGTAGTTTTTACTCCACTACACTTATTTGATAGCTGTAATTACTTGCTGCATGTATATACTGTATGTTTACACAGTGTAAGTAACTCAAATATGATGTTGTGATGATGATGTAATTGTTATACATTAATCTGCGGTGGTAAATAAGTATAATTAACTTGTACTACACTGTACCTAAGTACAGTTTTAATGTACTTATACTTTATGTTACTTTATATTTCTAATCCACTATATTTGGGGGAATACCACTTTGTACTCCACTTTATTTCTTTTACAACTTTAGTTGATGGTTATTCTTTACTGTAAGATTTTTTGTACAAAACGCATGATCTACTCATAAAATATGATGCATTGTTGTCGGTTAAACTACCCAGCAATAAATTAACCAGTTAAAATAAGCTTCATTTTTACCAGCTGCAATATTAAATTGCTGCAATGTTAATTCATCAACTATAAACAATCCTATAAAATTACATCATATTCTCCACAAGGATCATTCTGCATGAGTAAACAATCTGAATACTTCTTCCTCCACTAATATAAAGATAAACGTCCCACAAGTATAAACATACAGTAGTAGACCTTGTACAGTGGTTTGTAGTTGTAAACATCTATACCAACAGCATTGATATTCTGCTTATAGATTAATATATGAATAATTTAACAATCAGGAAGGGTCCTTAATAATGTTTTTTTTTTTTTACTGATGATTTTTCGATATTTTACTTCACTAACATTTTGTATGCAGGATTGTTACTTGTATCTTCACTTTGTGGTATTACTGTAAATTTCTGGGGATCAATTAAGTCCTATCAGCTTTAAATACAGTATCTGAATACTTCTTCCACCCGTGAATCCTCATAATAACACTCTGCACTGTATGAATGGTAGCTCTTGAAAAGTTAGTATTGCCAAACATGACCAAACACAATTACAGAACTGAATGAAAGACAGACAAGGGAAGGGGGCTGGGTGGTGTGCTGAACGGAAAAAACGGAGGTCAGATAGAAAGCCCTCTCCTTTTAAAGTGTCATCTGGATTTCATTTCATAAATTCCACATATTTTACATGTACTGGCCACAATTTTCACTAGCTCCTGAAAATGAGGAGCTGTGTAGAGCCCTTGGCTGACCTACAGTTCTGGACAGCAGCAAACCTGGCCTCTTATTACCCTCTTCAAAAACACACACACACACACATACACTGAAGCTGATGTAGAAGCATGTCTAGTAGTGACGGAAACGCACAGCAACAAATAAATAAGCCCACAAAGCCGAATTATCCGTGACATTAATCAGGGTTGTGAGAGATTTTTACATAGCGGGAGAATGAAAGAGAAAGTGGCAACAGAGAGCCACGGGTGTGAAAAGGGCTATTGAGTCTGGACTGGGGTGTCCCGCACCTGCGCTGTCTATTCACCCCACTGTTTACACACTGTCATCCACAATTAATACCTCCTGGGGACTGGGCTGCCTGCCCTCTACAGGGCCCCTGGACCCATCCAGGGCCCTTATGGATGCCTAATTGAGCATACCGCTCTCCTGATTGAATTAACAGCTCTGTCTCTGGGACCTTTTCCCCTTCCACCGAGGAGGGGGACTAATCCACACCCGCATGGGACCCCTGTACCGTCCCACAGAAGACAGAGCAGAGGGAAGAGGGGGTAGGGAGTGGGGTTGGTGGCTGGAGAAAGCAAAGGGTCAGAAGGGGGAGTTGTTGAAACTGTCCAGAAAACGTGTCCCTTTCTGTTGGCAAACCGAGGCTGGAAATGTGAACTGGGGGCAACGAAAGGTCTCAGTCTTCACAGGACCAGTAAGGTCCAGTAGGGCAGCGAGTGTGCAGCACAGAGCAAGTGAAAAGGCCGGATTGTTGAGAAAATACATAACATTAGCATATACAGTACTGTGCACACACACAGTGCTTATGGGATACTTCTAACTTTCTCACAATCACAATTCAGTGGTCTGCTTACAGCACTGATATTCAATATGTGAGGTTCTAAAAGATAATACAGATACCTATAATATAGACTTCACAGACAAACTAAAATATATTTTGTTTTTGTCAATATTTTGTTCCAATAATCCTGTGTTTCCCAACCTTTTTGGCTTGACTGCTTAAAATTCATTTGAATCATTTGAATCAACATCACTCAACTGCTTGAGTGATGTTGTTATGCGAATGAATGTAAAATTATGCAGTCATTCACAAAAGAGCAAAAACTTTAAACTGAAAATGGACAAATAAGTTCAGGTAATCCAAGTATGTATTTTCTGCTTTCAGACACAGTTAATCAACTTACAACTCTTCAGATTTGTCTTAAGAAACTGTATGGAGGTCCCGACCACACACGCGTACTTATATGTGATTGAATTAGTAAGAATTATCCAAAGAATTATATCCTTGATGGTGGAGAAAAAGCCATCATAACATATAAACAGTTAGAAAGCTATATTTATATTATAATTTGACCCTAAAAATTCACTGAAACCACTTCAAGGTGCAGGATATTTGAGGATGTCTAACCCTTTAAATGAAGACTTAATTTACAAAAACTCATTTATTTGTTGAATAATTAATGATTCAACAAATAATAAAATAAAATATTATAAGTTATAAATATTGCTGCTCTCTAGCTAAGGAGTCTAGGAGAAACATGCATCATATTTGAAGAGAGTGACCAATATGAAATATCAACCCACTAAGTCTATAAAATATTATTTCTTATTCATATTTTTCCGAATTTAAATAGCAGAAGCAGTTTCAATTTTTAAGTGATAATAACATTGTAGAGGTCTTACAAAAATAGAGGGGATATCATCACATTTGGTTCACACTAAAAATGTTCCGCTCTGGGCGAACACCCTACAGTGTCTTCTTGGCATGATCCACTGCAATAGTAGTAAAATATAATAATGTGGAAAATCAGAAGCCCTCTGGAGAGGTGGAAATGCACTGAGACCAACTGTATCCTCTTTATTTCCAGGTCTGTAAAAGAGTTTGCCATGTCTTTATCCGTACTTGTCAAAGTTCAGCACACATGTAGAGCTAAAAAAAAAAATCAGATCTGCCTCTTGAACAGAAATGAAATGGGTGAGTTCATCTCAGCCGAGGCGGCTGACTGTAGAGTCGTGGAGCCAAAAGTGGTTATTCTCTGAGTTCCCTGATTTTTTCTCCGTCTGTAATCTCTGGGCTGGATTCATTTGTTGCCTCTCTGTAAAAATAAGCTTTTTTAAGCGGAGTAGACGGCACATAGATCCTTTTAACTGCACTGATATTCCCTCAGCTTTGTTATTCTAACTTCAGACTTCCTAATCAATCATTTGCTGGTTGAGCTCCAAAGTAGGAGAGCTGATATGGAATCGGTTTGTACTCCCAGGACATCATAAGAAAAAAATCTTTAAAATACTCTAATAATCATGCATGATAAACTATTCATGCTTTTAGTGATGCCTCAGGAGCACATTGTTGCTCTGGTACTGTATATACTTTTTCTTCTCTAAGCTCTGCACTGTATTACACTTTTAATGGTCCATTAAACTGTCTTGAGTCATTATCTTTTCTTTTAACATTTAATGCATTTAGTTAAAGCTGTCATGCAGCTAATAAGGTTGTAAAATTTAGTTCAAAGTTAAAGTTCAAAACAACATAAAATTTAAAATCAATATATGAGGGCAATTATTCATTTAGGAAAAGGAAAGACTGTCCACACGCTGACATTTGAAAGCTGCCAAGTATTATTGCAACATTCAACCTGCAAAGTCTTCGTCAAGCAAACGTTTGTCTGACGAAGACTTTGCAGGTTGTGTGGACAGTCTTTCATTCTCCTGTTGCTGCTTTTTGTCCTGCACCTCTACCCAACTAGGATTAGATGTGCAATTATTCATTCAACATATATTATGCTGTGCATATCGTATCATTCATGCATTTAAATCCCAATTACACTATATAACATATTATACAGACAGACTGTTTGTAATAGTTTTGTAACAATAGATTTATATTTTAGAGAGAATATGTTATCATCACACTCACAGTTCTGTCTATAAAATACAACAGATAAAATATGTTATATGTTATATGTTTTTGCATCTTAAACAGCAGCCATGAAGACATAGAAAATACAGACAGTGGAAAGGAAAGAAGTCTGAAGGAGTCAAAATATCAGCAACACTTGCAGTATAAAGACCAACTTTATTATGAGACCAATACATTTCAGCTTGTGCCCTCCATCAGGGTCTCATCAGGTTGACTCCTGATTCAGGGTGTAACTGCCTCATATATAAATAACATATGCCTCTTGGTTATGCCTGATTAGTAAAATTTTAAAATACACATTTTCTTTCAAATAAACTGCACCTTTGTCCTAAAAGGTAGTTATAGCCCTGAATACCACCCAACACATGTCTGTACACATTTTCTACTTTTGAATGAATCTGATCTTTATTCCTCGAACCTCCTCGTGCTCCGGGCCCTCACCACCAGCCGGGTGTTGCAGTGGGCTCCATGACCGCACAGAGCAGCTCACCTCTCGATGAACCCCCCAGTCCAGCTTTGGTGGGGAGCATGCCCTCCCAAAAACAAAAACAAAAACACAAAAATTTCTGTCGAGCATAACCCTGCACCAGTGAACTGTGCAGCAACCACACCATGCCCCGCTCCCCTTTGGCCCCCCTCTCAGACCCCATGCCCCCTGTTAACAAGCCAGCCAGCACGTTCCCTGTTGTCACTTGTTACCCTGCTGTCCCTCTGATACGGCTAACGGGCGGGGCCAATTAAACTCGCACTGTTCCTCATACCGGGTCAGGAGTTTAGTGGGTCATCATTGCTGCGATTTTCACCCAGAGTTATCTAATCCTGATTCAACCGCTCGGACTGGACCAAACCAGACTGGTCTCTCTCAAAAAAGTTACTTTTGATGAATACAGTCCATTCATTCGTTTAGTAATGGTGTATGGTGAAAGAAAATAGTCACAGAAATACACAACAGAGATAGCTGGCACTGTTAGTACTTCTAATATGGGTGGATGTCTCTGGGAACACCCTGGGCTGGTTCTCTTCCTGTCCCCCAAATAGGAGTTTTTCTGTGTTGCTTGGTACCTACATGTCTGAAAATGCTGCTCTTTCTTGTGGTGTGCCCCAGGGTTCTGTCTTGAGTCCTGTGCTGTTTTCTCTGTATATGCTTCCCTTAAGTCATATTATTAGCAAATTTAAAAGTATGTACGGTAACTAAAATGTATTTATATAGCACTTTTCACAGACAATCATCACAAATTGCTTTACATGAGCATGACGCCACAAAGAAATACAGAGAAATAAACAATCTGTATTAAAAAATACACAGTAAAAAACATAAAAAACGCACAGAAAAAATACACAACAAAACATGGAAATATAAAATGTCAACTACTTATAGGAAATACTTAAATTCCTGTCTAAAAAGGTGTGTTTTAAGCTGCTTTTTAAATGAATAAGCAGAATCAGCAGACCATAAGGGTGCAGGCAGAGCAAGTGCCACGGCCTCAAAAGCTTGATCACCACGGGTCTTAAGGCGGATGCATGGAACAGAGAGCAAATTTTGCATGTTTGACCTAAGAGAGCGAGCTGATGTATATGGGTGTAGTAGATTAGCAATAGCAGCGGGCAGGAGCCTGACCGTAAAATATCACTTATCACTGTTCCGCTGATGACATTCAACTGTATGTCTCTTTTAAACCTGATGAGACTGATAAACTATCTGTTATGCACAATTGTCTGACTGCCATGAAGGACTGGATGGCTAACAACTTTTTATAGCTAAACTCTGATAAGACTATTCTTAGTCTTATCAGGGTTTAGGTCCTTATCATTGCTTCAGATAGCATAACTTCAATCTCGGTGTAACATTTGATCAGGCTATGCACTTTTATCAACATATCAAATCATTAGCTCATTTCTTCCATTTAAGAAACATTGCCAAAGGTCTTATGTATCACAACCTCTGCTAGAGATGATTATTCACACTTTTATTTCATCCCAGCCAAACTACTGTAATTCCCTTTTCACCTACCTAAGCAAGCCGTCCCTGGATCGTCTGCAAATGGTCCCGATTACTGCTGCAAGGCTGTTGACCAGATCCAGCAGGATGACTCACATCACACCAATCTTATCATCTGTACATTGGCTTCCCATCAAGTTTAGGATTCATTTTAAGGTTCTTGTTTTCACAGATAAAGCCCTGCATGGTCAGGCACCTGTTTATACATCTGATCTGCTCCATCTTTATATCACCAGTAGGTCACTTAGGGCCAGCTGGTTGTCACTCGTGCTTGACTGAAAACAAAAAGGTGATTGTGACTGTGAAGTTGCAGCTCCAACACTGTGGAACACTCTTCCTATTGACATACAATCTGCAGTCTCTTTTGACACTTTTAAAAAAACATCTGAAGACTCATTTATTCAAACTGGCCTTTGTCACCTCATAGTGTCTGGTGTTTGAATTTTGTGTGTTTTTAAGGTATTTATTTCTTATATTGTACTATTTTTATGGTCTTATTTCATCAACAATTTACTCTTGTGAAGCACTTTGTGACCTGCTCTGTGAAAGGTGCTTTATTAAATAAACATTATTTACTTACTTACTTGTTAGAAAGGATGCTAACAATAATTGTACTATTGCTGCTGCTACAGTATCACTTCTCTTGGTAAAGCTGCAGCAATAGTAGTAGTAGTAGTAGATGTTGTGCAAGTAGTGGTAGCACTGTAGCAGTAGTGGCCATTGTTGAAGTTGGTATAGCAGCAGGATTATAATAGTTGTACTTGCAATGTAGCAACAGTAGTTTAGTAGTACTGCTGTAGACTGCGACCACTACAGCAGCTGTAGTTGTAGTGGCAATAGTAGTACACATACCTGCAGGGGATATCTTGCTGAATCACAAATATAGGCCTAATGTTCAGTGCTTTTTTGTAAAGGAGACATAGGCTGAGAAGAGGAGTATCTTGGATTATCTGTGTCTGTAAATCAGAGGCATCAACCCCACTGATGATGCAACTCTTGAATCCTTCCAGCTCTGTAGTTGCTGTCCTGCCTGACCCCGACCTTTCACCTCAAACAAAACCTCCTGCACAGGGATCACAAAGTATACAGTTGTTACAAAGCCCAGTATTAATTTTAATTTAATAACTCGTTGTGTTTTCCACTTTATTCCTATTCAGATTCAGTGCAGGGCTGAGGCAGCAATATACAAACCTCACAGAGGCATATTTTTTAGAAACCTTAGCAGTTTGATTTTGTGAAATTAGTTTTTAAGAACATTTCAATCAATTATTTTAGACTTGAGAAATCTTAATTTATTGATTAAAATGGTGGGTTTAACAAAAAATCCCCACAACATATCCCAGCATGCACTGTGTGGAAGACAGACACCCTGCAAGACCCTTTTAGAGTCAACAGACTTCTTATCTTGGGCAAACATACAGATAATTATGATGGATGCAGCAAATGAGCCATAACGGACTATTACTTAATTATAGAGCCAATTAAATTAACATTCACTGTTTATCTATACTTTTTATAGTGTGCTGGTTTGAATGACTTGATATTTTTTTTAACTTTACTGACCGAAATACCACCATATTACATTCATTATAACATTAGTGTTGAACAATAGAGATGAAAGGTACAACTGCATCTTATATATGTAGAAATAGGAAGACTGATAAATGAAAATAAATAGTGAAATATTAAAAATGGCAGATAAAGTTTCAAAGATTTTCCAAAATGTCATTATTACATTTAATTGCGTAGACATTTATTTTAATGTTTAATTTGAAGTTGTGCTGGTAAAAAGACAAATTCAGACATCAACAACAATACAATCATTGATTTTATGATGCTTTTTTGACGCTGACCAGCACAAGGAAAACATAAAACTTTGGTATTACAGCGCTCTCTAGTGGCTATTAAGGGTAATTACAGTCTATTTTATGCCAGACATTGTAGGATGGCAGATGGTAGCAATTATAAACGGTGGTGTGAGGTTTGATGGATCATAATGCACAGATTAAAAAAAAACATCTATTTTTAGTCGCGATAGTCTCGACAGTCACACTATGTATTTGATTAGTTGTATTTATTTTTACACGCTTTGATTCTCCAGCATACAACACCACATTTTAAAGAGACATCATTTTAGAAACTGAATAAATTATAATGCAGACACCTTCAATAGACACATACGTGTTTCTGGTAGAGAAAGAGGCCCATAAAGAGGAACTTTGCTCCAGGCGAACACATCCAGCACCATTAGGTTTTGTTATTAAAGCATGTAACTAGAGTGGACAGGCGCTTGTTAATTGCAGCGTGCAGATTGTATTTTTAGCGTATTTGCCACAAACAGGCGGAGCTAAGGAGGCTGAGATGGAGGGATGCTGCTGAATAGCAGGTGGAGACCGCTGATGTTTACTGAATATACTTTGCTGAGGGAGGATCAGAGCAAGCTGGCTCGGAGATTTTTTTTTTCATCGTAGAAAGTGAATCTCACTCTGGGGAGCTTTTGGTGTTTATTTTTAATCGCGGAGGTTACAGATCTGAGCTCTGCTGTTCAGCAGGCTGACAGGCTGCGAAAGGCTCCGTCTGTGTCTGTCGTGTCGCTGGAACTTGCGACGATGTGATGCTCCATCGTTTGGTCGACGGCCGAAGCCTTTTCCCTGAAACCTGATATTATGCAGGGAACAAGGCGGACTGGACGGATTGAAGGGGAACAAAACACCGGTTTAGAAAACGTTTTGCAAACTGGCAGGTCAGTGGATGTTTGGTGCGCCAGCGTATGAAATTCAATCAATCCAATTGGATAAAATAACAGTAAATATTGTCATTGTAACATAAGAGCAAACAGCAGCTACATCTCTTATGTAATCTGTTATCAAATTTTGACCCTGAGTCGTTTTTCATGAGAAAGTGCAGATATTTTCTGCCCATGCTCATACAGAAAGGTCTAGGCCTTGACTTATTGTAGGTGTGAATCCATGAGACTGAGGAGAGAGGATAATAGATCTGTTCAGTGCTTGTTTACCAGAAAGGATCCCATTGGTTAAATTAGACTTTTACTATCAGCTGGTTAATAATAAATATCTCAGGACTATCTCTAAGGTATTTGTGGGTTGATTGTGTGATGTAGAGTGAAAAATATTGCTATGAGTAATCAAATTCTCTCAGCCTAGTAACTCTGCCAAAAATAGATTCTCTATTAGAGGACTGTGGTGTTTTTTTGTGTGTTATGTCACTTCCCTGAAGGGAAAATGTCTCATCTGGTGTAAAATCATTGAGTGCATGAATATGTGTTCATGCATGCATGCTACTCTGAACCTGCGTTATGACCCTCCCCCACAGACTGCATCTCTCTTAAGCTCTGGATTGAATGCTATAATCCTCTAATTGAAACCTCTTCCTACTATTTTATCCACTTCTCCTCATGTATCATACAACCTCCCCTCCATCGAACCCTGCCCCCTCCCTCTCTCTACCTGCAGTAGTAGCCAACTATGGTCGACCCCTCGGAGGCTGAGGAGCAGAATAAGTGTAAAGGCCCAAAGCTCGACACACCAGCTGTGGCCACTGAAGACCCTCGGTTGCCAGACCAAGCCGATGGCACAACAACAGAGGAGGAAGGGGATGCCGGTTTTGAGACGCCGCCCACGGGCAGTTCCGAGCCGAGCCCCTGCCACACTGCATCGACGGCGGGGCCTGAGGCCTCCTCTCAGGGGGTCCCACCTCAGCAACCACAGACTCAGACTGAACCCAAACTGCACCTGGACCTGTACAACTTTGACTCGCCAGCCGCAGAGGGCAGCCGCTATGTGTTAACAAGCCCCCGTTCTCTGGAAGCGTGTGCTCGATGCGGGGTCAAACCTGTGGAGCTCCTGCCCCGCCCGCTGTCTGACTTTGCCCGGGAGGCTCCCGGCCGCTCCATGCGTGTTGCTACAGGGCTGTATGAAGTCTACGAGAGGGACAGGCACGCTAAACTGAGGCAATGCAGGGAGGAGAGAGAGAGGATTGTTAGGGAGGAAAAAAGAAGAGTTCTGCAGGCGACAGTCAATAGCAACGGCAGTGCATCATCCTCCGCGGTGGAGCAGCAGCACAAAGTCACCTCTGGCTCCAATCAGCCTCCTAAATCTGGGCCAGTGACCTCTAGCTCAGCCCCTGATTCTGGAGCATCCTCTAGGGCCACAGCATCAGGTCCAACCTCTAAAACAGGTCCAGCTCTTTTATCTAAAGCCCCTGCCTCCAGTCTTAGTACCTCCCCGAAATCTACTCAGTCCACCAGCTCCGTGTCATCCTCCAAGAGTACTTTCCAAGGATCTACCAAGCATTCTTTATCCTCATCATCCGAACAAGTAAAAGCCACACGGCCGGTCTCTGGCCCTCCACCGATAGTCAGGAAGTCCTCTGGTGGTAAATCTTCAAACACTTTCCCCAGATCAACACCAAAACCCCCCTCCTTCCCCAGAGCCAAATCTACATTAACATCATCAGTGTCAAAGCCTGCAATTCAGACCTCTGGGACGCCTCTTAACGGTGTAACAGGGGGACCGTTCTCTCAGCACAACGGACATCTTGGATTTCAGGCCAAGGTGAGAGGAAAAAGCCATTCGCTGGAGTCCTTACAGCGAAGGATGGATCCCGTCTGCTCATCCACCTCCAACACCACAACAACTACCACATGCACCTCGTCAGAGTCAGGTGCTTCCTCTTCATACAGTTGGGATGGTGCACGAGATCACTGGGCTAAAGTCTCCAGCCCCCGAGCTCGTACACTGGCCACTTTTAACTCCCTGATGGGCCGCAGCCTCAGTCTTGGAGACCTGAGTCACTCCCCTCAGACAACACAGAAGGTGGAGCGCATAGTAAAGGAGGTGAAACGTCGAGGCCTGAATGCCGTGTCCGAGCGCGACCGCAAGATTGCAGCTTTGATGCTCGCCAGATACCAAGAAGAAGACATCATGAGTCAGACTCGTTACGTGGCTCACCTTCAGTGGGATAGCGAACGCAGAATGGAGGAGCTGCGGCGAGAGCAGGAGGAACGAGAGAAGCAGCGTGCAGTGCTTCAGTGCCAGCGTGTGTGGCAGACACAGGTGTCGATACGTCAGCGAAGACTCAGTCAGCAGGAAAGAGAATCAGCTGCTGCCAAACTCCGACAGGCCGAAGAGAGCGAGGAGCGGTGGAGGGAGCTTGCAGAGCAGCAGGAGCGCAGCCGTCTGCAGAGGTTACAGCAGGTAGCGCGAGAGGAGAAGCATAAGAAAACCCTCCAGGAACAGAACCGCAAGGCTCTGGAGGAGGAGAGGTCAGCCATGCTTGAGCAGGAGAGGCTGCTGCTGAAAGAGAAGCTCACCATGGCTGAGCTGAAGAGGCAGGAGAAGGAGCACCAGGCACAAGAGGAGAGACGAGGTCTGAACAAAGCAGAGAAGAGACGTCACGCCGCTCTGATCCAGGAGATTGCCCGTCGTGAGCAGGAGGAAAGAGAGGAGGCCAGGAGGGCAGCAGAGGAGAAGCTCAGCCGCTCCCTGGAGAATTATGAACACATAGTAGAGCGTCGAGGGCAAGAGCTGAAAGAAAAGGCCAAACGTGAGGAGAAGCAGATCCAGAAAGCACGCAAGGCTGCAGAGAAGCGTGAGAGGCAGCAGCAGCAGCTGCTGGAGGCTCGTGTCAAGGAGGCAGAGAAACGAGCCCAACAGGCGGCTTTAGTGGCTGAGGAGAAGGCCAAAGAGAAAGCTCAGCGGGCTATCCAGAGCCGACAGGAGAAGGAAAAACTTCAGAGGCTCAACAGGCAGCGTGTGGAAGAGGAGGAGAAGCAGAGGCGTCTGGAACTCCTGCAGTCCATCGAGAGGAAACTGGAGAAGAGCGAGCAGATCTTCAAGGAGAAGCGGGCGGTGCTGGAGAGCGCTCGCTCTGTAGCTCGAGCCTCTTTCCACGTGCGAGACAAAGTGCGGGAGGAGACCAACATGCGTACTTTTGATAAGATGGCCCTAGAGGCTCAGCTGAAAGCCAGCCTGGATGAAAAATAAAACCCATGGCTTTATAGTGAATTCCTTAATTCTGGTCATGTGCTTGGCTCTTGCCTTCACCATGGCCCTCATCAATCAACAGCTTTACCCTTCTTATCATCTTTCCTCACATATCTTTACCCATCGGTTGATTGGATTACATTTTTGACCATTATTTTTTATTAAAGATCCTATCAAAGCAAACCAAATCAAGACATCATGTTGTATCATGGATGTAATGAGACTTCAAACTATATCAGCTGTGAAAAATGAACAGTAAGCCTGTGTAGGACATACAGTAGACTTCATATTAGATGAGAGCTAGAGAGAGCTGCCTTGTGCAGCAACACAACCCCTCCTCTCTCTTTCTCTTTGCCCTCCGCTCTGTCGATCTCGGCTACTGGACTGAAAGCTGTGCTGGAATGAATAGAGTCATTGTTGACCAGGAAGCACAACTCCATGACAACTGTAGAGGCTTTTAAGGGAGCGCCCCTGTCAGGGAAAATTGAGCATAAGACAACAATAAAAAGCAGAAATGGTTCTAAGACCCCATAAGCAAATGAGGGATCCTTTTGTACACACAACCAGAGAAAGCATGGATTTAAAGCCCCGGGCTGGACACTTATCTGCACCTAAACGCTGACAATGCAGCACAGGAGAGCTGCTTGCACAAGCCCTGTGCTGATGAAGCATCACTCCCCTCAAGGACTTCCTCTGTCTTTCTGCGTCATGTCCGATTACAGTAAACAGCGAAGTGCTCTGAGAGACAGCTGCCTCTTGACTGCCCCCCCAACCCCCAGCCGATCTGCTCCCTACACAGCCGCCAGCTGAAGTGTCAAGGTCAACAGGTACGGGGTTTTATTGCTTTTACAGGTTATGCAACACCTTCTGTTTTGTTACGAGCTGTTGCCTTTCAGCGTTTGCAATTAAAAAAAAGCACGCACACAACAAAATTTGATCATGCTGACCTCCACAGTGCAGAGAGAGAAAAAATGCATATACTCATGAGCCGATATGCAAGCCAACAACAGGCTTTAAAGGCCTCTGGCTGTGCTAATCCTACAATCTCTCAGATTAAAAAAAAGAAAGGGAGATACACATCGGTTTTGAGCCTCAGAAGTAGCTGTTGCCATAGTGATAGCAATCGGGATGGAGCAGCGGGAGGTGAATGACTGAGCAGAGAGAGTGCGTGGGAATATGAGGGGGCTGCCTGTGGGGAGCTGGCTCTCTGGCAGCAGAGACCAGCTCATTCTAGCAGTTTCTTTGCAGGGCGTCATTGGAAAAACATGCCATCAGTTTGTTGTATTAACATCTGTGTTGGGCTATTCCCTGTGTATCCCTCCTCCTCACTCATTCAGGGAGAAATCTTTTAAAACCTTGACCTACAGAGTCAGCCACTGTCTGATTGACTACAGGAAGTAGTCTAATCCAAGCGTTTCAGACAGCCACGTGCCTGATACCTGCTGATGTCTGAGATAAAAGCCCGAATGAATTTAAAATGCAGCATTAGACCAACATAGAGGACTGACTGACGGCTTATGGCTCAGATTCGAGCCACGCTGTCCCCACCAGATAATCATGGGGAGGTGATGTAAGGTTGGAGGGATGAGACGGCAGATTTGTAGCTGCTTATGATGGTGACCGAAAAGATGAAGTCTAGCTAGAAAAGGTTATATTCTAACTGCAGCAAAAAAAATCACATATTTGCAGGTAGAACTGAATTCAGAATGAAAAAGGAGAACAATGTTATATCAGAGATTGAGGAGAAACACCAAAACCTGCAGAACCTTGCCTGGATTTAACCCTTGTTGCACTGATTTAACAGCTACTGAAAGATTAGAAGTTATGATGTGTTAAAAAAAGTATCAGAGCTGAGATCAAAAGACTTACAGACAGTCAACACAGGAAATGCATTATCTATCTCTCTAATGAAAAGCCTTT